>CM032446.1:199894957-199947457 GCA_019049505.1 Pachyrhynchus sulphureomaculatus
GAATTTATTACGTCGCTACGCTTAAATATGAGTGTAATTTTTAAATATCATTTAAACTTTAATTACATACAAATTCCACTAGAAGGTATTTAAAAGCTTCAAGTACATATAATATTTTATATGCCACTAAAAACAAACTAACTGCAGCCTAAAAAATTTGGTTTACTTACATTACCTTTAATACAGGAATTTAAAAATTTACATTGGAAACTAGTTATACTCACTCGACAGAACAATGGCAAAGTTATCTTACCTCTAAAAGCATCGGCATCGTAAGTACATATATGTTTCTACACATGTATGTGGTCGTAAGTTAATACAATGATGGATTTGTCGATTAGCATGATTTATTTGTGTTTATTATGCAACTAAACAGTGCTAGAATAGGTGTATACCTTGGGGAATTTCTTTAAGAGCACAGCATACGCGCTGTAAGGAAATTTCACCTGCATGTTGACGAAATTATAAGCCTGTACATGCAATACTGCAAAAAAACTGAATGGTTACCTGGACTGAGATTTTGTAGGAAATAATCCTTTTTTTGTAAAAAGTGTCATTCAGTAAACGAGTTCAATAACGTGACATTAGCAAACTGAGTGACAACCTTGCTCTACCGTTAACAATTTTAGAAAAAAGTGATGTAGAGGTTTTTGTAGCATTACATGCTACTTGGTTACAGTAATCTCAAAACAGCATTGTTTCCAAAGGTTTGGTAAATTGTGAAAATTCCTGTTGTCTATGATGTGCAGCTGGTTATTAAGGGTTCAAGGTCAATGAAGAAAGAAACGTGCTGTCATCAGCAAGCTCTGACATATATATATATATATATAACATAAGTTAGGAGATACACTATTGATTTTTTTACTTACGAAAAGTATATTGATGGCCGATAATGATATTAAATCCTCCAAGACATTTTTGAAAATATTGTCGACAGCCTTTTCCATAAACTTTAATAAAATCAAAACCAATGCGACCGATCGGTAATTGTTTGGGTACTCGAGGGGATTTTCAGTAGGAGAAAAATAATCTTTTTCTATTGGATAAGTTGAAAAGCCTACGAAAAACTGCTTATTTTATAAATTTTACTGTTTTGAATACTATTGCAGGTATTCAATCGACGCCATAAACTGCTGATGTGTAGTGTCATTAATATACGTCCTAAAATATGCCATATTGAAAACAATATCAATGTCTGTCTATCTCTTTCTAACTTAATTTGTGATATGACTAAAACCAAAACAAACTGTAATTCGATAACATAATTGTACATAACTGAAGAAAAATTATTTATTATTTAATACTTATTTACCCTGTAGTATCCTCGAATATACAAGTTGTAAAATAAATATTATCCCTCCTAACTACAAATATTTTCTGTTATATCTAGAAATAATCAAGAAACAACATAAGTCTGAGATTTCAACAATCCTGAAAAGGACATATAACGTGATATATTCGAACCTACGTCTTTCTTTCTAAATAAAAAAAAATAGCAGCAATTGTTTGTGATGTTATGCGACAATATCACTTATTAACAAACAAAAAATACTGCTTTCATTACCCAAAACTGAGCTTTTTGTTTACTTGATTATATCAATAAATCAAAAGATGTCAAAGAGATTTAAAACAATTAATTAAAGTGAATTAAAGTAAAGATGAGAACATACAACCATTGCTTCATTACTTTTTTAATGAATTACTTGGGATGTTTAGGAAGTTAAATAAAACCATAATAAAAGCAAAGAAGAATACACTGATTCGCCGATACTGTGCTGAATAGGTGCAACAACTAATTAAATAGCTAATTATTCTCTTTGAATACACATAATTAGTTTGTCAATTAGCAAAAAGTATTTTTTTACTCTCCTCTTTGAACAATAGTACGATTATATGACATGTGTAATACCATTCCAAATGTCATCATCATCATCATCATCAGCGTATACTGGACCATTGCTGCACAAACGCCTCCTCTAATTGTTTCCATGTTTCCGCTCTGATGTTTCTCGCTCTGTTTCCATTGGCCTTCTGCAACTTTTTCAATGTCATCTCTCCAGTGGGTGCGTGGTCTTCCACGAGATCTTTTTCCAATTCTCGGTCTCCACTCGGTCACTTTTTGGCTCCACCTGTCGTCGTCTCTTCTTATCAGATGCCCACCCCACTGCCATTTCAGTCTTGAAATACTCGTGACAACGTCTTCGACTCTGCTCCTGTTTCGTATCCATTCGTTCGTTTTTCTATCAGACAATCTTATTTCTAGCATCCATTTTTCTCTGGCTAATCTTGAGTTGTTTTAAATTTGTTTCTGTCAGGGACCAGGTTTCTGAAGGGTACGTGAGTATAGGGAGAATGCACTGATTGTATACTTTGGTTTTCAAGTGTTGTAGGTACGCTGAATGAAAGACACTTTTCAATTTTCCATACGCTGCCCACGCAAGTTTCATTCTTCTATTTATTTCTTCATTTTGTGGGCCCTCGTTCAAGGACAGTTTTTGTCCTAAGTAGATGTGCACTACCTTTATTGTCTCGTTGTTTAATATGACTGGTGTTGCATCGTTTTGGTTTGCTCTCTTTCTTGTTTTACTGATGTTCATTTTCAGTCCCACCTTCCCTGCAATCGTTAATTCGATTCTCCAACTCTGGCATGTTATTAGCCAGAAGTACTATGTCGTCTGCAAACCTAAGGTGCGACAAATATTCCCCGTTGATATTTAGCGTTTAGCGTTTCCCAATTTACGTCTTCCAATAAGTTCATAAATAACTTAGGGAATATTATATCTCCCTGTTTTATCCCTCTTTTCACTTGTATTAGGTATTTATCGTAGTTGTAGCGTTATTATATATGTCTTTGAATAACTGTATATATCTGCTGTCTATTCTGCAACGTTTCAAGGCATTCATCAAAGCCCAAATTTCGACCGTGTCAAAAGCTTTTTCAAAATCTATGTAGACCATATACAATTTTAGATTATATTCGTGGGATTTTTCTATTATTTGACGTACTGTATGAATGTGGTCTACAGTGTTATAGCCTTGTCTGAAGCCTGCCTGTTCTGATGGTTGGAACTCGTCGAGTTTTTTTGTCAGTCTGATGTTATGACCTTAGTAAATAATTTGTATGTATGAGAAAGCAGACGGTAATTTTTAATATCTCGTTTGTTTCCTTTTTTAAATATTAAAACAACGTTTACGGTCTTCCAATAATTAGGAGTCTCTCCATTCTCTAGACATTGGTTAAACTGTTTTTCCAGCTGCATCTATCATTTCAATTAATATACCATCAGGACCTGCTGCTCTTCTTCTTTTCATTTGTTTCATGACCATTTTTATTTCATATTTGCAAATGGGTGGGATATCTTCAGTGTAATGTTTAGTAAGTGTCGATCTTTTGCGTTCACCAGACATGTAATTTCTTTGTTCCCTTCTTTAAGTTTATTCCTAAAGAGTCGCGGACCTCTGTTTTCTTCTATAGTTTCACGTATCACTTTTTCGTTGTATTCAGCCACGTATTTCTTCTTATTTCCTTTTTGATTTCTTTCAGTTCGTTAGGAGTCATATTTTTCCTTTCTTCATTCCTTCTTTTGATGAGATTTTTTGTTTGGTCTGTCATTTTACTAATTGGTTTTAATTTGGGGATACTACCAATGGCCTTGTTTGCTACTTGTATTATTTTCTCCACAATAATTTAATTTAATTCATCCACGCTTGTCTCCATGTTGATTGAATTCTCGTCTAGAGCAATTTTTAAGTTGTCGTAATATAGTTGTTCGTGTTTATTTAATTGCATGTAATTTACTCCTTTATTTTTCCACATTATTAGTTTCGGAGGAAAAAATAAAGGAGTAAATTACATGTAATTAGAAAAACGATAAAGATTATGATAACCTAAAAAATTTTCTAGACGAGAATCCAATCAACATGGAGACAAGCGTGGATGAATTAAATGAAAGTTTTGTGGAGAAAATAGTACAAGCGGCAAACAAGACGATTGACCGACATTGATTTAAAACAATTATTTAAAGTGAATTAAAGTTAAGTGTTAGATGAGAATATATAACAATTGCTTCATTACTATTTTAATAAATTACTTAGGATGTTTAGGAAGTTAAAAGACGGTTTTTAAATAAAACCATAATAAAAGCAAAGAAGAATACAATGATTGGCCAATACTATGCTGAATACGTGCAATAGCTACCAACTAATTAAATAAATACTCTTTGAATACACATAATTAGTTTGTCAATTAGCAAAAAGTATTTTTTTACTCTCCTCTTTGAACAGTAGTACGATTATATGACATGTGTAATACCATTCCAAATGTAATACGTGTATATAAATATTATGTGAAATTAATACCATTTTAAATAAAATAAATTTAACATGTCACCTGATCTCTTATTTATTACACTGTAAATTAAATTTTATGAAGTTTCTACTACCATAAATATTCGGAACTTTTAATTTGCGAATAAAATTCATAAAAATATTAACACGAATAAAATCTGGAATTTGAAAACTTTTGATTTAAATAATCATAATTTCTAGTTATCACAGAAATAAATAATAATCTTATGTTTTTTAAAAATGCTGATTTATCCACAGAAGGTTTCATAAAAATGCCAAAATTGAAAATAGGAAAATTGTTTTTGACTTACTATTTTATAAAGAATTATATTTTTATATTATATTGAATCAAACTTCTGCAAAGGGTCTAGGCGGTTAAGATGGTGAAAAATGCCCCCAGCGCTTTTAAAAAACAAAAAATATCCTCATATAGAACATTAAAAAATATGACTTTCCTGAAATTTTCAGCCCTCTAGACCTTCCCATAACCTCAAAAATCTATAAAACGTGATTTTTGGGTTTTTGGCGATATCTCCGGTTCTATTCATCCTAGAAACCTCTTTTTTTTCAAATTGTAGGATGCCATTTTTTTAAAAAAATTTTGGCGCGAAATTCAAATTGTTTTGACCGTTTTAAATTTTTAAAATTGAATTTAAAAAAAACTACGAATTACTCAGGCCCAAAAAATATATATATTGTGTATTTTATGTCTGACTATGCCTGTCAATTTTTTCAGATTTTTAAAAGTGGGGAAAAATGGTTACAAACGCGAAAAACCGCATTTTTACCTACTTTTGTTGCACAGAATTTCGTTGTAGATCCTCAGTTGCTTCAAAATTATATATACATATATTATAGGATTTTTTATTGCCTACAACATGCTATTTTTTAAAAAAATTTTTGGCGCGAATTTCAAATTGTTTTGAGCGTTTTAAATTTTTAAAATTGAATTTAAAAAAAACTAGGACTTACTCAGGCCCAAAAAAAATATATATTGTGTATTTTATGTCAAACTATGCCTGTGAATTTTTTCAGATTTTTAGAGTTGGGGGAAAATGGTTACAAACGCGAAAAAACCGCTTTTTTCGTCGTTTTTCTGCATTTTTGCCTACTTTTGGGACACAGAATTTCGTTGTAGATCCTCAGTTGCTTTAAAATTATATATACGTATGTTATAGGATTTTTTATTGCCTACAACATGCTATTTTTTTAAAAAATTTTGGCGCGGAATTCAAATTGTTTTGAGCGTTTTAAATTTTTAAAATTGAATTAAAACAAAAACTAGGACTTACTCAGGCCCAAAAAAAATATATATTGTGTATTTTATGTCAAACTATGCCTGTGAATTTTTTCAGATTTTTAGAGGTGGGGGAAAATGGTTACAAACGCGAAAAACCGCCTTTTTCGTCGTTTTTCCGCATTTTTACCTACTTTTGGGGCACAGAATTTAGTTGTGGATCCTCAGTTGCTTCAAAATTATATATATATATATATATATATATATATATATATATATATATATATATATATATATATATATATATATATATAATATCGAAATACTATTGAATCATTTTATGTAATATAAAGACCATATTGCGCCATTTTTTCCTTTAAAATCACGATTAAGACAAGATTAAGGCAAGATTAACACATTTTTAAGTTATTTTTTTTGTTTTGAGTAATTAGTCATACTTCATAATTCATCCAAATATATAATTTTATAGAAATTAAAACATTTCTGTTTATAAAAACATCATATAGAAAAAAGATTTTCTATATTTAATTGAATTAGCGTTAACTTGGTAAAAATCCGTATTCAACAAATTAGATACACATGTAAGTGTGATTTTTACTTCATATTATTAATATAAAGTAAAAAAATATTTATATTATAAAGTAAAAAATCACACTTACATGTGTATTTAATTTGTTGAATATGGATTTTTACCAAGTTAACGCTAATTCAATTAAATATAGAAAATCTTTTTTCTATATGATGTTTTTATAAACAGAAATGTTTTAATTTCTATAAAATTATACATTTGGATGAATTATGAAGTATGACTAATTACTCAAAACAAAAAAAATAACTTAAAAATGTGTTAATCTTTTTTTTTTTTTTTTTTATGGGTCTAGCACACGTGCTACAGGGAAGTCCCTAAAGCGCTACAGGAGCGACACGTGTGCGGAGAAAACGATTCACGTTGTTCTTGAATCGCTGTAGATTGTACTCGATGGGAAACACAGTCCTGGGTAAACCATTCCAAAGGTATGATGTTCTCCATATAAAAGATTGCTTGAAAAGCGTTGTACGAGGAGTAACAAGCTGAACCTCATACGGATGTGAAGCATCAGCGCGACGTGTACTTCTAATATGCACCGCTCTGGGAGGAATCAAACGGGCCACATCTCTCGAACACTTTCCATGAAAGTACTTGTAGAATAGGCTCAAGTCGCCAACCGTTCTTCGATGTTCCAGCGAATCAAGGCCGTCGGTCAATTCCGGGTGTCCAATCAGACGAACAGCTCTTCTCTGGATAGAATCCAACAAATGCAGTGTATGTTTGGGAGCGGAGCTCCAAACATGGGAGCAGTATTCCATAGTTGGTCGAATTTGAGCTTTGTAAAGAATTAACAGTTGTTGTGGAGTGTAAAGCTTTCTGGTTCGAAACAATATTCCCAACTTTTGAGAAGCTCTTCTTGCTATGCCTGCAACATGTTCATGCCAGGACATATTTGCTCCCAAATTAACGCCTAACAGATTGAGTGACGATGTTAGAGGGATGGAGTGCCCCGACATAACTATGTCGGGTTCTGCAACGTTCACTTTTTTAGAAAAAACTGCCGCCTGGGTTTTTGTAGCGTTAAATTCCACTTGGTTACTGTCACCCCAAGATAGAATTTCTTCCAGGTCTTTGTTGAGTCGAATGACTTCCTGCTGTCTGCGGATATTCGTCTGAATAGTCGATGTCCGAGCGTTCAAAGTGAATGAAGAGATAAGTGTACTATCATCTGCAAAGCTGTAGATTGGATTCTCGGTCTTTTCCAGCAGATCGTTAATATAAATGAGGAAGAGAGTAGGAGACAGTATAGAACCTTGGGGCACACCGGCGTTGATAGTGAAGGTGTTAGAAAGAAATCCGTCAACTGCCACTCGTAAAGAACGCTCTCTGAGGAAACATGAGAGCCACAAACAGAACTTTTCAGACATACCATAAGAACGTAGCTTAGCCAACAGGCCATCGTGCCAAACACGGTCAAATGCCTTGGATATGTCAAGAGCAACCGCTCGAGATTCTCCAAAGTGTTCAATTGCGTTGTTCCAAACATGTGTTACATAAGTCAGAAGATCTCCTGTTGATCTATTTTTACGAAAGCCATATTGGTGATCACTAATAATGTTGAATCCTTCAAGATATTTTAGAAGATGCTGATTGATAGCCTTTTCCATGACTTTCGATATTATTGAGAGTAGTGCGATTGGTCGGTAGTTATTTGGCAAGGTCTTCTTGCCTTTTTTAGGTATCGGCTGAACTGTGGCACATTTCCAGCAGGAAGGAAATATTCCCTTTCTGTAGGATAGGTTGAAAAGTCTACAGAAAACTGGTGTTAGTTCCCTCGCACAGTTCTTGAGAACTATGGCAGGTATTCCGTCAGCGCCCGAAGCCTTTTTGGTGTCTAGCTTCATCAAAATACGTTTTATGATACGCTGTCTGAAGACAATATCGGGCATCCTTGACTGCACTATGGGAATAGTAGGTGGTGTTTTTCCTTGGAAATCGACAGTAGAGTGTGAAGCAAAGAGTTCAGCCAACAAGTTCGCTTTCTCAACAGGTGTCGTTGCAATAGAATTATCTGGCCGTGTGAGTGGCGGTATGGTGGATTTGGTGAAATTTTGACTAACTGCCTTAGCGACTGACCAAAAGGACCCGGAATTGCCGGGACAAGCGAGAAGTTTGTTTCTAATCCGTTGATTGTGTACCTCCTTGGTTTCGTCGATAATTTCTTTGCATCTGTTCCTGGCACGAACAAAGATGTTACGATTTATGGTGTTAGGATCTTCACGCCACTGTCGGTATGCAAGATGTTTAGAAGCAACAGCTTCTTTGCATTTTAGGTCAAACCAAGGCTTGCCGTTGGAAGGGCATTTCTTCGAAAAAGGGATGTAAGCATCCATACCGGCCAAAATAACATCGGAAACCTCCCTGGCGCAGTCAGATGGGTCGTCGGATCGAAAACAAACGTCCAACCAAGGGAAAGTTCGAAAATATTCCATGAGATCTTCCCATTTAGCAGATTTGTAGTGCCAAATCTTGCGCGGTTTGGGCGCCTCTCTGTCACTGATTGGTAGAATACTCGATGTCGAAAGTAGTTTATGGTCGGAAGAACCTAACGGTGGATTTACGCTGACCGTGTAAATCTCCGGATTAGTGGTTAAAAACAGATCAAGAAGGCTGGCGAACTCTCCGTCTCGATCAGGGATCCGTGTTGGTTCATCAATAAGCTGAGTCAAGCCACAACTGATTGAAAATGATTCGGCTTCACGACCTTGTTCGTCGGTAGTATTTGAATATTTAAGCCAGTTGATGTTGTGGACATTTAAATTTTAAATTTTTAAAATTGAATTTAAAAAAAACTACGAATTACTCAGGCCCAAAAAATATATATATTGTGTATTTTATGTCTGACTATGCCTGTCAATTTTTTCAGATTTTTAAAAGTGGGGAAAAAATGGTTACAAACGCGAAAAAACCGCATTTTTACCTACTTTTGTTGCACAGAATTTCGTTGTAGATCCTCAGTTGCTTCAAAATTATATATACATATATTATAGGATTTTTTATTGCCTACAACATGCTATTTTTTAAAAAAAAAATTTTTGGCGCGAATTTCAAATTGTTTTGAGCGTTTTAAATTTTTAAAATTGAATTTAAAAAAAACTAGGACTTACTCAGGCCCAAAAAAAATATATATTGTGTATTTTATGTCAAACTATGCCTGTGAATTTTTTCAGATTTTTAGAGTTGGGGGAAAATGGTTACAAACGCGAAAAAAAACCGCTTTTTTCGTCGTTTTTCTGCATTTTTGCCTACTTTTGGGACACAGAATTTCGTTGTAGATCCTCAGTTGCTTTAAAATTATATATACGTATGTTATAGGATTTTTTATTGCCTACAACATGCTATTTTTTTAAAAAAATTTTGGCGCGGAATTCAAATTGTTTTGAGCGTTTTAAATTTTTAAAATTGAATTAAAACAAAAACTAGGACTTACTCAGGCCCAAAAAAAAATATATATTGTGTATTTTATGTCAAACTATGCCTGTGAATTTTTTCAGATTTTTAGAGGTGGGGGAAAATGGTTACAAACGCGAAAAACCGCCTTTTTTCGTCGTTTTTTTTTTTTTTTTTTTTTTCCTACTTTTTGGGGCACAGAATTTAGTTGTGGATCCTCAGTTGCTTCAAAATTATATATATATATATATATATATATATATATATATATATATATATATATATATTTATATATATATATATATATATAATATCGAAATACTATTGAATCATTTTATGTAATATAAAGACCATATTGCGCCATTTTTTCCTTTAAAATCACGATTAAGACAAGATTAAGGCAAGATTAACACATTTTTAAGTTATTTTTTTTGTTTTGAGTAATTAGTCATACTTCATAATTCATCCAAATATATAATTTTATAGAAATTAAAACATTTCTGTTTATAAAAACATCATATAGAAAAAAGATTTTCTATATTTAATTGAATTAGCGTTAACTTGGTAAAAATCCGTATTCAACAAATTAGATACACATGTAAGTGTGATTTTTACTTCATATTATTAATATAAAGTAAAAAAATATTTATATTATAAAGTAAAAAATCACACTTACATGTGTATTTAATTTGTTGAATATGGATTTTTACCAAGTTAACGCTAATTCAATTAAATATAGAAAATCTTTTTTCTATATGATGTTTTTATAAACAGAAATGTTTTAATTTCTATAAAATTATACATTTGGATGAATTATGAAGTATGACTAATTACTCAAAACAAAAAAAATAACTTAAAAATGTGTTAATCTTGCCTTAATCTTGTCTTAAACTTACCTTAATCTTGTCTTAATAGTGATTTTAAAGGGAATAAAAATCGGTCAAGTGCAAGTTGAATTTGCACAATTAGTGTTCCGTACGTTGATTGTTTTTAAAATAAAAATTTTTTTGTTAGGGTGGTATAAAATGATCAGTGACTTCACAAAACACAACCCAAATGAGCTTTCAACAAAGTTTGTTTCCAATCTTTACTGAAAACTGGTGACCCTGAAATTTGTTTTTTTTTTATACCAAATAAATTACTAAAGGTAATGCACTCGTGATAATTTTCTTTCAATCTATACCCCGTGGAGAATATTCCAGAATTTTTTCAAAATTTTTTGATCAGTACTTTTCGAGATAAGGTAGGGGAAAGCGATTTTTTAAAAGTAATACGAAGAAAAGTGTGCGCAAGTATTACATTATATATATATTTTTTACTCGTGTTTTCACAAGCTTTCATTTGACACCAGACTCGATGACCTAGTAAAAAAAAAATTTTTTCACTTCCAATTTCACCCCTCAAAACGAAACTCTTAAGTCAAAATTTATGTTACGGTGGTATAAAATGATCAGTGACTTCACAAAACACACCCCAAATGAGTTTTCAACAAAGTATGTTTCCAATCTTTACTGAAATCTGATGACCTTGAAATTTTTGTTTTTTTTTATATACCATATAAATTATTAAAGGTAATGCACTCGTGATAATTTTCGTTCAATCTACACCCCGTGGAGAATATTCCAGAATTTTTTCGAAATTTTTTTGATAAGTACTTTTCGAGATAAGGCCCGGGACAGCGATTTTTCGCGAATTTTTAAAAATAATACGAAGAAAAGTGCGCGCAAGTATAATATTATATATATATATTTTTTACTCGTGTTTTCACAAGCTTTCATTTGACACCACACTCGATGACCTAGTAGAAAAATTTTTTTTTCACTTCCGACTTCACCCCCCAAAACTAACCCCTTAAGTCAAAATTTAATTCTCAAAACTACATGGCTCTGATGAGGCCATCGATTCCTATATTGTTACCAAATTTCATCTTTGTATGTAAAATAGTTTCGGAGAAAATCGGGTGTGACAGACAGACAGACAGACAGACAGACAGACAGACAGACAGACAGACACCGAAGTGATCTTATAAGTGTTCCGTACGGAACACTAAAAATGGCGCAATATGATCTTTATATTACATAAAATGATTCAATAGTATTTCGATAATATACGTGCCCCAAAAGTAGGTAAAAATGCGGAAAAACGACAAAAAAAAGCGGTTTTTCGCGTTAGTAACCATTTTCCCCCACCTCCAAAGATCTGAAAAAATTCACAGGCATAATTTGACATTAAATACACAATATATATTTTTTTGGGCCTGAGTAGTCCTAGTTTTTTTTAATTCAATTTTAAAAATTTAAAACGCTCAAAACAATTTGAGTTTCGCGCCAAAAATTTTTTTAAAAAATAGCATGTTGTAGGCAATAAAAAATCCTATAATATATGTATAAATAATTTTGAAGCAACTGAGGATCTACAACGAAATTTTGTGCCCCAAAAGTAGGTAAAAATGCGGAAAAACGACGAGAAAAGCGGTTTTTTCGCGTTTGTAACCATTTTCCCCCACCTCTAAAAATCTGAAAAAATTCACAGGCATAGTTTGACATAAAATACACAATATGTATTTTTTTTTGGGCCTGAGTAAGTCCTAGTTTTTTTTAATTCAATTTTAAAAATTTAAAACGCTCAAAACAATTTGATTTTCGAGCCAAAATTTTAAAAAAAAAAATAGCATGTTGTAGGCAATAAAAAAATCCTACAATTTGAAAA
Organism: Pachyrhynchus sulphureomaculatus; assembly: GCA_019049505.1. Taxonomy (NCBI): domain Eukaryota; kingdom Metazoa; phylum Arthropoda; class Insecta; order Coleoptera; family Curculionidae; genus Pachyrhynchus; species Pachyrhynchus sulphureomaculatus. The sequence goes on from CM032446.1 coordinate 199,907,251, forward strand.
AAAAGAGGTTTCTACGATGAATAGAACCGAAGATATCGCCAAAAAACCGAAAATCACGTTTTATAGATTTTTGAGGTTATGGGAAGGTCTAGAGGGCTGAAAATTTCAGGAAAGTCATATTTTTTTATGTTCTACATGAGGATATTTTTTGTTTTTCAAAAGCGCTGGGGGCATTTTTCACCATCTTAACCGCCTAGACCCTTTACATTTAAACGCTATTACACATCTAAGACATCCTGAGAATTGACTGACTGACTCGATTTCTAACCAATTGGTCAAATATATAGCGTTGCCAAACTTCCACAATTTGGAAAATTCTTTGGTTTACTGGCTTTTTCAATGTCCTTAAAAATCTAATTTAATGATATACATAGAATATATATATAAGTATAGAATATATATAAAATTTCAACGAGTGAGGTAAGGACAAATAGAAAATAGTATAGAAAATTGCAACCCTGTCTTAGATAAAAAGTTACTTTAGTCCGGTATCGTGCAATCTGATAGACATAGAGGATGGACTGAGTGTTCCGTATCCCGTTGTGAAGTAAATATGGATGCAAAAGTGTAAGAGAGAAAGCGAATGAACGGCCAGGAGCTGTGTCTTTCTAGAATGCCGCGAAGCTACGGCTCTCTTGAAAATAATATCTCTAAGTGAAACCAAAATCGGGTAGGGGCTTTTCTCGCCTTGAATTCCGTCTCGGGGTACTGCGCCTTGTTTATTACAGGCCTACAGAAAAGAGACATGTATTGGCTGCACAGTCGCCTTTTCTCTTTCTAGAGAGGGGTCAATTTTGTTAGGTTAATGCTCAGTTCATCCTCTATGTCTATGATGCAATCCCGCTAAAAAAACTGAGTGGTCGTCTGTTGATCTGCCTTGGACATATACCAGTGTTGCAACTTATACCTACTAATATTAGTAGCTGATTATAAGTGGTCATTATAACTTATTAAACTACAAATTAAGAAAATATTCAGTTGTTACTTATAAACAGAATGTTATTTATTTTTTTCCGACTAACCAAAATGATATTTAGAAAGCCATCAAACCTAGGAATTTTATAAATTTTGGAAGTCTGACAATCCTGTACCGTTGACCGATTTGTTAGCAGTCGACCCAGTCAGCTAGTTGTGAGGATAGATTGGATGTGTGATCCCATTTTAATGTAAATATGCGGAGGCTTGAAGGTAACCTTTTGCATAAAAATGGGTTGCAATTTACCCCACGCATTGAAACTTTAAATGGATGATTGATTTAGTGGAAACTGATTTGATTTCATTTTTGTATTAGATCTAGCAGGTATTGTTTTTAAAGCAAGAAAGTTTATTTTCGTATTTAATTTTGAAGTTAATAATTCTTCTGTATGAAAAGTTTTTTCATTTTATACTTACGCTAAGTTTTCTCAAATTTAGCGATTCATGGTGCTGCTGGCGTTATAAATAGACGTGGAGAAAAATAAAATGATTGGCAAGATGTTGCATCATAATAATATATTAATAAATTTTGCCTATGTTTAGACATTTATTTAGGCGTTTTATTTGTGTATCGAACAAGAATATGTGTTTTAAGTGCATATTTCTTCTATCCGTTCATTGTAATTAAAGAGTTACAGTAAGTTGTTATGTAATAAATTTACAAGAAAACTCAGATATAACCAAAAACTACCCTCAACAATAAACAAACTGATAAGACGGGATTACTCGTGATCTACATTTAAATTTTATCCGCCTCATTCGCAGGAAATAATGGCAAAATAAATGCAAATCACATCAAAGAACCATGTCTCGCATTATTAAAAAAGACTTTAGGAAGGCATCATATTGAGAAGCACCAGATAACAGTTGGAAGAGACTGTACGAAAGTTAAGAGAGAGAAGGGCAGAAAAGTTGTATGGGCGTTTGTAATAAAAAAAACCTCATTTTACAACACTATAAACAAAAAAACGCAAGAAGATGTTCATATCAACGAGAATTTCTCAAGGTATAACAATACCAATCAAAACAGGTAAACTTATTTGGCAGAATTATTGTCTGTTTTGATTGGTATTGTTAATCCCACCAAATTCTCGCTGCTATAAACTTCTTTCTCGCACTCTTTTGTTTTCAATATTGTAAAATGATGTTTTTCCTTAATTTCAAACGGCACTTAAAGAAAATTGTACTTTAAAAATAAACAAATTTACAGTGTAGAGGAAAAATTTAACCTTAAAAATGATTTATAGACGTAGCATTCGGGATGCCACACTAAAGATTCCGAAGGTAGAAAGGGACCATTATGCGGTTTCATGAACGGTTTAGTGAGTAGTACCCTATGAGAGTGTCACTAACTACAATTCCGTTAGCAATGGGAGAAGACATGTGCAGCTAACTATTAAAGCAATGTTTTGCAGACGATAGAAAAGCTCTTAAATTATACCTTGTCTCGGAAAAAACTTTGGAGGTTTCGCAGTGAGATATACAGGGTGAGTCAAGTTCATTATCTCATTTGTTTTGGGAATGACGAAAAAATGTTAAATAAAATAGTTTTAGGGAATGTTAAGGTGCACAATTTAAAATTATTTTTGAGTATACAGGGTACTTCAAAAAAGTGTGGCCGACATAACATATGTTCTTTTAAATAGAACATCCTATTTTCTAATTTATTTTTAAATTCTGCGTAAAATTTTATAACTTTCTTATCAATAATATTATATACCTAAACCTAGTAGTTTTTCTAATATTTCAATTTTTTTAAAAAAAATACTAGTTTTCAGTTTTGTAAAAATTTGCCATTGTTTCTGAAAGTGGAATACTCATAATTGGTACGAGCATTCTATAGAGATAAAAAAAAAGATATATGTTAAGAAATTTGAATTAGATGTTATAGGGTGTTCAAAATAAATTTATAGGTTTCGCACACCGTGTACATTATTATTTTTTTCTGATAGATTTTACAAAACCCTCCAACTTTTATTAAGTATGTCATATACCTATTTCTAATAGTTTTCGCTTTATTTTGAATTTTTAAATTTTTACACTTGTTTTTAATACACTTACGCTATTGTGAAAACACAAACAAATAGTTAATAATAATTTTAATATAGTTTAACTTATCTGATGATTAATTATTATGAGGTAATAAATGTTCAAAAATATGCCCGTCTACTTCAATACACACTTAACATAAAGGGCGTTATTGTCCTGCACGCATCTCATATTCTATTTTCTATATCTACTGGTGTTCTAGGGAGATTCACATAAATACGATCTTTAATGTAGCCCCACAAAAAGAAGTCTAAAGGTGTTAAGTCACATGATCGAGGGGGCCACTGAATGAATCCATCCCTACCGATCCATTTTTGTGGGTAACGATCGTTTAAAAAAATTCCCAAACTTCACGGTAGTAATGACCAGTTCCAACTTGTTGAATCCACATTTGTCCCTTTCAAAGTTATCAACTTCTTCGAGAAGCAAGCTAGGGTAATCTGTTTTGCAAAAAATTTAGATATCTGGGCCAGTTAAGCGGTTCACGGAAAAAATATGGACCAATAATTCGAAAATTTAATATTCCACACCATACATTAAGCGACCAATGGTTTTGGTTTTGAAGGGATCCAAAATGGATTAACTATTGAATAATAGTACATGTTATGGCTGTTAACTGCTCCATTATTGCAAAAAGTAGCTTCATCAGAAAACATTATTTTGGATACAAAATTTGTATCGGCGTCTATTGCTCCATTCATGGTGGTCAAAAGTTTACTTGTCGTTCAAAATCACAGTCTTGAAGTTCTTGGTGTAGTTCTACATGAATGGGATGAAACTTGTATTTTCTCTTGGTGCGATTAGTCATAGATTGGGATCTGTCAGATAAGTCAGCTAGTTGACTGATGCTGACCTGGGGATTATCTTCAACATGAAATAAAATCTCCATTTCTTTTTCCTCACTGGTAGTATTCTGGTTTACTACTTTCCGTTTCGTATACTCAACGCTACCACTACCATCAACCTGTTCCATTAAGCATTGAAAAGGTTTTCTAGATGGTATACGTCTATTAGGGTACTTCGCTCCATAAAGGCTTACTGCCAAAACACAATTTTTTCCCGCCTCGCCCAGTATATAAACAATATCAATTAATTCATTTTTAGGAAAATCCATAACTATTACCTTTATACGTCACTTACTACAAGAAATACTACTAATTTTACCTGCTTAATAGACATATTAAAATGCCCACATTTTTGTTTTGTCTTGACAACAATGATGTTATAGCGTAAGTGTATTAAAAAAAAGGGTAAAAACTGAAAAATTCAAAATAAATCGCAAACTATTAGAAATAGATATATGACATACTTAATAAAAGTTGGAGGGTTTTGTAAAACCTATCAGAAAAAATATTAATATACAGGGTGTGCCATTTAAAAAATTTGAGATTTTTCAATTTAATATAGTCGAAATGTATAAATTTACTTTGAACACTCTGTAGCATCTAACTCAAATTTCTTTACATATATCTATTTTTTCATCTCTATAGAACGCTCGTACCAATTATAAGTATTTCACCTTCAGAAACAATGGCGCTACGGGCAATTTTTTACAAAACTGAAAACTAGTATTTTTAAAAAAATTGAAATATTAGGAAAAGTACTAGGTTAAGGTACATAACATTATTAATAAAAAAAGTTATAAAATTTTACGCAGATTTTAAAAATAAATTAGAAAATAGGATGTTCCATTTAAAAAAGAAACATATATTATATCAGCCACACCTTTTTGAAGTACCCTGTATACTTAAAACTAATTTTAAATTGTGCACCTTAACATTCCCTAAAACTATTGTATTTAACATTTTTTCGTCATTCCCGAAACAAATGAGATAATGAACTTTACTCTATCGTTGACTCACCCTGTACAGCGATAACAATGCAAAGCTGTTCTAGGTTAATTCAGATCTTAATCTTTCGCATTAAACTTTCGTCTAATTTTTCGTTTTAATTTATTGTATCTGCATTAGAGGCAGACTTATGGCAAGGCTACGTACGTTGGTTTATGAAAGTACCTTTATTATTGTAGTAGTAAACATATTTGTCAAATATGTAAAATTTTCTCAGTTACAATCCGGAATTTCTAAAACTATTTGGTAAGAAAATATATATTTTTTAATTTAATTGCGCGGTTATTAATTATTGTGTTTTTATGAATAATGTGAATATTACAATAATTAATTTTCCAGAGAATATAATATCTTCCCTAAGCGAACATAATTAATATCAAAGACTAATGATTACGTCTATTTTTTATCATTTGTTTTGTATTCATTTTAGGTAAGATATTCCATATCTTTTGTGCGAAAATTCTTTTATTTCGATCATCTTTATAAAGTTTATAACATATACATAAACTGTGGGTATTGATAAATATAGGATTTAACTTTAGTCAGCGTATTCGACACCTGAATATCTAATATTTTGATTATAACAAAAATAGAATTATAAATACTTTCGAGGGTGGGTTGAAAAGTCATTTGGTTTAGCGAGCCATTGCAATGGGGCATTATCCTGGTGAAGGAGTACTTTTTTGTGCAGTAATCGTGGTCGCTTCTGCTTCCGCTCACTATGCAAACGGTCCAACGTTGCGTAACAAGAGCTGCTGTTTTACTATTTTCCAAATAGTCAATCATGATGATACCTTGTGAGTCCAAAAAACAGTTACCATCCAGTTATCAGCCAGTGGCGGCCCGTGGCTCCGTGGCGTAGTAACTTGCTTGCGGTGCAGAAGGTCTCGGGTTCCAATTCCGGCAGGTCGGTATACTTTATTTATTAATTTATTTAAGTGTATTCGGCCTGGCCACGTACATACCAGGTGTACAAGTATGAAATGCGGATTTTTTTTTCTAAAAAAACATGTTAAATTCGGAAGAATGATAAAAAGTGCTTTATTCAAAGTATGCTCCATCGCTTGTTATACATATTTCCCATCTTTCGAGCAATTTGTGAATACCACGCCAGTAAAAATCTTCCCCTTTTGTTGCGAACCATTCATCGACCCATTTTTGATATCTTCGTACGAACCAAAGCGCTGCTCAGCAAGTGCGTGACCCATCGATGCAAACAAGTGGTAATCGGAAGGAGCCAAGTCTGGTAAGTAAGTCGCATGGGGTAGAACTTCCCAGCTGAGTGCTTCCGACCTGGTGTTGCCGTATCTGATGGAGCCTCTTTCGGTATTCTTCTGGCCTTTTTTCAAGCAGCGAACGGTTCAAATCGGTCAGTTGTTGTTGGTAACGTTTAGTATTACCGTTTCCCAGGTTTTAACAGCTCATAATAGACCACGACCCTCTGGTCCCACACACAGAGCATCGTCTTTCTGCAAAAGCGATTCGGTTTTGCGGTCGATGTGGATGGTGCGCCTGGGTCTACCCATAATTTTTTGCGCTTGGGATTCTCAAAATAAATCCACTTTTCATCCCCTATAACTGTACGATGCAAAAACGACTTCCTTTTGTACCGAGAGAGCAAAATGTCACACGTGTTTTTGCGCTTTTCCATTTGCCTGTCGTTCAACTCATGTGGTACCCATCTACCGGTCTTCTGAATCTTTCCCATCTCTCGTAGCCAATTGGAAACAGCTTATTGACTAAGGCCCAACTGCTCGGCGAGTTGTTTTTGTGTTTGCGAATCATTTTCGTCCAACAAAGCTTGCAATTCCACATCTTCCTATTTTTTTGGCGGTTTTTTCACGTTCCTAGTCTGCAATATCGAAGTCACCACTTTTGAAACGCCGAAACCATCGTTCACACGTATCTTGCGATGAAGCATGTTCACCATAAGCATCTCGAAGTGATCGGTATGATTCAACGGCAGTTTTCTTCAAATGAAAACAAAAAATTAATGCTGTCCGCGAATGCTCTATGTTTGGTATAAATTTCAACATATTGAACACAAACAACACAACACTATGTACACACTTTTGCAATTTATCGCTCGTGCGCGTCTGATACTTGTTGATGACACAACAAAATGGCGCAGTATCAAATCTTTATAGCACAAACTGCATTGGTGCACCATCTGTTGTCTGAAATCCGCATTTCATACTTGAACACCTGGTAGGTAGTAGTTGTTTGCATAAAAGCAATAACGTCCTTGGCAGCACTACCGCGTTGTCTAAAAGGTGCTGTGAAATACACAGATGTACGTTTCGGCACTTGAACAACGTTGACGGGTATTACGACATCCCCGCCGATATCCTCAGGATATGAAAGAAAGGATAAAATTCCAACTCTGGCGGAGAGATGCATGATAAAAAAAAATCATTTTTCCCGCCGTCGATAAAACTATTTTCCTTGTTTTCTGTGCACTTTCACCTTCACCAACCTAGTGTTTTGACTGCGTTTTAGTTTCCAAGGTGTAATGATGGATCCACGTTTCATCTACTGTCACAACACGACACCAGAAGTCCTTTGGATTACGCGGCAACTTTTCCAAACACGATTTTGTAGTCTCATTTGTCGTGCAATTTCGATCTCGAGTCAACAAACTCGGCACCCATCACGTACTCAGCTTTTCATTTATAGGACTTCATGCAGGATATTATGTGCCTGTTCATATAAGATGCCTCATCTCAGTAATCTCACGAAGCTGAATGCGACGACCTTCCATTAAAATACCATGAATTTTATAGACTATTTCTTCAGAAGAGACCTAAATTGTACGTCCTGAACGTGCAACATGTGCAATGCTCGTACGGCCACGTTTAAATTGATTTGTCCAGTAATAAATGGTCTTGAATGCTGGTGCAAGGTCCTCATGAATTACCTTCTGTTCAGTTTCTGTCTGGGCTGCAGTTCACCTTTTTAAACAAAAATGTTTTATAACTGCACCATACTGAGCTTTATCCATTTCCACGAAACGCGTAACATCAATCTCTTACGATAGCCTCTAACAAATAACTGCGCCTTATATCTGTTGAAACTTTCGCCATTTGGTAGAAATTTATCAATCCACTCTCGTACATGTGAAACTTTTATTTACGTGATTTTAACCAAAAAACGTTGACATAATTAATTAAAATATTCAAGTTCGGCCAATTTACAACATATCTGATCAAAATATTATTGCGGATTTCAGCAGCTTTATTCTTGATTCCTTGTTAAATATGCCAGGTACACAAAAAGAAATCCCTGTCTTTTAAGTGAAACACGTGTTTTCTTAAGTATGTTTTTATACTGAATTCAAAAAAAAAAAAAAAAGACATCCACCGGGAGATTTTTTTACAGAAAATAAACTAAAAATTGCCAGAAAACTATTAACTTTTAAAAGAAAAATGTCGGTCATTCGAAGACAAATTGAAAAGACCAAAAAAGAAAAAAAAGTTATCCCTAATAAATAAAAAATTTCTAATAAAAAAAAACGAAAAGAAAAGAAAATTAAAAACAGAATTTATAAACGAAAGATTTGATTTCAATTTTATGTAAAACAGTTAAAATAAATAGTAAATAACTAAACAAATCCCTCACACACTCACATACTTAAATACTCACATACTAAGTCACACATTCACTCACTCGCATATCATCATACTCACTCACTTACTCATTCAATCACTTACTTACTCACTAACACACTCACTTGCTCGCTCAGTCACTCACTCACTCACATACCCCCATACTCACTCACTCACTCACTTCTACACCTACTAATTCACTCGCTCACTCACTCACTCGCTCGCTCGCTCAGTTACTCACTCACTCACTAGCTCACTCACCCACTCACACTTCGCCATATTCACTTAATCAATCTATTTACAAAATTAACTTTTAAAACTGTCAAGGGATATATATTAGACTGCATTTTACAACTTTTTGGTCCTAAATAGTAAACACTATTCCTCATGTTGTGACATCAAATTCGAATTCAAAACCTAAAAAACTATTAGAAATGATAGTTTGTTTGAACAAAAATCTTGTTTAGTTGTTGCATTTGTTTACTTAAAAAAGCATTTTGTCAACCACATAGCACCTTTGTAAGTGTTAAAAGAGAGTTTTTTGTTGAAACTGAACATAAAACTTTATTTTTTAATATCAGGTCAGGATTAAAAACTTCAAAAAACACTGGAAATAATAGTTTTATCCAATATTAATAAAAATTAAAAACAATTTTTTTAATTTAACGGTTGCACATATTTATTTTAAACAGCATTGTGCTACGTAGCTGAGTTAAAGGTGGTGTATTCGCGTTTTTTGTTAAACATGAACACTAAAACCTGATATTTTTAAATTTTTATGATAAATATGGATTCAGAACATTTAAAGATGTCCAAAATAATAGTTGTATTCCATAATTTTAATGATTATACAGTTTTACATTATTAAAGTATATTTTTTCAATTTAATAGTTTTCTGGCAACTTCTGTGTGTTTTTTGAAAAAATCTCAAGGTGGATGTCTTTTTTTATGGTTGTTTTGGATGTAACATAAAAAATACTTAAGAAAACACGTATCTTACTTAAAAGACAAACCATTTTTTTTTCTATACTTGTGTAATTTGCATACAGCTTCTTTTGAAAATATTTTCTTATTTGAAAATATACGCAACGCAAGTTATGTTATACTTTAAAGAACATTTTCATTGTTCATGCTACCCTAAAATCAATGGATAATTAAGAAATATGCACCATGGATAATATATAATATTCGTTTTTCAATGTATGCAATGGGGCATAAAACAAAAAAATTAAGCTTGATATAATTATTCAAAATTTCTTAGCAACTACACCACTTTGGCTTGTCGTGGGAAGAAGAAAGTATCACAAAAGCATAATACCATTGACTTTCATAAGGTTTGAAAAAAGAAAAAATACATATTCCTCCTTTTCTTTCTGATTTGGATAAAATAAACATCTATTTTATTAATGTTGTTACGACGGCTACCTTTTAAGTTTTTACAAACGACCACTAGATGGCATTATCGGGATGTGAAATTACCATTGTTCTAAAATTTCACATTTGTTATTATTAGCTCAGAAATTGGCCGGGTAGTTTGTTTACAGTGAGTGTTTAAAAAAAAACAGTTTTCTCTGAATACATGGAAATTTCACGTGAAGGTTTTTGGTGGAGGATTTTTAACGATTTTAGTAAAGGCCCAACTCAACAACAATGGCTCCAATCGCTTTGTTCAACTTTGGGTAATGAATCATTATTGGAAAAGATTGTTTACAATCGGGTTGCAGAAATTCGTCACGGTCGTGCTTCAGCGATGAATTTCGTGAAAGTCGACCAAAATCGGTTGTTCCAAAACACGTCGGTGCTGTGTGCAACAGGATTGAAGAGGATCGACACGTGACTTACCGTGAGATAGAGGCGTCCTTAGGCATATCGAAAATAGCAGTACATTCGATTTTGCATGAACATTTAGCTGTGAAAAATCTGTTCCCGATGAATTCCGTATAATTTGACCAAAATTCAAAAACGGGCCCTTTTTTTTGGTGTAAAGAAATGCTCAAAATATTCGACCGAGGACATGCAAAATCTGTATACAACATCGAAACAAGATTCGCACGCGCCGAAAACTAAGCAACGATCACCTCTTTGAGTGTTCCAAGATGAACTGAATCCAACAAAAGTGGTTCGTTCGCGAAGCACTCCCAAGAATATGATCGCTTGTTCCTTTGGACTGGACATGTTACAACAATTGTTTTAGAGGATCGAAGGACAGTTAATGCTGAATGGTATACAACAATTTATTTGCGGGAAGTCATCGATGAAATCAGGAAAAACCTCCGAAAACTTCGCATCATTCTTTATCATGACAAAGCCAGCTCTCACACAGCACGTCAAAGAATTGATTATTTGACGGAGAAAAACATCGAATTAATGCCTCATTGCCTGATCATTCACCTGATCTATTGCCTAACGACTTCTTTTTGTTCCTGAATGTGTATAAATCTTAGAGGCGAATATTTTGAGAAAAAATAAATTAAAAATTATTTTCTTTCATCGTTTCTGTAGAAACTCAAAAAGTAGCCCTCGTGCTATGCTCAATCCAAAACACTGAATATACTAATTAGTATCAAAATAACAAATGACCTAGAGTAGAGAATTTTGATTTTTATATTGTTAGTGAAGAAAAGATGAAAAAATATTATATTCCATGAAATCCAAACGTGGATAAGTTCAACTTCAACTTCATTTTCGTTTCAACTTCTACAGTAAGCCACTCCATAAGTAATGCCTTTTATTGCTCATGTTATTAGATGTTGCTTACAGATGGGTGAGTTTCCTGGTCTGTGGCAGTATTTAATAGATAAATAAAAATTTTTAATGCCTTTACCTAAAATCATGAACTCCTGTTATCATTAAGATTTGAAATCCATTAGCACAGATTAGAACTAATTTTTTAGTCTATGTGCTGTGCTTACCCTGTTAAAAATTCTGAAAAGATTTATGATGACTTAACTACTCAGGAAGACTGGTTAATTTTCTGTTATGCTAGCGATAGTTAATTTTTTGTTAGCATAGCTGTGTTAATGGTGATAGATAACATACTAATGCGTGTTGATGAAGGGTACCTGGCCACTGTGATCTAGATTGACTTCTCTAAGGCCTTTAACACTATAAATCATAACTTTTTGTATTCTATACTGACTTACATTGGTGAAATAATCCTTAAAATGAGAGCAGAATTTTGTAAGTGTATTGATATGTTTTCATAATTGGTAAGAACGGCCTTATTTATTTTTTATTATTACAGACATAATTGAAAGAAGTAAGCTCTTATTACTGTGAATTTTCCAATTTTAGATATGCTACATTAAGTGACTTCCTTTAATACAGGTTTTATAAGATTATTGGCATTTTTTCCTCTTGGCTAGTCGACTAAAGTTTTTTAATCTCAAAAATTCTTGCAAAACGATGAAGCTATTGCTATTTAATAGCAAATCGAGGAAAGAAAAACGACCTTCGCTAGGCTGAATATAGACAAGGTCACATATTTCTCGCTCTGGGCCGATCAGAACATTATAAAACAGGTGGAGCCAAGGGCAACACAAGAAATCGGGATAATATTAGGTCGAGCAAGAAAAGAGTTATAGACAAGTTGGCATCTCAATATTGATTTGGCATCAAAAGGACATGACTTCCCATTGAGACTGAAAATTGTCTAAGAAAAACTAAATACGTAGAAAGTACAACGATCCTGAAATGTGGCGGTTATTTACTAATTTTGGATATAACTTATTACTGTATTTGGGACATTAAAGAAATTCTTCAAATAGTAAATATTAATTTTTCTAAACTGAACTGGGGAACATGCGTTGCTAAATAAATAAATCTTCTTAGTACATTTAACACATGGGCTGAAAAGTCCCGGGCCTAACAAAGAAAACACGGTTTTTTTGGTTCAAAATTAGCTTTATTCATCAACGTAATCTCCATCAAGAGCAACGCAATCATTCCAGCGCCACTCTAACATTTCCATACCACTTTTGTAGAACGATTTATCTTTTGCCTCAAAATAGGCCTCAGTTTCAGCGATAACCTCTTCATTCGTGCGAAATTTCTTACCGGCGAGCATTTTTTTTCAGGTCAGCGAACAGCCAGTAGTCGCTGGGAGCCAAATCTGGCGAATACGGTGGATGTAGGAGCAATTCGAAGTTCAATTCATGTAGTTTTGCCATTGTTTTGATTGACTTGTGACACGGTGCGTTGTCTTGATGAAACAAAATTTTTTTCTTTGCCATATGCGGTCGTTTCTTTGCAATTTCGGCCTTCAAACGCTCCAATAACGCTATATAATATTCACTGTTGATGGTATTTCCTTTCTCAAGATAGTCGATGAATATTACACCACGCACATCCCAAAATACCGAGGCCATAACCTTTCCAGCCGATTGTTGTGCTTTCGGGCGCTTTGGACGAGGTTCACCAGTTGCTGTCCACTCAGATGACGATCGTTTTGATTCCGGAGTGAAGTGATGGATCCATGTTTTATCCATTGTCACATATCGACGCAAAAATTCCGGTTTGTTACGTTTAAACATGGCCAAACACTGCTCAGAATCATCAACACGTTCTTGTTTTTGATCAACAGTGAGCAAACGCGGCACCCACTTTGAACAGAGCTTTCTCATAGTCAAATGCTCATGCAATATAAAGCCAACACGTTCTTTTGATATCTTTACGATGTCAGCTAACTCACGCAACTTCACTTTTCGATCATTCAAAACGATTTTATGGATTTTTTTGATGTTTTCTGGTGTTACCGCCTCATTTGGACGTCCACTGCGTTCTGCATCATCGGTGTCTCTACGACCACGTTTGAAGTCAGCAAACCAACGTTTTATTGTTGTTTCTGATGGAGCGGAGTCCCATAACACTTTTCAAGCCATTGCTTCGCTTGAACGGTATTTTTTCCCATCAAGTAGCAGTGTAAAATTAAAACACGAAATTGTTTTTGATCCATTGTTTTGAAAATAACAAAAGTAGCGTCACTCTTAGCACAATAACTCACAAACTAATGAATAGAATATCATGAAATTTTAACAGCTGTCTTTTGAAGGTTAGTATTAACTGAAAAAAAGGTGACTGCAATAAAACTAGCGCCATCTATGTGTTAGGCCCGGGACTTTTCAGCCCATGTGTTAAATGAATGTTCTTGAAATTATTCAATAGATTTGTGTTGTGTTTTTAGTCCTTCTGCAATTATTCCACCATTCTCGCCATATTGTTATGACTTTTTTACTTATAATTACAAGAACATTTTTTTACGGTAGCTATCTGGCTACGGAAATGAGCTTAGTTTTTTTAATTTAATTTTTGACTTGAACAGTGTGAGTCTTGTGCACTCTGCTGTTGGACGGCCAAAGGCTTTGATTCTTCATCCATCCGGATGTTTTCCTCGAATGTCATGCTTCAAGTCTTGGATTGTCCTTCTGTAAACTTTTCCATTACTTGTGGATTCTTTTTCCATATATTCAATAAGTAAAATTTGTTTGCAGTCCTAAAAAACGGTAACCATCAAATTTCCAGAAGATGACTCAGTTTTCGTCTTCTTTGGAGGTGCGGAGCCCTTAACAACTTTCGACTCCTATCAGATCTCAACAGAATATCCAAGTTTCGTCGTCTGTAATAGTTTGTTAAACATAACTCTTATCGTTCGCTAAAGCTGTGCTTCAGAAAGTTTTTGCTTCAACATGCAATCCTGATCCGGAGTCATCCTGAATTGAGCTAAAAATTTACTTGAATGTAAAATGAACGTCACTATTCTACAAATGAGACATTTCTTCATAAATAACTTTTGGTCCATTTTCCTCTTTAGTAAGAAGCTTTATCACCACGAGATGGTCTATATTACTTTCACACATTTTTTTGGAGAAAGAAAAACGTTAAAAACTACAAAATGCACGAATTAAAATTTCAACAAATTAATTTTTTTATGACGTCATTTTCATAACCCACCAAAAAAAATAAGATCTTTAATAAAATTATAATTTATCATGTACCTTTAATCTTACAATAAAACGATAAAATTTAAGTTCCATTCTTAAACAGTAAGCATGATAAATTATACTTAATAAAGTTTGTCATTTACTTAAAAGCAAAATGCAGCTAGACCTCATTTGTTTTCAGCAAAGTACAAAAACTAGTGCAACGCTTGTCATTTTAAATACTGTCCAAAATAAATGATGTTTCATGACCTATTCCAGTTAACAAAAAATACGACAAACATTTTAGTTTAACGAAATGTTGGAAAGAAAAACGTTGCCAGTACTGAAAGACTATTAATTGACCGAAAAATAGCGTAACGTATACAAAGGTGTGCAATAAATATAGTACGTTCAAACTTATGACGTAAATGAAGTACCAGTGTTCAGTTGTGTAAACAATGGATGCAGAAATTTGAAGAAATGGGTCAGATTTTAAGTAAACTTTGAGCAGGGAGCTTAAGAATTTGATATAGATTCACATGTATGGACTTCATTGAGTGCCATTTCGATAAAATCACGATATTTACGCATTCTTTATAAAGATTCACGTCTGCTACACGATGCAGCCGGTACAACAATTAAAGCATCAATGATGCTCAGAGTTCATTTACTTCGTTAATCAAAAATTTAAACGATTTGCAATATTTACCAACATCTTATTCTGGAATCAGGTACGTTTCCAATTAGGAGACTGTTTTTAGTGTTCCGTATGGAACACTTTAAGATCACTTCGGTGTCTGTCTGTCTGTCACACCCGATTTTCTCCCGAAACTATTTGACATAGAAAGTTGAAATTTGGCACTAATGTATAAATTGATGGCCTCATCACAGCCGTGTAGTTTTGAAAGTTAAATTTTGACTTAAGGGGTTAATTTTGGGGGGTGAGATCGGAAGTGAAAAAAAAATTTTTTTATTAGGTCATCGAGTGTGGTGTCAAATGAAAGCTTGTGAAAACACGAGTAAAAAATGTATATATAATGTAATACTTGCGCGCACTTTTCTTTGTGTTATTTTTAAAAAATCGCCAAAAAATCGCTGTCCCGCGCCTTATCTCGAAAAGTACTTATCAAAAAATTTTGAAAAAATTCTGGAATATTCTCCACGGGATGTAGATTGAACGAAAATTATCACGAGTGCATTACCTTTAATAATTTATCTGGTATATAAAAAAAACAAAAAATTCAGTAAAGAAAACTTTGTTGAAAACTCATTTGGGGTGTGTTTTGTGAAGTCACTGATCATTTTATACCTCTGTAACAAAATTTTTTGTTTTAAAAGCAATTAACGTACACTAATTGCGCAGGTTCAACTTTCACTTGACCGGTTTTTTTTTTTACCTAGCCATTGCTGGGTTAATGCTGTTATTCTAATTAATTTGCCAAGCTTTTGTACAAGTATTAACGATTAGCGAAAAATGCAATGTATTTCTAGTTCTTGCTAAAGAAACTGAAGTAATAATAAATACAATTTTCAATATTTCAAGACGTTTGCATTTTTCAGTTCGTTTACAAAAATATATAATACTTGATATTTATTTTCAGTCGTTGCTGATATTGAAGGTACTGAATGGAATTTTAACTTTTAAGTAGCTCACTTAATTTACTCTTTTCCTATTACAGGTATCAAAAAATTATTTTGCTAATAAACTTAGTATTTTGTGAGAAAGCCAAATATGAGAAACCAAAGTTTATCACTTGTCAAATTTGACAGTTTACAAATCCAACTATATTTTTTTTAAATGGCACTCTCTCTCCATTAAATAGCATTTTTCAGTCTGTTTGCAAAAATTGCTTTTTACCTACTTGATATTTATTTTCAGTCATTACCAATTTATAGGGTATTCCAATTATTGAGCAGAATTTTAACCATTAAGAAGCTTACTCATTCTATTTGGCATAACAAAAATTTATTTACCAGCAAAATTTTTTGTGAGGAAAATGATTTCTGAAATAAAAAAAAAAACTCATATGTAGAATATGCCATTTTAAAAAATCTAATACATTTTGTAATCGGTCAAATTTGATAAGTGCTAAAAATGCTATTTAATGGTGTGCTCATATGTAGAGGGAGACATTTAAAAGAAATCAGTTGGCTTTGTAATTTGTCAAGTTTGACAAATGTTGACTTCCTTATAAAGAACTAAGTTTAGTACTAGAAGAATTTTCTTGGATGTAGAATAGAAAACTAGTAAAATAGTGGAGACACTGAAGGAAATGCTCATATACAAAAAAAAAAAAAAAAAAAAAGAAAAAAAAAAAATAAAAAAAAAAAAAAAAAAAAAAAAAAAAAAAAAAAAAAAAAAAAAAAAAAAAAAAAAAAAAAACAAAAATTAAGCTCCGCGAGTTTTCGTAACTAGGTAGGCAAATTTAGAAAAACTCCTTGTACCAAAGGGGTTACATACACCACAAATTTTCAAAATTTTTTTTTAAGAAAGTTCCACTCCATTACAAAGTTATAACATTAAATGTGACCTGACGTCGGATTGGGACCGCTACTTGTTTTCAGACACTGTCTACAATATTACCCAGTCAATTTTTAATATTTTTTAACTTTTTTTTAATCTTAATAATTACTTTTTCGAGAGGTTTTTTTAAAATTTTTCTAATAGACAATTTTTTATAAATAATTAATCATAAATTTTTTGGTCGAAAATTGCATAGACTGAAGTAAGAAAAATCGTAAAGGACCACGTACACTCTAAATGGAAATTAGGTTTCAGTGAAATGACTCCAAATTTTGTACAGAGGTAGATCTTGTACTCCTGAACAAAAGTCTCAACGGGCACAACTCGCAAAAATACTTCCTACCCCCGCTATTCACCGAATCAACCCCAATCGAGCCCAAGCGAATGGCGTCAATCATTTACTGACAATTGAAAAAAAAAACTATATTTCGATGCTTAAAATAGCATAATAACCTCTCTTGCTCTTTCAGATTACCCTAACGGTTTTTTACCACAACTCCTACAAACCTCGAAAAATAGGGTCGTAAGGAGATGAAATATTAAAATTTATGTATAAGATCTTATACATTCATGTGTAAAGCTCTTTTTACCCAAAGAGGGGACCATGGAGTTTTCGGATGAGCCGAGTTTAGTTTTTTGGACATTAAGGGTATTATTTAGGCCTTACACCCCAAGATATGAAATATATGAAATAATCAATTAATGTGATTTTGAAAAAATAAAAAGGTTTAATAAGAATAATAATAAAAAACTAAAAAGTTCAAAAAAAATGAAGTAACGTAAAAAAAATTAAAAATGAGAACACCCAAAAAAAATTATAAAAAGATAAAAAAACAAAAAAATTGGGATAAGTATCCGCAACGTCCTCGTCGTTTATCCTGGTTAATGCTAATAGTGGATAATATAATATAATATAATATTGATGATTTTTAATATTTCATCCCGTTACGATCCCCTTTTTCACCCCTTTCGGAGGGATGAGAAGGCTCCAATACCTGTAAAATCAAATTCGGCGAATCCGAAAACCCCATGGATACATGTCTGATTAAAAAATGCTTATATATGGATTAAATAAAAATAAAAAATGAAATTAATTGAACCCCTTCACAACCCTTATTTCAACCTTTTGGACGTGTGGTAAGACCTAAATAATACCCTTAATGTCTAAAAAATTGAACTCGGCTAACCGGAAAACTCCATGACCCCCTGCTAGGATAAAAATAGCCTTATACATGAACGTATAAGATCTTATACATGAATTTTAATATTTCATCCCTTTAAGACCCCATTTTTCGAGGTTTGTAGGGGTTGTAGCAAAAAACTGATAGTAATCTGAAAGAGTATCCAATTTTACCTACTAGGTGAGATTATTATCCTATTTTGAACATCGGATCATAATTTTTTTTTTAATTGTCAGTAAATGATCAATTGGATTCGCTTAGGCTCGATTGGGGTTGATTCGGTAAATAGCGGGAGTAGGAAGCATTTTCGTAAGTTATGCCCATTAAGACTTTTGTTCAGGAGCACAAGATCTACCCTGTTGCAAAATTTGGCGTCATTTCACCAAGACCTAATTTCCATTTAAAGTGTGTGTGGTCCTTTTATATTTTTGAAAAAAAAAACCTTCGATAATTTTTAACTACTACCTTATTTTACGCGATTAATTTTTATTTTTGCAAATTGGATTATTTTTTGTGAAGTTATCTTGCAGACAATGACGCGCCATAATGTTCATCAGTGGTCCATTTAAACCGATAAAAAATAATGTTAACATTTAAACCAAATTTTTTTAAAAAATTGCTTACTTACTTAATCCTTTTGCCTTTCTACCCATTGAGGAGGGTAAGGCCCGTGGAGTTGAGTTATTCTATATCTGCCTTTTCCATATTTCCTTCTATATCCTTCCATCATGTTTAAATTGCCGATTGCCTCTTTTGTTTCTTCTGTATTAGCTTCTTCTGTTTGTATGAGCTCTGTATCTTGTTCCGGTATTATGTCTCTATGTTGATTTTTGTATGCGTTTCCTTCTGATTTTTTGCATCCATTTCCTTTCCTTTCTGTTTCAGTGATTCCTACATAGTGCATTTGTTATTCTTCTGTCAGTTCATCCTCTTTTCCGTGTTCTCAATCTAAAAACTCGATAATTATTTCCCATTTCTTTCTTTCTATCTATTCCTTTGATTATCTTCTTATTTGTATTCATTTTACTAGTCTCCTCTTCCGTATCCTTTATCCTGGCCAGTGTCGTTGTCAATCTACCTATCTCTCCTTTTTCTCAGTATTTTGACTTGATGGTCGTAGTATTCTTTGTTCGTTCTTGCAGTTTTTCTTCCTCAATATCCCATTGACATTCTCTTCCTTCGATTACGATTTTTTGATATCCTATTTTCACCCTTCTTCCATTCTTTCTCTCGTTCTCTGTTATATGCTTCAATTTCTTTTGAATTTCCCGTTCATCTTTTGTTAAATCGTTGTTTATATAAACTCTCTCTGTTAGGTTTCTCAGTTTGTTTTTATTTTTCATTACAGCTTCCTTATCTCCCGCGTTTCCAAGTTCTATCTTGTATATAGTCGCTCCTATTTTTATCACATCTTTAATCTGTACTTGTGTCCATACTCCTCTCCATAATATGTTCTACACCCATTTTCAGATCTGGTTGGCTATTCGCTTCAAATCTCATTCCCGATATTATAATATTATTCCTTACGTTGTCTTTTTCCAGTCTACTCATCTTCAAATCCATACTTCTCATGTTTTCTCTAATTATCTTATTTTCCTCTTTCAATACTTCATTCTCCTTTCTTAGTGCCTTCAACTCTTGTTGGTATTTCTTCTGACCTTGTTTTATATCCTTTATATCTGACATTAGCTCTCTGATCATTTCTATCAAATTCTATATCTTATCTACTCTTTCGTTTTTCTCTTTCTGTGGTGTTCTTATCAGCTTTTTACTCTTCTTGAATAATTCCATTGGCTCTTCTTTTTCTTCGACTCTCCTGCTATCCATCTTAATTCTACCACTATACTCTGCTTTATTTCTAGTCCCTCTCATTTGCAATCGACAAAATAATTAAATAGATCGAAACAATACCGTAATAATGCTCGTTGAACGAGTTGACTATTGCCGGGCGTTCGATACACGTGTACACACATCGATCCGAAACTCAACTCCGCTTATAATTTAAAGTTCAATAAAAATATATAATCGCCATTCTTTTGTATTATTAACTTAGTAACCTTTATATATAATGGAATACGAAAAAAATTAAGCACAGGAAAAAGATAATGGAATGTTAAGAAATTTAAACAGAGAAAAAAAATTAATAAGAAAAAGGTAGAATGCTTAGTTAAAGAGGAAAAAAATTGAATATTAAACTTAAACATCACCCGATAATATTGAAGTTTTAACAAAAAATTAAGTAAGACGCGATTGTGAAAATTAATAAATATTATAAAACTTGCAATATTTTCCTTTAGCAAGGAAAGTATTTTTAAATGACAGAAAAGTATCATTGAGTGTGCTACGGTTGATAGAATAAAAGTAAATGGTCAACAAAAAGTCTGGCCCAGTTTTACAACGTCAGAACTTGAGCAATCTTTACTCGAATCATTTGCGCAACTGCCCCATGTTGTAAAGTAAAGATACCTTTTCTTCATTTAAAACTACTCTTATTCTTGAAATATTTAGAGGTTTTCATAATCTCGGTTTAATTAATTTTTTAATAGATCAATAGTTTGCCACGATACTTTAATATTCGAGAAAAATATTCTTCTCCAAATAAGAACAGCTGCTTTTTTTATTTTTTTATCTGATTTTCTTAACATTTCATTATTTCTTTTCTGTATCTAATTTTCTCAACGTTTTATTATACGGAGAGACCCGTTTTTATTTCCTCTTTCGGAATTTAATTAACGATTAAAATGAATGATCATTGGCGAACGCTTTTTGCTTGACGACTAATATGTTAAAGATGAAACCTTATGTTTTAAAACGTGTCCGATTTTTTCATTAGTAGAGCAGACAGGATTGCTTTATTCCTTAAAAACAGTTAACATTATTAGACATCCACAAATTCAAAGCTAAAACATCAAAAACATTTACATTCTCCTGAAATGATGGCTTGGGTTGAAATGTATCTTTGAAAAATGATAGAAGTGGCACAACAATTTTTAATTTGGAGCCATATGTGTTACACTGACAACTTGTTCAAACCCTTTTAATAAATGTTTAATGATTATAATCAGAAAATCTGGTTCAGTAGAATGAAGCGACATCACAGTTATTCGGGAAAATTCCACCACTTGCTTAGAAGATTTCCGGGAACATAATGGCGCGCATTTATATAACACCATGTTTAAGAATTTTCCAAAAATGTAGTATAACATATAGTAAATTTTCTCTGGTTCATCAATTTGCTTCCTTTTGTTACTAGAAGTATTTTAAAAACATACTTTTTTATGACACGCCTTGTATTATTGTGTGTGTATTGTTCAAAAATGTTAAATTTGCCACATTATTTTCCTACTAAAAGTTTATTATAATGCCATATTTTTAATAGATTGGTCACTTGAGAATAAAATGAGCTACATATTTTTTTTATTGTTCACCTCCTCGCCGGAGTACGGATTTTACCCTTTTTCATATCCTGAGAATATCGGCGAGGATGTCGGAGGATACAAAAAGTAGCATCATATAACGGCATGAACACAGAACTCCTTTATGTATTTAATAATCATTAAATTTCTTTCATTATTAATAGAAATGCTCAGAAAATGACTTACCGGTATTCGACTTGAACTTGTCACCCAGATCCATTGATCATCACCGGGAGCTGCTCCTTTATTTCCTGTTCTTTTTCTTATTTCTTCATCTTTTTCTTCTAAGAGAGGACGCATCTTTGGATTGAAAAACTCGACCTGTGGTTCGTCATTATTCGCCGCAGTCGCCAACAAATTATAATCTCTATTTTGTACCACACTCCGTTTTGCTCTGATACCTGCTTCAGTTTTGTCCTCGACATTGACATTATGTTTAATGTGATCCATTAACTCCATATAAGCATGAATTCGTAATATTTCTTCTCGAAAATATTCTGAGCGTATCTCATTTTGAAAATTTTGTCGAAAACTGTTTCTGCTAAGATAATTGTCACGAACTTCGGAAATTATCAGTCTACAATAAAAATATTTGATTGATTAGAAAAATTTTATATCAAGTCGCTATCATAAAATGACAGGTTCCTAATTAACATTTTTACAAATTTTGAGTTTTTTCAATAACAACATTTTTTTATCATATGATTCATCAAGTTCAAACCAAACCCATTTGATGATTAGTTATTGAAATGAATTTATTACATTTAAATTACCTTCTAAACGGTAATATTAAAATTACACAGTTCTAGGTCTGTACAGGGTTACTGATTACAAATCTAATATATCCTAACCTACAGAGATTTAAGATATCTTGTAGCTATTTAGAGATTTCCCTGCAGCGCGTGTAAGGTGCCCGCAGAAGAAAGTTAAATTGTATAATATCGCTTTCTCCTATTATTGAATATCCTTAGTATCTCAACACCACCATATCGTTACCGCATTCAACTGGCAAAAGTCGGATCCATCCAAATTATTTTTTGATCTTACAGTATAATTTTGTTATTTTTCTGTTACTTTTCTTGTTAACTTACGTATAAAAAGAGTAAGTAATGACAAACGAATAGTAAACTATTTATCCAAATAAACAAAAATGAAAGGGCAAAAGCATTAACGATATCGAAAAACTTGGCATTCAATGACCTATTAAAGTAGTTGGTATGTTTAAATTATAAATAAGATCTCTGATAATAAATAAAGTTTCAGAGAAGCGAAATTAAAACTTTCCGAATAGAAATATTTTGGGATGAATTAAACCTGAGGGTTAAAAATCGTTGTTTTTCAAGCTCTTGACGCACCTTTGGGAATATCTAAACTAATAAATGAATAAACAAGGTGTCGAACATTTATGAGGCAGTAATTAAAAATGAAGGCGACCACGGTTGCAGATACCGTTTATTATACGATTTTGTTCATTTCGTACTTCGTATTTTTAGTTTTAATTAAAAATTGCTCATTTATTCCAAACTTTTGAACGGTAATATCATTTGCATAGCAAGAAACGTGTAGAAATAATTTAAATATTTTAAAAAGTAATTACAAATAGTTCATAAGTTTTTACTCACCTGTAAATATAATGCGCTAAAAATATTTCAGTGATGAATATAAAAAAGACACAACATATTACGCGCACCGTATAGCTCGGATTTAGTTGATGAACTGGTAGCTTGGCACCTTTTGGTGCTATTTTATTGTCCTTTGGTTCGGTTGCAGACATTTCAAGTTATTCTTTTGACTTCTAATAAAATCGAATATCTAACAGCAAATTTCTAAATGAAATATCTTCTGACACTTTCTGACTTAGACTAACCTGAACTAACTTATGTCGGTAATTCAAAATTTATATGAAATTAAATGAAATAAGCAACAGATTTAGTGAAATAGTGTTCTTGGCATTACCCAGAAATTAAAAAAAATTACCTTCTCTTAATTAAAGACTTTTAAACATTTTTTATGACAATGGCATAAAACACGTTTTAGAATGATATAAAAACTTAATTTCGCTCAAAAATTCTTATAGAAATAAGAGATGAAATAAGAAGTTTTTAAAATTAACCTATATATATATATATATATATATATATATATATATATATATATATATATATATATATATTATACATATATATATATATATATATATATATATATATATATATATATATATATATTATACATATATATATATATATATATATATATATATATATATATATATATATAGTAATAAAGCATAACCCTTTAAAAGAACAACACTAAACTAGGAACCAGAATTATCAATTAAATTAATAGGCTTAATTATAAATAAATAAAAATGAATTAAAACATTACTTCATTAAATTGAAACAAATTAAACTACGTAACTACATCGCGCTCAAAATAATTCCTGAGAGGCGACAATCTGGCGGAAAATATCAGATAAATCCTGCAACTGACCGAAGCACGCAGGAGCCGAAAGTGAACTGAAAGCGCGCTCTAAACTCAAACCAAAACTATTTTCAGCGTGTGGCGCTTCGCTGATAAGCGTTCATTATTTATGTAGAGATTTACGGTGGAAGTATATGCAAAAATTATGGAATTAAAAGTAAATCATAACGATTGCGGTGGTTATGCCAAATACCGGATGTCCGGCTACATTTCGAGATATTTTAAATTGATATAACTCTTAGTTGAAAACCTATATCAAAATGTGGCTTTTATTTTGTTTAAAACTGTTGTGTCATTGATTTTTCTTACCACGTTCTGTTAAATGTGAAACAAATTTTCTAATATGGAACAACTATGGTATTTCAAAAGAAACATCTCATACTGCTCTTATGCTATGTCCTCTAGACATGCTAGAATAACAAAATTAAAACAAAAATTATAAAGGTGCCCTACGTAGATATAAGCAATTTTTGAAGCTTCCAGGCTATCACATTTTTTGAAGTTATCACTTAACTTCTGTTACCTCAACTTTGACAAAAATTACAATCTCTCTCAACAGAATGAAATATAATTATAAAGAATTACCACAGTAATAAAATGCGGAATTTTATGGAATCATTATCATAATTTTTACCAGTCGATAGAGAATGAAGTTGCGAAGAATTTGGAAGAAAGTTGTTAAATTTTCGACTGTGAAACAGTTTTCCAAATAATATTACTTGTATGTCTATCTCAAACTACCTGAATCTAAATTCACCCACTTTCTGTTGCATAAAGCTTCGGAAGAGACCAGCTCCTCAACTTTTTAGAACATCTAAACTCTATTTATTAGAGAACTTAGTTTAGCTTACAAATATATCAAAACAACCAGCTGCCTTTCCTAGACGTATAATAGATATCTGAATTAGGAATTTTACCACTAACTCTGGAAATTGCAGATCGTGACAAATCCATTACTTTCGAGAAAAATCCATATGACAGACCACGCGCAGCAGCTAAAAAAAAATATTAGACACCCCTAAAACAGAATTAATACAAACATCATAAAATAAATAAGGTCATAAAACAACAATAAAATCCACGAGGAAATTCTAATGAATACTGGCACTACAGAACAAAAGCGATCTTACTTTAGAGGAACCACTTAAGAATGAGGCACTTTCTCCGGAGACAAAGCCTATCAGCTGAGTAGTAGCCAGTACCGAAATTAAGATTTACTATAAAAAATTCCACAAACAATATACAATTGGAAAACCAGGGTGTTCATAAGGTATCATGTAGAGGTTGCAGTTCGGTATACATTGTGCAAAGAAGCAGAAGAAGGTCAACTAGACTGAAAGAGCATAAATATATAATAAAAGACTGTTTTTAATCAATTTCCACTAGTTTATTTATAATTGCGATGACGAGTTTCACTGTCGATGCAGCTTCTTCAGATCTACATTTTACATTGGTTTACTAGTGTAAAATGTAGATCTGAAGAAGCTGCATCGACAGTGAAACGCGTCATCGCAATTATAAATAAACTAGTGGAAATTGACTAAAAAACAGTCTTTTATTATATATTTATAATGAATTTCCATCAAGTAGCAGTTACAACCATCCGAAATTTGAAAGAGCATAAATTGGGTATCAAAAGAGATAAATCACATCTGCCCTTTTCCACCACAAACTTCAGAGAAAGCACGAAATAGATTTTAATAGCTGCAAATACAAAAACGGGATACTTCAAGAAGAGAGACGAGGCACTAAATTTGTAGGGAGATTTACAAAAAAAAATCTTTACTAAAAAACAACCTAGCTTTATATTATAATTTTATCACCTTCTCAAGATAACGACCGAGGAGGAAAGACTACCAGAAAAAAGAGCTGTTATAAAAAAAGGGACCCATCCTTGTACTAAAATTTTATCATCTTCTCAAGGTGATAACCCAGGAGAAATGATTTCCACAAAAAAAAAGACCTCTTATAGACAAGCACCTTCCCTTATACTAAAATTTTACCACTCTTTAAAATTAAAGACTTGGGTATTTACAAAAAAAGAAACAAAATTTTACCACTAATAAAAATCTCCAGAAAATTGGACCCCTGGGTAGACGCTAGAGCCCTCAGGAAAGGCTGGACTATTGAAATCATCTCCTTCCATATATTGAAACTTTAATAATTTTTCATAGTAACGAGAATGACATTTATAATGTATTATATTATTATTATCCTTCTCTATTGTTTGTACGTTTTGCTACTGTTTCTTTTTTGAGGAATATAGTCAAGAGCAATAAAACAAGGGACATTTTTTAAGGTATGCTTAAAACTATGCGGCCAAGACTTGAAAAAACACATTTCATGATTTCTGTCAAGGTAATTTTATTTAAATTTCTAGTTTCAAGGAGTTCTTGATCTTTCTCTATGCGTATGTGTTTAAAGTCGCAGTGGTAAATCATGAAGCTTTATTTGGAGAATCAATGAGAGGACGCCACGTCTTCTTTCGTATTTTTGTATAGCCAAATTTTATATATTTATTTATATCTCGAACTTTGAAAATAAGTTTCTTTAAGAACAAATGTAATTTTCAATAATTTATTGCTTTGGTGTAAAACTTCCGTTAATTATTAAGATTCTGAAGTTAAGGTTTGAGCAACACAATTTACAATTGAGATAGCTAAATCATGCTCATATCCATCATATATAGTACATATGATACGGATGTATCAAATAAAAACATATTTATTTATCAACACAATCAACTCTTGAACTGATCTCGTTTATCTCAAAAATATTTATTGCATTAATGCAACTGCTTCTTCACCGCAAACTGTACAAATTGCTTAAGTTGGCCACAAATGGTGTTTCTCCCCTTCGTAAGGAACTGGGAGTTATTATCTCTAAGCAAGCGAAACTGTAGGTAAAAGATCACATAACAGTAATAAATAAGTGTGTAATTTCGGCTGCTAAGCTTCATTTTATCAACTTTACTTGCTTCAAGTATATTAACAATTTATTAACGTAATTAAATATCATACTTATGTATTACTTGCAATGTGTTTAGATAATCTTATTTATATTCGGAGTGTGTTGTTCGATTTGAAAGGGACATGAAAACTCATCCAAAGAGGAAATGAAAGAAATAAACATTTATCCTTTGCCTTCAATAATTTTTAAACACTTTTGTCTTTAAACATTGTTTCCAAAATAAAAGAAAACTTATCAATTGCCAGTAAAATATCCCTAGACGATCTTTGAATGAGGGATCGCAGAGGCGCTTGAGGCTCTGTCATAGACGTTTTGTACCAAAAGGGGGACTGAATATATCATTCATAAAATTGTTTCCTGCCAAATTAATCATTAATTTAAAATATCAGGGTGTGCAGTAAGGATAAGTAGAAAACAGTAGATTGAATTGCAATCCTATCTGATATTCAGTGCGTCATTCTAATATGCAGAAAGTTCTACGTTCATTTAACCCCGCAAGAAAACCGAATCACCGCCTGCTGTTTTATGGTCAAACCGCTATGAATACAATGTTACCACTTTTATTTATTAATTTTGATAGCTGGTTACATAGGATTACTAAACCACAAATTTAGAAAAAATTCAGCTATTAATGCACTTAATTAGGTTACAATTTAAATAGTATTGTGCAAGTCGATTGTCCATGGGAGATATTTTAGATATCTGACAACATTATAAACTTGACCGATTCGTTACTAGTGGACGCAATCAACCAATTTTGAGTGCACCTTAGATGATTGGTCGTATTTGAATGTAAATATATGGATGTTTGGGCTCTGTGTTTCATAATAATCATATAGAGTGTATCATGTTGATGTGTTTGGACATGGAAATTGGATACTTAAAGCACTGTGCTCATAGATGCATTTTACGGAGAAAAACTGTTTTGTGTGTACATGAAGCTGCAGGGTCACGCATATAAGGATGTCGTGGAGAGATTATTATTAATTTAGGTTAAATTATTTTTTGATAATAAGATATCAAGCACTAAAATGTATTTAATTATTTACTTAATGTTGATAAAATAGATAAAATAGTAGTGGTAAAATAATTCCAATTGTAGAAATGAGTGGAACATTATATTTTATGCATCACATATTTAGTATGTTCACATGCGAAAAAAGTATACATACCTTAATACTAAAAATGTGATTCCATTTGTTCAGCCACCTAAAAACTTTGAAGCCCGTATTCTTAGTAATTTCTTAAAGTAACACTTTGGCTTATTCAAGGCTTCCTAGAACTTCCTTTATGTATCTATTTCACGACCAATTTTATCGTTCTCCTTGAGGAAAGAATTTTTACGTGACTGAAGTGAATGGCAACATTGCATTTTCTGTCAAATTTTTGATTTTCACTTGACTTGGTGGTTTTTAAAAGTGATTTTTAAAATTTCTCATATTTTGTGTTTTAATACCTAACCTAACTTTTTATATTTTAAAAGCCATGGCCATTTAGCGTTATTTATTATAAATTAGTTAAAGTATGCAAGATTAAAGCTCGGCCCCCTCTGTAGGTTTTATATTTTTAAAATATAGTTCTTCTTTTAACTAACAAACGTTACGTAACTATTAACTGTTGTTAAAAATTAACAATGCGATAACAGTACAGGGTGAGTCAACGACAAAGTAAAGTTCATTATCTCATTTGTTTCGGGAATGACGAAAAAAATGTTAAATACAATAGTTTTAGGGAATATTAAGGTGCATCAGTTTAAAATTATTTTTGAGTATACAGGGTACTTCAAAAAAGTGTAGACGATATAACATATGTTTTTTTTTAATGGAACATCCTATTTTCTAATTTATTTTTAAATTCTGCGTAAAATTTTATAATTTTTTTATTAATAATGTTATATACCTAAACCTAACATTTTTTCTAATATTTCATTTTTTTTTTTTTTTAAATACTAGTTTAGTTTTGTAAAAAATTGCCAGTAGCGCCATTGTTTCTGAAGGTGGAATATTCGTAATTGGTACGAGCGTTCTATAGAGATGCGGAAAAAAAATATATGTAAAGAAATTCGAGTTAGAAGCTACAGTGTGAAATTTATACACTTCGACTATTTTAAATTGAATCTCAAATCTTAAATTTTTTAAACGGAACACCCTGTATATTATTATTTTGTCTGATAGATTTTTACAAAACTCTCCAACTTTTATTAAGCATGTCATATACCTGTTTCTAATAATTTTCGATTTATTTTGAATTTTTCAATTTTTACCCTTGTTTTTAATACACTTACGCTATTGTGAAAACATAAACAAATAGTTAATAATAATGTTAATATAGTTTAACTTATCTAATGATTAATTATTATGACGTAATAAATGTTCAAAAATATGCCCGTCTACTTGAATACACATGTTTAGTCGTTTTACTATATTTTCCTTCACTTTCCTTAGCATAAAGGGCGTCATTGTCCTGCACGCATCCCGTATCCTATTTTCCATATCTAGTGGTATTATAGGGGGATTCACATAAACACGATCTTTAATGTAGCCCTACAAAAAGAAGTCTAAAGGTGTTAAGTGACATGATCGAGGAGGGCACTGAATGAATCCATCCCTACCGATCCATTTTTGTGGGTAATGATCGTTTAAAAATTCCCGAACTTCCCGGTGATAATGAGCGGGAACCTCGTCTTGTTGAATCCACATTTGTTCGTTCGTTCATAATTCGTTTGCCAAAAATTTAGATATCTAGGCCCGTTAAACGGTTCGCGGAAAAAATATAGACCAATAATTCGAAAATTTAATATTCCACACCATAGATTAAGCGACCAATGGTTTTGGTTTTGAACTTCCTGGACCCAAAATGGATTAGCTGTTGAATAATAATGCATGTTATGGCTGTTAACTGCTCCATTACTGCGAAAAGTAACTTCATCAGAAAACATTATTTTGGATAAAAAATTTGGATCGGCCTCTATTGCTCCATTCCTGGTGGTACAAAAGTTTACTTGTCGTTCAAAATCGCGGTCTTGAAGTTCTTGGTGTAGTGCCATATGAAAGGGATGATACTTGTATTTTCTCGTGGTGCGATTAGCCGTAGATTGAGATGTGTTAGATAAGTCAGCTAGTTAATGGCTGCTGACCTGAGGATTATCTTCAACTTGAAGTAAAATCTCCATTAGTCGCCTTCTGGTTTACTACTTTCCGTTTCGTATACTCAACGCTACCACTATCATCAAACCATTCCATTAAGCACCGAAAAGATTTTCTAGATGTTATACGTCTCTTAAGGTACTTCGCTCCGTAAAGCCTTACTGCCAAAAGACAATTTTTTCCCGCCTCGCCCAGTATATAAACCATACCAATTAATTCATTTTTAGGAAAATCCATAACTATTGCCTTTATACGTCACTTACTACAACAAATTAAACTATTTCTACTTGCTTAATAGACATGTCAAAATTTAACAATGCCTACATTTTTTGTTTTGTCTTGGCAACTATAATGTTATAGCGTAAGTGTATTAAAAACAAGGGTAAAAAATTGAAAAATTCTAAATAAATCGAAAACTATTAGAAATAGGTATATGATATACTTAAAATAGTTAGAGGGTTCTGTAAACTCTATCAGAAAAAAATAATAATATATAGGGTGTGCCGTTTAAAAATTTGAGATTTTTTCAATTTAAAATAGTCGAAATGCATAAATTTATTTTGAACACCCTGTAGCATCTAACTCAAATTTCTGTACATATATCTTTATTTTTTATCTCTATAGGACGCCCGTACCAATTATGAGTATTCCACTTTCAGAAACAAAGGCGCTACTGGCAATTTTTTACAAAACTGAAAACTAGTATTTTTTTTAAAAAATTGAAATATTAGAAAAACTACTAGGTTTAGGTATATAACATTATTAATAAAAAAGTTAAAATTTTGCGCAGAATTTAAAAAGAGATTAGAAAATAGGATGTTCCATTTAAACAAACATATGTTATATCGGCCACACTTTTTTGAAGTACCCTGTATACTCAAGAATAATTTTAAACTGTGCACCTTAACACTCCTTAAAACTATTGTATTTAACATTTTTTCGTCATTCGCGAAACAAATGAGATAATGGACTCTACTCTATCGTTGACTCACCCTGTACATATTTATTACCATTATATATAGTACATCTTCGTTTCAATAGCTTATTTTTAGTGTTCCGTATGGAACACTTATGGGATCACTTCGGTGTCCGTCTGTCCGTCTGTCTGGCACACCTGATTTTCTCTGAAACTATCTGACACAGAAAGTTGAAATTTGGCACAAATATAAGAATTGGTGACTTAATCGGGGCCGTGTAGTTTTGAAAGTTAAATTTTATCTTAAGGAGTTAGTTTCGCAGGTGAAAGTGAAAAAAAACGTCATCGAGTGGGATGCTTGTGAAAATACGAGTTCAAAAATATATGTGATGTAATACTTGCCCACACTTTTCTTTCTTTTGTTCTAAAAAAATTGACAAAAGTCGTTGTTCCCTCCTATGTCGAAAAGTTCTGATGAAAAAATTTTGAAAAAATTCTGAAATATTCTCCATAAAGTGTAGATTGAACGAAAATTATTACAAGTGCATTACGTTTCATAATTTTTTTTTTCGGCAAAAAAAAACTATAAAAACCTTTCAGTACATTACTGTTATCGAGTGGAGCGTCGCTCCTGAAAAGAGATATAATTTTATTTTATTTCTTTATAATTAAACAAATATTTGGGTAGTAAATATTTGTTTTACACTTTTATTAGTAGATTCTAGATTGAGCTAGATTGATATATTGGCTATAAGGTAGTTAACTATTATTCATTATTGACTAAGAAAAAACCTGAAAATATATATTGGGTCTTAAGATATATACATGTCAGGGACCTAATTAACTTAAGTAAGGATTTTATTTGATTTTAAAAGCAATCACGGAATCACGGAACACTAATTGCGCAAATCCGACTTGCACTTGTCCAAAGAAGTTCGAATTAATCTCTTTTATAGCACCATTTGAAATATTCACAATTTTTTTTACGTTAGTCCCATAACAATACAATCTTTTGATTGTTCAGTCTTTGGTATACAGTGACAATAATAACTATTAAAATGAAAATTTTTAAACCAAAAACATTTTAATTGGGATACTGAGGCGACAATTAAAAAAATTGGATTTTTGCATAAAATATCTAAAAAGGAGTTCCTATAGTTTAATTTTTGTTGTACGATTCCTTATTATAAACTTAGATTCTATCCGACTAGTTTTCATCATTTTATAGAAAGCTCTTATGCAAATTAAAAGTTATTTTCTGGATTAACATGAAACTTTTGCCAATTTCGAAGTCTCCTTACTAAACTCGGTGCTTTTAAATCTCGTTAAACTCATACCTGCTGTATGTAATATTGAAGGATTTAATATTGTTACTCCAGTAGAGGAAACGTAGAAACTGCTAATGATGATAAATATTTGTTGGACGCCGACTAACTTTGTTATCTGAACTCTTCTAAACATACAACTTTGTAGGATCCCGACTAATTTTGTTATTTAACATAACAGAACTGATGATATGTTAATTTCGAGGTTGTGAGTTATTGTGATTGCTTGATTGCTCTCTCCATCTTTTTGATGGTTTCCCTAGTGGGCTTTGCCTGCTGGTTTTTCCTCCATAGCGATCCTTGGTAGTCTGTGCTTCTCCATTCTTTTTAAGTGGTTATGTCACAGTCTTCTTCTTTGTCTTCCCCATCTTACCACGTCTTGCACGCCACATTGTTCCCTGATGTCAGTATTTCGTATACTATCCCTCCTTGTTTTACCAACTATTGTTCTTAGAGTTTTCATTGCCGCGGTACGTAGCATACTTTTTGTTGTATTGGTATCTTTTCGCGATTTTATATTTGTTCCGTTAATATGAAATTTAAAAAGAAATTAGGCAAATACGAGGGCTACCTTTTAAGTTTTTAGAAAAGCAATAAAAGATAAAAAAAAATTTTGGTATAAATCATTTTATTATTTCTCAAAATATTCTCCTTTATTGCATGCGTTCGAACCAATTCTCGAAATATTTTTTCCACTCTGAAGTTGATACCTCAAAAACCTGGTTTTGGAAAGATTCAACAGCTTTTTGAGGTGATGAAAATCGCTGTCCACATTGTTTTTTGACACTAATATCGGCGATAAATCAGGTGAATACGGGCAATGAGACACTAATTCGATGTTCTTCTCCGTCAAATAATCAACTGTTTGACGTGCTATGTGAGAGCTGGCATTGTCATAATGAAACATGATGCGACGTTTTCGGTTGTTTTTCCTGGTTGCATTGATGACTTCTAGCAAACAAATTGTTGTATACCATTCAGCATTAACGGTTCTTCGATCCTCTAAAGCAGTGGTTGCAACATGTTCAGGATAACCAAAGAAACAAGCGATCATTTTCTTGGAAGTGCTTCGCGAACTTATGTTGGATTCGGTTCATGTTATGGGTCTGACGAAGATCTTATATATTTTCAAATCAAATCAAATCAAATCAAATCAAATAAAGCTTTATTGTAAAAAAAGATTGTTCTTTTGTCTACAAAGCTATCTATATTATATGTATATACATTATTTCTAAGGTTAAAATTTATTCATGAACAGTGACATGTACAAAAGTTCACATTTGCTTAATAAATAAAAGAAAAAAAGAAAAAGACATACACCTACACGCCATATACACACTTGATAATCAAAGAGTGTCATCAAAAAACTCCTTAACTGAATAGTAGGCCCTCCCAATTAAGAGCTTCCGAACCTCCCGCCTAAATCGGTTATTATTTAAAATTTTCCTGACGTTCAAAGGCAAGTGGTTGAATATTTTCTTACTCATAAATATTATAGAGTCCCTTATTAAAGCTGAAGAGGGAATGGGTAGTGAGGCCACATAAGATGAACGCGTCGTGGACGCACAAGAAGCCCCTATCTCTTCCTCAAACTTACTATGTATAAGGCAGGCTGTTTCAATAATAAATATACAAGGCAATGTTAGAATTCTCTTAGTAATAAACACACTCCTGCAGGATTGCCGAGAACTCAACTGGAACATACAACGCAGTGCTCGCTTTTGTAGCATAAAGACCTTATTCAATAATTGGTTAGAGCAGGAACCCCAGAAATATACCCCATAACGGAGATGCGATTCAATCAGAGCAAAGTATACATTTCTCGCGATAGAAACATCTAATTCCCGAGACACTACTCTCAAGGCAAAACATCCCTTGGCAATCCTCTTACAAAGCTGCAAAATGTGAGTAGAGAATCTCAATTTAGTGTCTATAAACAAACCTAAAAATTTGTTACAAGTCAAACCTTCAATAATTTGCGAATCAAGTGAGATATCGTTCAATTGACATTTAAATGAAACAATGTTAGTTTTAGAAATATTCAGGGTTAGATAATTTTGAATGACACCAATCTACGATTTTCACTATATCCCCACTGATGTCGCATTCCAACTGTACCACGTCTCTATTGTGCCACATCACAGTTGTGTCATCGGCAAACATCGTAAATACCCCTTTGACATTAAGTTTTGAAAGGTCATTAATATAAAGCAGAAATAACAGAGGCCCCCAAAACAGAGCCTTGTGGAACTCCACAAGTGACACTCAATTCACGCGACTCATTACCGTTAAAAAAGACAGATTGACAGCGCGATGATAAGTAAGATGCCAACCAGGCCAACGCCACACCTCTGAATCCGTAGATTTCAAGCTTACTCAGCAATATCCTATGATTCACACAATCAAAAGCTTTTGCGAGGTCACAGAACACAGCCCTGCTGCATTGATTGGGTCACACAACATCTCTTAAGCTGCTTTATTAATTAATCCTCTAAGGTCTCTGCTAGGGTCGTGATAGCCTGATAGGTCCACACCAAGGAATTTGAACTGGGTTAACTGTTCTATGGGTTTATCTTCCACTACGAGTTTGCACCTAACGGGATTTTCGACGATAGTAATGCTTGTCAGTAGACACGTTCATATTAAGCTGTCAACAGACTTGATAAAATTTAAAAAGTTGTCTCTGTAAGTCGTCTTCACTTTTGGCGATCAGTGCCGCATCGTAACAAATAAGACTAATTCTGTTATTGCTCAATCTGTACCCCAGGCCTAGTAATTCTACGTCTTCTATTATTTTGTTCATTAGAAGATTGAATAAAACAGACTAAGAGTATCTCCTCGTCTCATTCCTTCTGGGGTTGGTATATTTCTTGTAGTCTTCTCGCTTGTTTTAATTTTCATTCTATTGTTCATGTGCAAGTTCTTTATGACTTTCACAACGATTGCCTGTGTCTTTTTCCGCATCAACGTCTGCATTACGTCATTGAGCCTGACTTTGTCGAAGGTTTTAGTTAAATCTGTGAAACATACGGACGCTGGCGTGTTGTACTCTGTTGTTTTTTTTTTTTTTTTTTTTTATGGGTCTAGCACACGTGCTGCAGGGAGGTCCCTAAAGCGCTACAGGAGCGACACGTGTGCGAAAAAAACGATTCACGTTGTTCTTCAAACCGCTGTAAATTGTACTCGGTGGGGAATACAGTCCTGGGCAAATTATTCCAAAGGGATGATGTTCTACATATAAAAGACTGCTTGAAAAGCGTTGTACGAGGAGTAACAAGCTGAACCTTATACGGATGTGAAGTATCAGCACAACGTGTATTTCTAACATGCACCGCTCTGGGAGGAATTAAACAGGCGACATCCTCCGAACGCTTTCCATGAAAATACTTGTAGAATAGGCTCAGGTCGCCAACCGTTCTTCAATGTTCCAGCGAATCAACGCCGCCGGTCAGTTCCGGGTCTCCAATCAGACGAACAGCTTTTCTCTGAATAACATAGAATCCAACAAATGCAGTGTATGTTTGGGAGCGGAGCCCCAAACATGGGAGCAGTATTCCATTGTTGGTCGAATTTGAGTTTCATAAAGAATTAACAGTTATTGTGGAGTGTAAAGCTTTCTGATTCGAAATAATATTCCCAACTTTTGAGAAGCTCTCCTCGCTATGCCTATGCCAAATTAACGACCAACAAATTGATTGACGATGTTAGAGGAATGGAGTGCCCCGCCATAACTATGTCGGGTTCAGCAACGTTAACTTTTTTTGAAAAAAACTGCCGCCTAGGTTTTTGTAGCGTTAAGTTCCACTTGGTTACTGTCACCCCAAGATAGGTCTTTGTTAAGTTGAACAACTTCCCGCTTTCTGCGGACACTCGCCTGAGCAGCCGATGTCCGAGCGTTCAAAGTGAATGAAGAGATAAGCGTACTGTCATCTGCAAAGCTGCAGATTGGATTTCCAGTCTTTTCCAACAGATCGTTAATTTAAATGAGAAAGAGAGTAGGAGATAGTATGGAGCCTTGGGGCACACCGCTGTTAGAAAGAAAACCGTCGACCGCCTCTCGTAAAGAACGCTCACTACGGAAACATGAGAGCCACAAACAGAACTTTTCAGACATACCACAAGAACGTAGCTTAGCCAACAGCCCATCGTGCCAAACACGATCGAACGCCCTGGATATGTCAAGAGCAACCGCCCGAGATTCTCCAAAGCGTTCAGTTGCGTTGTTCCAAATACGCGTTACATAAGTCAGAAGATCTCCTGTTGATCTATGTTTACGACAGCTATATTGGTAATCGCTAATAATGTGGAATTCTTCAAGATATTTTAGAAGATGTTGATTGATAGCCTTTTCCATGACTTTCGATATTATTGAAAGCAGTGCGACTGGTCGGTAGTTATTTGGCAAGATCTTCTTGCCTTTTTTAGGTATCGGCTGAACTGTGGCACATTTCCAGCAGGAAGGAAATATTCCCTTTCTGTAGGATAGGTTAAAAAGTCTACAGAAAACTGGTGTCA
The DNA here is from genome assembly GCA_019049505.1 of Pachyrhynchus sulphureomaculatus. NCBI lineage: Eukaryota > Metazoa > Arthropoda > Insecta > Coleoptera > Curculionidae > Pachyrhynchus > Pachyrhynchus sulphureomaculatus. The sequence continues at coordinate 199,944,125 of CM032446.1, forward strand.
ATTCCCTCGCACAGTTTTCGAGAACTATGGCAGGTATTCCGTCAGCGCCAGAAGCTTTTTTGGTGTCTAGCTTCAATAAAATACGTTTTATGATATGATATGATATGATAATTTGCTTCATAATGCATATTGCATCTGTGATAGATCTATCTCTCCGGAACCCCTGCTGTTCTTCTCTATTTTTATCTATGATTTCAGTTTCTCCTTCAACAGGCCTGTGAACAATTTTATTGTTGTATTTAAAAGAAGAGTTATTCCTCTGTAGTTTGTAAATACTGGTTTAAATCTTTTCAAGATTACCAACTCTTAAAAGAATTTATGGCATAATTTATAACTATGTACGGAAAAATGTCATTTTAGATATAGTAAAATGAAAGAGGTCCAAGAAACGTCTACGAATACCGGCCATAGTACGCTTTCAGTACGCTACAAGTAGAAATCTTTAGGCATCTCGTCATTATCGCTTTAGACAAATCGCGTAGGCCCCGATGACGATACGCCTGTATAAAACAATGCTTAAACAATCATTAGCGTATAGTATTTTTCACGATCTAAGAAAGTGACTTAGCTACCTATACCCATTCAAAATTCAACAAGATTCGAAAGTGATTAATTTATGGCTGTTTAATGACAAGGCATCGTACAGGGCCGCACTATACCTGATTGTATAATTGTTGGGTTTAAAATTTTATTGTGATAAGACAGTTAAATTTTAACGTTTTATGTACTGAATAATACACAACATAGTAATTACTCAAATATATTAAAACAGTGTACAGTGTCCTCGCGTAAATTTGTTACAATTTTAGTTATTAGTTAATATCTAGTTCGATTTCGATATCGTTACTATCTTGCAAATAAATAATAAGTTTTTTTACAGGTTCTAAACTATTTATATTTATGTACATACATCTATATGAGTTTTCAATTTTTTGACGTGTTGAATACAGTTTCTCCAGTTTTCAATGGCTACATTTTTGACTTCTGTCTTTATCCACTCAATCACACTACTGTTTAAAGTGGGTGTATTATTGTGAGCACGTATACGTACGACTTTATTTTATGCCATATTAACTCGATCACATTAAAGATACAATAATATGGTGGAAACCGAATTATTTCGTGTCCTGCTTTCTTTGCAATTTTATCACAAACATATTCCTTTGAAAAATTGTAACTTTTTAAAACTTCAAACAATTGTTTAACTCTATAACTTTCATGGAAATATATATCACGTTCGCACAAAACGGCTTATATTTCCCTTTTTCTACTGGTGGAACTTGATACCTTATTCATTTGGCGACTATGTTAGGATGTATTATCCATCACAATACAGCTATTCGGTGTTATATGCGGCATTAATTTGTTTTGAAGCCAATCTTCAAAAACTTCAGCGGTTGTATCACAATGATAATCTAAGCTGGAATCTGAAATATTCTTGGCTGCTAGAAATGGACATTCCAGACATCCAGCCTTCTTCTGACCCCGCATACAAAATAGTTACTTTTACCATTTGATGGAGCTTTGGTGTAGCATTTTTTGGATTTATCAATCCATCCTTTACTGGGTATGTCGTGGGTGTCATACCAAGTCTCATCTAGGTAGCGCCGTGATTCCATTATAACTTGTCTTTTAACAAAAACCCTAAACGATATAGAATACGCAATAAAGTTGTAGTGGAAAAACTGTATGTCACAACTATCCTCTGACAGCCTCCGTGAAAGTGACTATAAAGTAGGAACTTTTTGTTCTATATACATTCCATAAATTTTGCGGCGGATTAAGTCTTCTTGACAGAAATCAATACATTTCGACACACCTTTGTCTTTTCGTGTTTTTTTAGGCGCTATCGAATTATTTACAATTTGATGTCTCCATCAATGAAAAGTACTTTTCGTTGCCTCGCTCCACTAACACTTATTAACTATCAGTTTTGTCTCAACGGGCAAACATTTGCGGCTTCTGATGGAAAGGGCTTCGGACATTTTAAGACACTATTGACCTTTACAATACACACTATTTCAGTATAATACTGCAGATAAAATGAAGAATATTCTTTATATTTATATACACGAAGTAGCCAATAAAATGTTAGATTGAAAGGAAGGTATATATATATATATATATATATATATATATATATATATATATATATATATATATATATATATATATCCATTACGACCCTGTTACGGCCAGGTACGTGCGAAGATCTTAACGGTCGTTTAATGTTTTTATTGCATTAATTTGCCAAATCACTTTCTTAGATCTTGAAAAATAACCACGCTTAAGATATTTCTAACGAGAAGACAGAGAGAGCATTATGTTAGAGAAAGACGCGAAATGACTTAGTTTTCAGAGTATAATGAATGTGACAACGTAGCTTCTCGCTTGTTTCCCGGCGCACGCAATCACGTGTTATTTATAATAGTCTTGATAATGTTACATGATATACAATAAAAATTATGTATAATTAATTAAAACGATATTTTAAATTATTTATTTAAAATATATCAATTATTAAATATTGATAACTGAATAAATGCGAATGCGATGCACGCGTTTGTTCTAGTATCTTTTAAAAGAAACTCCGATCAGTGCAATGCATATATGTGATTCAAAATTTGAAAGAACGACCGCGTACGCACGCGCAGTCTTCTTCAAGCTACGTTGCCACAGCGAAAATTCACTTCATAAAACAACTAGGAGGTAAACTGCCTTCATATTTTAACAAATGAAAGCAAAGTAATTTTTTATGTATATATTTTTTTTGTGACTGGTTACTTTTTATTGCACATAGGACAACAAAAATTATTAATTTTTTACGTGTTAAATATCTGAAACTTTTATAATTAATTATGGCAATACGACGTGGTAAACCATTCTTATATTGAAGAAGTGAATGTATGATTGTAAAATCTATTATTTCTTAAAATTTTAAGCAAAACTACTTTTAACAGTTACTCGTAAGAAATACCTTCAAAGTAATTTCGAAATCATCGCCATTATTACAGCAGTATTGGCAACAATGCAAAAACCGTTAAAACCACAACAGAGTTCCGTCACTTTCGTTTTTAAATGCAAGCTATCTATCACGCAGCGCACGGTAAACCCGTATTGTAATGGAATCATTTTGTCGTGGTCTTCCCAAAATTGTAAGTAAATTTACATTTTATTTCAGGTTCTTAAATTAATTAAATTAAATTAACAAAAGGCTGAGTATTTACACTTAACCTTTTTAATCAATATTATTTGCTCAGGCAACTGAACGTTTTATCAGGCTAGCACGTGTTTAGGCATTTTAACCACAAATTAAATATTTGGCTTTTAGAT
>CM032446.1:199952457-199954957 GCA_019049505.1 Pachyrhynchus sulphureomaculatus
GGGTATTTATTCCAAATGTTCAAAATGCTGTCCGTTGTTAATCCTACACAATCTTGTTTTCTCACCGTGCCTCTCATAACGTTCTCCAACTGAATTTCAGCAATTTGATTTACTGCTCTTCTTAAGAGCATTTCTAAATCATTTCTGTCTGTTGGTGGATTTTTGTAAACTTTTTCTTTTAGAAGGTTCCATATAAAAAAAATCAAGAGGCGTAAGATCTGGCGATCTTGAAGGCCACTTTTTAGGTCCATTGGTACCTAATTAATTTGCACCAAATCTTTGATTCAAGTAGTTTACTATATTTCTACTATTGTGGGCTAAAACGCCATTCTGCTGGAAAATAATGTCTCCACGATTTAAAGGTAAAGTTTCTAAAAAATCTTCAACATCATTTGGAATTAACTCTAAATATCTTTCTCCATTTAACGCTCTATCAAATATAATAGGACCAATAATTCTTGTGCCAAGGATACCCAACCACAAGTTACAGGTACTTTCTCGCATAATTCTATGATTTTCTTGGGCCCAATATCGAGTATTATTACGATTAAATAGACCCAAGTTGGTAAATCTAGACTCATCCAAAAATAGAATGTTGTAATGAAATTGGTTATCAAGGTGGTACCTTTGCAAAAACCAATTACAATAATCCATTCTTCTTTGGTAATCTGTTTGAAATAAATTTTGATTTATTTGATATTTGTAGGAATATATATTTTCTTAAAATGCGGCGAGCGGTTTCACAATTTACACCGGTTTGTTCTTCAACATGTCTTATAGAAATTGTAAGATCTACCTGAACAGTGGCCAATACATTGATTTCTGACTCTTCGTCGCCAATAAATACATCAGCAGCGATCGGTTACCTTCTAAACTGCTGCTCTACCCTTAAAAAATAATTGTTGGGTTGGTGCCTCCTATCGGGATATCTTGCCATGTAAAACTCGGCGGCTTGTCGGCTATTCTTTCTGCACTCTCCATAAATTAATACCATGTCTACTTTTTCATCCGTTGAATACATTTTTGTTAGCGATAAATTACACAGGGGAACAGCTGTTTTGGTGTCGAGGTTTTTTGAGCTGATTCTATATCAATTTGATGTCCTAAATTCAAATAATGTATTCATTTGTACCTAGGAGCTCAAATTTTTAAGATATACAATTTTAGACAAATATAAGTTACATTATTGTAACTCAAATCCGTAAGTGTAGTAAACAAAAGTAGATACGAAATTTTTATTTTAGTTATACAAAATACAATATGTCGTATTTACAAACAAAAAAAAACATTGAAGAAATGAAATAGTCACTCAACACTTGGAAAGCTTCTTTTCCGCGACATTCTTGAATGTTTTTTAAACAGTCCCTTTTTAAACTCCAGCAGTAATCTGCCATCATGTGCATGTCCCATCTTCCTTGGTAGCGGTCCTCCATAACTTTAATATCTTGGTGAAATCTTTCACCTTGTTCCTCACTCATGTCTCCTAAATTTTCTGGAAAACGGTCTAAGTGGCTGTGTAAATAGTCTATTTTAATACTCATATTGCACCCTAAGGATTTGAAACTATTAAGCATCTTGTTAACCATTTCAACATAGTTTTGAGCTTTATGTTTGCCTAGAAAATTTTCTAAAACTGCAACAAATGATGTCCAAGCTTCTGGTTCAACTTGATTCATTGAATTTATGAAGGCAGGATCCTTAATTAATTGTCTTATTTGTGGGCCGTCAAATATCCCTGCTTTGAGTTTTTCTGTGCTCAACTGATGCATTTTTACCCCTATATATGCAAAACAAGACCCATTCTTATCAAGAGCCTTTACAAATTGCTTCATTAAGCCCAACTTTATATGTAACGGAGGAAGTATGATTTTTTCTCTTTCAACCAAAGCGTCGTTAATAACATTCTTTTCCCCAACGTCCATGTTTTCTCTCTGAGGCCAATCTTTTCTAACCCAGTGGTGTGTTTTGTCCCTACTATCCCAGAGGCACAAGAAAACACGGATATTTCGTGTAACCACTTTGCTGCCCAAGAAGTCTAGACAAATCATCCATTGATGTTCGTAATACTTTATCTTCTGCAAGACCAAAGCTATGGTATTATATTCTTCTTTCAGTTTCGTTGAGTGAGCTAGTGGTATTGAACCATATTTATTCCCATTATGTAGAAGGACACATTTTAAACTTCGCTTTGAACTGTCAATAAATAGGCGCCAATCATCTGGAATATATTCAGAAAGTCCCATTTCTTTCATGAGTCCCCTAATTTCGTGACAAAATACAAGATTGTCTTCTTGAGAAAAGAATGGTAGCAGATCTTTTTCTCTTGTACGGTAAAAGGTAATTTTGGTTCCTTGTTCCAGTAAATTTTTGTCGTTCAACCTAGAAGCCAGTACTTCAGAAGCTTTTTTCGATAAATTGAGATCCCTGGTGAGATCATTTAATTCATTTTGATTGAAGCGTTGAGGAACTGATGACGTCCCCTCATAGTCACTGTTAGTTT
>CM032446.1:199959957-199997457 GCA_019049505.1 Pachyrhynchus sulphureomaculatus
CCTTTCATAAAGTAATGTTTAATCACCACACGAAATTCTTTTTCGTCCATTTCTTGAAAATCACTCGACTTCCTTGATTCACACGAATGCCAAACACAAAGAAATAGACCAATATGGCTGAAACTTGGTGTGCGTTCATTCAAGAGATGCTACTAACTAAACATGACCTCGATACGCGCCGGTGGTGCCATCTCTCGGACTTTGCACGGACTTTTCAAACCAGCCTCGTATTCAAGCCAAACATCCACATCTCACAAAAAAGTAAGTGCTTTTTCATCACATTAATGCGCCTTCACAAACTTCTCGGATTGTTGTTGCGAAGCTGCGTGACCTTCGCTTCGAAGTACTTTCACATCCACTGTGTTCGTCAGATTTGGCTCTCGGTGAGTACTTCCTATTTCCAAACCTGAAGAAATGGCGGGCTGGATGAGGATTCACTTCAAATGAAGAAGGTGAATCTGACACGAACGCTTATTTCGAGAGCTGGATAAATCTTATTATAATGAGGGTATTAAAAAGTTGGAAAATCGTTGGACTTAATGTGTTTATTTGTAAGGTCACTACGTATAAAAATAAAAAAAATCTCTTTAAACTTTCGTTTTCTTTATTAGGCAGAGAACTTTTGGAACGACCCTCGTACCTGAACAAAACAATTTTATATCACAATAGAAAGCTTCAAAAGAATACTAACATAAAAATATACAGAGTTAATGAAAAAGGCAATCTCCGAACTTTATAAATATACAACTGAAAGAACTAGGTCTAAAACTAATCTAAGGCCTGACAATTAAAGATAGCTAATCAATTAATTACATCAATACTATCTGTAAAACATTCTATCCCTCTTACATAGTCCATTATTGGACTTTCTCTTGCAGCAAAATCCAGGATTTTTTGTCATTTATCCAGTTCAATATCGTTAGGACCTTTAGAGAATTTTACGAGATTTTTATTTCCTTGTAGAGTATAAGGTATTTAATTAAAATAAATAATATGTTAATTCTACGATAATTTGTTTTTGATTAAGTCAATGAACAATTTTTGAGCAGAATTAATTAGAGGGGAAAGGGGTGAGAGAGGAAGCTAGAGGAGTTTCTTCGAATAGATCGTTCTCTTTAAGGTTTTTGGAGTCGATGCAAAGTAGACAGCTTTTTTAATATTTTCATTTTTAACAAGAATAGCACGTAGAGGAAAATGTAGATTTCAATTAAAAACTCATTGAAGTATTTTCTCTACTCACCTATGTTTTCTTCTTCTTTCTGAGCCCATCATCCACTTTTGGACATAGGCGTTTTCGTATTTCTTCCACTGTTGCCTGTCTTGTGCCACCCTTGACCACTTCTTTCCAACCACTTCCTTTATGTCATCGAGCCATCGCTTCCTCTGCCTCTCTTTGTTTCTCTGGGTCTTCACTGTGCGACTTTGATGGTTTACCTCTCCCTTTTCTGCCTAGCACCATGTCCCGCCGAAAGCCATTTTAGTTCGGCCACTCTTTCCAATTTATTTACCACTTTAGTTAGTTAGTTTGTTTTTAATATTATATATATATATATATATATATATATATATATATATATATATATATATATATATATATATATATATATATATTTAATACATTAAAATTCCGGGTTTCAATCCGTTCGTCTAACCGTTTGGGAGTTAGCTTCGAGATGCAGCAGCAGCAAGATTACAGTATCGAGAAGCAGCAGCAGCGGGAGCACTTGAAAATGCCAAATGAGACTTTGGCGAAACGTCGTGCAAATTCATTGTTAGACGAATGGATTGAAACACTGAATTTTAATGTATTACATTCCACCATCCGTGAAAACCTCTATAGTAACATATATATATATATATATATATATATATATATATATATATATATATATATATATATATATATATCCGATTCTCCGAGCTCCGGATTAAACCGAACCAATCTAAGAACCTGATTATCCGAGGTACGCGCGTCTATGCTGCGTATTATCCGAGGTACGCGCGTCTATGCTGCGTATTAACCGAGCTTCTAAAATATGTAAGTACATATTTCCACTTAAAATCGTCGGGGCCTTCGGGGAATCCCCCTGGCCCGTGTGAGGGGTTCCCCTATTTATGTTTTTGGACTCTTTCAGCATGTAAATTTGCTTGAATGCAGTGCGTTATAGCGTTTACTACGGAGAAGTACGAGTATAGTCTCATAATATATTTGGTTGAAGTTCTGGTAGTTAAGTGTAATTAATACGAACTACTTTGTGTGAATTTTTGTTTGTCGTATTATAATGGAGCAAAACAAGCGTAAAAGAATCGTCGTTCCTATTGAAGAAAAATTAAAAGTCATCAGAAGAATTGAAGCAGGAGAGACAATTAAAGTTGTTGCACGAGATTATGGAGTAGGTGTGGTAACAGTTGGAGATTGGAAAAGAAAGAGCGGTGTATAAATCAAGCCTCCTTGTCCTCAGGAAGAAAATCAATGAAAACCGGCGACTATGAAAAGGTTAACGAAGCTTTATTCATGTGGTTTAACCAACAGAGATCAAAAGGTGTGTCTCTGTCAGGTCCAATTTTACAACAGAAAGCAATAATGATTAGTAGGCACTTCCTAGAGATAGATCAGTTTACCGCCAGTTCTGGATGGCTTGACTACTGGAAAAAACGGTACGGTGTACGACAACTGACTGTATGTGGTGAAAAAATTTCTGCTGATGTGTCATCAATTGAGAAGTTTAAGCAGAACTTTAAAAAGCAAATCGAAGATTGTGGATACACATGTGATCAAATTTACAACTGTGACGAAACTGGTCTGAATTATAAAATGCTTCCATCAAAAACATTGGCATCTCGACAGAAAAAAATCAGCTCCTGGGCACAAACGAAGTAAGGAAAGATTAACTATAATGGTATGTTCCAATGCATCTGGCAAGCACAAAATCCCACTGATGGTGATTGGCAAGTCCGCACGTCCAAGAGCTTTAAAAGACATCTCACCCAAAGCCCTACCAGTCTATTACAAAAGTCAAAAGAGCGCATGGATGGATGCGACCTTATTTACTAACTGGTTTGAAGAAGAGTACGTGCCATCTGTGACTAAATTTTTGAACAGAAACCGTCTTCCTATTAAAGCAATTTTGTTAATGGATAATGCCCCCTCTCACCTTCGAGAAGGAGTTTATGTGGGCGAAATTGTTGTAAAATTTTTTCCTCCAAATGTAACCAGCATAATGCAACCAATGGATCAAGGCATCCTCGAAAACATTAAAAAAAATTATAGGCGTTTATATCTTGAACATCTGTTAGAATACACAGAAAAGGAAGATATTATCAATGGGATGAGAAAGGTTACACTGAAAAATGTTATTTACTGGGTAAGTCAAGCTTGGGATTCTGTGCCTACTACCACTATTCAAAAATCTTGGTCAAAAGTTATTGATTTTGAGGACTATAATGACAGTGAAGATGATACTCCATTAAATGAATTAGCTTTAAAATTGAGAAGCCATGGAGAAATGTCCTGTTCAAATTTTGACAGCGAGATAGAAGAAAAAGAAAAAAGTTTATTTGAATTAATGCAAAAATTAAAAGGTTGCGAAAATGTGACAAGAGAAGATGTTGTTGAATGGATTACAGCAGATGATTTAGAAGAAGACATGAGTATTGAAGAAATAACGAATGCCTTTCAGGAAACCGATGAATCAGATGACGATGACGAAGCGGCGGTGGATGAACAGTCTCCCACTAAGATCTCTCATCAAGAAGGTTTTGCTTCTTTGGAAAATGCTTTGAGGTATATCGAACAACAACCAAAGGCAACCCCAGCGGATTTACTTCTTCTTAATAGATGGAGAAACATTGCAGCGAGAAAAAGAAGATGCAATATGAAACAGAAGCGCTTAGATACCTATTTCACTGTTTTATAATGTATGTACCTATTTATATATTAAAAACGTTAATACATCCGTTTAAAGTATTGGTGTTTATTTTTTGAATGAATAAAAAACAAATCCGGATTATCCGAGTTTTCAGTTATCCGAGGAGGGTGCCCCCCACGTTACTTCGGATAACCGGGGTTCTACTGTATATATATATATATATATATATATATATATATATATATATATATATATATATATATATATATATAAATCTTTTTGATGTATCTTGGGTTTTGATTCATCAAATGAAAATCTTGGAGTTCTTTTGAATTTTTTTTTTATATTATTTTGACGTTTCGCCCCTAGTTTTGGGCATTTTCAAAAAACAGTTTGCCATGTCTAGAAATAAAATTAAAAATACATCACAGTCTTGCTTTAAATTACAACTATAACACTGGTTTACGAACATAACACGTATAATTATATAAATAAAAGGAAAAACACTGTTTTAAAATTTTACATAACTTAGTTTAAATTTAATTTCTATTTACAAATTCCATATTTTTAAGTACCAACCAAAAATATGGAATTTGTAAATAGAAATTAAATTTAAACTAAGTTATCTAAAATTTTAAAACAGTGTTTTTCCTTTTATTTATATAATTATACGTGTTATGTTTGTAAACCAGCGTTATTGTTGTAATTTAAAGCAAGACTGTGATGTATTTCTAATTTTATTTCTAGACATGGCAAACTGTTTTTTGAAAATGGGCGAAACGTCAAAATAATATAAAAAAAAATTCAAAAGAACAAGATTTTCATTTGATGAACCAAAACCCAAGATACATCAAAAAGATTTATTTACATAAAGGTTCAAGAAATCAAATCTAATATATATATATATATATATATATATATATATATATATATATATATATATATATATATATATATATATATATACTTATATTTTTTTTTTGGTTTTTTTGGGAATGCGGTTCTTGCTTAATTCAGGCAAAAATTGATTTTGGTAAAATTATATTTTCTGTCAATTTGGTATTGGTTTATCATCATAAACGTTTCGCCCACATCTAGTCTTCATCAGTATTATTTACTTATCCTAAAAAGAGGATTTCATTATAATTAAAAGTTTAAAAACATTAAAACACAAAGCACTTTCAAAATATTCACATTCACAAAAAACAGATTAAAAACCATATTCATTCTCTGTAGGACATAGCTGTACAGAGAATATAACAAAACTCCAGTTGGAGTTTTGTTACATTTTTAAACTTTTAATTATGATGAAATCCCCTTTTTAGGATATGTAAATAATACTGATGAAGACCAGATGTGGTCGAAACGTTTATGATAATAAACCAACACCAAATTGATAAAAAATATAATTTTACCAAAATCAATTTTTGGCTGAATTAATCAAGAATCGCATTCTGAAGAAGAAAAAAACAAAAAAGAATATTTAAAACTGGTTCAAAAACGTTTTCAATTTTTAATATATATATATATATATATATATATATATATATATATATATATATATATATATATATATATATATACATATATTCATTAACATTATCGATCTCTTTGTCGTCCAAGGATATTTGAATATTGTTGTGACTTTGTTTTGCTGGTGTTTACTGCTATCCCATTACTCCTGGACGATTCGTTAAGTTGTTGCAGCATTTCTTTTAATTCACACGGCTCGCTTGAGATGAAAACAATATCATCCGCGGGTCGTAGATGATCAGGGTAAGAGATGTCTATTCTTAATCCCTTTCCCTGCCACTCCAATTTTCTACATACTCTCTCCAATGCCAAAGTGAACAACTTTGGGGATATAGGGCCGCCTTGACGAACTTCTTTGTTTAATGTGATCTTATCGGTAATCTTAGTGTGATTAATTTTTACCTGCATTGTTACATTTTGGTAGATGTTTTTTAATTAATATCTCACCATAAAGGATGTATCATTTAAAATGTTACTTTTAACAAGAAAAAAAAATTGTACTAATGCCATTGAACATTTTACTTTTTTAATAAGGAACTACATGCTCATCTTAATGGATCTCTTAGTGAAGCAACGCTAAGAAAGTTAGGATGCCTAGAAGAATCCATGTCTGAATATCAAAAGGCAGAGACTGATCTAAACGAAGTATTTAAACAATTCCAAGTAGCTCACAAGGCAACTTGTAATAAAGAAAATCTTTATATTGCAACCAAGGATGTTATAGAAGACTTTGCTGAAGATAATGTTGTGTATTTGGAACTAAGAACAACGCCAAGAAACGAAGAAAATATGTCACAAGAAGAATATATTGAAACTGTAGTAAAGGCAATAAGTGAAATTAATCCAAGTAAAATTATTGTTAAACTACTTTTATCGTTGGATAGACGAATGGCATATGAAGTTCAAAAGGAAACTCTAGACGTTATTATTAAATATAAGAAACTTCATCCTAAGCTAATTAGGGGTATTGATCTTGGTGGGGATCCAGCTAAAGGAGCTTTTTACAGTGATTTATTTGAGAAGGCTAAAGAAAATGCATTGTTTACAGGTAAGTGCGTTATTTTGAAAGGAATTTCATCTAGTGAAAGAAAAAAATATTAAAAGCAAGAACGTTACAGCTCGTATTCTTGAAAAAATGCGTTTCGAGAACATTTTTTGCCACCAATGTACTCTTTGGTGGGCTAACAACGGCTCAATTGCCTTAGTAAGTTGCCCAATCGCCTCCTGCATCAATGATTACCTGACATCTTCGAGGCATGCTGTCGACGAGATTTTCTACATACTCTGCAAATTTTTCAAATCTCTCGAGACAACGTCAAAGTCCTCAGAGTCTTTCCTCTGAGCTTCCTCTTTCCAAGGTACTAAACGTTTTCAATAGGGTAGGCGTCCGGCGATTGTCAAGCCCACTCTAGTATCTTATCACAGCGAAGGTTTCTTCAACGTGCTTCGGAATTTGACATCATCAGTACGAAGATGTTGTCGAATGGTCTCATGGGACACATTCAAACCCGATTTTCTTAATTTTACCGCTTTTTGATGCAGTGTCAATTTAGGGTCCCGTGAAAAAAAGACACGATTCATTTTTCGACTTTCGAAGTGACTTTGCCTACCGAACCACGTTTTGGAAACTCGTCCACATTTTTTCGTGTGATTAAAATGATTTGTCCACTTCTTCACAAACGATACCGACTTTTTAATATATGTAACCACCCCGAAATGTGCCATTTTAGGCCCCTTTGGATGGGAACAAAGAAAGACTGCCTCGAACCGACGCGCAAACAAGTTACTCATTTTGGATTTTACGTGATTTCGACGAAAGCTCGAAATCGACTTATACTTTTACTAAAATATTCCCTCTACCAATTTTTTGTTGAATTGCTAGAATCACATCTACCAAAAATGAATTATCGCGAACACGCCCTTACTTGACAGATTGTAAACCTACATATGAACATTATACGCGATGTCCCATAAATAAGTTTAGATTGGTTTTACTTATTGCGCGAACGTAATGGGTTGGTGGCTCAAGGTCACAGCACCAATCTTTGGAAATTTAATTGGCATGGAACGATTCAATTATGTCCGTATCTCCCCGAAAATCAAATCGACTCATATGTTAATTTTTGCTCACACATTAAGGCTTATATCTAGGGATTGTTTTATTTTTTTCTGTACAACAATTTATCTTAAGTAACATAGTTTTTTTTCAAATATACGTATATGTACAGGGACAGTTTTTTTAAATATCTTACCTAATTCACTATTTTCCTTTCTACATAACAAGAAAATTCTTTCAGTACTGAACTTAGTTTTTTATGAGGAAGCAAAATATGGTAACAAAAAATTTGTCACTTATCAAATTTGACAAATTACAAAACCAATTAGAATTTTTTTAAATGGCACCCTCTACGTATGAGCATACCATTAAATAGCATTTTTCAGTCCGTTTACAAAAATATAACACTCCATTTTTATTACAGGGCATTGAATTTATTGAACTGGATTTTATCTTTTAAGTCGTGCACTTAATCTGGTATTTTCCTATTTAGAGTATCAAAAATTCTTTTACTAATAAACTTAGTTTTTTATGAGGAAGCCAACTATAATAACACAAAAGTTGTCACTTGTCTAATTTGATAGTTACGAGGTCAACTAGAATTTTTTTTAATCTCTACACACCACTAAAGAAAATTCTTCAGTGTGTTTACAAAAATAGGTATCACTCATACGAGGCTGGTTTGAAAAGTCCGTGCAAAGGCCGAGAGATGGCACTACCGGCGCGTATCGAGGTCATGTTTAGTTAGTAGCATCTCTTGAATGAACGCACACCAAGTTTCAGCCATATTGGTCTATTTCTTTGTGTTTGGCATTCGAGTGAATCAAGGGAAGTCGAGTGATTTTCAAGAAATGGACGAAAAAGAATTTCGTGTGGTGATTAAACATTACTTTATGAAAGGCAAAACGCCTCAGGAGACTAAAGAGAAGCTTGATAGACATTATGGTGGCTCTGCACCTTAGATTAGAACAGTTTATAAGTGGTTTCAAAATTTTCGGACTGGCCATATGGGCACAAGTGACGCTGAACGTTCTGGACGGCCTGTGGAGGTTACGACTCCAGAAATTATTGATCAAATCCATGATATGGTGATGGATGACAGAAGAGTTAAGGTACGTGAGATTGCTAGTGCTGTGGGCATCTCGACTGAACGAGTACATAATATTTTGCATAAACATTTGGACATAAGAAAGCTATTCGCAAGATGGGTGCCGCGATTGCTCACGCTTGACCAAAAACGGAATCGTGTGAAGTGTTGCAAGGATGGTTTGCAGCTGTTCTAGAAGAATCCGGAGGACTTTAAGCGTCGTTTCGTCACTGTGGATGAAACATGGATACATTACTATACTCCTGAGACCAAACAACAATCTAGACAATGAGTTACCAAGGGGGAATCTGCACCAAAAAAGGCGAAGACCGTTCCTTCGGCCGGAAAGGTTATGGCGACTGTCTTTGGGGATTCGCAAGGGATAATCCTCATCGACTATCTGGAAAAGGGTAAAACTATTACAGGTGAATATTATTCATCGTTATTGGACCGTTTGAAAACCGAGCTGCACCTAAAACGCCCGCGATTGGCCCACAAGAAAGTCCTTTGCCATCACGACAACGCACCAGCACACACCTTAGCAGTTGTGGTCGCAAAATTAATGGAAATAGGATTCCAACTCGTTTCACATCCCCGCTATTCTCCAGACTTGGCTCCCTCGGACTACTATTTGTTCCCCAATTTGAAGAAATGGCTGGCGGGACAAAGATTTTATTCAAACGAGGAGATGATTGCAGACACTAATGGATATTTTGCAGACTTAGACAAATCCTATTATTCGGAAGGGATCAACAAACTAGAACATCGTTGGACGAAGTGTATAAGCCTAAAAGGAGACTATGTCGAAAAATAAAAAAGGTTTACCCCAAATACATAAGTAGTTTTTATTTTTGCACGGACTTTTCAAACCAGCCTCGTATATAGGGCATTCAAGTTAGTGAGTTGAATTTTAACCATTAAGAGTCTTACTGGGTTTACTATCTGCCCATTTGGCACAAAAAAAAATTCGTTTACTAGTACTAGTTTTTTATCAGGATAGAAAAAATTTGTCACTTTTCCAATCATATGTGGAGGATACCATTTAAAAAAAATCTAGTTGACTGCAAAATACTATTTAATAGTATATTCATATGTAGAGAAAGCCATTTAAAAAAAAATCCTGTTAGCTTTGTAGACTGACAAATTTACAAATAACAAATTTTAAGTTATCTTATTTGGCTTCCTCATAAAAAACTCCGTTTAGTACTGAAAGAATTTTCTTGATACATAGAATAGGAAAATAATGAATTAGATGACGCACTTAAAAAATGTCATTATACAACTTCCTAAATATATAAGTGAAATTAAAAATAAATTTATGACTATAAATTATTACGAGGCAACAGATACGCTTGTCAATTAGAAGGTCTTGACATGATATCTTTAAAAAAATAAATGGGCATAAAAATCTAGTTGGAAAGCCTAAATGAGATATATCCCTAAATTAGCAGTTAACTGGAGCTTATTTTTGGGAAAAAGTCATACTAGAGCTTATATTCTGATTAGTTCTTATTTTCGGGGAAATACGGTACTAATTTACTCTGACTGACTGATACAGTTATTTACACACTCAGCTGATACAGTTATTTACACTGGCAAGTCATGTCATTTGATTTGGTTTATGTGACTATTAAAATTAAAAAAGGGGAACTCCATGATGTAAATGTCGGTGATTTTTCGAAAAATTTGTAATTGTTGAAACGTGCAATTCAACATTTGTTATGTTTACAAAATCCGCGTTCGCACCTGATTTGGAAATCTAATCACAATTCGGCTAATGTCATCAAATTTTTTTGTTCTACCGGGCACATGAACGATTGTAATCGAATACTGAGGCCTAACAAAATTGTAAACCAACTTTAAATCCATTATATTTTCCTTTTCCAAAGTTTCATGAAATACGGCAAGTATCCCTACTATTTACACCGGCAATTTATCAATCTTGTTCTCTTGAATCTTGATTTACTGAGGGTCCTACATACTTGCTCCTATATTTCTCCTGTGAGAGATTGCATTATTTCTCAAGGTTGATAGGCTCGGATTAATGTGGCAAACCTATGTTGCGGCGATATGTCATGTTCAATAAAAAAAGATTTCGGCAGGATGCAGATTTTTCCATACACACTGTCTTATTTTATTTAAGACATTAATAAAACAATTCCTCCAGATAAAAATTCTTTCATTACTTTCCACATTCCCTCGTGGGCTATTTGATAAATCCCCGCAAAAATGAAGAAAACCTTTTTTTTTGTACAAACATTCTTTTATTTCTTGACGCCTCTGAGGTCGATACATTTCAACGATGCTCAATTGATCCTGTTCATATAGTAAGATTTATCCAACGCATCAAAATAAGTAGTTAGTTCAGCAATCACCTCACTAATGAAAATCTCGTTCCTGCAAGTTATTTCTTCCTGTTTAAAAACATGTAGTAGTCTGAGGAGCCAAATCTGAAGAGTCACAACTCCAACAACTGTACAGGGTGATCATTTTTAGACGGCCGGCCCCGATTCATGGAAAATTGTTGAATATTTGTGTTCTTTTTTTAAATGTAGAATGATATAGTGCATATTAAAGAGTATACTGACATATTTGGGCGGCTGTCATACATCAATCTGACAGCTCTTGTTTGCACACCTATTTAATTCAATAGAGTTAAACTAATTAAGCAGTGTGTTAATAGCTTCTGGTTGAAGTGGCTTTCCACGCTGAAAAAGTAGATATTATTCTTATTTATGAAAAAGCAAGAAGAAACCCCGTTACCCCGATAGGTATATCCTGGATCACACCGAATGTCTTGTTGGTTAGAACGAAGTTTGAGAAGCAATATGGATGCATTTTTGGGCAGAAAGGTATTTCTAAACGAAACACTTTTTTAACAGATAAAAAAGTAGCCGAAATTATGTAATAATTTCAAAGCAATCCATATAATTCAATCAGATAAGCAAGCAGGCAAATGAATGTATCTCATAATCCGAAATCTGTTAAAGCTAACAAATACCATGACTATAAAGTGCATAATCTTCAGTTATTAACACAATTTGATTCGGAACGACGACTGAGTTTTGTAGCAGGAATGATGATTAAACATGACGAAGAACCTTATTTTCTGAATTATATATTATGAACAGATGAAAGTCATTTTGTCAGCAACAGATTCCCTAACAGAAAAAAATTATCATTACTAGGCTGACGAGAATCCATACAACGTTAATCAAATTCAGAATCAAAGCCATTATGGCGTTAATGTATGGTGTGGGATAATTGGGAGACATTTGGCTAGACCATACATTTTTTGACGGAACACTAACTGGAAATAGATACCTTAATTTCTTGGTTAATAATCTACCAGTTTTTTTTTAGAAAATGTTCCCCTTATTTTAAGAAGACATATGTGATATCAAGACGACGGAGCACTACCTCATACAACTGCTGCTGTTGTGTATTTGAATGAACGGTTTCGACAAAGATGGATAGGGGTTCGCAGCCCAGTTATTCAATGGGCATCTAAATCACCAGACCTCATGCCATTAGGTTTTATCTTGTGGAGGACTGGCGGATATTGTATACAAAACTGCGAGAAATATTATTGAGCACTTAAAGGCGAAAATATTAGATGCGTGCAATAATATATCTGGAGAAGTTATTTACAGAGCCACTCATCAAGCGTTAATGAAAAGAATGGAAAAATGCATGATAGAAGAAGGAAGATATATAAAAAATTTATTTTGATGTTTTTTTTTATTTTTTAAGTTTCAAACATTTTATAAATATGTAATAAATTATGTAATGTTAAAAGTTATGCAGTTTTTTGTGGTTTTAATATAAATAAAGTATTCTTGTTCTTTATTGTTCAAAGATATTTTATTAAACGAAAAACCTCAACAGCATAGTAACTAATATTATTATAATTACTGTCAAATTAAAGTATGACAGCCGCCTACTAGATAAATTGTTTGAAAACCGCCAAACATGGCATGCGATCCAAGGCAACCGCAATGACCAAAAAATAATATTTTAAAAGGTCTTTTGCTGCATAACTTTTTTGCAAAACAAATTAGGAAAAAATGTTAAAAAAGTTAGGGCTTTCCAACGCCGTTTTACAAAAGGTATATCGATGGAAAAAAAAAGTTGTTTGGGGTCGCGGCGGCCAGCGTCGTTTTCACTACCAAATGTCAAATACGTCAGTATACTCCTTGACATGCACTATACCATTCTACATTAGAAAAATAAATATACTATAATTTTCCATAAATCGGGGCCGGACGTCTAAAAATGATTACCTTGTACACTCTTAATTGCAGAAGAAGCTGGTGCGTTATCACCGTGAACAAGAATTTCCTTTTTACTATGTTTGATCTTGGTTGTTGTGGTAACTATTATGCTCTTCTCCAAGAAATCTGTAAAAATTATGCCACGAGCACCCCAGAAGACGGTTGTCGTAACTGTTCCTGCTGAAAGAATTGTTGGCAGTTTCCACGATACACATTCCCTGCTTGCAACCCATTGTTTTGACTGTTGCTTGGACTAAGGCTGGTAGAGATCTAAATTTTGATAACATCGCTTCAAAACTGTATTCGCAACGATTCATACTTTCACGGCGGTGATCCAGGGTCAATAAACGTGGCACCTATTATGCGGGTAGTTTTCCCATGTGTAAATGTTCAAATAAACATAGAGCTTTAGTAATTTAATGCACCTGCACCCTTCTAGCACCCACCACCATATTATGGATTTTTTCAACAATTCTGAAATAGTGACCTTAAAAAGGTATCCAGAACATTTTGCATTATTTATGCTCATACTTTGAAAGTTACTAAACTTGTAACGATATTGATATTTGGTCGTCCAAGGGGTACTAAAAGCTAACATTACTTCGATATGAACTAGTGATGCCACATTTTGAACTCGGCATGGAGTTATCGAATAGTCCATGTATTTATGAAATGATCACTTTTCCGATTTCTGTACATTTCCCAGTAACCAGATCACAAAAAACATAATTCATTTTGTTGGCGTATCAGTTTGTATGACTGTTGGCACGATAACTCTCGAACCAAATGAAATTTCGGTTCCAAATTTGATGCACATATAATAGTTGAAGTAAGAAAGGAACCTATGCTTTTAGAGCGATATCAATTCAGCAGAAGGGGGCAAAAATGGTGGTGAACCGATTACGTTTGTATAGGTTCAATAGTCTAAAAATTTCACTCTGTTTTTTTTTGTGACATATAACAATAAATTTTAGGCATAATTATTTATAGTCGAATATATAAGGGTTTATTTCAAATATTTTACGTCATTTTCAGAATATGATGAAAGTAAAAATTATGGTATTATTCATTATTTTACATTTTAACAGTAATAGTATATAGACAAGAATATCAGTTTGCAGCTGCAAACATCTCTGAAGCCCTTCTGCTACTCAACTTTTTCTTATGAATAACATCTCAGCATGGTATATCTGAAAAGTTTTGTTTATGGCTCTCAAGTTTCCTCAAAGAGCGTTCTTTACGAGTGGCAATCGATGGGTTTTTTCTAACACCTTCACTATCAACGGCGGTATGCCTCAGGGTTCTATACTGTCTCTTACTCTCTTTCTCATTTGCATTAACGATCTGCTGGATACGACCAGGAATCCAATCTACAGCTTTGCAGGTGACAGTACGCTTATCTCATCATTCACTTTGAACGCTCGAACATCGCCTACTCATGCAAATATCCGCAGACAACAGGAGGTCGTTCAACTTAACAAAGACCTGAAAGAAATTTTATCTTGGGGGTTACAGAAACCAAATAGAATTTAACGCCACAAAAACCTAGGCGGCAGTTTTTTTCTAAAAAAGTTAACGTTACTGACCCCGACATAGTTATGTCAGGGCACTCCATTCCTCTAGCATCATTACTCAATTTGGTATTTCCGGAAGTTCCGGAGGTAGAATGGCCCCCCCGTTCGGATCTCCGGGTGGGGGCTGGTTCGGGGGCGTCGACTTGCAGACATCATAATTTTAAGATGGATTTTTGTTGCAACATACGAGGTTTAAACTCGAACATAAATTCAGTGCATCAACACCTGCAATCAAATAAACCTCATGTACTCGCTCTATGTAAAACCAAGATCAGTCCATCGACCAGCACGGTCAACTATCTTTATCCTGGGTACAACCTCTATTCCCGATTTAGGCGTAACTTTGGAATCTGTCTTTTTGTCAGAAGCGACCTCTCTTGTCAACGAGAAGAAGCTCTGGAGCCCCCAAACTTTGATATTATGCGGTTAAAAATAACGGCTCAACAAAACACAAGGTTCATCTGTATCCTGTATCAACCACCAAGTGATACCAATTTTCGAACACTTTCGCTTCTCTTGATGACACCATCGAAATTAACTATCCAAGTGCCGAAATTGCCATCCTGGGCGACTTTAATGTCCACAATATCAACTGGCTTAAATATTCAAATACTACCGACGAACAAGGTCGTGAAGCTGAATCATTCTCAATCAGTTATGGCTTAACTCAGCTTCTGATCCCTGATCGAGACAGGGAGTTCGCCAGTCTTCTTGATCTGTTTTTAATCACCAATCCGGAGATTTACACGGTCACCGTAAATGCGCCGTTAGGTTCTTCCGACCATAAACTGCTTTCGAAATCGAGTATCCTGCCAATCAGTGACAGAGAGGCGCCTAGGCCGCGCAAGATTTGGCACTACAAATCTGCTAAATGGGAAGATCTCATGGAATACTTTCGAACTTTTCCTTGGATGGACGTTTGTTTTCGATCCGATAACCCATCTGACTGCGCTAGGGAGGTCTCCGATGTTATTTTGGCTGATATGGAAGCTTACATCCCTTTTTCGAAGAAATGCTCCTCCAACGGCAAGCCTTGGTTCGACCGAAAATGCAAAGAAGCTGTTGCTTCTGGACATGTTGTCTACCGACAATGGCGTGAAAATTCTAACACCGTAAATCTTAACATCTTTGTTCGTGCCCGGAACAGATGCAAGGGAATTATCGACGAAACCAAGGAGGCACACAATCAACGAATTAGAAACAAACTTCTCGCTTGTCCAACAATTCCAGGTCGTTTTGGGCAGTCGCTAAGGCAGTTAGTCAAAATTTTACCAAATCCACCATACCACCACTCACACGGCCAGATAATTCCATTGCAACTACACCTGCTGAGAGAGCGAACTTGTTGGCTGAACTGTTTGCTTCACATTCTACTGTCGATTTCCAAGGAAAAACACCATATACTATTCCCATATTGCAGTCAAGGATGCCCGATGTTGTCTTCAGGCAGCGCATCATAAAGCGTATTTTAGTGAAGCTAGATACCAAGAAGGCTTCTGGCGCTGACGGAATACCTGCCATAGTTCTCAAAAAAACTGTGCAAGGGAACTAACAGTTTACTGTAGACTTTTTAACCTATCCTACAGAAAGGGAATATTTCCGTCCTGCTGGAAATGTGCCACGGTTCAGCCGATACCTAAAAAAGGCAAGAAGACCTTGCCAAATAACTACCGACCAGTTGCACTGCTTTCAATAACATCGAAAGTCATGGAAAAGGTTATCAATGAGCATCTGCTAAAATACCTTGAACGACTCAATATTATTAGCGATCACCAATATGGTTTTCGTAAACATAGATCAACAGGAGATCTTCTGACTTATGTAACACATGTTTGGAACAACGCAATTGAACACTTTGGAGAATCTCGAGCGGTTACTTTTGACATATCCAAGGCATTCGACCGTGTTTGGCACGATGGACTGTTGGCTAAGTTACGCTCTTATGGTATGTCGGAAAGGTCCTGTTTGTGGCTCTCATGTTTCCTCAGAGAGCGTTCTTTACGAGTGGCGGTCGACGGATTTCTTTCTAACACCCTCACTAACAACGCCGGTGTGGCCCAGGGCTCCATACTGTCTCCTACTATCTTTTTCATTTACATTAACAATCTGCTGGAAAAGACCTGGAAACCAATCTACAGCTTTGCAGATGACAGTACGCTTGTCTCTTCATTCACCTTGAACGCTCGGACATCGGCTGCTCAGGCGAATATCCGCAGACAGCAGGAGGTCGTTCAACTTAAAGACCTGGAAGAAATTCTATCTTCGGGTGATAGTAACCAAGTGGAATTTAACGCTACAAAAACCGAGCCGGCAGTTTTTTTTTTCTAAAAAAGTTAACGTTGCTGAACCCGACATAGTTATGTCGGGGCACTCCATTCCCCTAGCATCGTCGCTCAATTTGTTGGGCGTTAGTTTGGGAGCAAATATGTCCTGGCATGAACATGTTGCAGGCATAGCAAGGAGAGCTTCTCAAAAGTTGGGAATATTATTTAGAACCAGAAAGCTTTACACCCCACAACAACTGTTAATTCTTTACAAAGCCCAAATTCGACCAACTATGGAATACTGCTTCCACGTTTGGGGCTCCGCTCCCAAACATACACTGTATTTGTTGGATTCTGTTCAGAGAAGAGCGGTCCGTCTGATTGGGAACCCGGAATTGACCGGCGGCCTTCATTCGCTAGAACATCGAAGAACGGTTGGCGACTTGAGTCTGTTTTACAAGTATTTTCATGGAAAGTGTTCGAAGGATGTAGCCTACTTAATTCCTCTCAAAGCGGTGCATGCTAGAAATACACGTCGCGCTAATACTTTACATCCGTATGAAGTTCAGCTTGTTACTCCTCATACAACCCTTTCCAAACAGTCTTGGAGAACCTCATCCCTTTGGAATAATTTGCCCAGGACTGCGTTTCCGATAGAGTATAATTTACAGCGATTCAAGACCACCGTGAATCGGTTTTTCCGCATAAAAAAAAGGAAAGTACCTTTTATTTAAAATATCAAGTTGCAATGCTTGGATTAAGTTATTCTTAACTGTGAGATAGTGAAATTCAGTATTTATTAGAACTGCGAACCATTTGGGTAAATCACCTTACTAATTTTTTAGCAATACACTGTGCCGAAATAAAAAATGACGAAGAGGTAAAACGTATGTTAGATTTCAAGCCTGATAGAATTGGTCATGGCACATTTTTGCACCCAAATTATGGTGGATGTACCGAGAACTGGGAGCTGTATAAGGAATTGCATATTCCTGTTGGTAAGTTATCAACCCCTAAAAATCATCTTAAATATACGAGAGCATATTGATAAAATTCTAGATAGTATCTAAAGAGCAAGCAAATTTAAAAAACACAAATGATTTATTCAAAGTAATCTCATTTCAGCTTTATACACTTGTGCAACGGTTATAAAGTAACCTTTAAAACAATCTTTGTCAGTATTGGGAATAGGTAATAGTCTGAGTGAACTGAATCAGGGTAATATGGGAGATGATCAATCAGTTCAAAGCCTAATTCGTTTATTTCCTGCCAAATTTACAGCGAATTATAAACAGGCACGTTGTCTTGCAAAAACATCACCTCTTTAGACAGTTTTCCTCGGTATTTCTTCAAAATTTTTTGAAAAAATTTAACTAATAGTGAAAAATAATATTCTTCATTGAACGTTTGCCGTGTTCCAAGGAATCGATAGGAAGTATCCCATCCTGGTCCCAAGAAACGGAAGCAAGAACTTTACCTGCTAATTTTTGTAAATGAAACTTCCTGAAGTGAGGTAAAACAGCATGTTTTCACTCCTTTGACTGTTACTTTATCTCTAGATCACAATGATAGACCCACATTTTATTCATAGTTATCATTCGATCCTAAAAGTTAGATAAATCATCTTCAAAACGGCTACAAATCAACTTGGATGTTGTGACTCAGTCATTTTTCTTCAGCGTTCAAATATTTAGGGAACTATTTAACTGATATTTTTAGTGTTCCATACGGAACACTTATGGGATCACTTCCGTGTATGTCGGCCTGTTTGTCTGTCATACCCGATTCTCCAAATCTATTTGACATAGAAAGTTGAAATTTGGCATTAAAAGTGATAGCCCAGTCAGAGTTATATAGTTTTGAAAGTTAAATTTTGACTTAAGGGGTTAGTTTTGGGATGTGAAATAGGAAGAAAAAAAATTTTGGCTAGATCATCGAGTGGGGTGTCAAATGATAACCTGTGAAAACACGAGTTTAAAAATATATATGAAGTATTATTTGCGCAAACTTTTCTTCATATTATTTTTAAAAAAATGGCCAGAAATCGCTATCCTCCCACCCTATCTCTAAGAGTACTGATCAAAATATTTATTTTCTATAATATTCTCCATAAAGTGTAGATGGAGCGAAAATTGTGAATTTAACTGGGACTAAGAGCTACTCAATACGTATTCGGTGCAATCAGCAATATATTCATATACTTTTGATGATGATTCAGTACATTTCTGCTTTAAGCATTTGGCCAATCACAAAAAAAATACATTTTCAAAACTGGACCCACGGATAGGTACTGAGGCAAAATAATTTTCTTTTATTTGTTTATAATTAAACTATTATTTAGGTAATAAATATGCGTGACTAAATGTCATAGAATACTTCAGCAATTACGGTACGGAACACTAATTGTGCAATTCCGACGTGCACTTGGCCGGTTTTTTTTAAGCCCAAATCAGAATAGACAATATAAAAAACACATACATTTGAAATGTTTAGAGTTTCTGGTATAGGTTTCAGCCCAATTCATCAATTCTCCAAAATCATTTCAAGCACAGCCTCAATACTCTCCCGGGTAGACACAGAAAAGGTTCTCATGCACAGTGTTCTACACTGACGTCCGTTCTTCATCTCTTGAATTTCTAATTTTTAATATTGGAGTAGTAACGACATTCAATGTATTCAGCTCGTCGTCGCAAATTCCTTTAGCAGTCCTTTCAAAAAGTTACATTATCACTGGTCGATAGATAATTTTTATCTGTCATATTTTCTTCAAAAATCCAAAATAGCACCACAGAATTTGGATCACCAAACTTTGTGTGTATTTACCAAATTTCAAAGTAGTATCAATAACCGCATCTGTTTTTGACAAAGGGAAGTGATCTAGACTAACTAGTTATTAATACTCCTAGTATTTAATTGTTAAGTAAAACAATTAAGAATAGAAAATTTACCATAAGCCCAATTGTAATATTCCTAGGCAGCCACGTTTACGAAAAGTGTCTACAACTCGATCTTCTTATGGAATTTAAAACTTCTGGTTATCCAGGTAATTTTTTGGCACTGTTATGTTTGAACTAGCAAATGTTGGTAAAGAAATATTTTAGAAGAAAATTGAAAATAAAAATCAAAAAAATAAGACCTTAAGAGTAGCTAGCAGTTTCTAGAATTTTAAAATAATTTTTCATTTTTATAGATTTCATCATAAATAAAACCAAATTTTCTGGTCTTGTACTACTCAACTTCACAACTTTAGATGGCTTTAACCATTAAGTGAATCAACTGTGTCGTTTTTCACTATTGCTGCACCTTCTTCTTTTTAGAATGTTGCCCAACTTCCAATGTAATATGCACGACTTCTAAATCATACCAAGAGCATCATATACAACAATGGATAAAAAACTCTTTGCCTTTTTGTATTGCGGTAAGTTTAAAAAAAAAAGAAATAAGTATTCACTAAAACTTCATAATTGAAAAAAAAAATTACCAAAAAATTGCAGTTAGTAAAAGTATAAATATGGTATAAGTAAAAATAATCATCACCTTAAGACAAACTCATTTAAAATGAACGGATATAAAACTACATAACATAGGCGCGATCGATTAAATAATGAGGCTGATCTTGGTCATACTTAGGTGCAGGTCAACACGAGATATCTGTCATATTGGCTTAACAGCTACAGCTATCCGGCAAGCATGAAGGCGTAATTTGAACGCTGCAAGACAAGCAATAGAGTGCCATTTGATCCGTGCATTTTTGTTTATTTATATATATATATATATATATATATATATATATATATATATATATATATATATATATATATATATATGGTATATTTTTTTGTTTTTAGACGGATGATTCTGGTGTTATAAATACAACGCTTTCCAAAGAATTTGAACATATTCAAAAAGCTTTTGACTTGAGCAAGTTGGAGCTCTGGACAATTTCTAAAAATTCCATTGACTACACTTTTGCAACGCCAGAAGAAAAAGAGATTTTACGAACTAAATTGGAAGACTGGAAAAGTAAACATATTTAGAAAAATAAAAAAAATTACGTTAAAGAACAGTGTTAGTTTTAAATTATTTTCCTCCATTCTTAATATGCTACATTTCAAGCAAAAAGACAAAGAAAATAACACCATTAATTTGCTTACGAAAATTAAGAACCGTGCATGCAACATAGCACGGGGCACAACCTTTAACGTAGAATGAGTTCTCAGAACTGTTAGAAGTTCGCTATACCGCTTCTCCTATAGGTGTTAAAAATATGTATTTAGAATACATCAACTGGTTACATTTGCCCGAATCAAAGATACATTCATACCTAGAACCTATACTTCCTTTGTGCCAATTTAAGTGGTAGTCTATAATCCACGATAATGGATAGCGTACTTTTTTGACCAATTAAAGTGCAGAATTTAAGTCTAAACAGGGTCAAGCCCTGTTACAGCACGGCTCAGCACTCCTGGATTATATGAGTACCATCACTGAAAAAAGTGGTTGACACACTTGTTTCGCCATCCATATCATAATTGATTAACTAGGTATGAGACATTTATACATTTTAGAAATATCTTCATAGATGTCGCAATGTAATAACATTTTTCTACATTTCTGTGTATCAATTTAAAAATAGCTTTTCTGTAATCCCGTTTATTAATTTCGAAAGAGGTTTTAATGAATAACAAGAACCGCCGGCAATATTAGTTTCCCGATATTCCTGTTGTTTCTAAACGAATTTTAATCGTATAAGTTGAAAAATGTGATCAGATGATGTGAAAGAGAACTGCTTGAAAATTGGATTATTACAACTAATTTTTTAGCTGCATGTTATTAACCAATGACGCAACTACAAACTGAATATGTTATTTTCAAGCGATCCAGTTTTATCCATTTTCATTTTAAATTTTAGCCAGGAAAATTAACAGATGTGTGAGATTCGCTATTTTGTTTACCAGTCAAAAAAATTCGTCCTAGAAATTGTAACAAACAGTTCTTCGGTACAAAGGCAAAATATGCAAATCGGACCAGAAAAATATATGCTTCAAGACACAATTCAAACTTTATCCATTTTGTGGGGGATTAAATTTAATTTTGCTTTAATCGAACTACTAACGGCAACACCGAAATTTAGTCGATTTCCTTAAATTTATATTTTTCCACATAAATTTTTAAATGGCTTAAACATATTTTGGATGGACGAGGTCACTTTTAAGACTATAAATATAAGGAAAAACCAATATCAATTAAAAATTCATGAAAGAATCAGAGTTTGTGAATTCATAATAATGAATTATTGAAAATGATGAAAGAAACATAGAAAAAAAAAATAATTTCTATCTAGTCATATCCAGCTTTACAGTCTTACACGCCTTGCGATTCCTTGTCATCAGCCTCTGCTGTCTTCCCAATTCCCAGGACGTAAATTTTTTCTCCGGTATAGCTTGTTTTCAGGCTTCCTCCTCTCTTTCGTTTCTCTGTGGGTCTCCATTTCAAAACCAGCCGTCTTTGTTGGACGTTTTTTTTTTTGGGGTCTAGCACACGTGCTACAGGGAAGTCCCTAAAGCGCCACAAGAACGACACGTGTGCGGAGAAAGCGATTCACGTTGTTCCTGAATCGCTGCAAATTCTACTCGATGGGAAACATTGAAAAGCGTTGTACGAGGAGTAACAAGCTGAACCTCATACGGATGTGACGTATTAGCGAGACGTGTAGTTCTCACGCTCTGGGAGAAATTAAGCAGGCCACATCCTTCGAACACTTTCCATGAAAATACATGTAGAATAGGCTCAAGTCGCCAACCGTTCTTCGATGTTCCAGCGAATCAAGGCCGCCGGTCAGTTCCGGGTCCGGGCAACCTATGGCACGCGTGCCATCTCTGGCACGCCAAGCAATTTTGAATGGCACGCGTACCTATTTCAAAGTTTACACATTAATTCTGTAATCTGTGACATGTTTCGAAATTAAGTAAATTATCGAAGACATTATTACTTTAACGATACAAACAAAAACGATATATTATATAGGTCACTAGGTATTATTACCAAAAACTAGAAAATATATATTTTGTAATTTATAATTTTACTGAATGCATTAGTTTGGCTTTAATTTCGGCAAGTATTAAAGACGGCAAGCCTCAAAATATAAGCCTAGGCAAAAACACAAATAAACGTCCTCAATTCAGATCAAAAGAGCCGCTATAAGGCGGTTTTTGTTTGACTTCACTTCAATCGTTCCGACGCGCACTGCAACTCTTTTTATATTGCCGAACTTTAGTTTTTGTTAGATTTAACTTCTAAGCAGCCCTTTGATTGCAATGGGCGCGATGTAGATAATAATTTTTGTTCTAAGAAATTTAATAAACGTAATTATTGGAATTTTCTGGAAACATTATTTTTCTATATATAGCAAACAGCTACACGTTTGGATTATTTAGTATAGAAGTAACATCCGTTCCGGTCAATAGTCGGCGAAAAGTTTAAAAATTAAAATTACGTTTGCGTTAGGGCCGCGAAGAAGGTAGACGTTCGATCATTTCAAACTTCATGGACAACAGATTACGGTTTTGTACAGCAAAACGATTGGGCCATTTGTGTCCTAAGTCGGGAAAGCGTAGTTTTCCGGACATCTAGTGTTCAAACGACATTTCCAGATAAAACATGAATCGTCATTTAAAGATAACGCTGATAAAAGGGAGGCAATACAAAGAGCAAGTAAACAATACGAGAAACAGTCAACATTCTTTAGCAAAGTTTTCCAAGGAAAAAATCAGGTAACTGAATGCAGTTTCAAAATTGCACAATCGTTGGCACAAAAGGGTAGGCCGTTCACTGACGGAGAATTTATGAAGCAAACGTTTTTGAGTACTGGCGAGATTTTATTCGACGACTTGCCCAATAAGGATACAATATTGGCCAGGATTAGATATATACCGGCATCAGCGCGGACCATCGAGAGATGAATTACCGAAATGACACAAAATGTCCAAAAACAGCAGAGAGACGCTATCAAACGAAGTTTTGTATTTAGTGTAGCATTGGATGAAAGTGTCGATATTAATGACATTGCCCAACTGGCGATCGTTGCGCGATACTTCGATGATGGCAGTGTGTATGAAGAGCTGATTTGGCTGCTCCCATTGCAGGGAACTACAAGAGGAGAGAATATATTTTCAGAATTTGTTAAACATTTTGAAAAGCGGAACATTGATTTAAATAAAATTTTTTTGCGTAACGACAGATGGCGCTCCTGCTATGATTGGGAGACATAAAGGATTTGTTTCCCTTCTTATTGAGCGCATGGGTCGATCAGTTTTGAATTTTCATTGCATAATTCACCAAAAGAGTTTGTGCGCTAACATCTCCGCTGGAAGTTTAAAATCCGTGATGGATAGGGTGGTTAAAATACTTACCTACATTGTCGGTCGTTCTTCACTGATCCATAGACAATTTAAGGCGTTTCTGCAGGAATTAGAAAGTGCATATTCAGATATTGCACAATAATGTGCGCTGGCTCAGCGGTGGTAAAGTGCTCTCTAGATTTGTGCAATGCCTGGGCGAAATTAAATCGTTCTTGCTGGAAAAAAATCAAGTGGATGCTTATCCTGAACTAGAAAATAAGAACTGGATCTGTATGTTAATGTTCCTTACTGGTATTACAAACCATCTCAGTGAACTCAACTTAAAGTTACAAGGTTCAGGCAAAACAGTTCTGGATTTATACGAATCCTGGAAATCATTCAAATTAAAAATAGATTTATTTATCAGCGATATTACTACAAACACATATAAATATTTTCCAAATTTAAAAACTTATATATCCAGTGTCGACGATGGTGCACTAATAGACGAAATTCTTAAATATATGACTAATTTAAAAGAGGAGTTTATCGAGAGGGGTCAGGATTTTGATAAACATGGTCCTATCTTCGCTTTTTTAATCAAACCAGATTTAATGGATTTTTCCAGCAGTTGCTTTGACATATCTCTTTTCTCATGGATGGACATTAATGATTTTGATCTTCAACACATTGAATTTAAAAGCTCCGAGTTATGGAACACAAAATTTATAGAATTAAGAAGGGTATTAGAAGGTGACTGCCAGAACCATTCAAACGAGATACTCAGTTGTTGGTTGAGTTTACTAGAGAAATTTATTTGTCTTAAGAAAGTAGCGTTTACCATGCTTACAGCTTTCGGATGATCCTATATCTGTGAACAACTTTTTTTCCCATATGAGAGTGATTTTAAACCCGTACCGAAGCAGGCTGACAACAGACAACTCGGAAGCATGTGTGACACTGAAAATAACCAGACATGAACCGAATATAAGAAAACTCTCTAAAGAACTTCAAGCACAGGGTTCACACTAGGTCCTAGGAGTAGTATATAATAAAATTATTTGTTAAATGTTAAAATTTTTTTGTAATTAAACCTTCTAAAAGCAATATTTTAAGTTAATTTAAGTTAATTTTTGTTCGTTTTAGTTGTAGTAAGTACTTATGTCGGCACGCAATATGTTGTATGGATGAAAACTGGCACCCCTTAGTTAAAAGGTTGCCGACCCCTGATCTAGTGCATGCAATCTTACCAATAACCAAAAGAATTCATTTGATCACTGCTAAATATTTGTAAAAATTAAATTGAATTATGAGAATATATTGAACCAAAAAAAACGAGGGGAACTGAAAAAAGTCGTACTGTATACATAAAGACAGACATTAGATTTTATATATAGACATCTGCAGCAAAGTCAAAGATGCCAGGGGGCAAATCCTCCACGAGTGCGAAAAGAACGCTTCTTAAAAACAGTATTTTTTATTGAGAGTTATTTTTGTGAAAAAATTTTAAGTTGGATTTTGTTGTGGGGGTTCTATTTGGGAAAAACTTTAATTTTTTTAGAGGGGTAAAATTTTGAAGATTTACTGTTGGAAAAAGTGAAAACTCTTTCCTCCGGTCATGGTGTTTTAAATTGACTAAATTTTTAGAGTTCCACTGTATGAAAGCGTCCTTTTTTGAGAAAAATGTTACTGTTGCAAAGGATCTAAGCTTTTAAAATTCTAGTGCCAGTCTTTTGTTCTTCTCAAGGTGTTTCTCTTTCGCGCGCGCCGTTTGGTGCCCTCCTTCGCTTATACAAGCAGCTCGGCATTTAGTTTTCTCTTTTTTTTTTCCTTAAAGGAACGCCCTTTGTATCCATGTGTGTCCCCTCGTCCCTTGAAACTAGCTTTGCCAGTAATAGAGATATAGTTTAAAAAATTGTATATTATGGTTGAATTTCAGACTGCACTTATTTTGTGAGAATAAGAGCGTAACTTTAAACCAAATAATATATCTAAGTTCCATAGACTTCTTTAGTGCACTGAAAGAAAACCAGCAGTTAATAAAAACTGTTACATTATTAATAATTTCAGTTTATTAAAAATAATAAATTAATATGCTTAAAACGATTACAACATGTTTTATTACAAATTCGTATTAAAATGTATATATTACTAAATAAACAAAAAAATAAAAGTAAAAAAAGAATTATATTCTGCAATGATATTCATAAAACAAAAAATATATTTTAAATTATTTTTTTAACATTATTTTCATTCAGTCTTCTATGTCAACCAGCATTATATATTAATTGCTAAGTTCAAATTTTGGTTTTTTTAGCTCTTTTTGCTCGGTTATTTGCTTAAGTGATACTCAGTGTAATTACGTTAGCAAATCATGTGCCTGAGAACAATTCTATGTAAAAAGAGCTACGGGGAGAATTGTGAACTTAGCAGTGGTAAGGTAAATAAAAACATACAAAAATATATAATAGGTACTAGAGCAGACAACGAATTTTAGAAAATACAGCTTTGTCATGTTTACAAAGTAAAATTTGGGCTATAGGGAAAAAGAGAGACAACTAATATCTTACCTATGAATGTTTAATATTTAGAATTATGAACCTCCCAAACCCTGGAATTATTACAAAATATGTGTTAAATTTCAGCATCATTAAGTAACAATATACGCGTTATCAAAACCTAGTTTTGAAATAATAATCGTCATTAAATAAACCTATTGCTATCTTCTTTATGGTACATAATACGAAAAAACCGGTCAAGTGCAAGTTGAACTTGCGCAATTAGTGTTCCGTACGTTGACTGCTTTTAAAATAAAAACTTTTGTTACGGAGGTATAAAATGATCAGTGACTTCACAAAACACACCCCAAATGAGTTTTCAACAAAGTTTGTTTCTAATCGTTACTGAAAACTGACGACCTTGAAATTTTTGTTTTTTTTTTATATACCAGATAAATTATTAAAGTTAACGTACTCGTGATAATTTTCGTTCAATCTATATCCTGTGGAGAATATACCAGAATTTTTTCAAAATTTTTTGATCAGTACTTTTCGAGATAAGGGGGGACAGCGATTTTTCGCGATTTTTTAAAAATAACACAAAGATAAATGTGCGCAAGTATTACATTATATATATATATATATATATATATATATATATATATATACATACATATATACATATATATATATATATATATATATATATATATATATATATATATATATATATATATATATATACATATATATATATATATATATATATATATATATATATATATACATACATATATATATATATATATATATATATATATATATATATATATATATATATATATATACATATATATATATATATATATATATATATATATATATATATATATATATACATATATATATATATATATATATATATATATATATATATATATACATATATACATATACATATATATATATATATATATATATATATATATATATATATATATATATATATATATATATATATATATATATATATATATATATATATATATATATATATATATATATATATATATATGTATATATATATATATATATATATATATGTATATATATATATATATATATATATATATATATATATATATATATATATATATATATATAAATATATAGCAGCAGTATTATGTTCTTCGGGTAAGCGGTCTTTGGAAAAGAACTAAAAAGTTTTGGACACCTTTTTGGCTACACCAAGCTTTCGAAAATATTTCATTTTCTTCATCAGGGCTACAATTACAGTAGATTATCAGTATTTTTGAGATTAAAAGTAAAGAACAACCCTATTTTATGTTACATTAAAGTACTTACTGCTAAGTGGTGTGTTCAAAAACTGTTGTTTGTGGGGGCACTTTATTACACTTATTCATCAGAAAAAACAGGAAAAAAAGACAAGAAAACTCGACATACTCATCTCTGGGAAATATAATGAATGTTTACTTCATTTTGTTAGAATAGTGCAAAGAATTGTGTGGTTGTAAAGTGATTTTAATTTATAAAGTATTTTTTTGTTATGTTTTCTTGTCATTTTGCTAAGGGCAGTGTGTTTCTATTTCTTAGTTAAGTGGTGGTTAATTTGGTGGACCTTCGACCGAACTCGATCAATAAAAAAAACTGACATTGAAGATCTGAGTCTTATTTGCTCCAATTTATTACAAATAGGCAGTCAAAATGAAAACTCTTACAATATATCTGACATATCTCTCTGATAATAATCGCACTGATTTTCAACTTTAAAACGATCAAACAAAATGTCAACGTCATTCTATTTTCAAATATAAATTAACCATAACTTAACTAAGAGATAGAAACACACTGCCCTTAGCAAAATGACAAGAAAATATAACAAAAAAATCACTTTACAACTACACAATTCTTTGTACTATTCTAACAAAATGAAGTAAAAATTTATTATATTTCCCAGAGATGAGTATGTCGAGTTTTCTTGTGTTTTTTCCTGTTTTTTCTGATGAATAAGTGTAATAAAGTGCCCCCACAAACAATTTTTAAACACACCACTTAGCAGTAAGTACTTTAATGTTACATATAAAATAGGGTTGTTCTTTACTTTTAATCTCAAAAATACTGATAATCTACTGTAATTGTAGCCCTGATGAAGAAAATGAAATATTTTCGAAAGCTTGTCGTAGCTAAAAAGGTCTCCAAAATTTTTTAGTTCTTTTCCAAAGACCGCTTACCCCAAGAACATAATACTGCTCTTTAACTAGTCGGTCAAGACTACCCTTCTCCTCTATTATATATATATATATATATATATATATATATATATATATAAATATATATATAAATATATATATAAATATATATATAAATATATATATAAATATATATATAAATATATATATATATATATATATATATATATATATATATATATATATATATATACATATTATTTACTCGTGTTTGCACAAGTTTGCATTTGACACTACACTGTCAAAATTTAACTTTCAAAACTACACAATCAATTCCTATATTATTACCAAATTTCAACTTTCTATCACAAATAGTTTCGGAGAAAATCAGGTGTGACTGACAGACAGACAGACGGACGGACGGACAGACAGATAGACACCGAAGTCATCTTATAAATGTTCCGTACGGAACACTAAAAATATGAGGACATATTACCCATACAGAATTAATATTACAATAAATTTTATTCTTAACATTTGTTTGAAAAAATAGAAATTTGATAAGATATTTGACTAAGTTAAAAAATAATACTAATATTCCTTGTGCCCGTATTTCCTGAATAAATTGCTATTAGGTATATTATGTACGGAATTTTAATTTATAAAGCGTAGCGTAATTTAAATTTAATTTTAGATTATTGAAAATTATTACTACTAAATAAAAAATTTCGTCTGTGTCTTCAAATTCGAATCCAAGTTCGTATACTGCACGTAAATATTATATGACAATGCCGATCATTGGAAGCAAATTGTCTCCAAATCGCCGAGTTATCGACGTTTACGTACAGAGAATTTATATTTTCTAAATACGAGTTTACTTTGAAACCTGATTACCTTTAACATTTACTGTGCCGGCACATATGATTTAAAATTTTAAAATTCCTTAATAGATTATGCTTCATCTTCAGTGGTTTTATGTGGCTTTAATGTTAAAAGACATATTTTTGTTATAAGTGCAAAATTAACATTCTCATGACTCAAATCTAGCTTGTCAGTTTGTCTGGGGTAAAAAAAGTAGAAGAAAAGCATGAAAAATACGTATTAACGTGCCGTACCACTGGCTTCAATATTTCTAACTGAAGAAACTTCAGGTTACATGTCATGCAAAAATAAATCCTCTTATTAGTGAAGAGGTAATTAAGATATTAACATTACACAGTAATTTCCTTCATCAATTTGAGAGAAATATAGAAATCACAAAAAAGGACTAAATGTTTTAAAAAATATTCCTGTAGTAAATGAGATAGATGACAGTAAAGTGATGAGTGATATGGATTCAAGGATATTAAAAATACATTGAGAAAAGACGAGAAAGAAAAACAATATATTTTGCAAATTATAAATGACCACAGGAAGGAGTATACAAATGCTACAAAAAAAAACCGTAACAAAAAATAAGATTTAGAGTATTTTAATATTTAACAATAAAACTACTTAATTACTTTGTTAACTGTCACTAAATATATTTGTAAAGATTTTACAATTGCGTTATCGCGATTTCGTAGTACAACTACATTGTCAAACGCTTAACTAAGACTAAAACAGATTTTTGGTATTTTATGTTTATATGATGAACAGATGTGGGTCTATTATATGTTAAAAAAGTTTGAACAAAAGAGAATTTGCTACATCTAATTGACTATTTAGTAAATTTATATTATGGTCCTTTGAATGTCTGTAAATTTCTATAGATTCTAAGAAGTTGAGTTTTCACCCTTTAGGTGCCATATGGAGTATTTGTAAACAATCGATATTGGGAAAAGTATGGCCTGTTTCTACGAAGTGTTTAGCAAAGTGTGATTTTTCATTTTTTAGCCTATAAGAGGCATTGTGTTCTGCGAATCTTGTCTTGAAATTCCGTCCCGTTTGGCCTACGTAACACACTCTTGACAATTAAGTTTATAAACTCCTGATTTATTGTATTTATTAGTTTTATCTTTGGCATTAAAAAATATATTGGATAATTTTTGAGCGGGTTTTAAAGCTATTCTTGTTTTTTCGGTCGTGAGAACTTGGGATATTTTATCCGAGATGGGACCAAAATATGTCAGAGGTATGAATGTTTTCTTTTCTCGGTATTCTTTTACGGGGTAGATTAAGCTGAAAGTGATTTGTTTTCGTTTACGGTTTATTAAGGTATTAATTATTTTAGGTTGGAAGCCGTTATTGAGTGCTATATTTTTGATTGTGTCCAGTTTTTTTTTTAAATTATTTTTACTAAGAGGGATATTGAAGGCTCTATGGATCATAGATCTATAGGCTGCCAGTTTATGGGAGTTAGGGTGTATTGAGTCAGCTGGGATGGTGACATCTGAAAAGGTTGGTTTGCGGAAGATATCGAATTCTAGTCTATTTCTCTTTTTCAAAATTGTAATATCTAAGAAATTTATTTTATTATCGGTTTCCTTTTCAAGCGTGAATTTTATGTTGGGGTGTAAATTATTTAGCTGATTTAAAGTGGAATTTAGTTCAGTATCATTTCCAAGGAAACATACTAAGATGTCGTCCACATATCTAAACCAAAAGAGAATATTTTTCGCGTGTCGAGTTTTTAGAAAACTGTTTTCCAATTCTGACATAAAGATTTCGGCTAGCAAAGGACTAAGTGGAGACCCCATGGCAAGTCTATCTCTTTGTTTGAAAAATTGATTATTGAACTGAAAATAATTTCCGGATATACATAATTCGAACAGTTTCAATATATCTTGTTGTATTATTATATTGACGTTGTTTTTTTGTAACATAGTTTTTATAATTTCTAAACAATCTTTATTTGGGATATTGGAGAACATATTTGTTACATCGAATGAAACTAGAAGGGCGTTATTTGGGATGGAGATATTTTTAAGTTTATTTGTAAGGTCTATAGAGTTTTTTTTTGTGTTGTATTTTGGATTGAATTGTGTAATTTCTTTGAAGATGGTGTTGAGATGTGTTGCCAGATTTTTTAGGGGGGTGTTGCTGTACGATACTACTGGTCTTATTGGCGAGTTTTCTTTATGTATTTTTATCAGGCCATAAAGTTTTGGTGATGTAGGATTTTGGTTTATTATTTTAAACTTTTCTCTTTCATCCACAATGCTCAGGGTTTCATTTAGCAGGGTCTTGAGTTGTTTTTTGAATTTTATCCGTTGGATCTTTTTTTAGTTTTACTGGATTTTCTTTTTTCCAAAAACCCTAACTTTAATATAAAAAATACTATCGAAACCCTAATATCCGAAATTGAATCAGCCACAAAAAACATAGGTGACCCAAATATTAAAAAAGAAAAAATAAAACATAATGATAAACACAAAAAACACTACTTGCAGTAACCAAGAACAATTAACGATAGCGTCCATTCAGTCTAAAATAAAAGAGAATAACTTACTAATAACAAAAGCAGACAAAGGCAACTCCATCATAGCTCTTGATAAAAAACATTACATTCAAAAAGTAAATGATGTTACAAAAAAACAACGTCAATATAATAATACAACAAGATATATTGAAACTGTTCGAATTTTGTATATCCGGAAATTTATTTTCAGTTCAATAATCAATTTTTTCAAACAAAGAGATGGACTTGCCATGGGGTCTCCACTTAGTCCTTTGCTAGCCGAAATCTTTATGTCAGAATTGGAACACAGTTTTCTAAAAACTCGACACGTGAAAAATATTCTCTTTTGGTTTAGATATGTGGACGACATCTTAGTATGTTTCCTTGGAAATGATACTGAACTAAATTCCACTTTAAATCAGCTAAATAATTTACACCCCCAACATAAAATTCACACTTGAAAACGAAACCGATAATAAAATAAATTTCTTAGATATTACAATTCTGAAAAAGATAAATAGACTAGAATTCGATATCTTCCGCAAACCAACCTTTTCAGATGTCACCATCCCAGCTGACTCAATACACCCTAACTCCCATAAACTGGCAGCCTATAGATCTATGATCCATAGAGCCTGCAATATCCCTCTTAGTAAAAATAATTAAAAAAAAGAACTGGACACAATCAAAAATATAGCACTCAATAACGGCTTCCAACCTAAAATAATTAATACCTTAATAAACCGTAAACGAAAACAAATCACTTTCAGCTTAATCTACCCCGTAAAAGAATACCGACAAAAGAAAACATTCATACCTCTGACATATTTTGGTCCCATCTCGGATAAAATATCCCAAGTTCTCACGACCGAAAAAACAAGAATAGCTTTAAAACCCGCTCAAAAATTATCCAATATATTTTTTAATGCCAAAGATAAAACTAATAAATACAATAAATCAGGAGTTTATAAACTTAATTGTCAAGAGTGCAATAGCTGTTACGTAGGCCAAACGGGACGGAATTTCAAGACAAGATTCGCAGAACACAATGCCTCTTATAGGCTAAAAAATGAAAAATCACACTTTGCTAAACACTTCTTAGAAACAGGCCATACTTTTCCCAATATCGATTGTTTACAAATACTCCATATGGCACCTAAAGGGTCAAAACTCAACTTCTTAGAATCTATAGAAATTTACAGACATTCAAAGGACCATAATATAAATTTACTGAATAGTCAATTAGACGTAGCAAATTCTCTTTTGTTCAAACTTTTTTAACATATAATAGACCCACATCTGTTCATCATATAAACATAAAATACCAAAAATCTGTTTTAGTCTTAGTTAAGCGTTTGACAATGTAGTTGTACTACGAAATCGCGATAACGCAATTGTAAAATCTTTACAAATATATTTAGTGACAGTTAACAAAGTAATTAAGTAGTTTTATTGTTAAAATGTACTGTCACAAAGTAATGGACCACTCAATCAACTATTTTAATATTTATTTTAATTTGCCTAATTTTTTTGCATTTTGAGATGTATAGGAGACCTTGATGTATTTGAGTAAGCAAAAAAAATGCCGGAGATGGGATTGGTATGGAATCTTTTTAGCATGTACAGTAAATATCTAAACAAAACAATCAAAAATCACGTAGAAGGTGCTCAAAATTTTTCGAATGCGAAGTTTCAATTAATAAAGCTTAGCGTAATTTCAATTTAATTTTAGATGATCGATAATTATTACTTACTTAAAAGTTTCGTTTGTGTTTCCAAATTTGAATACCACTTCGCATATTGTGCGTAACTCAACGTTTACGTACTCAGGATTTAATACAAAATCTAATTTACTTAAAAACCTTTAGCATTTACTTTTCTGGCACATATGACTTGAAACTTTTAAACTAGTGCTTGATCTTATGTAGTTTTTGCCAGGTTTAATACCTATAGACATATTTTTTGTCATGAACACTTAAAAATTAGCTTCGAGAAATTTAACGAGTCCAAGCTCGTTAGTTTGTCTAGGGTAACAGAAAGAAGGAAAAGAAAAAAATAACGGGCAGTACCATTTGCTTCAACATTCCTAAAAAGAAACTTCAGATCACATATTATACAAAAACAAATCCTCTTATTAGTGAAGCAGCAATTGGGCTATTCATCAATCATATGTGCTATTTAGCACCCATGACAGCTGCATTCGGTCTCTTTCACGAAAATGCTCCTATAAATATAAAACGGAAAATGACCGAAGCAATTAAAACCGACGAATAATAGCGAGAGCGACGTAAAGCAAAATTGAATACAGCGATATGTTTTAAAAAAAGAATACTTGACAAATTTTGCTGAAAAAGATTTATCCGCATCTAAAGCAAAGAACCCCGCACCAATCTGTGGATTTGGCTAGTTTTTGATAGTCCTCGTCGTTCTGAACAAATGTCTCTGTGGATATAACATGATTCAATGAATGGATTTCGCGCTACAGGCCTTCCAATCACAGAATCAGCATATGTGTTGAATATTAATATTTCTTCGTATTTATCAGTAATTAAATGGTTTGCGTGCGTGAATTTGTATTTGCGTGTATCCATTCATGTTATGTCCAGGAGACATTTGTTCAGAACGACGGGAGCTATAATATATCCAAAAATTAGTCAAATCTACAGAAAGACATATCGCCATAAAACTGGTGCGGGGTTCTTTTAATCAATTATTAAAAAAGTCTGCATTAAACACCGACTTCCTTTAACAACTTCGGAGAAGGACAGAAATTCCAAAAAGGAGTAAATATTTTTAACTAATTGAAGAATATTAAAATATATTAAGAAAAGCCAAGAAAGAAAAATAATATATTTTGCAAGTTATAAATGAAGACAGGAAGGACTAGCCTAATGCTACAAAAAAAACCGGAACAAAAAGTAAAATTTAGTATCTTTTAATATTTACTTTAAAATTTTTTTGCATTTTGTGATTAAAGAGCATTTTAAAAGCTTAAATTTATAAATGTTTAAATATTTTTTTATATACCGCAGTTAATACTATTTTTACCTTTATTATCCAATACGACCATTACACCACCTAAGAAGCTGTTCACTGTTACTTCGGAATTTTGCTGAATCTAATTTCGAGAAAAAAATTAAGAATAAAATGTTTTTTTAATTTAATTCTTTATCGATAATGTATCTTCATATTTTTCCATTAATGTGTTTTAAAGAAGATAAAAGCAGGTTTATCAAATGGAAAGGGATAATCCGAATATCTTGAATTTTGGATCTTTTAACACACGGATTAATACTGTCCAATGAAGCTGAAATTTCACACAGAAGGTTTTTTTTCATAAACTGTAACAATTTTAGGGGTCGGAAGATTGTAACTTCTGAAGTGGAAGAATAAGGGATACCCTAGTTAGCATATACAGTTAAAAATAGCTTGAAGGCATCTAAATATTTACACTAAAATGATATCTCTGTAAATTTTAAAAAATCACTTAGTATATAAAATTTCCTACTTAAGCTGTATTTTCAAAATAAGATTCATAAAATACACAATAGTATCCAGAGTAGTATAAAAAAATGAATTATTACAAGAGTCGGAGCAATTTTTTGTGTTATTTAAACATTGAGAATTGGCATCGAACTTTCTCTATAATACCCTGCACAATTTAAACATGGTAAAATATAGCAAAGCAACTTTAATAACTAAATGTTTTGTAACTGATATCAAGACTAGATATAGCGCTTAAAGCATACATCAGAAGGTCAATCAGACCAACAGTATTTCAGTTTATATACTGCAATAGAAAATACTCTTAGTCCAATTAAACTAAGTCTAAAGCTTATCAAAAATTTAATTTTTGTAGATGGTAATTGGTAAAAACTAGACTAAACTAAAATTATGTTAACAAAGTTATATTTTTGAACTTAGTTTGAGGTGGTGCAACAATTTGAGAACCTTATTTAAAATAATTAATTAAAATTTTGAAAAAAGCAAATCAAAGTATTCCGAAATAACTTCCTAGTATTGCAAATGAGAATTTTTTTCTTTATCATATCTATTATAACCAACAAGTCTTCGCGGCCATACCTTTTTCATACAAGGAAAGAAACACGTAACGAAAATGTTTTTTTCAAAAACGACAAAAAATATATATGTTATACTGTTTTCCACTAAAGATGACACCGATTTACACTTTTCTTATATAACTGTTCATACAAATCCTAAAATTGAAGAAAAAAAAGTATTTTTGTATATTTGAGTTCAACTGGGTTGTAATCGTCAATTAATTTTGAATAGAACTGACACATAATTTCAAACTTCCGATCATTTTTATCAGAATATCAACCTTATAACAAGGAAGTTGATTTTATCTGACTTTCAAGGATGAACGGCTTATTTTAAGGACTAACATATATTTTTGAAAGGACAAGGTACAAATTTTTTTGGTAATAATACCGATAAATTATCGGTAAAACGGGAGGCAAATTTACCGGTAAAACGACCTAGAGCTTAAAATTTAATTTAAAATTTGCATTTTATGAGTGTCTGCATTCTAATTGCATTTTTATTTCTTTAAATATTGTCCTTGATAAAAATCTGAAAATATTCACATTCTCGTCGCTATGGCGCATCGAAGAAAAATCGCCAAATTTTCTAATTGTAATTGGATCGATATATGAGCTGTTTTCAATAAATACGTGTGCAAAAATTACTGTTTTTTTTTCCGGTTTTTGGTAATTTACCAGTAAAATTTAAATCTTACTAGTAAGTTTAAAGTTTTAATTAAAATTTATGTTTATTTAAGAAACCACTCACCACACCAAAAGAATTTAGGAGCTGAAATAAGCACTAAATCGCATTATTCTGACGAATTCTGTATAAAAGTTCTCTATTTTAAAAAGCCAACTCTAAAATTGTGCTTCGTCCAGAATTTCAAAAATATTACGTATAATTGTACATATCTAGCATTAAGGTGGTACGATCTACGCTACATCGCAAGGATTTTTAGCGAAAAAAGGATTGTAACGATTCATTAAGAAACCTTAATGGTTCATTCGTTCATTCTGACGAATCCCCTATATGAATTTTCAAAAAAACTCTTAAAATCACAAACACTAAAATTATACTTCGTCCGGTTCAGATTAAGCGCTTAAAAGTATCGTGATATATCATTACTGTACGTAGCTACCCACGATGTCTGTTGAATCGAAATTTTCATAAAAATTGTAAATAAAACTTCAAAGAGTTATGTTAACAATACCAAAAATAGTATAGTATACTGAAATACAGGTTCGAATTTAAAAAGAGGCTTATTGTCTCTGTTAGCTAACTTCAATACAGAAGACTTTTGGGCGAAGTGATATAGTGTAGTCTCACCTTAAATAACACCCTGTATATAGATATAAAACTGTCACCTTTC
>CM032446.1:199999957-200054957 GCA_019049505.1 Pachyrhynchus sulphureomaculatus
GCAATAAAAAACTTAAATCTAAATTATTTATAAGTTTGTGTCAATATTATTTCGTAAAAAACAAGTCTGTCCTGCATTTTACATCATTTAGGTCCAGCTTATTAATGTAGAGTTAACACTAACTCCAAGTTATTCACATTTGCGGCTAAGAGTTAAGACTTAACTTGACATTTATAAACGCGTCCTTAATAAAAGGGGGTTTTCTATAGTCGCAGGGATACCCAAGGAAAAATATTTGATCTTTCGAATAAATATTCGCAATGTTACAATTAAGACAACCGTCCCTTTAACGTAGTAATTACTTTAATTCAACCTACCTATTGTCCATTTGATTAAAAGAGATTTTTTGAACACTCTCTTAGAAAAACATATACAGAGTATTATGAAAATCGTTATATAATTAAATCGGTAAAATCTTGTATCGAAAGTAAGTGCAATAAGATAAAGACAAATGGTTCTCTTCTATAAATAATGAGATAATCGGCCCTGAATATTTATAACTTTTAAGCA
Organism: Pachyrhynchus sulphureomaculatus; assembly: GCA_019049505.1. Lineage (NCBI taxonomy): Eukaryota > Metazoa > Arthropoda > Insecta > Coleoptera > Curculionidae > Pachyrhynchus > Pachyrhynchus sulphureomaculatus. The sequence continues at coordinate 200,000,468 of CM032446.1, forward strand.
TGTACACTAACGGTCGCCGTAAATAGATGTCACAAAAAAAACATTTTCACAATAACCTTGATAGTTGCAATATTGCCATACACAAAATAAAAATCAATTATAACAAATTAAAACAGTTTACGTTGTTCAGTTTAAAAAAAAGTATTTAATGCCCTAAAAATAAACTAAATTTAAAATTCCATGTTTTAAAATAATTATTCATCAATCAAAATAATATACTCAAAAACTTATTATCGACACATGTAATTTTTTATCATTAACTGCTACACCGAGAAGGAATATTCAGTAGGACAGAAACATGACCTAAACTTCAGAAAACAGAGCAAAAAACACTTTCTACACTATTACGGCGTTCATTATTTATTCTTAAGTTTACAAAATAATAAAACCTGTAACCATTTAAGCCGCAAACAGTTAAAATTTCTAAAGATAAATTGTCGTTCTTGATCATAACTCAGAAAACTGTAAATCGTAGATCAATATACTTATGGGGAAATAGAATGAGCTGTAACTCCTTAACCTTAGTTTTGTTGTCATCTGTCAGTCTGCAAATTAATTGGGTACTTTTTGCATGCATTAATTATAACCGATGTTTCTTGTTGGGGCAGAGTAAATAATAAAAATAATATAGTTATTAACCAGTCACGTGTTTTGTTAATAATCTAACAGATTCTGGCATTTTTAACTTGTATTAAGAACAACTTTTTGCCCAAAGATTATGTTACGTTAAGAAAAAAAAACATCTGATAAATGCGACATTAACAAAAGTTTAAATATATCCGAATTGAGAGGAAAAGGTACTTGACTCAAGAAATCACCCATTTCAATATATATTTATTACACTATTTTTATAATACCCTGTAAAATACATTAATACAAAATCCAAGGGTATTTCTTAGACTACTGACTTTTTATGGTATTTGTAAAATGTTTAAAGCTATTTTTTCTAAAAAATGTAGCATATACTCCGAATTAAAAAAAAATATATGTCACAAAACAATTTAAGGATGTTTGGAGGGTACAAATGGAGACAAAAGTATGTGAAAATTTAATTAATATCTTTGTCATTCTGGCATTAAAATAGACAAACTTAGAGCCATAATTTTATTTTTTATGTAATTTTACTACACAAATATGAATTTTTATATCTTTAAATAATTTTAATTTAAAATTTTTAATTATTACTGAAAAATTTTTGAGAGTGAAAATGCTTGCCAACTTCAAATAAAACTAATATATATATATATATATATATATATATATATATATATATATATATATATATATATATATATATATATATATAAAACGGGAAATTTTATTTTGTTAAAAATTATTTAAACAAGTCTCATTTTTATATAATGAAAATGTGACAAGACTGTAACTTGTTAGTAGTTGGTAATGGTTCCTTTCTTGCATCTTTACAAACTAAAGCATGTATACGCGTATTACACATTGATCTTATTGTTTACAATATTGATCCGTTTGAGGTTATTGTTTGGAATTTTATTACATTTGTTTATTTTTTATTGAATATAACGCCGCAAACCGCAAGTTATCGATGGAAAGGCAAAATAGTGACCGAGTAGACTTATTCAAAAAGATCAGAACAAAACAAGTCGGCTTGAAACAAAGAAAGGTGTCAGAAAAAGCTGTTTAAGATATTGCCACGTTTTCACTGCAAATGACATGAGTCAATTTTGTAAGTAGTATTAATTCATTTGCTTTTTGAATACTTGATCTACTACTTTAAAAATTTGTTAACGATTCCTATTTTTTCGATACTATTTTTCTACTTAAATCACCGTTTAAACTTTTCTATTATATACTATATACTAATCTATAATTTTTTTTTATGAAATATTGGCTATTTTCAATATATTTCCCAAACATCCTTAAACGAGAAAACTGCTGATCCTGGTACATTCATACAATATGATCTTCACCAAAGAGGCGTGTTACACGCGACCAGACAAATTATAAACGAAATATAATATTTTTGGCGTACGAGAAAATGCAAATTTTGCATGCCCATCCGTTATATTATACTACATTTTCTGACAAAATCAGCTTTTCTATCACTAATCATAATAAAAGCCTCTCTCTACTAATGGATCCTACACTTAAACATGACTAGAAAATTATTATGTTATTATTTTTTCTTAATAAGATATTGTATAAAATAATCTATAAAAAGCTAAAATAAAATGATTGTAAATATTTCTAACAATAACACATTACATAATTAGAAAAATTTATTTAATATGAAAAAACTACGTCAACACAAATAACATCAGTTAAACCAGTCTCTCGCCAAAAGACTTGTGAACATGTTGGAATGAACTAAGTTTTTTTTATGGTTTAGCTCCCCGCCTGAGTAGGGATCTTACCCTTTTTCATATTCTGAGAATATCAGCGGAAATGTTTTAATACCCGTCGACGTTGTCCAAGTGCCAAAACATACGTTTCTGTATTTCACAGCACCTTTTAGACAACGCTGTGGTGCTGCCACGAACGTTATTGCATTTCTGTAAACAACTACTACCTATTTACGTGGACAGGCCAAATACGTATAAATAAATTTATAAAGTATACCGACCTGCCGGGATTGGAACCCGAGACCCTCTGCACCGCAAGTAAGTTACTAAGCTACGGAGCCACTGGCCACCACACCTAACCTGAACTAAGTTTATTTGATCTTCTTAAGGATGCTTAGAGAAAGAAAAAAATATAGATAGGCACTTGGTCAACTGGATGAACGTGTTCTGAAATCCACATCCAGTAATTGTAAAATAAGTGGTATACAGTTTATGGTCAGTTATTTTTAATTTATATTGATTACGTAAATAAAGAATGAGATAAAGAAAATATTATATAGTAAGAGGATTTTGAGAAACAGAATATTAAAAATATTTTTGTATGTACAGAATGATTAAAAAAATCAGTAAATATTTATTTTAAAATAGTATACCCTGTATATTATATCCTTTCTAAATTTGATGCAAAATTCTAGACAATAAGATATTTTTCACATTTTACTAGACTGGAATATCTTATGACCTGACGGATACCTTACACATTCTTATCTTGGTAGTTACACGTCATGTATAAGATGTTGGCTAGGGTTATTAGATGCTTAACAAAATTTCGTCCTTTCTCTAAACATAACCTAAAAGTATTTAAAGAGAAACTTAGTCCACCTTAACATATTTACAAGCCATTATGACATTAAACATTAACAAAGCATATTTTATAAGCTTATTCAAATCTGCAAGTTGTTAAATAAAAGTGTCAATTTTCCAATAACCAATCATTGACTTACAAATTCGATCTAAGTTATGTATAGGTAATTCTTTGTGATTTGATCATTATTAGAATCAACAATTAGTATAGGCCATTAAAAAAGTATATTATCAAGAATGTGAGCCATTATTATAGCCTAAATATCTCAAAATTATTCCCTCACTCTTTTCCAAGCATATTAATCTTCTTCTTACAGTATCCTATCCGTTTTGGACGCTGGTAATTAACATGGTTATCCTGAGCTTGACGGCGCTTCGAAACCTGAACAGACGTAAGTTCGAACCATTGCCTTAAGTTATAAAGCCAAGAATGTCTTCCTCTCCCTGGACCTCGTTTGCTATCTATCTTTCACTGTATTACCAGCTGCAAGGGACAGTATTTCTTATGTCCCATGACGTGGCCAAGATATTCAAGCTTTCGCCTTTTTATTGTGAGTGCAATTTCTTTGCCATTGCCTGTTCCGCGCAGAACATCTAAGTTGGTGATATGTTCGGTCCACGAAATCTTCAACGGCGGTACACTCACATCTGAAAGTCTTCAACTTTTTTCATTAGTGCTTCCTTCATCGTCCACGGTTCTACACCGTATAGCAAAAAGGGGAATACGTAGTACATAGCATTTTTAGTAGGAATGACAAATCATTGCATGTAAATAGTCTTCTCATACCATTAAAAAATGCTCGAACTGTTTCGATTCTTAACTTTATTTCAACAGACTGGTCCCACTTTGCATTAACCACTGTCCCCAAGTATATATAGGATTCCACGGGCTTGATTATTTGGCTATTTAACTGAAGCTGTCTTGCTGCTTGTTCAGATTTGCTTATTATCATCCACTTGGTTTTAGATATATTCAGGTGGAGACCATACTCTTCGCTAACCCTTTGCACCCTTTCAACAAGATCTTGACGGTATCATCGACGTGTCTTATGTTGTTAATCATCTCGTCATTTATTTTAATGCCTTTGTTGACTCTCTCTAGTGCTTTGTTAAAGATTTCCTCGGAGTATAGATTAAAGAGAAGGGGAGATAAGATACGACCCTGCCGCCTTTTTTGATCTCAACGTTGTCAGAGTCGGAGAGTTTATCTATTCTTATGTTGACCCATTGTTCCTAATATAGATTTGCTATGATGCGAATATCTTTGCATTAGCCGTTCGTGCCTGATGTTGTCAAATGCTTTAGCGAAGTCCAGTAATATTAATCATAATAATCATTTATACAAAACAGATATGCGCAAAATACTAATATGTAACGATTTTCCACATTATTCGATCTGAAAATTGCCAACAAGATCTCGAACCATTCACTGATTTCAACCATAGTCATAACCAATGGATTGACAACTTTTATCCAACAAACATATTATACAAGTATGGTAAAACCGGAGAACAACACAGGTGGTACTACAAAGCAACAGTTTATATTACTTATATGACGTAGTGTCTTCCAACTACATTATACCCTAATAATTAAAGCTCTTTTATATTTATTTTGCGACTAATAAAATATCTCAACCCATGCAACAGCGCCTAAAATTAATAATACCAATTTAACAATTTTTACAAAATACGTAAATGCAACGCTTTTGGTCTTCATAACTTTCTTTGATCACTGGTAAAGATAAATCTCCTTATTTTGGTAAAGTAAAATGTCAGCATAAAAAAAAATTAAATCAAAACTATATAACAATACTCACATATAGCCTGGGAAAACTTTTCAGCTTTTTGTCTGTATGTACAGGTCTACAACTACTATTACATTAATAGCAAAAAAAATATAGTACGTTGAGGTGTCAAATATTATTCGTTCTATGTTCAACTGTACTAAAACTTTCAGATAAGTTGCACCAATATTTCAGGTAAATTTAAAATCTCTTATGTTCTGCGTATCTAATTGAAGAAAATATTCGAATAAAAATTTGGAGTTTATGAAATTGGTCAAAAATGCTATTGTACAGTCGATTAAGTAAGAACGTGTCTACTATAAATTGTAGTAGTATAAATTGCTGGCACTTCTGCAGCAATGCTTTGTGGAAAGAGATTTATTTTTAACATTATTTATCTTTAAATGGTACATTATCAAATATAAGTGCTTCATAAGCTTAGCGCTTTGAGGTATTGTTCCTATTTAATCATCCAAAAGGTCCGAAAATGACGCCTACAACGCCTGCTAAGTATATGGGAAAGTCAAGGGCATTCATTAACAAGTGGGTGAAACGATACTCTCAGTTAAATATGTTGACAATCTACCAGAACGTGATTAGAGAGGAAAAGTATAGGACAAGGACAAAAAAATGATTTAACATTTTCCCGAAATCCTCAATTAACTTTGAAAACCATTGCTGAGGGAAAATACAGAAAGAAACAACTCGCATGAGCAGAGGAAAACATAGTGCGAGACTGGAGCAACGTAATTTTTTTCCGAAAAAGCTTCATTTTGTCTTGCAGAAAGAAGGTTTTTTTGGACTCTTCATCCTTACTTACACACGGTAAGTCACATGTCATTCCTGTTCAATCATGTTGTGCACATCATCGATGTTTTTTGGAACAACAACCGATTTTGGTCGCCCTTCACGAAATCCATCGCTGCCGGAAGCACGACCATGACGAAATTCTGCAAACCAATTGTAAACAGTCTTTACTGATGATGATTCATTACCAAAAGTTCAGCAAAGCGATTAAAGGTATTGTTGTTGAGTTAGGCCTTAACTAAAATCGTAAAAAATCATCCAACGAAAACCTTCACGTGAAATAACGAAAGCCTTCACGTGAAATATCCATTTGTTCACAAAACTGTTTTTTTAAACGCTCACTGTAAACAAACTACTCGGCCAATTTCTGATCTGCCACTATTTTAAACAATAACAAATATCAAATTTTACAACAACGGTAATGTCGCATTTCAATAGCGCCATCTATTGGTCGTTTGTAAAAACTTCAAAGGCGGCCCTCGTATACATCGGAGTGTTTGGGACATGGTTCTACAGAAGAAATGTGAAGATACGTTTAGTAGATACGGTCAGAAGGTGATGATTTACAGGAAGGCATCAATCTGGAGGATAACGATTCGAACATCGGAGTACAACGTGTAGCCCAAGGAAAGGGGAATCCGATATCGTCACGCTAGATTGACCAGCTCAGTCGCCCGATTCAAACCCAACCGAGATCGTGTGGTTATGCATCAAGCAGAAGCTTCGTAGTAAAAAGATGTAGACGGTGAAGTAGTTGTCACAGCAAATTCGAGCAATTTGAAAATTTCTGCCCCAAGAATACGTGAAAAATCTCGTACTATGCCCCGAAGATGTTAGGCGATTATCGACACTAATGAGGACTGGGCAAACTACTGAATTACATTTTTTAATGAACAAGGCGTGACATGTTCTTACTTGACCGACTGTAAGTGGAAAAATAAATTATGTTAGAGGGATGTGGCAGATAAAGGAACCTTTTTGGTGCCATTAGTAAATCAGATATATTTATAGTTCATATAATAATAATAATAAAATTTGACAGCAATAAAACAATAACATTTTTTTCTATATTATAAACATTAACAATAAAATTACTTAATTACTTTAACTGTCACTAAATACAATACATTTGTAAAGATTTTACAATTGCGTTATCGCTATTTCGTAGTACAACTACATTGTCAAACGCTTAACCAAGACTAAACCAGATTTTTGCTATTTGTTTATATGATGAACAGATGTGGGTCTATTAAGTCTAAAAAAGTTGGTACAGGGCGGAATTTGCTACGTCTAATTGACTATTCAGTAAATTTATATTATGGTCCTTTGAATGTCTGTAAATTTCTATGGATTCTAACAAATCGAGTTTTGACCCTTTAGGTGCCGTATGGAGTATTTGTAAACAATTGATTTGGGAAATGGATGGCCTGTTTCTAAGAAATGTTTATCAGAGTGTGATTTTTCATTTTTTAGCTTATAGGAGGTATTGTGTTCTGTGAATCTTGTTTTAAAATTCCGTCCCGTTTAGCCTACGTAACTCTTGACAACTAAGTTTATAAACTCCTAATTTATTATGTTTATTAGTTTTATCTTTAGCATTAAAAAATATATTGGATAATCTTTGAACGGGTTTAAAGCTATTCTTGTTTTTTTCGGCCGTGAGAACTTGAGATATTTTATCCGAGATGGGACCCAATATCCCAGTTCTCACGGCCGAAAAAACAAGAATAGCTTTAAAACCTGCTCGAAAATTATCCAATATATTTTTCAATGCCAAAGATAAAACTAATAAACATAATAAATCAGAAGTCTATAAACTTAATTGTCAAGAGTACAATAGCTGTTACGTAGGCCAGACGGGACGAAATTTCAAAACAAGATTCTCAGGACACAATGCCTCTTATAGGCTAAAAAATGAAAAATCATACTTTGCTAAACATTTCTTAGAAACAGGCCATCCATTTCTCAATATCAATTGTTTACAAATACTCCATACGGCACCTAAAGGGTCAAAACTCAATTTCTTAGAATCCATAGAAATTTACAGGCATTCAAAGGACCATAATATAAATTTACTGAATAGTCAGTTAGACGTAGCAAATTTCGTCCTGTACCAACTGTTTTAGACTTAATAGCGCGATTGTAAGAACTTTACAAATATATTTAGTGACAGTTAACAAAGTAATTAAGTAATTTTATTGTTAAAATGCACTGTCACAAAGTAACGGACAAATCAATCAACTCCTTATAAACATGTTTTTCATTTGTTGCAAATTTTTTTAACGCTGTGTGATCGATCATACATGATGAAAGATAACCCCGTACATACAACACTGTACAAAAAAACTAACTTAAAGACATATATAAGCTTGCACTATCTACAAACAAATACTGTCAATTTAAAATAATAATTAATTCCACCTATGTTAAATTATTTTGTCCAGATTTTTTATATGAGCAAATCATTTACAAATACGGCATCTAATATGACAACTCAAAATGGCAGTTTGGTAAAATTAGGAATGTTCCTATTTTCAATCTCATAGCAAATTAATTCTCAAAAACTAGAAAGAATTTGCATAACAGAAGTAGATATCTAAAACATAACATATAGCCAAGCCACACTATTAAGATCATAATTACTATTAGAACTATTATTTTAGATTTTTTGGCCAATTTATCTTTATTTAATTTCACACTTTTATAATGTGCTTAAGAAAATATTTCTGCCATAGCGTTCTCTAGTAGTATACAGTGAATCTATCTGAATTTTACTCTAATTAGTAAAGTCCAGAATTATATAAGAATCACGGGTTTTAAGATTAAACCATGTGAACCTGGGATAAAATTATTAAATTTGAACACTGAATAAGTCCAAAAAAGCACAAGCCTTCCGACCTACTGTAATAATTGATTTCAAAGTGCGACTGACCGGTACCTTTATGGGGTTATGCCACCTTGAAATTTTCAAAAAATCGATTTTTTTTTGTTAGATTTATTATTTATACTTTTAAGAAGCTTTACAAAATGGAATCGCGGATTGAAGGTAATATAAAAAAATATATAGACTTTTAAGATGCGGACGCGGTACTTTTTTCTTCTGCGTTTTTCTCGAAACTACTTTTTTCAAACTGGTGGACAAGATATCTCAAAACCTACTGAATGGATTTTGATTATCTTGAAGTTGACATAAGGTTCTTTCGATTGGATGCCCCGTTCATTTTTTATTAATTTTTAAAGCTCAAAATTTTTGTGAAAAATACGAATTTATTTTCGAACGGCTGTTACTTCTACAAAAAAAAATTAAAATTTTTTTCCACATGCGACCACTTAACTATGACTTTTCTTAACAATAAAAAATGATTTGTTTAGTTTTTGGGACGATCCTTAACTGAGAAAACAATTCCACCGGTTTCAAGGATTTTCAAAAGAGGGTCCTACAAGATGGTTCATATCTCCGCCATTTTTAAATTTTTTTAATATATTTTTTTTTAATTCGTTGTTAAAACTATAATGTATTTGGGAAAGATAAATATTATATTATATATACAATAACTGCGTCAAAAAAAAAATATTTTATGCCCAACCTCTTGATGTTATTATGGTATTTCTAAATTTAACTTAATTTCCTAATCTTTTGTTTGTTGATGCAAGAAGTTTGGTTCTTCTTCTTCTTCTTTTGGTGCGTTATCCGTTCCAGACGTTCAGCATCATTAAGACAATTTGGATTTTGTTAACAGCCGCTCGAAAAAGACCTGTTGTTGTCATCGAGAACCAAGATCTTAGATTCTTGAGCCATTAAATACGCCGTCGTTGAGAAGCTCTTTTTCTTAGCACATTACCCTGCAATATCCGATGTAATAATCCGTATCGCTGTTTATTCCTTATGATGTGCTTGAGATATTGCAGTTGATTTTTATGGTATTAACGATTTTGGTTGTTTTATTCAACTGTCTCAGAACTTCAGCATTTGTCATATAGTCAACCCAAGATATTCTCAACATGCGTCTGTACAACCACTTCTCGAAAGTGTCCAATTTTTTCATTAACGCTTCAGTCAGCGTCCACTCTATACAATAAGACAAAAAACACATAACACCTCAACAGCCTAATCTTTATATTAATATTTAGATAGCGACTTCTGAACAGTTTCTTCTTCTTCTTCTTCTTTCTTATATGGTGTCATATAAGTAAGCATACTGCCTGTTTTATCCCCGTTAGGCCTCTTCCGATGTGGACGTCTAGCATTCCTTCCACCTTTTCAGAGGTCTGCCCCTAGTTCTTCTACTGCAGGGTTTATTGAGTTTGGCCCTTTTTACCAATCTGTTGTCCATCCGATCTACATGTTTATTCCATTGTTTTCTTCTAGTTCTGGTCCATTTGGATATTTCTTGGATCTTACTTAGGTCTTGTAGTTTCAGCATTTTAATAAACGTTGCTCTAGCTCTCTCGATTCTACATTTGATCTCTTTGGCGTGATACCATGTATCATTAAGTGACGTACCCAAATACTGAATTTACTCTTTCGATTCGTTGAGAATTCACTGTTAGAGGTTCAGAAGGGATTATATTCTTATAACTTGATGTTTAATTTTAAACCATACTGTTGACTAATCTCTTAACATTTGTCATGAGCTCTTGTAGACGGTATCATCGGCATCCCTAATGCTATTTAACCTTTCTCCATTAACTGAGATACCTGCATTCACGTCCTGAAGTACTTTATTGAATATTTGTTTAGAATATATGTTGAACAATAAGGTTGGATGCAACTCTGCCGCACACCGCGCTTGATTTCAATTTCATCAGATAAATCTCCCTCTATTTTGATACAGACTAATAATTAATCGAAGATTTTTGTCATCTGTGCCGATATTCTCAAGAATATTTGTAAACTTGCCACGCTTAACCATATCAAACGCCTTATAGTAGTCTATAAAACAAGTATAGTTATCTGTGTTAACATCTCTACAGGACTGAAACAAAACCTGGATGGCAAACAGAGCTTCCCTTGTACCTATAGCGTTCCGAAATCCAAATTATGTTTGATTTAGTTGTTCTTCACAGATTTTATAAATGTGTCTATTTATTATTTTTAGAAATACTTTTAAGATGGCACATACTACTGATCGTACGATAATCATTACAGAGTTTAGCGCCACTTTTCTTGGGTAAAGCAATAAAGGTTAATTTGAGCCATTCTGTTGGTTCCACTAATATTAGTAATGTGTACAGTTGAGCGCTAATGTTTTAACTATACCTGATTGTACAATTTATTCTGTAATACTAGTGGAAATTGATCTTTGACTTTCTCCTATGCACAAATAGGTAATATTTTAATAATCTCGAGTATTACCTAGTTTTCTTACGTTACCTTCAGTTTGTCAAACAATTGTATATTTTAATAATTTTGAACACTGCCCAATTATTTTACAAGTGTTATGAGTTGTGAGTGTGTGGTCTTTTAAGTCAATTCACTATTTTATATGTTGTTTCATGTATATAGTGCCCTGTTTCTTGAAATTACCATGCATAAGAATGAGTCAGCGGAGCAACAGGGTAAGCCCACAACCAGTAATAATGGCGATGCAACAGCGGTCAAATTTTTAGAAATCTATTCGAAAACTTGACATCTGTAAATAGATCAAATCTACTCAGGGTTTAAAGCAACCACACTTCTGAGAATATACTATACTGTGGTTTATTATTACTCACTCATAACATCATGCTTTGCTGTCAAGCGACGATGGACAGACTATATCCCAGCAACATGTCATTAGATTAATATTTGGTCTGAAACAGCTTGAATTAAGTCAATATTTATAACAGAAAGTATAATATAGCAAAAATCCTTAATGGTTTTGAAGAAAAAACTTGCACTGGGCCACGGTCCAGTGAACGCAAGTAGGAAATAAAAACTTTGCCTGTTCGTTTCTGGGCTTAATTTTTAAAAAATGTGGCAAGAAACAAAGTGGCTGCTCTGCCACATCATGTTATAAAATAATTCGAGATTCTTTATTCTGTTAACTTTCTTCAGGTACTAAAGCTACTATTGTTAGAAAAGAAATAAAATAAATAATATTTTTAGCCATCAAAAATCAAGGGTTATTACTAACTAAACAGTTTGTTGACCGCTAAATTCAAAAAAATATAAATATTGTAAAATCCCAAACGCTTCCTAGTTAAGAACTTTTTTCAAATTTAGCATAAAATATCTACTTTTTGGGATAATCTTCGAAAGTTGATAAAAAAACAACTTAAAAAGCCGTTGTTTTTGTTGAATCATGTCATAATTCAAGAAATAACAAAACAAAATTGGCCAAAAAAAACATGTAAAACAAAGTTCTTATTTTCAACATGAATTAAATACATACGTGGTCTTGTTGGCTTATATAATACATAAGAACCTTGTCACTGTACAAAATCTTAAGAACTATAACTCGTTTGTCGTCTCCTTTTAAAAACGAGTGCGAAAATACTTCGTAATCGCCACCATTTACTGTGATGTCGTAATTTTCGTTCGTTGCCTGGCAATCCTAATCTTTGTCGTTCCTTAGCTCGGATCTCGCGGACTAAAGTATGAAATGCGTCGTCTACATACGTGCGCAGACAGGCCGAAGTTTCGTAGAATGGGCAGCCGAATTGGCGTGCAAGAGATTTACCTACATAGACGATTATTACATTTCATTTGGTTAAAGGTAATAAAATTCCTTATACATACCTTCTTCGGTAGAAACCTTCCGCTGCATATGAAGATCAAATTTGTTACCTACTAAAACCATCGGAGTGTCTTCTGATGCTCGTACTTTCTGTATGAGTTTCTTGTATTCAGAAGCTTCCTGAAAGCTATGACGATCAGTTACACTATAGCAGATCATGAATCCCTCTCCACACCGCATATATTGGTCTCGCATTGCAGTAAATTCAACCTAGTAGTAAAGATAACATTAACCACATTAATCAACAATCAATATAGTTATTTTAGTTATAAATTTGGGGGGGAACAGCTCTCGAGATTGTTAACAATTATGTGTCTCGAAAGAAATTTCAAAAAGAATCAGGTGAGGATGGTGTACATTCAGAAAATTATATACTCAAAAATAAAGCCATCTCAAATAAGTTAAAGGCTAAAGTTTACGATCAGTGCATTCTACCCGTGAATACATATGGCGCTGAAACTTGGACACTGAATAAAGCCCATATGCAAAAATTAGCTCGGACCCAGAGAGCACACGAAAGGTATATGATCGGGATAAAATATAAAGCTAGAAAAAGAAACAAGTGGATACGTGAACCAACGAAAGTAAAGATATTATAGAGCATACAGCAGAAAAAGAGTGGCAACAGGCTGGACAAGTAGCACGCATGACAGATGATCAATGGACCAAGCAAACAATAGAATGAAGACCATGAGAACAGAAATGGAGCGTAGAATGTCCCAAAACAAAATGGCAGGATGATATACAGAGAGTTGTGGACATTGGATGGATGACAACAGCTGCAAATAGATTGAGATGGCAATTCAGGGGAAAAGGCTACATCCAGAACTGAAAATAATTAGGCTTATAGTAAAAACAAAAGTAATTCACTGTAAGATATGCTTGTAAGAAATCTGTTTTGTAGCTTTAATAACTTTTATTCATTTTTTTTAAATTATGCAAAAAAAAAGTACCTGGCCAGCAGTATCCAGAATGTCTAAAAGAGCTGGTTCTCCATCAATTACAGCTTGTTGTTGATAAGAATCCTCTACAAAAATAAAAACATTTTAGAACTGAATGTATCAGTACGGCATCTTATTACTAGATTGATGTTTAAATCTTATGAATTTAGACTATATCTTTAGCCACTTACTGTCTAAAGTGCAAGCTGATTGGCAAACTCTTGAGTAAAAAACTTATGACGTTATGAGTGATTTTAAATTACAATTTGGATCAAAAAACCTTACCATTTGGAAATATGAACTAGTATGCTATCTCTTATAATGTCCTTTTTCCAACAAAGAAAAATCTTTGAGCAACTTAAGAACTTCCAATCTAGTCAGTATGATATCAACATTAAAGCAGCTCAGGGTTCACTGATGACATCGCATATTGGTTAATGGCTTTAAATTTCCATCAGATACAAGCCCCAAGTTCGCAGACGACACTAGAGCAGTTGTATCAGCAATGGATGGAGAAGAACTTATCGGTAAAACTTCTACAGTATGAAAAAGTATGGATCAATTATGTTCATCAGATAGACCAATTTTAAGCCAGGAATAAATGGTGAAGGTGCGTTTTATTAAGGACATGCCTAGATGACAATACAACGTTGGTGCAATATTTAAGAACTTATTTAGATTCAAAAACTAATTGGGATTCACAAATAGATTTTATTTACTATAGACGCTACACATTAGTACATTTCTGAGCAATCACTGTGCTCTAGTTTATCACTGCCTTACTTCTTCTTCTTAAAGTGCCTATTTGGTTCGAATGTTGGCAATCATTCTGGCTATTATTACTTTATCCACTGCAGCTCTGAAAAGACCGGTAGTATTTGTTGAAAACCCATTGCGCAGATTATTTAGCCAAACCAAATATCTTTCCTAAGAGTATTTGCTGTAGTAATCCATATCTGTGGGCATTTCTCATTATGTGTCCTAAATACTGCACTTAACAGTTTTCATAATTTTCCAGTATCTTGCATGCGACTCTCACTCTCTGCGATATAGCGATAACTCAAATGATTCAAGTTTCTTAAAAGTGGCTTCAGTCAACGTCCAAGATTCCACACCGTAAAGAAGCTATTGCTGAGCTTTTGAAAAATAATGTCATTTTGAGGAACACTGCTCTAGCTTTTTCGATACGGCAACGAACTTCCTGCGAGTGATCCCACTGTTCGTTTATCATGGTACCTAGATATGAATATTGTGGAGTTCTTTAATTTTTAACCATCAACAACGTAGCAGGAACCAGAGACGTGCTAATTACCATGTAATTTATTTTGCTGATATTAAGTGCGAGGCCGTATCGATTACTGACTTTGTTTTGTTTGTCATAAGATGTTGATGAATATTATTTATACGCTTCCCATTAGATTTGACCAATAGAAATGTTTTGTTGTCTTATTACTATGCACATTTCTATTCAAGAATTAGGTATGGCATAATGTTTTGGGATTGTTCTTCTTCTAGCTTCAGGGATTTTCGGCTACAAAAAAGAGCTGAGAGCGATAGTTAACGCTCAGAGAAGTGCATCCTGTGAGCGAATTTTTAGGGATTTAAGGATCCTCACAATATCTTATATTTCCATGGTTGAAATTTTGTTATTTGTGAAGCAAAAACCACAGAATTTCGTTACTAACAATTATTATCACGATTATAATACAAGGTACGGTGTTAACTATGCTATTCCAGTCCACAGGTTGTACACAACGAAAAACAATCTCCGTTATATTGGCATTCATCTATTCAATAAATTGCCCCCCCCCCCCCGTTTTCGAAATATTGATAATATAAAATTGTATAAAAGAGCATTAATTGTTTTTTTTTTTTGGAAAAATGTTACTATAGTATAAACGATTTTTTAACAGATAGAGGCTACTAATGTTAAGTTGCTAACTTTTGTTTGCTTAATTACATTTATGTAAATTCATTTATAATACTGCTTCTCATTCATTTAAAATAATGCCTGATTTGTCCTATGCTATTGCGTATGGTCTACTGGATTAATAATGTTTATTATTTATTAAGCAACATTCCTTCATCAGCCTCTTCCAATGCAACAAACAATAATGGAAACAAGACACAAACCTGCCTTAATCCACGCTCAATCAATATTGCTTCTGAACGCTCCCCTTCTGTCTAGATAAATGCCATCTGGTTCCGGTAGAGGTCTTTCAGAATTCCGACTATTTTGTGATATTGGACTCTATTAAAGGCCTTTTGGTAGTCGACCAGGCAAAGATATACGTCACAATTGACGTCTCTACATCGCTGAATCAAAACCTGCATTGTTCGATATGCTCCACATTTTTTAGCGCCTGCATTTTTTGGGATCATTATAAACTCAGATATTAACCAGCTTTCTGGTATTCTGCCTAAATCATAGATTTTATTGTAGATCACCGTAAGCCCCTTAATCCCATTCTCATCTAAGAGCTTAAGAAACTCTTCGTGGAATTCATCGGGACCGGTGGTTTTTCCATTTTTTAGTTGATTTATTGCAATTGGCACTTCATCGGTGGTAATACAAAGCCCAAACAAGTCTATTAAGCATTGTGGTAGATCTGGTCTTGCATCAGCAAATAACTCTGATATAGGCTTGTCATATCGTCAGTTTCTCCTTATTATCAACAACGACGTTTCCTTGATGATCTATTAAACATCCATTTGATTTTATTCTCCATTCACCAGTTAAGTCTTTAATTTTTTGATAGATATTAAAGCTATTGTACTTTCCCTGCAACTCCTCAATCTCTTTACATCTTTCACCATTCCATCTATCTTTAGCTGCTCTGTATTTGTGTGCGTAGTCTGCTATATTCTCTTTTATTACCTCTGTTTTTGTGTCACCGTCTTTCCTCCATTAGCCTTAGAATATAATCTGTCATCCATTCCTTCCTTTTATGTGTTTATACCATAGTTAGATATTTATTCTTTAGCCCCCTTGTTATTTCATTTACCTTTTCTATTCTATTCCAGATTCTATGTCTTCATTTACCTCTGAGTTCTTTATTAAGATCTTTTTTAATTATTTTTGTTACATTACATTGTATATTTTTTTATTTTCAAGATAGTTCTTGGAACCCCTACCACGGCATTACCTTACTTAAAATATCATAATTTGAGGTCAAAAGACAAATGTTAACAGAGCACAAATGTATAAATTACAGAAACATATAATGAGATTACCATTTGTTCTGAGACAATTTGTGTTGTGTCAAGGGACACTTAGAAACCACAAAATACTCACCGTCTTCTGAATATATAAATTAACATGAGTCACCTATACAAGAACTAAAATTCTGCACAACCACAACCACCAAACTAAGAATGCTTCTACTCATATTATACTTAACCACCAAACAACAATTTTTGATTGTTGCAAGACTAGAAAGGCCTAGATAGTCAAAATATTTAAATATTTTTAAGGAAAAGCTTAAAGACTTAATATTCTATATATGATGTATAATAAATTCTTGATATAATATGTATGTGATGATTTTAATAATTAATATATGTACTTTAAGTGTAGCTGCTGTCAGGCCTATGTATTCTGTCCTGCACTTTATACTTTTGGTAATTTTATCCTTACAGTCGTACCTGTCGTCTTAACTTGTCTGATGGCAATCATATAATCTTATGAACAAATAAAAA
The DNA here is from genome assembly GCA_019049505.1 of Pachyrhynchus sulphureomaculatus. NCBI lineage: Eukaryota > Metazoa > Arthropoda > Insecta > Coleoptera > Curculionidae > Pachyrhynchus > Pachyrhynchus sulphureomaculatus. The sequence continues at coordinate 200,017,602 of CM032446.1, forward strand.
AACTGAAAATTTAACGTGTACTTATAAATTTTTAAACAAAAAATGGTTGCTACACTTATGAATGATACATATGTTTGTACGTCATATAAAATTGTACCAATACAAGTACCATTTGATACTGACTGACTCTACCTCTTGAACTATAAAAGTAAAATTAATGGGACACCCTTTAGTTGTATCCAAGGCCAAATTAAAATATTAAGATATAGTATTAATAAGCAACATTATCTATTAAATGTTGAATATTTGTATTACAAAACCATCAAAATCAGCCCAAAAAAATATTACTATCAAGATAATCATTTAATTTGTGTTAATATTTTACTTTTACTTAACTTACTCCGAGACAATTTTTCGAGATGCACTGAATGAAGTGAACACTGGCACAAGGATCAATGGGGAATACATTAATAATATCCAATATGCACACGATATGGCTGTGTTTGCTAATAACATCGAGAACCTGCAGGCAGTGGTCACCGGCATGGTTAATGCTAGTGGAAGGTACGGATTATCGCTCAATATGAAAAAAACTAAACTCATAATAATAGCCAAGAACAGCCACGTAAATAGACAACTTTTCGTGAACAACCAACAAATCAAAAGAACACAGAATTATATATATTTGGAAACAATTAATGAAGAGTGGGACCACTCCTTAGATTTCAGATGTCACATTGAGAAAGCAAGAGCCCCATTTAGAAGAATGTCAAAACTATTCACTTGCAATGACTTAAATTTACAGACTAAAAGTTAGAATGTTGAAATGTTATGTTTTCAAGGTGCTGATGTATGGAGTGGAGTTATGGACTGTAACAGAAGCTTCTTGCAGAAGACTTGACTCATTCGAGATGTGGCTCTATAGAAGAATATTGAGAATTCCGTGGAGAGCCCACATCACTGATCTCAAGGTATTAAGGAAAATGGAAAAGGAAGTGGTTAAAACCATTAAAATACGAAAACTGGAGTATTTAGGGCATATTATGAAAAACGGTCAACATTATGAACTGCTGCAGCTAATTCTACAAAGAAAGATAGATGCAAGGAGGAGTCCGGGAAGAAGAAAACACTCATGGATGAAGAACTTACGCATGTGGGTTAATCAAACAACAACGGGACTCTTCTGAGCTGGGGTGAATAAGATATAGATTGCTATGATGGTCGCTAACATCCGAACCAGATAGGCACTAAGAGAAGAAGAAGAATATTTTACTTAAGACCATCAATAAATAGATACAAGGCTTATTAATATTTTATTTATTAATGACAACCAAAAGTATACATCTAACTCTACAATAACTTGGTACCTCCTAATAGTAATTATAAAACCAAAAATTAGTGTATGGCTAAATATAATACAAGTACACTGTCAACACTAATATGCATAATAAGTATAAATAATGTGATGCTAAAGATGATATAGTGGACAAATCAATAAAGATAAATTTTCATTTCTTGCTAAAATGAAAGACAAGGAACACAAATTGCATAAAGTAATCCAATTAAAGCTCAAAATTTTTTCAATCATTATTGACATTAACTAATGTTCAGTTGACAAGTAACCAATATTTACCAATCTAATAATATGGGGACAAGCAGTAGGTACTCCCCATCCAAAAAATTCATTTGATATTTTATATACTTTATTGGTTTACCTGCCAAGATATGTTAAAAAAATATTTCAACAATGGTTTCAATACATATTCTTCATGATTATAATCCATAATCATGAAAGATACATGTCTCATGCATTTTTGTGAAACATAAAAAAAAGACTACCACTTATTGAGGTAGTATAACTTTATTCTATACTTTAAACAGAGCATTGAAAAAATGTTATTTGGAAAGACTTTTTATACTTTAGAGGAGATTATTTTCTTTATTCAGCAGAGAGTATTGCAATTTTTTTTTTTCCAGGATTCATATCAGTATTTGGTTGCTTGACAAGTATTACTAAGTGTATGTAGGTGGTTAATTTGGTTTGCTTGTGTGTGAGTAAAAATAATTACATTTAAAATAACCTATTTTTTTAATCAATAACAAGTTAAAAGTTAAAGGAATCTGATGATATCTTTGAGGTTACTGACAATCACAACTCATTCTGCTCTACATACTATTTGTGTTAAAATTGAAAATAATGAAAAAATAACACAATTCTTAAATCCAAGAACTCAGACAAAGATGTGTAACATGAAATATATGCAGCAACTCCTTTCCCTATCGCTTTAACACTTTACACATGTGGCTCTAAATAATTAAAAAATAAAACAATTTTTAGATTTCTTGCCTCGTAAGAAATTCAATGTGAGTTTTTCAAGAACTTTCATTTAGTAAGGATGTAAAAAAGAAAAAATCCTTATCAAACATTGATTTTTTGTTTTGTTTTAAAGGCAGTGTTCAAGTCCTTAATATTTTTCAGTAAAAGGTTGTATAATAAGATATGTTTGCACAATTTTAACAGTTTATATTTAAAATCCATTATCAGGTTAGAGTGTTGAGCAAGTTCTATGGTAAATCCCTAGATGCCTGCATTATGTACTAGTGGTGAGGTCTTTATATATTGCAAAGTTTATTTTAGAAAAGATAACCACATAAAGATAGAGTGTCAAATAATGGCTATTGGTTAATTAAATATAAAAAATGCTCACAACAAAATGAAAACATAAAGACCAGTAAAAAGTTAAATTTTATTCAATGTAAATAAAGAACTTACCGATCGTTGGATCATGATAATCCAAAAAACTGTGGCTTACAAATTGTAGGGTAACGGCTGCAAGAAAAAGTCACATTACAACATGCCATTTGTTAATTATTACTTTTCTTAAAATATTATCTAATGCACATTATACCTGATTTCCCAACGCCTCCATCCCCTAACACCACTATTTTATACACTCTAATTCCTGTTCTTGATTTATTTTGATTATTGCTTACTCCAACTGCTGGTCTATCCACTTCAATATCGGATTCTTTAGGTGACCTATTTGATTCCTGGCGAGACAATTTCCCTTTTTTTCTTATGGCTTGCTTCACCAGCCATTTTCAACAATAAAAAACAGCACAGACTTTGAATTTTATCGGAAAATTATTAAATTCATAAATAAATATTGATGTATGCCACTCCTGAAACTTCAAAAATTGACATTTGTAGAAAAGATTACTTTTTAGAGGTTTCGTACATCGGGGGGAGACATATTATAGCTTACTTTGTCTTAAGCCTAAAAATAAATAAAGACAAAACGTTTCCTTAGTATTTCTTCCGTAGTAATTGAATTTTTAGGATTTTAAGGAAGGAAACAGGGAATCTTTTCCATTTAAATCTTATAAGAATGTTGTAAAATATCGACAAATTATTATCAGTAATACTTGAAGGGTTTATTCAAGAGTAAAGAATTGTGACACTTGTAATTCCGTAACACTGATCCCTACAACTTAATTTAAAGTATATCGAGTATTTGAATAGTAGGCTATGCATATTTTGTTTCGTTGTTTATGACAGAAATCAAAACAATTCGTTTAGATTTACAGTTTTAAAGAATTTTTTAGAAGATAAACAATTTTCTGTAATAATGCGATAGATTTTTTTTAAAAGTAAGCTTATAAATTGTTCCCTTTTTCAAAGTAATACGTTTTTGTGGTAGACTGTTTTATTTTTGACCCCCGAAGAATTAGAAAAATGAATCGAACAAGGAATTTAACTGAACACGAGGTAGTGCGAGCCTGAGGTTTATTGGACGAGGGATATTGTCAGAGTTATGTTGACAATTTGTTAGGCAAACATCGTTCCACAATAAGTCGTATGGTAAGACGCTTGAATGAAGTAGGAACTTATTCTACAAGGCTAGGGCAAGGGCGAAAACGATGCACTAGCGACCTAGATGAACGTTTTATAAGACAATATGCTTTAAGAAACAGGACTGTCACTAGTTCTATAATAAGAAACGAACTCGAAGCTGTTCTCAATGTCACAATTTCTTCTAAAACAGTTAGAAGACGGTTAAATGAAGCTGGATTAAACAGTAGGAGACCAGCCACTGCGCCCTTGCTTACTAGAGAGAACAGAGTTGGCAGGTTACGTTTTGCTCGAAATCATGAAAACTGGTCTGTGGATGATTGGAAACAAGTTTTCTTCACAGATGAAACTAGGGTTAGTCTAAAACATCCAGATGGTCGTGAGCGAGTATGGCGAAGACCAGGAGAGAGGTTTGCTCCTTGCAATATCTCTGCGAGGATTCCATTCGGCGGTGGCTGTGTTATGTTCTGGGGTGGCATCTGCTTTGATGCTCGCACAGAGTTAGTTCCTGTCCGTACGAGATCCATAAATGCTGACTACTATCTTGAGAATATTGTAATAGAACATGTGATGCCTTTTGGTCATTTTGTGGGGCCCAATTTCCTGTTTATGCAAGACAACGCTCGACCTCACGTGGCTAGGGAGGTACTCGATTATCTTAATCAAGTTGATATACCGATTATGCAATGGCCACTAAAAAGCCCGGATCTGAATCCGATAGAACATGTATGGGATCACCTTAAGAAAAATGTGAAACGTCATATACCTGTACCTAGAAACCTGAGGGAACTTGAAAATGCAGTTATCACAGAATGGGAGCAAATTCCTCAAGATTTTATCCAAAATTTAATTAGAAGCATGCCTAGGCGCATAAACGCTGTCATCCGAAGTAGAGGAGGCAACACACGCTACTAGTGTCCCAGTTACACCATTAATTTTGCTACTAGTGTCTCAGTTTATTTTTTTCATTATTACATAATTTCAACGATTTTGTTATTAGGTCTTAAGAATAATTTTAATTCGAATTTTATAGAGAAATTTGGTAGCTAATTCACTTTTAAAAGTATCCGAATAAGTTTTTTCTAACTTTTAGTGTAAACAATGTTCATAAAAAATTATTAAAATTAATTCATTATAGCGATTTGTATGATTTAATATATTGTTGCGTTAATTTTGTCCAGGAGTGTATAACTTTCAATAAACTATCACTTTAGCCCTAAACATGAATACTATAATGGAAACCAATAACTTTAGGTTCTGTTTATTTGTCGCTGGATAATTGTGTATCAGTATCATATTTGTTCTAGAATTTTTGTATAAATTTTAGTGCACAAAATTGAAGAATAAAACAAATTATAATTTAAAACTTTAAATCTTCTGACTGCTAGGTTTTATTACTAAAAGACAATACATTTTTTTGAAATTGATCTTCGATTATCTGAATATTAGATACAATATGTATTTAACATATGCATATTACCGTAAGGAATAGAATCAACATACAATGCTAAACACTACTACGGGCCTTTGTAATTAAGAAAAAACGCCATTTAACAACACTAAACAAAAGAGCTCGGGGAAGATGTTTATAGCAAGAAAAATTTGGTGGGATTATCTAACACTAATCAACATAGACAATCCTGCCAAATTCTATTGTTTGTTTTGATTGGTATTGTTAATCCCGCCAAATTTTCGTTGCTATAAACATCTTTCTCGCACGTTTTCGTTTACAGTGTTGTTTTTTCTTAATTATAATCGGCCGTTTGATCTCAAAAAATAAATATCGAGAGAGAGAGAATAAATATTGACATCAATAATTTAATTGTTGCTCATTTTATCTAAAAAATAGCTTCGCTAACAATTTTCTTAATTTTTTAGATTCAAGATACTGAAAATCTTACTGTGTTTATGCTTTTAGCAAGTATGATTAACTATTTCCGTTTTCTTTCAGGACGATTTAGATCCTCCTCCTCCACGGGACATTTCCAGAGAGCACCTGAAAATATGGGGTGAATGGATATACAAAAGCGACCGCCAAATAATTCGTCATGCAGCGAATGATGGTTGTATTGCCCTTGCTTCTAAATTTCTTAGCGACAGAAAAACTATGAACACTGATCAAATTACAGTTTTTATTAAGGAAGAGGTAAATATATTCCAGAATCACCACATTTTATAGTGGTAGATAAAATCTTATCCACAAACTTGTCAGTGTACTTAGTTTCTACATTCAAAATTTGTCATACTCTTCCTAGTATGCTGTTTTCTACTTGGATTTGGCGATACTTGACTAAATATTGAAGTAATCTATTACGTCTGCGCTATCGATAACACATCATACAAAATGGATAAAATAATAATTTATTAGAAAACATATACGCTTGAATATATGGCTTATTATGGCATTTATTGCATTCTAGGAGAATTAATTGATAGAAATAAGCGTTTGAAGTTACTGAAGATCCCTTTATTTCAGAAAACCTAACCTAAACATAGCTTTGAAGAATTTTTACCTAAATTAACCATTGGTACCTTACCTGTGGTCGAAACCTACTATGATTATTATTAAGATGGTCGAAATATGGGTGCAGATTTAAATTTGTAACGTATGAAACATAGGGTTTGTGACAGTATTTTTCAAAAATATTGTTAACAATTTGCAATACATGCAAATGGGCCGGTACGAACCCTGCCAAAGGAATTTCACACTCGGTGGAAATCTTTTAAAATCAAATCTTTTCCTTGGACGTGGAATAATTGATGACGAAACTGTAGCGCCCGACATAACGAAAATTCAAACAGCATGTATATCCACTGCCCAACTGCGAACAGTAGTGTTTGAGATAAATGGCATATTCAACAATAGAACACAGGAATTTTATATATGAAATGCTCTTGTAAAGCCGGTGAAGATGGAAAATGCAAACATATCCTCGCAACTCTTTTGTATTGTCTTACTCTAACATAATTTGTGGTTTGTCTCTATAGACATTTTATTCCATTTATTGTCTTTTCATTAATTCCTCTATTCTCCAGGGTCCTCCAGATGTCTTCCATATCTATTCTGTCGAAAGCTTTTTCCAGGTCTATGCAACATAGGTGTACTTCTTCTGCTTCTCTTAGGACTTTTTCGCTCACTTGCGTGACTGTCACCCCTCTGTTTGGTCTGAAATCAAATTGTGTGTCTTCTAGTATTTCCTCCAGTTTTTCTCTCAGCCTTTTTTCCATCACTCGTGCGTATAGTTTTCCTACTACGCTGAGTAGTGTGATTCCTCGGAAGTTATTACAGTCTCTTGTGTCTCCTTTTTTTGTGTATGGGTACTATGATCCCTACTTGCCATTCTTTTGGTGCGGTTCCTTCCGTGTATATTTTGTTCATCAATATTTTATCATTTCCGCTCTTATGTTGTCCTGCCCTGGCGCTTTGCCTACTTTCATTTTATTTATTGCCGCTTTGATTTCTTCTTTGGTTATCTCTTCTTCATGTTCATCTCTCTCTTACCCTTGTCTGCTTCAGGTTGTTTGCTCTGTTTATTTGTGATGTTATATATCTCCCTTCTAAACGGTTCTTGAAGTATTGCCTCCATCTTTCCATGATTTCTTGTTCTTCTGTTAATATTGTCCCTTGTTCATCCTTTATGTTTCTTCGTATAATTTCCTTGTTTTTTCTTTGATTTCTCATCACTCCAGAGAACAATTTTTGATTTTCGTTGTACACCTTCTTCATTTTTTCTCCAAACTCTGTCCACATTGTTCTCTTTCCATCTTTTACTAGGTCCTTAACCACCTTCCTTTCTATTCTTTGTGATCCTGTTGCGTTTTCTTGCTTAGGTAGTTCTTCCATTTTTTCCTTTTTACTTTAATTGCGTTCTTTATTTTTTTGTTCCACCACTGTGTCTTTATATATTCTTTGTTTACAATGTATAATAAAAACAAACGTATAATTTTTGCACCCCAGCTAAACATCCGGTACGTTATTCAATGGTTGGGGTGTCGACATGAAAAATAGTACTTAAAAATTTTCATTGTTTCTATTTTTCAATGGGCCTAGTACAAGTGCTGCAGGGAAATCCCTAAAGCGCTACAGGAGTGACACGTGTGCACAAAAAGCGTATCACGTTGGTCTTGAATCGCTTTAAATTTTGCTCGGTCGGAAACACAGACCTGCACAAATTATTTCAAAGGGATGAGGTTCTCCATATAAGAGACTGCTTGAAAAGGGTTGTACTAGGGGTAACGAGCTGAACTTAATACGGATATGACGTATTAGCGCGACGTGTATTTCTCGCATGCACCGCCTTGGGAGAAATTAAACGAGGTACATCTATCTAACACTTTCCATGAAAATACTTGTAGAATAGACTCAAGTCGCCAACCGTTCTTTGATGTTCCAGTGAATCAAGGTTGCTGGCCAGTTCCAGGTTTCCAATCAGGCGAACAGCTCTCTTCTGAATAGAATCCAACAAATATAGTGTATGTTTGGGTGCAGAGCCCCAAATATGGGAGCAGTATTCCATCGTTGGTCGAATTTGAGCTTTGTAGAGAATTAACAGTTGTTGTGGAGTGTAAAGCTTGCTAGTTCGAAATAATATTCCCAGCTTTTCAGAAGCTCTCTTTGCTATGCTTGTAACATGTTTATGCCAAGACATATTTGCTCCCAAATTAACGCACAGCAAATTGAGTGACGATGCTAGAGAAATGGAGTGCCCTTACATAACTATGTCGAGTTCAGCAACATTAACTTTTTTAGAAGAAACTGCAGCCTAGGTTTTTGTAGCGTTAAATTCTACTTGGTTACTGTCACCCCAAGATAGAATTTCTTCCAGATCTTTGTTAAGTTGAACAACCTCCTGCTGTCAGCGGATATTTGCATAAGTAGCTGATGTTCGAGCGTTCAACGTGCTATTAATTGCATCCCATTGCATTAATGTCTGAAGACCTTTTAAATTCAATAATAAGTGGATAATAGTAAGTTTAAATAGGTATAGTATTTTTCACGATCTAAGAAAGGGACTTAGCCACCTATATCCATTCAAAATTCAACAAGATTCAAAAGTGATTAATTTATGGCTTTTTAATGACAAGGCATCGTGCAGGGCCGCACCATATCTGATTGTATAATTGCTGGGTTTAAAATTTTATTGTGATAAGACAGTTGAATTTTAATGTTTTATGTACTGAATAATACACAATATAGTAATTACACAAATATATTAAAACAGTGTACAGTGGTCTTGCCTAAATTTGTTACAATTTTAGTTATTAATTAATATCTAGTTCAATTTCGCTATCGCTACTATCTTGCAAATCAATAATAAGTTTTTTTACAGGTTCTAAACTATTTATGTTTATGTTCATACATCTATATGAGTTTTCAATTTTTTTGACGTGTTGAATACAGTTTCTCCAGTTTTCAACGATTACATTTTTGACTTCTATCTGTATCAACTCAATCACACTACTGTTTAAAGTGGGTGTATTACTGTGAGAACGTATATTAGACTTTACTTTATGCCATATCATCTCGATCGCATTAAAGATACAATAATATGGTGGAAGCTGAATTATTTCGTGTCCTGCTTCCTTTGCAATTTTATCACAAACATATTCCTTTGAAAAACTTTTTAAAACTTCTAACAATTCTTCAACTGTATAACTTTCATGTAAATATATGTCAGCTTCGCACAAAAAGGCTTGTATTTCCCTTTTTTTACTGGTGGAACTTGGTACCTTATTCATTTGGCGACTATGATAGGATGCATTATCCATCACAATACAGCTATTCGGTGGTATATTCGGCATTAATTCGTTTTGAAGCCAATCTTCAAAAACTTCAGCGGTTGTATCACAATGATAATTTAAGCTGGAATCTGAAATATTCTTGGCTGCTAGAAATAGACATTTTGATATCCAGCCTTCTTCTGACACCGCATGCAAAATAGTTATTCCTTTACCTTTATTTGATGGAATTTTGGTGTGGCATATTTTGTATTTATCAATCCATCCTTTACTGGGTGTGTCGTGGGTGTCATACCAAGTCTCATCTAGGTAGATTATCGTTCGATTTTCCTATCTTGCTGTATTTATTTCTTCAAGATATTCCATTATGAGTTGTTTAAGCGCCGTGATTCCATTATAACTTGCCTTTTGTCTATTTTTTTGAACAAAAAATCCCAAACAACGTAGAATACGCCATAAAGTTGTAGTGGGACATTTTATGTCACAACTATCATCGGACAGCCTCCGTGAAAGTGACAACAACATAGGAACTTTTTGTTCCGCATACATTTCATAAATTTTACGGCGGATTAAGTCTTCTTGACAGAAATCAATACATTTCGACACACCTTTGTCTTTTCGTGTTTTTTTAGGCGCTATCGAATTATTTACAATTTTCCAAATTGTACTTTCAGGGATGCTTGTTAAAGCTGATGCCTCCATCAATGAAAAGTATTTTTCGTGGCCTCGCTCTATTAACTTTAAATAAACACTTTTAACTATCACTTTTGCCTCAACGGGCAAACATTTGCGGCTTCACTATCGAACTTTATAATACACACTATTTCAGTATAATACTGCAGATAAAATGAAGAATATTCTTTATATTTCTAAACACGAAGTAGCCAATAAAATGTTAGATTGAAAGGGAGGTATATAGTATATCAATTACGACGTGCGAAGATCCTAACGGTCGTTTAATGTTTTTATTGCATCAATTTGCTAAATCACTTTCTTAGATCTTAAAAAATACTATAAAAAGTGCCACAATGTAAATGCTGGTCCTCTATTCTTATCCTTATTTAACAGAATTCCATTCAGAAATATCATTTCAAATTTTAACACAAAAAATCAAAATATTTTGAAAATACCATCATGCATCAAATTGACAAGAAGAAATTTTCATTTAAATACATTCGTTTTCTAGTTTATATCAGTATGCCTTCTAGTCTAAAAAAATTAAGGCTATAGTTCTTTTAAAAAGTATCTACTTTGGGTTTGATGTAAGAATGAATAATTATGAATTAAAATCTCACCCATTTATGGTTTGTATTCCTATAAATGTGTTTTAATTGGTATTATCATTATTTGATATATTACTAAATTTATTTTGTTATTGGCACCAATAAGGTTTGTCACTATTATTATCAAGCTTATATATCTTAAAGTTTTCTAGTTCGCAATACCACCAAAATAATATACAGTCTATCAAGTAAGAACGTATCCGCGATAATTCATTTTTGGTAGATGCGATTCTAGCGAGCCAACAAAAAACTGGTAGAGGGAACCTTTGTCTACGACGCATTTTAGTAAAGGTATCAGTCGGTTCCGAACTTTCCTCCAAATCACGTAAAATCCAAAATGAATCACTTGTTTACGCGGTGGTTCGAGGCAGTCTTCCCATTCAAAGGGGCCTAAATTGACACACCGCTAAATATATTAAAAAGTCGGTATCGTTTGCGTAGAAGTGGGTAAAACATTTTAACGAGACGAAATATCTCGACGACTTGCCAAAACGTGGCTCAGTAGGCAAAATCACTCCGAAAGTCGAAAAACGAATCGTGTCTTTGTTTTCACGGGTCCCGAAATTGACGCTGTGTCAAGGAGTGACAACATTAAGAAAATCGGGTTTAAATGTGTCCTATGAGACCATTCGACAACATCTTGGTGGTCATGATGTCAAATTCCGAAGCACGTTGGAGAAAACTTTGCTGGGGAAAATCACGTTTGGTCCCTTGTAAAGAGAAAGCTCAGACGAAAGACTCTGAAGACTTTGACTCAGTTGTCTCGCGAGATTCAAAAAATTTGGAGATCATTGCCGCGCGAGTATGCAGAAAATCTCGTCGACAGCATGCCTCGAAGATGCCAGGCGATTATTGATGCTGAAGGCGATTGGACAACTTACTAAGATAATTACGACGTTGTTAGCACACCAAAGAGTACATTGATGGCAAAAAATGTTCTCGAAACACAGTTTTTTAAGAATACGAACGGTCACGTTCTTAATAGTACACTGAATTGTTTATACGTTTTTAGATTTACATATATATCGAAGAACTACTAAGAATACAAAACATCGATAATGCTCTAAAAGTACTCAAAGGCATTAATGTTGATCCAAACGTTGAACTAGAAATTATTTTTTATAAAACTATAAATAATGAGTTAAGGCAGTATCTTGGTAATTATTTAAAAGGAATTTATTACCTAACGATAGAATTGGAACAGTCATGGATTTTATTGGAAATTATTATTGAAAACAAAGTTAATATTGAATTGGAGAAGAATAATATTGAGAACCTAGATAAGAAATCGGATGACTGGAAGGACTATGTTACTGTTAAATTATTTTTGAACACTTATGGTAAGGTAAACAAACAAATTAAAAAAAATTTAATCCTCAAAAACCAAAAGAGATATTAAGATGAGGTTTTCAAGTGTTTCCCAAAAATTTACATTTTTTAATTTTTGGTATTCTAAAAGGTTTTAGATTTCGATAAATTATCTTTAGAAATTTCTGATCCTGTTAATAGAGTGATACTGAGTGATAATTATTTAATGCTATTCGATTGGAGATCTATCGCTGAATAATGTTTATGTGGAAGCTAGAGTTCATGCTTATCGTTTTCATAATATATTTCACCCCTACTACATAACACGAGTACAATATTATCAATACAGTACCGTTTCAACTTACCAAGATCTTATATTAAAATGTTGAATTTTCGAAAACACTCATGAACACAATAAGTAATATTAGCTTTTTTTGTGACAAAAATTCTCCGACAGTGTCATCACAGTAAACATAAAACACATTAGCGACAATCCGACTCGGCACCTTTGATCTCAAGAAGTTCGAGTTTGAAAAGACCACATGACCTGTCGCCATATTGTGGGTATATTTTATTTATTTATTTATTTGAGAATATACGGGTACACCCCTTTTTACAATGTATTTATAATACTTTATAATACAATCATATTAATAACAGAAACAGCCGAAAATGTGGAATGAAACACAAGAACGGCTTACACTCCTATCGTGAAACAATCAACGCCAGAGCATCCCTTCTGAAGGAAGAGGAGGAACCTGAAAAAATGTTCAGCTCCCGGTACTGGTTCATGAATCTCATAGCCATCAGCAATGGCGAATGATAACCATAAATAACCATAATCAGTTCTGTAGAAGCCAGTGAAGAACAATTCAGTTTGCCTTAAATGTCTTTGAGGTATATTACATTTTACGAATGACAATAAAGTAGGACAATCTATCAACCGGATAATTATCTTATACAGAAAATACTGATCATTCACCAAACGTCTATGAGCTAACAGATTCAAGTTTATATGGCCCCTAATAATATTATAATCATGGTCAGCTATTGCCATATCACACTTATAAGCACAGAGTCGTAGAAACCTGTTCTGAATTTTTTCGAGATTGTACTTATGTACTTCAAGCATTGGCGACCAGACAACCGCTGAACAGTCCAGAACAGACCTCAGCAACGTGCAGTACAGGACCCTTAATGAGGACAATGATAAATTCCTGAGATTTCTATATATGTCCCAAAATCTTACTGGACTTGTTAATAATATATACGTAATGATCACAAAAAGAGAGGCGATAATCAAATATTATTCCTAGATCCTTCATTTTGCCCAAACTGTCCTACACAGTTCCATTAATAACATAACTACTATTGACATTCTTATGTCCTCTAAAGAAGCTAACAGTTTGTCTCAGCCCAATTTACAAGTTTATCCAAATCCGCCTGCAAGTCCCGGACGTCCTGCACATTCAAAACCTTCTTAAGATCATCGGCAAACATAAGGAAATCGGGGTTCAGTATATGACCAGCAATATCATTGACAAACAAATTGAAAAGGAGCGGAGAGCAATGGGCGCCCTGTGGCACTCCAGAAACTGCAATAAAACTATTTGATAGCACATTGCCAATTTTAATGATGATAGATAGATATGTCTTCAACCACCCCAGGAGAGAATCATTGAATCCCTATAGCTTAGCTAATAATAGGCCGTGATTAACCCTATCGAATGCCTTGGAAAAGTCGGTATAGACAGCATCCACCTGGGCCCCTCCTCCTGGGCCCCTAACAAGTATGACTCATAAACGACGAGGTCCTTCGTTCCTGCAGGACCAAGATAATTGCTTATATATTAGGAAATCAAACGATTTGGGAATACTGGATTGATTATATACACATCTATAATTCCTTACATCATTTTTGTTTCCAGACTTGTAAATTGGACTCAGATAACTTTTTTTAAATATTATTGGAAAAACTCCCTCATCCAGTGATTTATTGAACAGATCCGCGATGGCCCCCGTAAGTGTAGTGACACATCGCTTCAGCAAGTAATTCGGAATATCATCCGGGCCCGCAGACATTTTGTCAGGCAGTTGGCAGATAGCATCGTATATCTCAGTCACCGAAACCCTACGACAATCAATACTTATTTCATTACTGTTCAAATTTTTATAGCACAAAGTTGGTGCCGTACCTTTTTGAAACACGCTGAAAAATACTTTGAAAAAAGATTAGCAATTCCTTCTTTCAAGAAAATTCCTATTCTGTAGAATAAAAATGAATTTTGCTGATTTAAAGGAAGAAAAAAACAAGAAAAGTTTTTTTTAAACATTTTTTTATCAAGTTCTTATTGAAATAAATATGCAAAAAACAGAGAAAAAGGCAAAAAATACAAGGAAAAAATGGATTTGGCTTAAACGCTTTTTGCACGTTATTCATTTAAATATCTCATTGTTAAATTTATATTTCTCAACTATTAGAGATATTCTCGGGGGGGTGTTCATTTTGAGAATATATCTCTGCACACCTTCAGCTTCTCGTCTATAATATAATAATCCTGCATATTTCAACGAATCCCATAATCTGGAGAAATTGAAAATAATTATAATTATCATTTTAAGATGAGATCGTCTTTCTTCTGAACTTAAACAACTATTTTACAAATAAAATGTATCTTTAATATGAAAACACAATTATTATAATCTTTATATAACATATTACATAATAGAAATAAAGAAATAGGAATACTCGTAAATTACCTTTTAGAATCTTTGGGAAATCTAAAAAAATTAACTCCTTTGGAGATACCACATATATTTTGACAAGGACTACCCGCACAACAAAAACTTACTCTTGACATCTTTTTTATAATTATTATAATTATAACGTTAAACAATTCATTTACTTATTGGAAAATTATTAATAATGAATTTCGGAGCACGTTATAAAAATATTCTCCTTGAAATCCAGATGTAAACACAACCCGCGGCTGCGCTGTCAGCCATGTTGTTGGTAGGATAGGGGACGCATGCGTGATAAAAACAGGACCTACAAATTTTCTTGAGCGTCGCTACTGTGTTTTATGTTTACAGTAATGTTATTTTTACGAAAATAAAAAAATACGTAATTACAAAAATTCAAGTTTCAAGTTATATCATCTATCATAGCTCTACTACATTCAGGTAGTCGAAAATGACTTTCGCTGTAGGAAACATTAACAACAAGAACAGTTTTTAAAAAGGCTTTCATTTATTTAAAATAACTACCAATAGTGTATCGATCTAGTTAATTACTCCACCAGTTACATATATCTAGATGGCGCTAATAGTACTGTTTCTATAGCAAAAGTTCAATTTCTTTTCGACAACTTATGAAGTTGCGATATAAAATTAGTAATAAAATATAATTTCGACGTATTAACAAGATCTGAAATTATAACACAGAATATTTTTTGAAAGCCCCCGTATACTTAATAAAGTTTAAATTTAGAATAACGATTATTTTAATGCAGAAAATTTGCTGGACAGTGTCATTTTTACTAAAAACAGTGATTTTAAAAAAGGCTGACATTTTAACGCCACTGTGGAAGTTTCGGGTCATGCTCTTTGTAAGATTTTTATCATCTATTACACTAGAAGTTCACGGCGTGTCTGTGTAAAATTTACAGTGACAATTTTACCAACAGCAATTTAAGACACTTTTGACATTTCATGGTCATTGCAAGAATTCAAGGTTATTCATAACAGCAACAAGTCCCAATAAAGTGTTATTTTTAAGTAAATCTCTAATTTTTTTTTTATGGGTCTAGCACACGTGCTGCAGGGAAGTCTCTAAAGCGCTCCAGGAGCGGCATGTGTGAGGAAAAAGCGATTCACGTTGTTCTTGAATCGCCGTAAATTGTATTCGGTGGGAAACATAGCGCTGGGCAAATTATTCCAAAGGGATGATATTCTCCATATAAAAGACTGCTTGTAAAACGTTGTACGCGGAGTAACAAGCTGAACCTCATACGGATGTGAAGCACCAGCGCGACATGTATTTCTAACATGCACCGCTTTGGGAGGAATTAAGCGGGCTACATCCTTCGAACACTTTCCATGAAAATACTTGTAGAACAGACTCAAGTCGCCAACCGTTCTTCGATGTTCCAGCGGATCAAGGTCGCCGGACTGTTCCGGTTCTCCAATCAGACGAACAGCTCTTCTCTGAACATAAACCAACAAATGCAGTGTATGTTTGGGAGCGGAGCTCCAAACATGGGAGCAGTATTCCATAGTTGGTCGAATTTGAGCTTTTTACAGAATTAACAGTTGTTGTGGGGTGTAAAGCTTTCTGGTTCGAAATAATATTCCCAACTTTTGAGAAGCTCTCCTTGCTATGCCTACAACATGTTCATGCCAGGACAGATTTGCTCCCAACCTAACGCCCAACAAATTGAGCGACGATGCTAGGGGAATGGAGTTCCCCGACATAACTATGTCGGGTTCAGCAGCGTTAACTTTTTAAGAAAAAACTGCCGCCTGGGTTTTTGTAGCGTTAAATTGGCTACTGTCACCCCAAGATAGAATTCTTCCAAGTCTTTGTTAAGTTGAACGACCTCCCGCTGTCCTGCGGATATTCGCCTGAGCAGCAAATCTCCGAGTGTTCAAAGGGAATGAAGAGACAAGCGTACTGTCATCTGCAAAGCTGTAGATTGGATTCCCGGTCTTTCCCAGCAGATCGTTAAAGTAAACGAGAAAGAGAGTAGGAGATAGTATCGAGCCCTGGGGCACACCGGCGTTGACAGTGAAGGTGTTAGAAAGAAATCCGTCGACCGCCACTCGTAAAGAACGCTCTCTGAGGAAACATGAGAGCCACAAACAGAACCTTTCAGACATACCACAAGAGAGTATCTTAGCCAACAGCTCGAGATTCTCTCAATTGCGTTGTTCCAAACATGTGTTACATAAGTCAGAAGATCTCCTGGTGACCTATGTTTACGAAAGCCGTATTGGTGATCGCTAATAATATTGGATCGTTCAAGATATTTTAGAAGATGCTGGTTGATAACCTTTTCCATGACTTTCGATATTATTGAAAGCAGTGCGACTGGTCGGTAGTCATTTGGCAAGGTCTTCTTGCCTTTTTTAGGTATCGGCTGAACCGTGGCACACTTCCAGCAGGACGGAAATATTCCCTTTCTGTAGGATAGGTTAAAAAGTCTACAGAAAATGGTGTTAGTTCCCTTGCACAGTTTTTGAGAACTATGGCAGGTATTCCGTCAGCGCCAGAAGCCTTTTTGGTGTCTAGCTTCATTAAAATACGCTTTATGATACGCTGTCTCAAGACAACATCAGGCATCTTTGACCGCAATATGGGAATAGTAGGTGGTGTTTTTCCTTGGAAATCGACAGTAGAATATGAAGCAAAGCGTTCAGCCAACAAGTTCGCTCTCTCAACAGGTGTGGTTGCAATGGAATTATCTGGTCGTGTGAGTGGATTTGATGAAATTTTGACCAACTGCCTTAGCGACTGCCCAAAAGGACCTGGAATTGTTGGGATAAGCGAGAAGTTTGTTTCTAATTCGTTGATTGTGTGCCTCCTTGGTTTCGTCGATAATTCCTTTGCATCTGTGTTACGATTGTTGTTGTGTGTGTGTTACGATTGTAAGAGTTATTGACATTTTAAAGTCATCGTAGAAAGTTAAGGTCGTATTGCCCCTCAAGTTTCTCTATTTCCTCTAGTTTATGCACTTCATTTTCACAAAACCCTCCAAATATTATAACATTATTTTTTACGATAAATCCCTAATCAAATAGGGTTTATTAGCAGGCTATAAAACCACATCACCTTATTACCAAGATCAAAAATCCTACCTGTAATAACATTTAATTGTTTATATTTTCAGATAAACGTTTAGAAGCAATGGTTAAAAAGGACATTCTTTGGAATCACCTTTTGGCCATTAATGAAATACAATTACTTTATGCATGGATTCAAATAACTTTCTCTTCGGATTCCAAAATTCGAGACGTTCCAGAAAATCTTATTAAAGTATTTGAATCAAGTCCTATTTCGCAAGATATGATTGAAAATTTAACAAAATCAAATTTACCTAAAGATACTCTTGAACAAGTTCTCAATAATTTGGCAAAATATGGAGTTTTAATTGAGCCTAATAGATCAAGTTTCTTAAATGTTATTTCTAGAATAGGCCAAGCTGGTGATCTTATGAATATCTACGACATCTTAGGATGTAAACACTCAAACATACCAATATATAAATTCATTCCAATGCTTACAGACTATTGCTTAGAGAACGAGTTTTTAATATTGTTAAACACATGCACTAAAAACTTTGATATCACAACTGTAGCTTCAATAAAAAATTCACCACATCTAGATTTAATGCTGGACTTCAGAAACCTTATTTCAAATTTTGATGAAATTAATCTCTGGAAAAATATTTTTAATGTATCCAAGTATCTTTCAGAAGGCAATCTGAGAAAATATCTCGCTCATAACCCACTAATATTTTTAAGTTTGTTACTTTTAAGGGGTGATCTCTCTATCGAAACTGCTATGGAGGAAAAATCTGTTTTTTTAAACGATGTTGAAACTGGTGTGGAGCTTTACAGCTGTTTATCCAATCTCATTAAAAATTTCGAATTACTAGCGTGTTCATATTTTAGGAAAATTAATGGCGTTAAATGTACTATTACATATTTCGACTTGCTTGAAAGACATCTTAATATTGACGTAAAAAACGCATTCTCCTATTATTTTGAGGGAACAGTGTGCCCAAACTTCAATTCTCCTGGATTAAGAGAGTTTGCTTACTCTAAAAAAGTGAACTATACATTTTATTTGAGGCAGTGTCGTCCAAGCATTGCAAGTAAATATTTCTTCACAGAGAGATTAACAAGAGATATTGATGACAAAGAAGAAATGATTGTTGTGGAAAAAGTTTACAAAATAGCAGTAGCAAGTTTTCAAAACGTTTCGTTAACAGCGTCTTGTACTTCGTTCTTGGAAATAATTGGAGTCAGATCAGAAATTGTAAGGACTGCCCTTAAAGCTGCAAATATCTTATCTCACTCTGGTATCAATGCAGATAATATAAAGTCGTTATTGTTAAATGTTGATAAAGACGCGACGAAAATTCAAACTCTTTTGGAAAAAAGTATTCTAAAAAGAATAAATTTTGTTGATATGATGACATCTGCTAATGAATTTATTAAAGCTGTTAAATATTATGACATAGTTGTAAAGTTTACAGTTTTGTTTAATCTCCCTTTACCTGAACGATTTTTGCATCATTTAGCTCAAAGAGATCTATGGTTTCCTTTTATTTTATACGCCCAGTTAAAGAACTACCCAATTGAACAAATTGAAGAAGTTTGTTCTAATTTTAAAAACTCAAATTTGGCACAAAATATAAGTTATAGTGTTATACACGATATATATTCCGATGAAGGTACTTCTATTGCACCGGAAGTTTTTTAATATTGAGAAGCCAGAGACCAAGACGAACCTACTATGTATTTTGATAAGGAGTCATAATAGTTCTGATCCATCTAAAGCTTTGTTACAGGCTTGTTTAACGTACAAAATTCCCCTTGTATCAATTTTGGCCAATAGTTATGAGGTTAGTTCAAATTTAGATAATTAGATTAGATTTAGTATAAATGTTATATACCTATACATATATATATATAATTATATATATATATATATATATATATATATATATATATATATATATATATATATATATATAGATATATATATATATATATATATATATATATATATATATATATATATATATATATATATATATATATATATATATATATATATATATATATATATATATATATATATATATATATATATATAATATATATAAAATGCAACGTCTGTCTGTCTGTATGTCTGTATGTCTGTCTGTCCGTTAGTGCGCTTATCACTGAAGAACCACTTATCCGATTTACGTACTCTTTTTTTTTAAACATACATATGTTCTCTGGCCAGGTTATAGGCTATATTTTATTACGATAGGTAGTATAAGGAATGAGCAGTGACGATAATAGTGAATGAAGTCAGAAAAAAGTTTGCCGCTAGCGCGTTCCATTGCAATACACAACCTAAACCGTTAAATATGGAACAATATTATGTAGCAGAGAATATCTATAATCTATAATATATATAAAATACAATGTCTCTCTGTCTGTCTGTCTGTCCATTAGCGCGTTTATCACGCGAGAACCACTTATCCGATTTACGTGTCTTTTTTTAAATTCATACATATATTCGTTGGCCAGGTTATATAATAATAATCTATATCTATAAAATATATAAAATGCAACGTCTCTCTGTCTGTCTGTCTGTCCGTTAGTGCGCTTATCACTCGAGAACCACTTATCCGATTTACGTGTTTTTTAATTCATACATTTGTTCTCTGGCCAGGTTATCTATAATCTTCTATCTATAATATATATAAAATGCAACATCTCTCTGTTTGTCTATCTGCCTGTCTCTCTGCCTGTCTGTCTGTCTGTCCGTTAGTGCGCTTATCACTGGAGAACCACTTATCCGATTTATGTGCTTTTTTTAAAACATGCATATGTTCTCTGGCCAAGTTATAGGATATATTTTATTGCGTTAGGTAACATAAAGAATAAGCAGTGACGATAATAGTGAATCAAGTCGGAAAAAAAGGTTATCGTTTGCGCGTTCTCTTGAAATACACTGCCTAAACCATTAAATATGGAACAATATCATGTTGTAAAGAATATAATATATATAAAATGTCTGTCTGTCTGTCCGTTAGTCCGTTTATCACTTGAGAACCATTTATCCGATTTACGTGTTTTTATAAATTTATACATATGTTCTATATAATTCGATATAAGCCTAGATAATGGGAGATAAGGTGAGATAATGGGAGATAAGTATAAATAATGGGAGATAAGGGGAAATAATGGCAGATATTTTATTACGTTAGATAATATAAGGAATAAGCAGTGACGATAGTAGTGAATCAAGTCCACGCGAGCGGAGCCGCGGGCACGGCTAGTATATATATATATATATATATATATATATATATATATATATATATATATATATATATATATATATATATATATATCTATCTATCTATATGAAATCTTGGGCAATAAGTGGGATCTTATAAAGATACATACTAGTTTATCAAAAAACAATTTTTTAAAATTAATCACATTTATCTTTAAAAACACTTATTTCGGATTCAATAATAAATTTTATAGTCAAATATTTGGTACACCGATGGGCTCACCTATTAGTCCAATCTTAGCCACCATAGTTTTAGACCATTTGCTTGACTGTGTGTTACCGAAGTTACCGTTTGGAATCCCTTTTATGTACAAATATGTGGATGATATCATATGTTCCGTACCTGCTAACTGCACTCAAGTAATTTTGGACATTTTTAACTCTTTTCATAATAAACTACAATTTACAGTGGAAACTGAAAAAGATCACAGTGTACCTTTTCTAGACACAAAAGTTATAAGAAATTCAGATAATAAAATCATTTTAGACTGGTTCCAAAAACCCTCGGCATCAAACAGATTTATCAACTTCTTTTCCAACCATCCCTCTAACCAAAAATTTAATACAGTTACAGCTATGAGAAACAGAATAACTCACATCAGTGACGAAAGCTTTTTACACACAAACTTAAAAAAACTTTTTAATATCTTTCTCAATAACGGATTTCCAAAACACATTCTAAAAAGGATTATTTACAACTCCAATATTTATGATGGGCCCTTAGATGACAACAGTCACGAACCTAAATGTATCAAACAACTATTTATACCCGAATTAACTAACAAAATAGTAAAAATTTTTAAAAAAGTTCCTCACCCAAGGGTTGCAAAATATAATAGCCTGAGTAATTGGACCCTGTTCAGTAAAGTTAAACAAAAAACTCCTCTTTTTTATAACAACAATATAGTATACAAGATATCCTGTCTAGATTGTAATGGTGTCTACATTGGACAAACATCTCAATGGCTCAAGCAGACAGTAACACAGCACAGGAGTGATTGCTTAATAGGAAAGAACTCTTGTGCTGCAACGAACCATCATATATCAACGGGACACCAATTGGATTTTAAGAATGTAAAGATTCTGGAACAAGAAAACAATCACAAAAAACGCTTGTTCCTTGAGATGTGTCACATTAACAAAGAAACACATTCCATAAATTATAAGTTAGACACCAACAATTTGACTAATATATACTGTAATATTTTAAATAACTTAACATCATACAATTAATAGTCATATCCTATTTACTAACAATGTACAAAATAACATTTTCTATACTGAACCACTGTTCAGATTTCTGAAGAAATAAACACAATAAATAACAACAGTGTCATTGCAGCCAGAGCCACAGTATGTTGTTTCGTCTTGTCTGTTCGTTGTTCTGTTAGTTATATATATTTAAATTGAATGTATTTTTTTGTGATACCTCTTCCAATGGAGGAATACTTTGGTTGGTGAGTTTTTTCCGTTTTGTAATATGATAAACTTACCAAAAGACTGCTTTGTCATTTTTTTAGTTTTTAACTCCAGATGAAGCTGAAAAAATATCAGCGAAATATAGAGTTTTTCTTTAACAACAAATAAGTATTTTATTCAAGACCGCTTTCCCGAAATCTCTACACTTTCTTATATATATATATATATATATATATATATATATATATATATATATATATATATATATATCCGATAAATCCTTGTATCAAAAACAACTGCAGAAAAATTAACAGTAGTCGCTTCTTTGCAACTGATAAAAAATCAAACTCGAAGATGGGCAATGGTTGCAGTAAATGTTGTCATGTTTAAAATCAAATTGGTGTTATGTTGTGTTATGACAAACTAAAATAATTTTGTGTTTTCAGTTTAACAAAACCACCTAATACTGTAAAATCTAACTACAGTTTGAAGAGAAATGATTTGTTATCAAAAATAACATACACAATCAAAACTAATATTAGTACTACATTTTTGTTAAAAAAATTGTCTAAATTTTAGTATACTTTAATTTTATTACTCAGTGCTTACATTGTGATTAAAATTTTTTAAAAATACTCAGTTGGACATACAAATCTGGTTTAAACTCTAAAAAATGGAAAATAAAAACATATTTTAGACGAAATAAATATTATAAAGTTCAATCCCTGTTCTCAAGTTTACAAAATATCAAAACTTGTATCTGTTTAAAGGGTGAAAATTTAATAGTTTTGAACTGTAAACAAACATGAATTGAATTATCTGGTAGTGTCTACATTTATGCTGCACGAACATAAAAAGCATCGAATACTACTTGCTAAACTTTAAAAAAATTAAATATCTGTCAATTCAAACGTTTATTCCGAATTTATGCTTTTCTATTATTATTATTATTATTATTATTTATGGTTCTAGCACACGTGCTGCAGGGAAGTCCCTAAAGCGCTACAGGAGCGACACGTGTGCGGAATATATATATATATATATATATATATATATATATATATATATATATATATAATATATATATATATATATATATATATATATATATATATATATATATATATATGTATATATATATATATATATATATATATATATATATATATATATATATATATATATATATATATATACACTGTCGACACTGTTTATAGTGAAACTCTATATAGTGAAAAACTCTTTATGGTGCAATTTTTTCAAGACCTACATACATAGCAATATATACGGATTTTCTCTTTATATAGTGAAAAATTTCGGTCAACATTTTGGTCTTTCACTATAGAGAGTCGACTGTATATATATATATATATATATATATATATATATATATATATATATATATATATATACATATATGTGTGTGTGTGTGTGTATGTATATATATATATATATATATATATATATATATATATATATATATATATATATATATATATATATATAAATATATATATATATATATATATATATATATATATATATATATATATATATATATGTGTATGTATATTCCTGGTGTACCAAAAACCAAGTTATTCTCTTCGAGTGCCAAGGGGCTAGCTTATAACTCACGAGAATATGTAACTATGTCCTTAGTGAAAAATCCTTAAATTTCGAGGTATTGATACTTTTATGAATTTCGTGAAAATCTACACCTTACAGCAGTGTATCGAGTGCCACGACTACAAATTTCTCTATTGTAAGATTCTAGTTATTGTTACGTAATCCTGAATAACCCTGCTGTTGATCACAGCTCAAATAAAACTAATTTTGCTAAGTCTGTGGGGATAAACCTTTTTGGAAGTAACATGAGTAAAAATATTTTAATTACCTGTCGATATCTCGAAATCTAACGAAGTTCAGCTTGTTACTCTGCGTACAACGCTTTTCAAGCAGTCTTTTATTTGGAGAACATCATCCCTTTGGAATGATTTGTCCAGGGCTGTGTTTCCCACCGAGTACAATTTACAGCGATTCAAGAACAACGTGAATCGCTTTTTTTCCGCACACATGCTGCTCCTGGAGCGCTTTAGGGATTTCCCAGTAGCATGTGTATAAGACCCATAAAAAAAAATTAAATAAAAATTTTACACTAAGGTCATATTTATACATTCTGGTGAGTTACGAGCTTATTTTCTTATTTATCAGACTTCGAAGAGAAGAAAATACGTTGTTTTTTGGGTCACCTTGTATATATATATATATATAAACCAAAGACTTTTCAGCCTATGTGTGTGTGTGTGTGTGTGTGTGTGTGTGTGTGTGTGTAAATATACATATATATATATATATATATATATATATATATATATATATATATATATATATATATACAGTAGTGTATTTGAGAGAATGCAAGGAGGAGAAGGCAAAATTTTGCCTCCCAAATTGCCTTTTAACATATAATGTATAATGAATAATGTATAATATCTCATTCTGATGGATGTCTACCACAAATTTCATTTTAACATAAAATACATCAGATACTCTTATTCTGATAATAGCTCATAAAAATAATTTGTTCACATTGCTTTAACCATCATTTAAAAGAAACCAAATTTTTAAAAATCTTAAAGATACTAGGATAAATATATACTCAAATCAAATCAAGTTATAAGACTTTCATGTCTATGTTTTTCTTATATGTGTTTTATTTTCTTTGGGTTAATGAATAAATTAACAAAAAGACATAAAAAATGTTCATCAATGTTTATTAGTTTTAAAATTAAAATTAAAACTAAAATTTGAAAATGTTGGTCTTCCCAACTTTCATCCACTGTTCGAGTTTGGGGTGGTGGGGGGGATTCCATCCGTCCTTATCTTTACTGAATCGAGGATGGTCCCAATGGTCTTTGGAATAGTTGTCCAGCTCTGGCTGGTCTTCCTCCGAATAGTTCTCTGACTGGTCTTCCTCCGAATAGTTTTTTGACAGGTCTTCCTCCGGCTGGTCTTCCTCCGGCTGC
This sequence comes from Pachyrhynchus sulphureomaculatus, assembly GCA_019049505.1. NCBI lineage: Eukaryota > Metazoa > Arthropoda > Insecta > Coleoptera > Curculionidae > Pachyrhynchus > Pachyrhynchus sulphureomaculatus. Next base: position 200,043,252 of record CM032446.1, read on the forward strand.
TGATTCTGCTGACCTTCTTTCCCTGTAACGGGCCTCTGTCCAACTATCTTGGGTTAACGGCGTCACAAAATTTTGTGGTATAACCACATCATCCTCGTCGAAAATCTCGAAAGTTTTTATTCTTTAAATGTATTATATATAACTATTAATATATATATATATATATATATATATATATATATATATATATATATATATATATATATATTTATATATTTTATATATTTATATTTTTTCTTGAATATAGCAGATAACGTCACCTGTAATAATAAGAAGATTATCGGAGATGCTGTCAAAAGTAATGGAAGTGCTATACCTACATCTATTTAAGACTTTTTGGTCCTCGTCAGTAGAAGGTGCCAAGCAATAAAATAAATAATAAAACTTGGAGTTAGAAAATACAAAATGCTCACAAACCAGGGTCACTCTTCTTTTCTTTTCTTTCTTTTTCTAACGCCTAAGTTTTTTTATCCTTGTACCACAATATAGTGAATGAAAATTAACCTGAAAGCTAAGATCTGTTAAAAAAACCGTTTGTCTTTCAACGCCGAAGCGATCTCGAGAGAGAACAGTCCCATATCCACGCTCTCAAAGCTTCAAACTGTAATGGGCTTTTAAAGCTAGCATATAACAATAATGATTAATAATTTCAAGAAGAATATCTTACTTATGCAATTTCTGAACAGTCTACATTTGGTGAGGTGACTTATTTTAATGAGCACTTGATACTTTTAAAAATTATGTTTATAGTATATATCAATGGTATTTTGTTATCTTACCACCATTTTAAGAAATATTTTTAAGAATGAATATATTTATTATTTTAGCCTAAATCTTTAATTGTCAACTGGTTAACATGGCTTGCTATTTCAATGAACTCAAATGACACAATTGTAGATCTTGAAACAGTTGCAAAATCTGGACAACTCGTATCCAATTTTCTTGATAACTCTGTGAAAAGTATGTTCTTGACAACATTGCTACAAAGTCTTATTATTTTTATACCGGTAAGTATTCACCACTTCTTTCTGTCGTAGATATCAGAAGAACAAACAGGGTTCATGCTTGAGAAAGGCACTAGAGAACAAATTCTTAACATTAGGCAAATAACTGAGAAGTCAAGAGAATTTAATTTTACCGCCCGCCTGTGCGTTTGATTGTATTCGTAGAAGACATGGGAAAATCTAGACATCTCATAGGTCTCATCAAATATCAACATCAGTACCGGTAGAGTTAAAATCGATAATATATTCTCCAATACGTTCAAAATTAAAGCAGGAGTAAGGCAAGGATGTATACTCTCCCCTCTCTTATTCAATGTATATACTGAATACATTATGAGATCAGTAATGGATCATTGGGACGGGGTGGTTGCTATTGGTGGAAGGAAAATACCATATCTGCGATATGCCGACGACACGTTAATTATGACAACCTCTCAGAAGGAATTAATCAACATCATGACTTGGCTAGACCGGGTAAGCACGCAATATGGTCTAATGCTTAACAAAGACAAAGGTAATGATAATAAGTCGAACACAAGATCATATGAACACAGAGGCTGATTTTGAGGTCATAGAAAGATTTAATTACTTAGCCTCAAATATAATCAATAACGATACATATGAAATCGAAATCAGATGTAGACTGGGTATGGTAAGAAACTCTGTAGTAAAAATGACCAAAATATGGACAAACTACCAAGTTGAGACTGACATCTAGTTTGATATTTCCTATTGCCAGCCTATGCCGCCGAGACTTGAACCCTAAAGCAAGCAGATAAACAGCATATAGAAGCTTTTGACTTTTAGGTTTACCGGCGAATGTTACGCGTACCATGGACAGCTAAACGTACAGATGAATTGATACTGAACTAATTGAACATAAAGAACAGACTGTTAGCCCAAATAAACAGAATGTACTTAAAATATTTCGGGCATATAGCCAGGAAAACTGAAAAGGCACATATTCTCGGGGAAAATAAATAGGAAACGACCACAAGACCGCTCTCCACTAAGATGGGCCTATCAAACGACATGGAATTGGTTTCCATGAGTCTATGGAAACCGCCCAAAACCAGGAAAGCTGGATAACAACAAGAGAAGCAGCCACTACTTAATGCCACCAAATTCTTTCAAAAATAATAGGACCAAAGAAGAAGTATTGACCAACATTACATCTAATGGCACCAGTTTTGAGTTTTCCAGTAACAGTTAATAGATATTATTTATTGAAAATGGCCAGTCACTAATGTGCTATATTGTATCTTCCTGTAACGACGTCAGCGTCTATTAAGGGAGTAGTCGGGTAACTCGCAGCCTTTTTTTAAGAATTTTTTTTATATATTAAAATTTCTTTCTGAATTTTAATAATTTTATACATAATACTAGAGCCTAATAGATTTTTTTTGTTTTTTTCATGATTCATTCCTTGGTAGAAACAGGGCCCTTTTTAAATCTGGTTGACATGAGATCTGAACTTTGGAGCATCTAAAAGCAAATATTCAAGTTGATTCCTATAATATAGAGTTGCGGCTATCTCCGGTACTAAAATTGTATACCCGCGATTAAAAAAAAAGACAAAATGGCGGAGTTTTGAAATTTTCGACCTTATTTTTGCAACTTCAATTGTTAAAAAGTATGGTTAAATATTAATGAATAATTAGTACCGGCCATAGCCATTCATGTGTAGTACCGGCCATAGCCATTCATGTGTAGAATAAACCATAAAAAATTGAGCCCGATCCATGCAATAGTTTTTTCTAAATCATATCCATCAAGTCAAAAAAGGTTGTTTCGAGAAAAATGCGTTTAAGGCGTTATACTAAGCGATATACAGACGCTCGACTGCTCCTTTCGGAAACCCACACTCAACTGCTCGAAAACTGAAATACCTATAGACCGAGGATTTATGAAAACGAGACGGAGACAGTAAGCATACGGCAGCTGCACGCTCGGCATGCCAGATATATACTGGCAACGTCGAAACGCTTCTGTTTTATCACATTTTTTAGCCCGTTCTCTACCTTTTTAGAGCAAATAATGGTTTCTACCGAATTTCTACATATATTTACTATAAGAAAATGATATTTTCAGAAAATCGATTTTTTGAAAAAAAGTTACCAGATAGGCACTCATATTTGATAAATTTAAAGTAAACACATGTGTTCTAAAAAATTGCCTTGTTTGTCTTGATTATTTTCTCATAAAAATCATCATTAAATTTATATAATTATATATATAGTACATATACATGTATCCATTATTTTCTAAATTAGCCAACGTTGCAAAAAATATTTAAATTTTCTTAATTGAGAACGTTTTTGAAACACTTCTTGAAGAATTAATAATTATAAACACAACAATATAGCTATAAATTATAATTTAACTATGCACATTTATCTGTTATTTTTAAATTTACCATCTACACAATATATGTTTTCTGAGCAGTATTAATTTATGTATCATTTTTCAGGACAGTCCCCTAAGATCATTTGTAGATTTTTTGACCCGAATAATCAGTGACGATCAAGAAATAGAGTATTTAATTTCGCTACTTTGTGAATTTAAAACTTTAAAAAGTACTGCACATGCTAGAACATTAAGTCAAAAAGATTTTAATTTGATTTATCTGGAAGATAAAGTTTGGATTGAAGAAACTGCACTGAAGCTATTGTGCTCGTCTATTGTCTATAACACTAATTCTTCTTATGACCAGTTAGAATTTGTTATTTTATTACGGAAAATTAAAATTGAGGAATATTTTTCTTGTGAAACACCAAAATTCACTAGTCTTTCGGAAATATTGACAGCAACTTTTGGTACTGGCGTTACCATGAACGTAATCGATTATTTCGACTCTTCAAAACAAAATGAATCTGTTCAGAATTGTATCGATAATCTAGTTAATGGTGGGTTATTTGATGAAGCTTTAAAAGTTGCTCATTGTTCAAATGTTGACACTGACTTCTTAGTCTTAAAAAAATGGCTAATTAAATTTGGTAATAAAGAAATAGGTATTCGGGAGTTCTTACTAGACTGTGATCAGGATTTTGCACTTCAGAAGGTTTCTCCTGAAAACGTTATATCTTTTTGTGAGAAGATACTGTCATCTTGTGTAAACAACTTGGAAAGGTATTATTTACTCAAGTTATGTCATAAATGGGCTTTCGAGCACAGTCTACAAAACTGTTGTGAACTTGAAAGACAAAAAGTTCTTGCATTTATACAAATAATTGGCAAGAATTTGGATTTAAGCGAACTAACTGAAATAGACGATGGAAATAATTTCTTTTCCTACAAGGCAATGATTCACGCTTTAGAGATTATGAAACTACCAAAAGAAGATGTGGCAATAAATTGTTGGAGTAAATTTATGAATATTTTTAATCAGTCGCTAAACGAAGGTTATTTTTGGTTTGTCTTAAAACTTGCGAGAATGTTCGATTGCGAGAGTAATGACTTGAAAATATTAAAGCTATGCTATGGATTAGCAGAAGAAATGGTTTCGTCTCATCAATTGAATATTGAGCTAAGACAGTTATTAACAGAAACTGAAAACAATCAGTTATTAAATGACGAATTTTCAGGTAAACATTTATTTTGGTTAATTGATTATAAAATCTTTATTTACTTACTAACAGGCCAATTAGGTATAATTGTTCAAATTTTTTTATTTAAATCGAGATACTCATCCATAATAAGTTTTTATATATGTTCCTGGGACATAGTTAAGGGTGGTAGACATTGCCGCTTTCTTTTCATCGGCAAATGAAGTCGGTGGAAGAGAAAGAAAGAAGTCGCTTGGTGCTACATCATGTAAATACGGCGGCTGATCCAACAAATAAATTTGGTTTGCAGTCAAAAACTTTTACTACTGATCTAGGCATAAAATGGACAAACGTCTATCTTTGAAAATTGCGATATCTTTTTGGGTAGACTTCTTAAGAATTCATATTTTTGAATACGTTTTTGAAGTTCTCAATTTTATATAGAAAAATTTTCTGTCTAATCTCTTCAAATACTGCATTACAAATTAATTTGAGGAAATATATATTCATCCACTCAGAATATCAAAAGAAAAAAATTAATATTTTTGAAATAGCTAAATTAAAAAAAAGAAAGGATTATGTAAGTTTGTTCATAACACAAGCGCTATTTAAATCAGTTATTACCGCTGATGGATCAACCCTCACATTCTCCTGATTTATCTCCCTCGGATTCCTACCTATTCCCAAAACTGAAAAAATATTCAAGTTGAAAAAGTTTCATTCAAATAAAATAGTAGCAAATGTTGTCGAAGACTAGTTTATAAACTAAGATAAAGATTTTTTTGGGAGGTCTGGAGTGTATAAAGTTGAAGGGAGATGTTAAATAAAGAATTTTTGTTTTTGAGATTTGCTTGTTAGTGTTCCGTACGGAATAAGATCACTTTGGTGTCTGTCTGTCCGTCTGTCTGTCTGTCTGTCCGTCTGTCACACCCGATTTTCTCCGAAACTATTTGTCATAGAAAGTTGAAATTTGGTAATAGTATAGGAATTGATGGCCTCATCAGAGCCATGTAGTTTTGAAAGTTAAATTTTGACTTAAGGAATTAGTTTTGGGGGGTGAAATCGGAAGTGAAAATCGTAAAAGGTAATCGAGTCTGGTGTCAAATGAAAGCTTGAGAAAACACGAGTAAAAAATATATATATAATGTAATACTTGCACGCACTTTTCTTTGTATTACTTTTAAAAAATCGCGAAAAATCGCTGTCCACCCGCCTTATCTCGAAAAGTACCTATCAAAAAATTTTGAAAAAACTCTGGAATATCCTCCACGGGGTGTGGATTGAACGAAAATTATCACGAGTGCATTACCTGTAATAATTTATCTGGTATATAAAAAAAAACAGAAATTTCAAGGTCATCAATTTTCAGTAAAGATTGGAAATAAACTTTGCTGAAAACTCATTTGGGATGTGTTTTGTGAAGTCACTGATCATTTTATACTTCCGTTACGACATTTTTTATTTTAAAAGCAATCAACGTACGGAACACTAATTGCGCAAGTTCAACTTGCACTTGACTGGTAATTTTTTTAATGCTAGGCTAGAAACCTATCTATACGTCTTCGTACAGTTGCTACCTACCCTGGAAACTTATCCATAAAAAGAATATACGTATTTTTATTTATTAATACGTATTGCTTTCTTCTTGATAGTTGCCTGCTACTTAGATTTTTGTGAAATGAAAATATATTTAAAAAATATCATATTGAAAACTTGATTTGTTAGTGTTTATTAATTATTTTAGATAACGAAAATCGTAAAATATCTGAACAAAGCGTGGAATTTTCAACTCAAGATAGCCTTACATTAATTCAAATACTTACAGGAAAACTACAGTATGGATCGAAGTTAGCCAGAATTATTTTAATGAAACATAGATTAACTTGTAATTTAGGAGTATCATATGAAATAATTGCTTTGAATACAAATAAAGTAAAATTATTAAAACAGATTTTACACGGAAATTGTTTAAACAAACTAGAAGTTATTCATGATTTTTTAGAAGTTTTTCATTGGTCTAAGAATAAAGTAAGTAAGCAGAAACTGAATATTACAATACTGGGGATTATTCAATAAAATCACATATTTCTTCGTCTTGCTTTTCAGATAGCTGATTTTATCTATGAAGAATTTACCAGTGCGGCCATCAAATACTTACAATCTAATAAAGACGATTTTATTATGTGGGACCTTAACGTTACAGAACAATTTGATTTGATACTGGATTTATTAAAAGACGATTGCTCTGTTTTGGGTTACAAGTTTTACGAATGCGCTAATACTATGCATCGAGAACAGGTAAACCATTATTATACATTATTTTACTTATAAATTCTAAAAGTTTTATTATAAGAATGTATGTTGTATGGAAGTGTCGAATGGTGTGAAAGATGATTGTGTTGCAATTACCTTGAAAGTGGGCATGAAATTGACCCGAACCACATTTATTGCGGCAAATGAAGTCATTTGGAAGCAACTGTTGTATTTCTGGATTTGTGTCAGAAAATGTGTGGAATCTGTTCCTGTTCCAGAAACCAATGCTTGCGTAGTACAATCCAAGGGTTTCATTTCTGTATTTCAATGCCTTACAATGTGGGCACACAACGCTCATCGATCCAATAGCAACGGATCGGTCTGCACTGCAATCAACTGTCACGTTGTAACGGAATGCAACTCGATGAGTATTCAACGCAACATTAGTTTGTCTTCTTGCACGATTATTCAAATTCATTGTCGCGCGATTGATTTCTATTGACCGATGATGTCTCATTCGATGCATATTATCTTCGTTTGTATTTTATCTTTCTTTTTGTCTACGTGCTGAACGTGTTTGTGATAATCAATTCCGTTCAATTTCATTTCGCTCTTCGCGTTACTCTGCAGTTCGACTGGATCGAAAATTCGTTTTGTTTATAGCATTGCGAGTTCTGCGACCTAAATTGCTCTGTCTTATTAGCAGCATTGCAATGCGATTAAATTGTGTCAATTCAATTCAATTGTGTCGATTGCGACACAATATGCGATGCGAAGAATTAAGAATTCAACTGAAAATAGATAATTGGTTCACTTTGTTGTTACTGCATAACCGTTTGTCACTTCAAAACTCACCATATTTCGTAAGTAAATCTGTAAATTTGTTTGAGATAAAACGACGAAACTTAAATCATTTCATGAAACGATTGCGATGAACTTTCAACAGAATCACAATTCAGCTGAAAATAAACAACTAAATCCATTTTTCGTTATTATGTAACCGATTGGTTTGATTCAAATTTGACAACCAGCTGTCAAACGACATTTGCGCACGTAGCGAAATAAATTGGAATAGAAATAAAATAACTACACTTATTGGACAGATCGCGAAACAACACGAAAATAAACACAAATATTATTTTATTTTAATTTAGGCTGGAATGCGTTTTTTCCAGATTTTTCTCCAGATCTTCCAGATTTGTTTTTCAATTGAAAACCTTCAACTGAGTTATTTCCATTCCGGCAGCATAACGAACAAAACAAAAAAAGAATCATCCAAATATGTCGTTTCCAGCGTCAGTTATGATCGAGAGTGCATACAAAAATTATGATTTTTGCAGTTGGTCCAAATTTTCCGACTTTCCTTCGTAATTGTCCCGAATTTTCCAGGACCAAAACGAACAAAACAAAAAAAGAATTACACATATCCATCGTTCGAATCGTGAGTAATGGTCTTGAGTTCATACAAAAATTCCAAAAAAGCACTTTCAGTTTTTCCCGAATTTTCCAATTTTCCGGGCAACTTTTCCAATTTTTTTTCTTTAAAAACCTCATTCGGACTATTACGAAAATTAAAAAAAAATAGCCAAATCGGTCCAGCCGTTCTCAAGTGATGCGCTTACCAGCAGTAGCATTTAATTTTTATTTATATAGACTAGATGACTAGTTCTAGGACAACCGAGCAGAGCGACTCTAGAACTTAGTAGATAATGAGATATGATAAGGATTTAATTAATAAATGCTTTTTTGAAAATGAAAAAAAAAAATGAGTAGATCACAGTTGATAAACCTCTCATAAAGACTAATTCGTTCTTCTAATATTTATTTCGTTTATGATAAGTGGATGCCAAAGGCTAATTTTCAGTTTATTTATTTGCAAACGGAGAATTTTACTGCAACGTAATCCGTATTTTAGCAGTCATAAACAGTAAAATACCTATTTGATGATTAAACCAGAAGTGTGAATCATAGCATTCAGTATAATGATGTGTCGATATCACAAGGGCATGTGTGGCTAAGTATGAAAACTCTCCAGATGACATTTATGTCGACATTTTGAAGATTTTCAGGGAGGAGTGTGCTTTCTATCTTGGTAGAACTATTTAATAATATGTATAAGTCAGGTAGAATTCCCAGGAATTGGCTAACATCAACTTGCATACCGTTGCCTAAGAAGCCAAATGCAAAACTTTGTCACGATCACAGAATAAAAAAATATACACCTTCATATCTATCGCAAATGTGAAGAAAGTGTAAGAGATACTCAGTTTGGCTGTAGGAACGGTGTTATGTTATCAGTATCGTTCTTTATAGTGCTGATACATACACTCTGAAACCATGTGTAAGAAATTGGAGATATTTGAGATGTGGACTTATAGAAGAAAGTTAAAAATACTTTGGGTAGATTATTAATACAATCAAGAAGAGAAAATTGAAGTATTTCGAGACGGTGATGAGAAACAACATCAAATACCACTTGCTGCAGCTAATAATCCAAGGAAAGATTGAAGCTAAATTTAGTCCCGGCAGAACGAGAACATCCTAGTCGAAGAATTTACGCCAGTGGTACGAACTGAGTACCGCCTCACTTTTCAGAGTCGCGGCTGACAGAGTTAAAATCATGCATATGGTTGCCAACGTTCTGGGAGGACAGGGCACATGAAGAACAAGAAGGGGACCAGCTCTAGTGATTTTTAATTTTTACTGGTTTCAGCGATTTTATATTAAGTCCTATGTCTAGGGTTTTATTTTAATATTTTAAATAATCAAGAAGTTATAAGATTCATATTTTTTTGTAGATTCCCGCAATTCTAGACTCTGTAACAAGTAAGATGCCATTAATTGTAGAATTGTTGATAGCGGCTCACAACTGTTTTACTATTGACTGTAGTGTCTCAGACATCTCCAGTATTTTATCAAAATGCCGAGATATTATTTTGGATTTGCAAAGAGTTGAAAATTGGAAGTTGATTGTTAGATTATTTACAGGTATTAATATTTTATTAATGGTATATTACATACTGAGTTGGAAATTGTTTCATCACTGCTTAGAGATTAGCAGTAGCGTAGCGAATTTCTAGGGGCGAAATGACTCTAAAGGATTCTATTTAAGGTGAAAAAGAGAACACTAAAGGCTCAGGGGTGGTGTTTTTTTTCCTAAACCCTTAGTAAGGGAGGCGATCCATACTCCCTATATCTCCTCCGTGACTACTCCACTGGACATGAGATAGGTGAAAAGAGCATGAAGAGTCGAAAGAACTAAAACTACTTAATCTAATCAGAAGGAAATGTCCAAAAAAATTAATCTAGCAAAGTTTAGAATACCTAAACAAAAATTTTAATAGCACATTTACAGGAAGCATTGCTTTTGAATATATTAGCTTTAAATTTGTGGAATACATCACAATTTATTATGTGGTCTCAAATATGTTAGTATGTATACAGCATTTATTAATCAGTGTATCAAAAAAATGTTTACACATATTGACGTTGACAATAAAATGTTGTAAACTGTTAGTTCAACAAAATTACGCTATCTTAAATTTCTTTAAATGGAAAGCCCTGTGTATTATTTTTTTTTAAGTCCTACTAAAAATTCTAGATATTATTTGTCTGACATACCATATATCTAAATTGAATGATTTATTGACGAAAACGTTTATTGCTGCATTTTGTGAAACGGCAATTTCAGCGTAATATCGTAATGGTACATTTAACAGAAACTGAAAAATCACTTCGTTAATGATGGTTGGTTACGGAGCCAGTAGAACACAACAGGAAGTATGTGAACTTTTTAACGCAGAATATCCGAATCGAGAACCTATTACCCAATCCGTAGTTAGCAAAACATTAAAACGATTTAGACAATCAGGTCATCTTAAGGATCGTTCTAAAACTAGACCTCCAAAAGTTAAAAAAAAAAGTTAGATGTTTTATTAGAAATTACAGAAAATTCCCATACAGCCACTCGTCAGCTTTGCCTAGACCACAACATAAGTAAAGGTACCTTAAGTCGTATGCTGAATGAACAAAAATTGCATCCATACAAACCAATTCTATTGCAAAAATTATCTGACGATGACTACGATTTACGACGTCATATCATTGGCCCCTTTTTTATCGATGGAAATGTTACAGGACAGCAGTATTTACAGTTACTCCAAGAGCAAGTTAGTCCAACTTGTGCAGGTCTTTGTCCCGATGAAAATAATTTGGATACCCCTAACAGGAATATGTGGTATCAACAGGACGGAGCACCTCCTCACTATGAAATCAATGTTCGTAGATATTTGGATGCGATTTTTCTTAACCGATGGATGGGCAGAAGAGATGTTGTAGAATGGCCTACACTCGATTTTTTTTATGGGGTCATTTGAAAACCAAATTTTACCGAAGTCGATTGAAACTGTAGAAGATTTACAACAAAGAATTCAATATGCTTTAGCACAAACCACCCCGGATTCTCTGCAAAACTCTGTTTAGACCGCTTATGACAGATTGAATCATTGCATCGCTGTTAACGGTAGACATTTTGAGCAAACTGTTACCCTAAAAATAGATCTAGAGTATTTATTAATAGTTTTTTTGTCTTTTTTATTTTAAATTTCAAATGACAATAATTCCAAAACAGTTCGTTTTACATATATCTGGAATTTTTAGTAGGACTCAAAAATAAAATATAAATACAGGGCTTTCTATTAAAAAAAAATCAAGATGGAGTAATTTCTTCGAACTGATAGTTCAAACCATTTTATTGGCAACGTCAGCATATGCGACGCATAATACCCTATAACTTTTATTTAAACATTTTTGTGATACACTGATTAATAAATGTTGTGGAATCATTATTCCATAAGTATGGGGTATCCTATATATATATATATATATATATATATATATATATA
>CM032446.1:200057457-200194957 GCA_019049505.1 Pachyrhynchus sulphureomaculatus
ATATATATATATATATATATATATACATATATATACATATATATATATATATATATATATATATATATATATATATATACATATATATACATATATATATATATATATATATATATATATATATATATATATATATATACATATACGTGTATATGTATATATGTATGTATATATATATATATATATATATATATATATATATATATATATATGAAAAAAAATGAAAAAATGCATGACAGAAGAACGAAGACATATAGAAATTTGATGTTTTTTTTATTTTTTAAGTTTCAAATATTTAATTTTATAAATATGTAATAATGTAATGTTAAAAGTTATATAGTTTTTTTCTGGTTTTAATAAAAATAATCTATTCTTGTTTTTTATTTTTTAAAGTTATTTTATTAAAGGAAAAACCTTAACAGCGTAGTTACTAATATTATTATAATTACTGTTAGATTACAATATGACAGCCGCGTACTAGAAAAATTATTGAAAACCGCCAAACGTGGCATTCGATCCATGGCAACCGCGATGACCAAAAAATAATATTTTATATGCTTTTTGCAGTATACCTTTTCTGCAAAACAAATTAGAAAAAGCCAGTTCAAGTAAAAAATGTCGAAAAAAAACTAGGATTTTCCAATGCCGTTTTACAAAAGGTATGTCAATGGAAAAAAAAATTATCTGATGTAGCGGTGCTCAGCGTCGTTTTGAATACCAAATGTCAAACACGTCAGTATACCCCTTGACATGCATCATACTATTTTACTTTTAAAAAAAAATAAATAGCCAACAATTTTCCATAAATTAGGGCCGAGCGTCTAAAAATGATCACCCTCTACAATAACCATGTAAAGACAATACTCAAAATTAAATGAAGCAGTATTTATATGTTTTTCAGGCTATCGAAAATTTCATGCAAGCCTCAGAATTTTATATACAAGGTGAAAATCTAAGTAAAGCTATGGATACTGTTAACCAGGCAGAGTTAGTTATTCTACAAAAATCATTTCTCAAGTCACAAGCCAAGAATAAAACTGTACCTTGCATATTAGGTTTAAAGGATGAGCAAGTTCAAAAACTAATATGCAAAGAGTTAGAGTAAGTATCTATTTACAATATTTCAAAAATTTCATATATTACACCAACTGCGGACTCGAAATGACGTGTGCTTTGGAACATTGTCGTGATAGAACCGATAATTGTTTTCAATATCTAATTTTTGGGCACTAGCGACGAGATGCTGCCTTAGTATATCCAAGTACACATATTGGTTCATATTCCCTTCGACGAAATAATTTAATTAATTATTTATTGTTAATTAAGTAAGGCATATTTAAGACAAAAAGTAATTCATACTTTTTTAGAAGACTCTTTACTAATTTAATTTCAATAAGTTGTTTTTTCCAAATAAATAAAGAGGCACTGAGACCAGTTAGTCTTTTCTTATAGCGACTGCATCATTTAAGCTGTGAGTCACTGTATATTATAAAAGTTGGATCGAAATTGTTTTACAATTTCTTTTATAAAATATCTTTTATTACTACAAAATTTGCATTACACTATGTAAAATATTTTAAAAGAAATCTCAGTTTTTCGTTTGAAGACAGTGTTGTGAGTCGTGACTGTTGTGTAATGGATGACGTTTTACGAATTGCCGCAGGTTTTGTGGCTGCTGTAGTTGCAATAGCTGTGGCAGAAAAAGATAAAAATAAGAATGTAAAGAAACGTTTATGGGTAAGACCTTGGGTTGTCGGGCGCGAGTTAAAAGGCATTCATCAGAATTTACTCAAAGAACTGGCCATGGATGATACAAAAAGTTACATGAACTATTTGAGGATGGATGAAAAAACCTTCGTCGTCAACCTCATATGTGTATCCATGTTCTTTTAATACACAAGGAATATCTTCATAAGCATTCAACCGTTTATTTCTGTTTTTATACTCTGTATGGCAAACGTCATACAGATAATCTCTTCTTTCATATTCACAAAACAAAAATTTTAGTAGCCGTCACAGACCACCTGCACTCAATCCCCGACTCGGCCATTCTTCAGTTACTTTCAAGCTTTTGTTTTTAAATTTCAATTTAAAGAAATAATATTTTACAACGATTGATAAGTTGATAACTGATACGTATGATTAGATTTTGTCGCGAGACGTGAGATATGCGCATTCGTACAAAGAGAAGAGGAGCCAACCTACCGGCGAGTCGAGTGCAGGAGTGAGAGAGACAACTTTTATCAAATATTGGATGAAAATGCAATGTGATAAAAGAACTTTTATAAAAGACAAATTTTATAAAACTAGAGCTATTACACTATCACATTTATCGTAAAAGTTCTTTTATAAAAGAACTTTTATAGTGTAATGCCCGCCTTAAATAGTTTCGGAGAAAAATCGGATGTGACAGACAGATAGTCGGGCACCGAAGTGATTCCACAAATGTTCGGTACGGAACACTAAAAAATTAAAATACAACCGTTGATGGTATATACTCGTAATGTCAAGAAATCTATTTTAATGACTGATAAAGCGACATGTTGTTGATTGAATTTCACTCACACGGTTTTAACTGATTTAGATTTGTTTTGACTACTATATGGTCTTGCTCGTTATAACTATGTATATAAACTAGGCCATAACGTATTTGAACCCAATATGCCAGAAAGCAATTATAATATTCATAAAATAATATCGGTTTTCGAGTTAGTTACACTTTAACTTTAAATCTCTTATATTTTATAAAGTTAATTTTGTATTTTTTAGTTTTCACCAATCCTACATCATAGCACAAGCTTACAATTACGAACTAGACTGGTCCCAAGTTCTTTTCGAACAGGCTATCACTACCAACAATATGAAATATTTTGATTTATACAACGAAACATTTGGTATTAGCGAAACGTTAGTTCAGAATATATCAAAGAAATTTCTGAGCAACCCAATGACGGCTCACGGTTTTACAAATATGAAATATATAATTGGAAAACTTTCATCTGTTAATGCTAGGTACCAACTGGCCAGCGCATTAGGATTTACAGGATTGGTGTCTGATATAATGATGACGGAAGAGACGATATATCTCAAGGATATAGTTTCGTCGAGAGGAAATAACAGTGGTACTGATAACATAAATTCCACAGAAACACTCAAAACATCTCTGTTATTAAGTATGCCTATTTCAGGTCTACCATAGAAGCATTCTTGTGATTATAAAATAATAAGAGACCCCATTTATTTTTTATTTTTCTAAAGTTCTAATAATAAGAAGAATATATATATTTTTTTTAGTTGATACGTTGTAAATTATTTAATGATGTTATTATATCCATGTTGTCTTCTGTATAGGAATAAATAAAATTGTTAAAGGGTACTTGTGATATTTATTTATTTTAATACTAGCCTATATATATATATATATATATATATATATATATATATATATATATATATATTTATATAATATATATATATATATATATACTAGCAGTGCCCGCGGCTCCGCTCGCGTGGACTTGATTCACTACTATCGTCACTGCTTATTCCTTATGTTACCTAACGTGATAAAATATCAGCCATTATTTCCCCGTTTCTCCCATTATTTCTTCGTATCTTCCATTATCTCTACATAATTTCCCTTATCTAGGCTTATCTCTGCTCATCTCCCATTATTTCTCCGTATCTCCCATTATTTCTCCTTATCTCACCGTACCTCCCATTATCTAGGCTTATCTCGCAATATTTCTCCTTATCTCCCATTATTTCTCCTTATCTCCCATTATCTCACCATAACTCCCATTATTTAGACTTATCTCTGCTTATCTCCCATTATTTCTCCTTATCTCCCATTGTCTCACCTTACCTCCCATTATCTAGGGTTATATCGAATTATATAGAACATATGTATAAATTTATAAAAACACGTAAATCGGATAAGTGGTTCTCGCGTGATAAACGCACTAATGGACAGACAAACAGATAGAGAGACATTGCATTTTATATATATATTATAGATAGTCGAGAAATTTGCAAATGCGAAATGACCAACAAAGATCCCATGAATGCTATATTCCATGCCTTTCCTCCTACGACTATAGTTTCTGAGCCTATACTCTTCATCAGGTAGGCTTTAGGCAACGGTATCGATCGTGAAGATCCGAGTACCGTGGAGAGTCGAGTTGGAATGACTCTCGCTGGCTTATAGCAATCATGGTACCTTAAATAAACGAGATACTACTCGTTGGGCAAGATACAGACCTTTGCGCCATCTGTTCAGATTTTCGAAATTCGAAAAAAACTGCTCAACTATGGGATCTTTGTTGGTCATTTTGCATTTGCAAATTTCTCGACTTTCTGTTGTAGTGACCAATCAAGTAACAAACCATATTCCGAAATTTTATTTCGGAATATCGATTTAATTTATATTATAGATTATAGATATTCTCTGCTACATAATATTGTTCCATATTTAATGGTTTAGGCTGTATATTGCAAGAGAACGCGCTAGCGGCAAACTTTTTTCAGACTTCATTCACTATTATCGTCACTGCTCATTTCTTATGCTACCTATCGTAATAAAATATAGCCTATAACCTGGCCAGAGAACATATGTAAGTTTAAAAAAAAAAGTAAGTAAATCGGATAAGTGGTTCTCCAGTGATACGCGCAATAACGGACAGACAGACAGAGAGACGTTGCATTTTATATATATTATAGATTATGACAACATATATCAAAAGGAATGCCTAATAAAAAACCATACAGATAATGTAGAAGAGGAAGGCCAAAGTTGAGATGGGAACTAAGTTGGGAATGTGGAATCTTTGGCACAATGATACTACTCAGTATATAGCACCACTACACCAAACACTTTATTTTTGCACTCGACGCGCGTTTCGCTAACCATGTTAGCTTCATCAGGAGCGATGATTGAGTCGCTAACATGGTTAGCGAAACGCGCGTCGAGTGCAAAAATAAAGTGTTTGGTGTAGTGGTGATATATACTGAGTAGTTGAGATGGGAAGATCGAGTAATAGAGAATGCAAACGAACGAAATCAACTAGATACGAGGGTTATATGATAAATACCTGACCTCGGCAGCTAGAACACCTTTTGCGATGACAACAGTGGAATAAATTGAATATTGAGCAGTGATAAAATATTTATTTTTGAAAAGGAAAATGAGTGATGACATAAAAGCGGAACTCAGCAAAGTTTATGGAGACTTTGCACCTTCGTTATCCACCATAAAATATTAGACAGTTGAATTCAAACGCGGCCGTAAAAGCATTTTTGATGAAGAACGTCTAGATCGTCCAAATGAGGTCACCACATCAGAAATGATTGAAAAAATCCACGATATAGTGATAAATGATCGGAAAGTGAAACTGCGTGAGATTGCTGAGACAGTGGGCATCTCAACTGAACGGGTGTAGAATATTTGGATATGAGAAAGCTTTCAGTAAGATGGGTGTCGCGATTGCTCACAATTGACAATACAACGCACGATGTTTGGCGATGTTAAAGCCCAATTGGAATGATTTTTGGCGTCGATTTATTACTGTTGACGAGACATGGACTCATCACAGCACACCAAAGACCAAAGAACAGTCCAAACGGTGGGTTTTCCGTGGCAAACCGGCGCCAAAGAAGACCAAGGCGACTTTACCGGCCAACCGTGTTTTGGGATGCACGCTGCATAATCCAAGTCGATTACCTTGAGGAGAGCAAAACGATTAATGGAAAGTATTATGTCAACTTATTGGATTGTTTCAACCATGCTGTGAAAGAAAAACGGTGAAGAAAAAAAATCTCTTTCATCAAGACAATGCACGCGTTCCCACTTGTGTAATCGCTATGGCAAAATTCCATGGGTTAGGATACGAATTGTTTCCGCATCCACCATATTCGCCAGATTTAGCCATTAGGTATTATTTTTATTTTCGAATATGAAAAATGGTTCGGCGGAAAAAGATATGGCTCGAGCGGCGAGGGGGGTTGGAGAAATCATATTTTTTAGATGGGACACAAAAGATAGAAAAACGTTGGACTAAGTGTATTGAACTAAAAGGAGACTATGTTGAAAAAATAAATAAATTTTACACATAAAAATGCTTTTTTTTGTCAGGGTCAGGTACTTATCATACCACCTTCGTAAAAGAGCCACGGAAAGAAGATGAATGTTGAAGAAGAATTTGTAAGGTCAGAACTTAAATTCGGTTGTATATCAAATACAAGCTAGGTATGTTGCTGAATTGGCACTTAGGTACGTCAGGTAGCTAATGTCTTCTAGGCCACCTGACGACTTATTAACGACAATACATGCATTTGTTGCAGCACGGTGATGACTCTGCTCTCGCTGGGCATCCAGGTGGAGGGTTAATTGGGCTGGCGTGCCGCAGCAGAGGACTGTCGGGGCGAAAGCTAAAGATCGTTTCTGGCGTGCCGACCTAGTAACATGTCCGGTTCGAGTCTGAAAATTCGTTGACGTTGTTTTATGTTTACTAGAGAGCTGATCTTCCTAAAGTTTGTGTGGCCTTAGTTTCAGTCTATTAATGTGGTTTTAACATTAATTCGAGGATCAAGGTTCAACTTTCTTTATGTTGATACTGCTGACAGTTACACACAATTCAGTCCTGTATTCACAATCGGTTCGATGACGCATAACTCTAGGTTGGCTTATTCAAAGCCTCTCCTGCCTTAGGCTTTTATTTCATAGTCCATTTTATTACTATTTTTGAGGAAGAAATACGCAAATGTTTGGAGTGAACGGCAACACCACATTTTTTTATCAAACTATAGTGTTTTTTGTTTTTTTTTTCTGTATTTCATTTAAATTTTCTGGAAGTTAAAAGTTAATAATATTCGTATAATCTTTCATTTATAGTTGTTTGCGAATTAAAAATACATTTCTTTAGCAAAGGAAATAAATAATCAAATTTTAATACATAATCTAGGCCTTATTTTTTTTTAAAAAGACACTGGGGTCCAAATAGCGTTAATTAATATTAATTACAAGAATATTGGAGAATTGTTCACTATAGATTTTATGTTTCTAAAATACAGTTTATTTCTAATTGAAAAAGTAACATATGTAATTATTAAGTGATTTATTCAATTATCAATGAGATTAAAGTACATACTTAATACTATGAGATGAGAGAGATAGGAAGCTCTTGCTGGCTGTAAAATTCTATCTTCATACTTTTTTTTCATAAATTATATAAGTCTACTTTTAGTAGCAAACTTCCACAGGTTATGGTGCTTACACATATATTTCTTCTGGATTTCCGTGTGCTAAGCATCACTAATTCAATTGAAATAGGAGAAATCCAGAAAGATTATAGCTATAATATAAACTATATTACTCAGTATCCGTATTTTCACTGTGGAACATTTATTTTTCACTATTCGTACACAGATAAAAAACAAATTTTACACAATTTAAATACTAAATAATTGGAAATGCTTAGGAGTTGTCAAGTTTTGAGGTTTCTTAATTTTTATAAAGAATTCAAGGCGTGCTATGAAACGAAAAACAGTAATTAAGATAAATTAAAAGTGTCCCAGGAAGAACTATTGGTAAGGATCTCAGAGCACTAGGCTTTCTATAATATTAGAGACCCTGGCAGGCAATTTAAGGTAGACCGCAGCAAAGTTTGATCGCAAAGTCTAGGAAATCATCTCGTGCAACGTGATTTATTGTCGGCTGAACTCACCCTATCGAATCATCAATCGAAGTTAGTAAAAAGTATCGATTTTGTATTCCTTGCTTTTTTACAGCTGGCAATGAAAACAGCTGATGCCTGTCAAATTTATTTTGTCGTTATGTTTATATGTTATATTTCTGAAAGCGCAAACATTTCGAGGAAATGTAACATTTTGTATTTAGACAAGTTATCAGAACACATTAAAATTATTCGTATAATGATTCATCTAAATAAAGACAATAATATTGAGTGACTGATAATGGCATTCAAACTAAACTATCAGGTATTTGTTAGTTATATCGTTTATTTCGTGAAAACATGATGTTTTTTTAGCTACATTTCGAGGTAGTTAAATAAATAATTGTGGTCATAGTAATGGTAGATATAGTGTTAAAATGCACAATATAAAATATCAGACATATACTCCAGCACACTCCACAACCAATGCACAAAAGATTCCTTTATCTAGTGTACCACTGTTGGCACAACAAAAATATAATAAAGAAACTGTTACATTATCATCTGCTGAACTGAAAGAATTGAGTAATTCAGAGGTAGGTAATTCAGTATCACAAATTGCTTAATTTTCCACTGAAAACTTTATTTTAGCTTGTTTTTGTTAAATCAAACTTGTTAAATAACTCGGACCCAACTGACATACTACATAACTGACAGGTAATACCTTGTTAAAATAAAGTCTTTTATATAACATCTTATAAAAACGTAAATATTACTTATATAATTTAACCAAGCTGAGTCATTTTATGTTTAAAAATAAATATTTTTGAGAAACTTGTGCTAAATAGGGTAAATATTACAGATTTACAATTTACAACAGGTAGTTGTATGATTAGAAATATTACTTAATTAAATAGTCATGTATACAAGTATGTATCTTTAAAAAATGAATAAATAAGTAAAGGAGACTTATCTCAATTTATGATGTTGGAATTTTTGTCACACTAGCACTACACCACAATTATCACCATTACCTCACACACTTTGTATTTTCACTCAACACATGTCACTAACCATGTTTGCACTATAGGAACTGATGATTGATTAAACTTAGGATTAAGAACTTGACTAGAGTTGTACTGAAATTATGATTAACTCGTGTAGAACTGACTAATCAAAGATAGCAGTTCAGTTCCGGTTAAGTAACCATCACTGAAAACTGTAAAGAATAGGTCCTCTGTCCTTACGTAGATTATTTTTGCATTTGCAAATATATGTTTAATTAATCATAAATTATCTAATTTAATAGTTATATTTTAATCTTGTTTGAATTGATCTTCTAGTTTGTTCAACATAGGTCTTATCACAATTATCATGATTTATCTCATATATTTCTTTCACATTCCCTGTTTGCATGATCTAAAATCAAAACAAAATTTATCAGTAAAAAAGGAAACAACAAACAATAAAAAAGATGGCAGCATAAATAATAACAGTGCTGAGTTAAGTAATTTTATTTATAGAATCTTTTTCTAGCTATTCTAGCAAGTTTAAAATTGTTGAAATGAGGCTAGTAATGATTTCTTATAGTAATCCGCTAATCCATTAAGTGCATTGATAGGTGGTAGGTATCTTTATGCCAGATTGGCAAACTTTTTTATTTACAGTTTTTCAGAACTCTGATTTTCATTAAAAGTTTGTAACCTAATAAAAATCTTTTTTTCCAAAATTGGTGCAAATATAACGGTGCTTACCAAAACTGCATTGCTAGGACAATGTCCAAACTATTAAGCATCTTTTAACGTGGAATTACTGGTAATACATAAACATTTGGCAATATATAAAGTTTTTTTTCCCGAGGTTTACTGAAAACTGCTGACCTTGAATTTTTTTTTTTTTTTTTTATGTACCAGATAAATTATTAAAGGTAATGCACTCGTGATAATTTTCGTTCAATTTATACCCTGTGGAGAATATTCCAGAATTTTTTCAAAATTTTTTGATCGGTACCTTTTGAGGTAAGGGGGGACAGCGATTTTTCGCGATTTTTTAAAAATAATACAAAAAAGTATGCCCAAGTATTACATTATATATATATATATATATATATATATATATATATATATATATATATATATATATATATTTTTGAACTCGTATTTTTACAAACTTTCATTTGACACTGCATTTGATGACCTGGTAAATTTTTTCTTCACGTCCGATTTCAGCCCCCAAAACTAAACCCTTAAGTCAAAATTGAACTTTCGAAATTACCCGGCTCTGATGAGGGCGTCAATTCCTATATTAGTATCAAATTTCAATTTTTTATGCGAAATAGTTTCGGAGAAAATCGGGTATGACAGACGGACAGACACCGAAGTGATCTTATAAGTGTTCCGTACGGAACACTAAAAATATTATTTTTTTGTATTGACTTTGCTTTGGTCGGATCCCTGGCGGTTGTCACGTCGTAAGATACAGTGTAAGAGATTAATGGAAAGTAAAATATCCTTCACTGTCTGGGAGATCGGTGGAATAGACTATTGAAATAACCTTAAGGCTTGTTAATACCGCAAAGGTTCATAAAAAATAAATTTCAAAATATTCAGACGTAAAAACTCCAAATCCAATTTAAGGTTATGTCTTTAAAATTGGTTCTTTTTAACTAATTGACTATGGTAGAATTGTCCGTGTTAAAAAATTTGGTATTGGTATATATGAAAATTTGATTTTTATATTAACTATCTATCGTCAGAACTGTTATCATATTAAAACCGATGGAAAATAGTTTAAATTCAAAAAATATTGAAAATATTGCAAGAAATGAGTGGATTATATTGTACATTTATTTGTAACTAGCCGGGCCCGCGGCTCCGCTCGCGTGGACTTGAGTCACTACTATCGTCACTGCTTATTCCTTATGTTACCCAACGTAATAAAATATCTCCCATTATTTCCCCTTATCTCCCAATATTTCTCCTTATATCCCATTATCTCTACATAATTTCCATTATCTAGTCTTATCTCTGTTCATCTCCCATTATTTCTCCTTATCTCCCATTATTTCTCCTTATTTCCCATTATTTCTCCTTATCTCCCATTATCTCACCTTATTTCCCATTATCTAGGCTTATCTCGACTTATCTCGCAATATTTCTCCTTATCTCTCATTATTTCTCCTTATCTCCCATTATCTCACCATAACTCCCATTATCTAGACTTATCTCTGCTTATCTCCCATTATTTCTCCTTATCTCCCATTATTTATACTTATCTCCCCCATAACGCACCTTATCACCCATTATAGAGGCTTATCTCGACTTATCTCCCATTATTTCTCCTTTTCTCCCATTATCTCACCTTATCTCCCATTATCTAGGCTTATATCGAATTATATAGAACATATGTATAAATTTATAAAAACACGTAAATCGGATAAGTGGTTGTCGAGTGATAAGCGTACTACCGGACAGATAGACAGACAGAGAGACGTTGTATTTTATTTATATTATATTCTTTGCTACATGATATTGTTCCATATTTAATGCTTTAGGCAGTGTATTGCGAGAGAACGCGTTAGCGGCAAACTTTTCTCCGACTTGATTCACTATTATCGTCGCTGCTTATTCCTTATGTCACCTAACGTAATAAAATATATCCTATAACCTGGCCAGAGAACATACATATGTTTAAAAAAAAAAGCACGTAATCGGATAAGTGGTTCTCCAGTAATAAGCGCACAAACGGACAGTTCTGTCCCATTTTTGTAGTTAATATTTTATATTTAAGCACATTTTTCAAAATTGAAAATAAAAATATAAATATCCTCTCAATTTGTATTTATAACTTACATGCTAATGTTTATTATTTTTTTCCTGTAGGAAAATTTAGGTCCTCCTCCCCCTCAAGATATATCCAGAGAGAATCTAGGATTATGGAATGGCTGGATACACAAAAGCGACCGAGAAGTAGTGCGAGAGGCGGCTTCCAAGGGATATGTTCCCCTTGCCAGCAAATTTTTTAGTTCTAAAAAGAAAATGGATATTGATCAGATTACCGAATTTATAAAAAAAATGAGGTGAGTATTTTTCATTGTATTATTTATTTATTATTTATTCTTCACGCTTCATGGTCCCCAGATCACAAAAAACTTAGGCACTTATTTTCATCATTCGGTCAGTCTGGAGTTCTATCTGTCTGTGGGTCTATTGACAGGATAACTCTCAAATGAAGTAAGATATCGATTTCAAATTTGATACGTAGATAGTACTTGACATAAGGATGGAACCTATAGTTTTTGGGCAATATTACTAAAGGGGAAGGGGGTGGAGGTCGACATATATTGTTTATTTTCTGAAACACCATTTTTCTTAGATTTTTTTTACATATTGAATAAATTTTAAGCATAATTATTGGTAGTCAAACATATATCGGGTTAAAGGGGTGGAGCAGTGTATTAAAGAGATCGATTCAAAATATCGTGTTACACGTCCTTTTTAGAGTTCTTAAAGTAGATTGTAACATTAATTTTTTCCTGGATTTTAAGATCATATTACAACACTGTTTTTCTATCAATAACACAGCACGACTTGAAAAATGTATTTTGAATGAGAGTAGTCATTTCGCGTAGTTTGAGGGTCGCTGAATCCGAATCCGGCATCAGAATTGCTCTATCACGTCAGGTTTTCTAAATATCCTAACCTAAAAGTGCAAAAAACGCTATTTTCGCCTATATTTGAGGTTATGTATCATCGCGAAAAAATTTTTTTCTCTAAAAACTGTGTTCAGCATTTTAAAGTACAAGACATTTTCTTTCGAATGCCGTTAAGTTTGCTGAAATAACTTTTTTTTTTTCATCAAGATATCGCATTTTGAAATTTTTAGGTCTTACATATGGAAAGCGAATATATTGTGTAAAAAAAAGTGTTTGATTAAAAAAAAATACTTACTAGTATATCGTTATGTAATTTAGATTATTAAATTCGAATTTGATGTCTATTTTGCTTTACCATGGTAAGATTTTTCAACTACTGTTGATCGCTTTTAGCCGCAATTGGCGTTATCCAGAACCAACCGCGAGGAGGTATCGATCATTGGTTCCTTTTTTGTCTTTTTTTTTTTTCCTTTTTTTGTTGCTTTTGTTTTCTTTTTTTGTATTTTATAATTTTTTTCTTTTGTTTTTGCCTCTTTTGATTTTTATATTTGATTATTAAATCGCTATTTTTTTAAAATTGTAACATGAAGTTATTTTATTGGCAGAAATCTAAGCTTAGTAGCCTGTCGTTTATGTGAAGTTGTCAGATCATCACGTTTTAATAACCAGCAGTAGTCGGCTATCATGACAGCATTCTATCTTCCTGGATACCTACTTTCAATAGTTTTTAGATCCTGGTGAAATCTTTCTCCTTGCTCATCGCTTACATCTCCCAATTTTCCTTTTGGAAAGTAATCGAGATGGTTATATAAAAAATGTAGTTCTGACTCATGCGACAGCCTAGATTTTTAAATTTTTGTAGCATGTCACTTACAAGCTCTTTGTAGTTTTTTTCTTTTTTATTTCCTAAAAAACCATTTATTACTTTCTCAAATGCAAGCCAGGCATCTTTTTGAAATGCTCATCTTTACATAACATTTTAATTTGTGGTCCGATAAAAATACCTGCTTTTATCTTTGCGCCACTAAGTTTTGGAAATTTTTCACATAAATATTTGAAACATGGGTTTGACTGTTCTAGTGCTTTCACTAACTGCTTCATGATACCTAACTTAATGTGCAATGGTGGTAAGAGAATTTTTTTTTGGATCGACTAATGCTTCATGAAGAATGTTCATTGATCCAGGTATTAAATTGTGTCTGCTAGGCCAGACCTTTTTCGACCAGTGATCTTCATCTGCCCTACTGTCCCACTCACACAAGAAACATGGATACTTAGTATATCCACTTTGTTGGCCAAGAAGAATGGAAATGACCTTAAAATCGCCACATATCATCCATTCATGTTTTTTGTAATCTATTTTTTCCAGAAGCAGCTTCATATTTTCATATTTTTCATCGAGAACTGTTGAATATCCCACGGGAACTGATGCGTATAGATTTTCATTATGAAGAAGAGCTGCCTTCAAACTACGAGTAGAGGAATCTATAAAAATCCTCTATTCATCAGGATCATAAGTTTTAAGGCCTAAAGCTGCTATTAAACCTGGAACATTTTTACAAAAAACTAGGGATTCTGTCTCGCCAAAAAATGTTAAAAATTCCTCCTCACGATGTTTGTACCACGTAAAACTTACCCCTGGGGAAAGTACATCTTTTTCCTGCAATCTTGAAGCTAATAGCATCGATTCTTCTTTTGAATTCCCTAAATCTCGATTAAGGTCATTCAACTCTGCTTGACTGAAAGTCTGAGGTTTACCGGTTGATGAGCGAAGCTCTTTACTACTATAAACAACTACAAATTCTTTATCATCTTGTTCCCTTTCTTTGTCTCCTATTTCATTTGAAATAGAAGAGTCAACAGAACTTTCAATCTCAGATGAAGATGTAGATATATCTCTGTGTGCAGTGCGTAAAGGAATGGGATTTTCAGAAGAATGAGGGTTAGGCTTTGTAACTGAATGCACATTTGCATATTTAATTACCCTTTTATTCTTAGAATTAAAAGAACTTATAAGTTTGCCATCGTTACATAAACAAAAATAACAATCATCTACATGATTTTTTTGGCTCTCGCCAGATAGTAGGAGTACCAAATGGCATAGAATTTCTATTTCCATTTTTCCAAAGGTTTAAAGATGTTCTGCAAGATTTACATATCATATTAGGGACCCACTTTTTATTTAAATTAGTTAATTCTTTATGAAAATATTCCTTGTAAATCAGTTTAGTAGACGGTAATATGATCTCGCGCTTTTTTGCAGGAGTATAATTACCACACACATTACAAAACATCTTCGGATCATTTACACATTTTCGTGAAGACATTTTTCATTGACCTAAAGAATTTTTTGTGCTGAGAAGTATGTAAAAAAAATATTTATGTTTTTATTTATACTAAAAAAGATTTTATTAAAAGTAATAAAATGCAGAACTTTACGGTAACTTGTTTCAACTAAAATTCTATTAAAACGAATTTTTACATTTAAATGATTTCACAAGTTTATTATCAAAAAGTAGTAAACAATTAAAAGCCAAGTACATAAAATCAAAACCGATGAAATAAAAATGTAAAAATTTTATAAACATATATATATATATATATATATATATATATATATATATATATATATATATATATATATATAATATATATATATATAAATCCTAGACCTATATACCTAACGTTTAAATTTTTGAAGCCTGCAAGTCCTACATCAACAAATTTCAAATCACCAACCCAAAACTCGCAAATATTTATTAAAGTTTTGAATAAAATATATCGATGAAATGATTCGGGGTCCGAAACTTAGCAGTTTTTGGGTTTGTGATATTATGATGTGTACAATTGTAAATTACACAGGCCGACAAGATTTTAACCCAGAAACTAGAATATATTTTTCCGAAGGATTTTGATGCACTGAATTGGAATCCGAGGTTTAAATCTCTCAATTGGCCCTAGTTATCGATATATCCTAACCTAAAAGTGGAAAAATAGTGATGTTTGCCTATATTTAAGGTTATGTAGCATTCTAAATTTTTGTTTTCTCACAACAAAATTTAAAGTAACATAACTTAATTGATCAAGCCACAAACTAGCCGAACGATATACACCATAAGCTTTAAAATAATGTAACCTAATCGGTTAGGCCATAAACGATTAAAAACTTACATAATTTGAAAAAATTGCAGCAAGAAATAGACACCATACTATTGTAAAATGCAAACGAAATGTATATTAATTAAAATTAAGTGATTCAGTATAAAGTAATTGCTGATTTTGTGGAAATTTTGATGAAGCTTCTGGTGTGTGCTATTCAGTTATGTAAGTTTAGGGCTTGATCCATTCAGTTATGTTAATTTATGGCTTGTGGCGTATGCCTTTCTGTGATCCCGAAAATATTAGGGACGAGTACCCACTTTTACTTTTTAAAAATACCTAGTTTATGAATTTTCATGATCGCCATACTGAATTTTTCATTTAAAGAAATAAAAATCTAACATCAAATTTGATTTGTGCGACCCCAAAAACATAGAAAACGAATGGTCACTTGGGTACTCATTTATTTTACATAATTTAGCCTTTTCGTCGACATATTGATTCCGCCATGTTAAATACGATTATTATTAATACTTTTTTTACATTTTTCTAACACTACGAATCTCGAGAATACAATAAAACTTAACTAATAACGTTATTTTTGAATGTAATTAACGAAATAATTCATAAAAGTTCCACAGACGATACTGTAACTTTAGTCAAATTTGAGCGGCCATATTAAATTTTTTATAAAAAATTGAATTTCAAACATTTTCAATGTACCCTAATCAAAAAACCAATCGACTGTTCAATGTACACGTGGTTCTTTATGTGTTTCAAAATATAGAGAAATTCACAAACATAACAATTTCAAAATGCGATATCTCAGCGAAAAAAAATGATATTTGAGCAAACTCAACGGCATTCGGAAGAGAAAGACTTGTACTTTAAGATGCTGAACACAGTTTATAGAGAAAAAAATTTTTCGCGATGATACATAACCTCAAATATAGGCGAAAATATCATTTTTTGCACTTTTAGGTTAGGATATTTAGAAAACCTGACGTGATAGAGCAATTCTGATGCCGGATTCGGATTCAGCGACCCTCAAACTACGCGAAATGATTACTCTCATTCAAAATACATTTTTCAAGTCGTGCTGTGTAATTCATGTAATACTAGCTAATTTCAGTTAAGCAGTGAGTTTAAATTTTTGAGCAGTTTAACTAAACCAGCAGGGTGTAACGCGTGTTGGCGACTTAACTTATTTAGTTTGCATTGAATGCGGCTGATTTGGCGTCCCGGAAGTAACCATTTTAAAGACTTCACTTTGAAGAAGGGGCAAAAAATATATATACGGCCATTTCGAATTTTTCAAGGCTTTTTCCTCCAGCATGCCGTAATGGCTTTTTTCCACCGTGATGCAGTAACGGCTTAGTCCTTCGTCAAGCAGTAGTAGGCTTCATTTCTTCCGTCAAGCCGTAGTGCAGTAACGGCTATTTTTATCACCAAGTGGGTGTCGTTTCTAGATCTCAAGTTTGATGCTTTTTTTCGGATCTTAAAACTTTCTGCTCATCCTAAGGCATTTCGGGTCAAAAAGTGATTAGGTACCCAAATGAGACTAGGAGAGTAGAGGCTGAGACAATATTTTTGATGAGAATCTCACCAGGACAGGCATAGCAGCTTAGGGAAAACCCACTAGGAGAAGCCAATCAGTAAGTCAGTAGTACACCAGGTAAAATATCTCACTGCCTGTCTACAACGTGTGTTTCCAACGACTACTCAACATGTGTAATCCACGAAGTTAATTTTACAAACTTTTAGATTGTGTTTTTTAAAGCCTTTTGTTTTTTTAACACTTAGGATCAGTAATTCATAGAACTCTAGTTTAAATGTGTACACTCTCATAGCCTAAGAGGTTATTTATTAAGTCTATGTAATTTTAAGAGTGTAATAAGAGGAGGAATTTTTATTTTGTTAATATACCTTTCTTATTTAAATGTAGCGTTTCACTAAACTCCTGCTCATTTTTTCGGGACGTATAGGTTGTACCTAAATTAATTTTATTTTAACAACTAAATAACTTCAGTATTTTTTCATTTTTAGAGCTGAACTTAGAATCTTTTTATTCTAAAATGAATGGTGCCCAAATCTGTACAACCAAGTTTTAAACAACTATTCTCAAAAGGCGTACAAAAATTACCTCAATCTCCATGTACTCTACCAGTAAAAAAACGAGCTAGCTGATATCTTAATTCTGTCCTCTATTAGTATTAATATCCACTCAATCCATTCTCAAAATTAAGATATACATAAGGGGCAATTAACGGCTTCTATTTAATAAATAAAATATTTATTAAAAATAGAGGAGCTCGAGACGTTACAAAACGGCCGCGAAAACAAGAGATTATAAGATGATTCCAATAATGTTGGTACTTTTGTTATTTCAATTACTTATGACCAAATATATAAGATAGGAAAGAGAGTCAGAGAGGCCGCTTCGCATTAATCATGGTGTTACACACCTTTTTAGGGTTACTGGAGATGAAAACTCTGAAAAATTGTATTATTTTTCTCCTATTTTGAATTATTTATGAATGTACATATAAGGAGTTAATAAGGTAGCGGAAAAAAGTTAGTGCTTCGTATATATTTTGTTATATGTTCTTTTCAGGATTTTTGGAAACAAGGAATCTGAAAATTGTTTTATTTTTTCGTTATTGTCACTTAATTGAATATGTGAGGAGTTAATGGGGAAGCTGAGGTTTAGAGAAGTTGCTTTAAATGTATTGTTATTGAGCCACTTCAGGATGCGTAGAGTCGACGAATCTAAAAATTGGCTTATTTTTTGCGATATTTGCAACTGGCCGAACATGTAAGGTGTTAATAAGGTAGGAAAGGAGGTTAGGGGCACTTCATATGTGTAGTATTATAACTCCTTTTCAGGGTTCTCGAAGTTAAGGACTCTGAAAAGTGTGTTTCAATATCTTTAATTTTTCAAACATGTAAGAGATCAGTAAGGTCTGGGAGGATTTTAGAAACCTTGCTTCGTATATATTTTTTCAGGAATCTTGAGGAGACAGAATCTCAAAATTATGTTATGTTTTATTATCAGCAAATTGGTCAAATTTGAAAGGTATTAATGAGATGGACCGGGAGTTATTCGGGTTGCTTCATATACGTACGACGTAAAAGAAGACGTCTTTTTTATTTTTTTTATGTCGCAGAAGCTGGAAATTGTCTTATTTCTTAAATATTTTCGAGTTTAATAGAAATGATATGCAGAGGGAAATGTACGATTTTAATTGTAAGTTTTACTGACACTCTTTCTGTTCTCAACTTTTTTGTCATTAATATCTTCTATAAAGTACCTATTATTTAAAATATCGTTGCAGGGAATCATCCCCCTTATTTTTTAGTTCTCCTTATGGAACACTTATAAGATCACTTCGGTGTTCGTCTGTCTGTCTGTCACACCCGATTTTCTCCGAAACTATTTGACATAGAAAGTTGAAATTTGGCAATAATATAGAAATTGATGGCATCAGAGCCGTGTAGTTTTGAAGGTTAAATTTTGACTTAAGGGGTGTTAAAAGAAATCTTGTAAAAACACGAATTCCAAAAAAATATATATAATGTAATACTTGCGCACGCTTTTCTTTGTATTGTTTTTAAAAAATTACAAAAAGTCGCTATCCCCCCCTTATCTCGAAAAGTACTTATCAAAACATTTTGAAAAAATTGTGGAATATTCTCCAAAGTGTGTATATTGAACGAAAATTATCACGAGTGCATTACCTATAATAATTTATCTGATATATAAAAAAATCCAAAATTTGAATCATCAGTTTCTAGGAAAGATCAGTAAAAAACTTTGTTGAAAACTCATTTGAGATGTGTTTTGTGAAGTCATTGATCATTTTATACCTCCATAACAATTTTTATTTTAAAAGCAATCAACATACAAAACACTAATTGCGCAAATCCAACTTGCACTTGCCCAGTTATTTTACTGCTTTGTACCTTGGGCTGTAATATACGTATTTCGTATTTCTATATTTTTTGCTTGTATGTCCTGTTGTTCCTTTCTACTGTCGCCACTAATTTATGACACATCAATATCACTTATAGGGAATGAAATATTATAGGTTACTCACCCTACTCTTTAGCCTCTTATGTTTGATAATAAATGGTTATGCTTGAAATTTCTCAATTACCAACCAAAAAGCAGGAAAAAATCTTATCGACCGTTATGTTCACCAACCCTTTATAATTCTTGTTCCTGTTTCAATTATTATATATGTATAGGCCGACGGAAATGGTAACCTGAAATGTGAAAAATGCAAAAACCTCGTGATTTTTTTATAAATACAATAATTCCTTTATCAAGGGAGGTCAAGATCATGTAATTTGAATAGAAGTAACTATTTGTTGTGTTTGATTTTAGGTTTATATTTTTGTTGATGAACTTTTAAGAAGAAAATTAATCCATACTGTCCTGAGAGCATTGAAAAACATTGATGTTGATCCGATACATGAGTTGCAAAATATTTTCTATAAAACTACAAATGAAAATATGAGGCAGTATGTTGGTAATTATTTAAAAGAACAGAACTCTTTACCTACTACATTGGAACACTTGTGGATTCTTCTGGAAATTATTGTACAGAATAAGGTTTTTACTCATCCTAATAGTTTAAAGGAGGACAGCATTGAAAGTTTAAATAAAAGATCTGACGCGTGGAAAGATCAGATAGCCGCTAAGTTGTTTTTGAGCACCCATGGTAAGGCTTATATTGTAGGTATGGTGTACTCTTTTGCTTGGTTAATATTTTTTGCTGTATCTATGAGTTATTAGGTGTACAAATTAATACGGGATCTTCAAAATAACTATTTTCCGTCACTTGGATGTATAGAAGAATCAATATCACCCCTTCATGCAATGCTGCTATTCACATAACTTCAAAATACAGTATCAAATAGCAGCATTTCAAGCACTGCATTTCAAATGCAAAAAAGCCTCCGAAGCTGCGCAAATTATTTGTTCAACTTTGAGAGAAGTGTGATGCACAAAATTTTAAATTTGAGATGGGAAGTTTACCCTCATGCGGCGTATTTTCTGCACAAGACCCCCGCCTGATTACTATTTATCTCTGTTACTACATCATTGCGCCGATTCTCATTTTATTGGAGGCCATTAAAAAAAAGTATAACTGAATTTATCGATTCGAAACTACTATTCTTTTTCAGAAGGAAAATTCGCCAGATGCTTGATAAATGGGCAAAATGTGAAGATGATTTTGGAATATTTGTGTTTATCGAGTTGTATTCTCTTTGTAAATAAATAAATATATTATTTTATATTTGTACACCTAATATTTTAATACAGCATTTGATGTCTCCAGACATTAGTACAACTCGATGCGATCAGTTGCAGTAACTAGTTGGTGTAGCTTTTTCAGTAACTATTTTTATCTCTTCTGGCCCAAAAATTCACAAAAATGAATGCTATGTATAACATTTCTCAAACAAATAATGTCAGTAGGAAACAGATTTCTTTAAGAGTTTTGAATACTGCATGATTGACATTGATGGAGGTAATAAACAAATCCTTTTTTTAGTGTTCCATATGGAATACTTATATGGGGTCACCAGGGTGTCCATACGTCTGTCTGTTTGTCACACCCGATTTTCTCTGAAACTATTGACATAGAAAGTTGAAATTTGTCACAAATATAGGAATTGATGGCCCAATCAGAACCCTCTAATTTTGAAAGTTAAATTTTGACTTAAAGGGTTAGTTTTGAGGGGTGAAATCGGAAGTGGAATTTTTTTTTTTCAAGATAATTGAGTGTGGTGTCAAATGAAAGCTTGTGAAAACATGATTTAAAAAATATATATGATATAACACTCGCGCAAACTTTTCTTTAAATTATTTTAAAATACCCGCCAAAAATCGCTGTCCCCCATCCTGTCTCTAAGAGTACTAATCAGAAAATTTCGAAAAAATTTTGAAATATTCTCCATAAGATGTAGATTGAATGAAAATTATCACGAGTTCATTACCTTTTATAATTTATCTGGTATATATAAAAAAATATTTTTTTCAAGGTCATTGAGTGGGGTATCAAATGAAAACTAAAAATTGCCAAAAATCACGGTTCCCCAAACTTATTTCTAAGAATACTAATTAAAAAATTTCAAAAAAAGTCTAGAATTCTCGATAAGGTGTGGATTGAATGAACAATATGAGGAATGCATTACCTTTGGTAATTTATATAGTATATAAGAACAAAGATCAGAAATAAATTTTGTTGAAAACTTATTTAGAGTGTGTTTTGTGAAGACGCTAATCATTTTATATCTCTGTAATAAAAATTCAAATTTTAAAATTAATCACCATGCGGAACACTAATTGCTCAAGTCCGACTTGCCTCTGCCCGGTTTTTTAAACAGGCATCTGTCTGTAGTTATT
Organism: Pachyrhynchus sulphureomaculatus; assembly: GCA_019049505.1. NCBI lineage: Eukaryota > Metazoa > Arthropoda > Insecta > Coleoptera > Curculionidae > Pachyrhynchus > Pachyrhynchus sulphureomaculatus. The sequence continues at coordinate 200,079,296 of CM032446.1, forward strand.
CTGGTGTTTAAAGGTGAAGATTATGCTGACCAACTGTCTGCTCTGAGCTCTTTTTAGTAGTTGTAAAAATAATAGAGAAATTGGTAAAAAACTGTTTTTTGCTTTTTCTCATATTTTAACTCGAGTACTGTTTGGATTGAGGTACTAATTAGGCTATTTTTTCTTTTTGAACATATTTTCCCTATAACATGAACTAACCCTAACCCAAATAATGTCAAAGGTAGCACCATTTTATGATCTTGTAATGGCATTTTACCGCGTGAATCGCAGAATATTGTTTACAAAACTTATTATTTGTGGCTTCGTAGGGATAACTTTTAGAAGTTAATCAAAGGTTTCTTAGAGCCCCTTCAGATCCTTTACTTTTTCTCATTTATGTAAATGATCTTACCAGTCTAAATATAAATGAAAAATTTGCCTTGCACCTAAAATTTAATAATAAGCCTAAGAATTGTTTTGTTTTAAATGTATTGACGCGCGAATTGGATGTTGTAGTAGCTTTCATTGAATATCATTGTCACTACCATGTGTATGTTTCAGGTATTTTGTCCTATTTATGTAAAAGCGTACACTGCGTATTTTCATGCCAGATTAGAAACAATTCCGCTCTTTATATTAACAACAACAACATTTTAGTACTAGTTAATATCTTTGTACTTAAATAGTATAGTTTGTCGCAGAAAGGACTATCTCATCATTCGACGGAAATTTCTTTCCCGAAGCCAATTTTTAAGGTTAGGAAAAAAGCCACTTGTGGCCAAATCTGGGGAATAGGGTGGCTGAGGAACTAATTCGAAGCCCAGCTTGTGTACTTTTGCCATTGCAGCGGCGATGTGTGAGCAGACGCATTATCCTGGTGAAGAAGCAGTTGGTCGCTTCTTCTTCATCTCACTATGTAAACGGTCGAATAACGTTGCGTAATAAGAGCCAGTTATTGTTTTACGCTTTTCCAAATAGTGAATCATGATGTGAGTTCCAGCAACAGTTTTCTCGCCGGTAAAACTGTTTTTGTTTTTTTCGGTGCATATTCGCCTTCGCCAACCCACTGTTCTGACTGCGTTTTATCTCCGGGGTGTAATGGTGAATCCACGTTTCATCTACAGTCACAATACGACACTAGAAGTCCTTCGGATTACGCTGCAACTTTTCCGAACACAATTTTAAAATCTTTTTGTATGTTTCTGATCAGTGTTTTCATTTTTAGAACTTCATGCAGGATATTATGTACCTGTTCACAGGAGATGCCTATCATCTCAGCAATCTACCGAAGCTTAATGCGTCAATCTTCCATCACGATGCCATGAATTCTATCGACCGGACGTCCTGAACGAGCGGCATCTGCAGAGCTCATACGGCCATGTTTAAATTAATTTATCCAGTAATAAATGGTCTTTAGTGCTGAGGCAGAGTGCTCACGAATTTTCTTCAGTTCAGTTTCTACTATGGGCCGCAATTAACTTTTTAGAATAAAAATGCTTTATTGCTGCATGATACTCGGCTTTATACATTTCTACGAAACGTGTAACATAACACCGATCACTTACGCTAGCTGCCAACAAACATCTGTGCGTTGCATCTCTTTGAAACTTTGAGCATAACCGTTACAAGAATCACGCCTACCAACAGTTATAGCACTTAACAAAACTTCCCGACATTTCGTAAAAATTTACTAGACTTATCAATCCACCCTAGCACTTAACTAGATATACGCATACAACATCTCTTCCGATTCCTACATCTAATAAAAATAGAAATTAATCGATTTTTAAGGAGACCATTTTTTTCTTATTAAATCATCAACCGAAAATCCTTGTTATAGTAGCAGAATTCTCGGGTTTAAAATATGTAATGTTTTAGTCAATTTCCACTGGTTTATTTATAATTGTGATGACGCATTTCGCTGTCGATGCAGCTTCTTTGGATCTACATTTTACACTGTCAAGTTAGGTTTAATGTTTACAATTTTATATTATTTCTTACTTATAATATTACACCTATTTAAATTACATTGATAGTGTTGGAAAATGGTATTACGAGAATAAATTCAATAATGGTGAATTGTTTAAATCTACCTGGTATTTGAGCAAAGTACCTGTAGTCCTTAATCGACTTATTTGCATTTTCTCTAAAAGGTTTAGTTTTAAAGCTTTTTGTTGGGTATGTAAAATTTTGAAATTCTTATTAAACATTATTATCTTTATTGGTTTGCGGTTTTTCTGTTGGTTTGCCGAAATAGGTTAAGTATTTAAATGGGGTTTTTCTGTCCTTAAAATTTGGGTATATTGCTGAGATTGCCTTGTTTCTAAGTTTTTTTCCTAACGATGTTATCGATTAAGGTAACTGAATAACCGTTATTAACGGCTACTTGTTTTATGTAGTTTAATTCTTTAGTAAAATTGTATTCTGATAAGGGAATATTAGTTAGCCTGTGTATAAAGCTATGGCTCATGTTTTAAGAACAGAAAAATCACATTTAAATGCTTAACCTATTTCGGCAAACCAACAGAAAAACTGGGAAAATTTTTAAATAACAAAAATATTAACATAGCTTACAAGATAAACAGTACTATAGGGAAATATCTCAAAAACTACAAACCGCAAATCAATAAAGATAATAAATCAGGGGTATAATAATTAACATGTGGGTCATATCCTAAAGCATACGTAGGACAAACTGGACGTACATTTATCTGAAGAATTACAGAACACGAAAAAGTTTCATCCATAGAAAGTCTAATTCAACATATGCTAATCTTCTTTTAACAGAGAATCACACGTTTAATAAGAATTTCAAAATTTTACATACTCGACAAAGAGGTTTAAAACTAAACCTTTAGAGACAATGTAAATAAATCGATTAAGGACTTCAGGTACTGTACCCGACCACCAGCTAGATTTAAACAATTCCCATTATTGATTTTATTCTCCTAATACCATGTCTGTGTGGGTTTTCCAATACTATTAATATAATTTAAATAGGTGTAATATTATAATTAAGAAATAATATAAAATTGTAAACATTAAACCTAACTTGACAGCGTAAAATGTAGATCCGAAAAAGCTGCATCGACAGCGAAACGCATCATCACAATAATAAATAAACCAGTGGAATTTGACTAAAAACAGTCTTTTATTATATATTTATAATGCATTTCCATCAAGAAGAAGCTACAACCATCCGATCTTTGGTTTTAGTAGTGTGTAGTATGTAGTTATTTTTATCTTGGATGTGTAAATTAATTTTGAGGGATTTTTTGGTAAAAATGTCGCTTTATTTTAAAAAAATAGTTACAAATTGATTATTCAAAATGTTGTCCATCGCTAGTCACTACTTCCTCCCATCTTTGTGGCAGCATATGAATACTACGTTGAAAGAACGACTCATCTTTTGAGGCTATCCACGAATCGATCCATTTTTTGGCGTATTTTTAAGAATGGAAGCGTTCTTCGGACAGGCCGGGCGTCATCGATCGGGACAAGAAGGAGAAATGTCTTGTTAGTACGGTGGAGGTAGGACATCTCATCCAAGCGTTTTTTACGAGTTTTGTAACATGTGGCCGAGCATTGTCATGTTAAAAAATCACTTTGTCGTGTCTTTTGGTATATTGCGTTTGTTTTTCCTTCAACGCTCGACTCATTTGTATCAATTGTTATCGGTAACGTCCCGTAATAGTTTTGTTTGGTCGGAGCAGCTAATAATACACTACACCTAGCTGATTCTACCAGATACACAGTATCAGCTTGAAGCCATGAATATTCGGCTTTGGCGAGTATGTTGATGATTCACCGGGCTTCACGCATGATTTTTTGCGCTTTGGATTATTGTAGCTTATCCATTTTTCATCACCGGTTACTATACGATGTAAAAAACTCTTTCCGATTGTGCCATTGAAGCAGTTGTTCACAGGTGAAAAATCGCCTTTCAACGTCTTTTGGTTTTAGTTCGTACGGCACCCAATTTCCTTGCTTTTCAATCATTCATCAGTGCATATATGCGCTTGGAAATGGTTATGCGATCAACTCCTAATGGTTCTGCAAGTTCTTTTTCCTTTTGGCACAGGTCTTCATCGAGTAATGCCTCCAATTCTTCATCTTTAAATTTTTCAGCGCTCCTGGACGTTCTTCATCTTTCGTGTCGAAATCACCACTTTTAAAAAGTCGAACTCACATGTTTTTATCGCTGGAATATCATCACTACAGGTTTCCGACAGCAATCGATGACTTTCAGCAGCTCTTTTCCTCGAATTAAACTAGAAAAGTCACGCTTTCCGTAAATGATGTTTTGTTAGCACGTAATTCGATATATTCAATGCTCAAAAAAAAAAAAAAAACAATAGGCTGTTTACAATTCGGCAAAATAACATATACTAAAAATTAAAGTCTAATGATGGTACTTCACTTCAGTTTTTTCTAAAAAAAAGTTAATGTTACTGACCCCGATATAGTCATGTCAGGGCACTCCATTCCCCTAGCATCGTCACTCAATTTGTTGGGCGTTAATTTGGTAGCAAATATGTCCTGGCATGAACATGTCGCAGGCATAGCAGTGAGAGCTTCTCAAAAGTTGGGAATATTATTTCGAACCAGAAAGCTTTACACTCCACAACAACTGTTAATTCTTTACAAAGCTCAAATTCGACCAACTATGGAATACGGCTCCCATGTTTGGGGCTCCGCTCCCAAACACACATTGCATTTGTTGGATTCTGTTCAGAGAAGAGCTGTTCGTCTGATTGGAGACTCGGAACTGACGCTGGAACATCGAAGAATGGTTGGCGCCTTGAGTCTGTTCTACAAGTATTTTCATGGAAAGTGTTCGAAGGATGTAGCCCGCTTAATTCCCCCCAGAGCGGTGCACTAATACTTCATATCCGTATGAGGTTCAGCTTGTTCCTCGGCGTACAATGCTTTTCAAGCAGGCCTTTATATGGAGAACATCATCCCTTTGGAATAATTTGCCCAGGGCTGTATTTTTCCACCGAGTACAATTTTCAGCCATTCAAGAACAACGTGAATCGCTTTTTCCGCACACATGCCGCTCCTGGAGCACTTTAGGGACTTCCCTGTAGCACGTGTGCTATACCCATAAAAATACATCAATATAGCAACAGTATGACCGGTACGATATAATACAAGTTACGCCCTCTCTTAGAAATCCCTCAGAATTTATTCACACTCCTTATATTTTAAACTTAAGTACTGCTTTGTTAATGAGGTATTCTTGTGACGATAAAATTTACTTAAGTTGATAATGCCATCTGATGTTTTATTGTCAAGATAAAATTTTTTTTTGAAAGTTGCATACAATATATACAACGAAATAGTTTAAAGATTGCATAAAATTAATTAGGGAAAACTAGGTGCGATAAGTTCCTGCAACTTATTAGGTCGAGTTGCATTAATGCTCAAAGGCATGTAATTTTATAGAGCATCCATACATACACAATTGATTATTTTTACTGTATCTGTTTTTTTTTTCTTTTTTTTGAGATAATCGCCTAGTTCCGTTAGTTAAAATGAATGCTCTTTGGAATCAACTTTTGTCCACCAATGAAGTGCACTTACTTAGAGCATGGATTGAAATAGCATATTCATCAGAACGCAACATCTTAAATATACCTGAAGATCTACTTCTAGTATTTAAATCTTTTCCCATTACAGACGACATGATTGAAGATTTAGCAAATTCAAATTTACCTAGTGACAGTTTCGAAAAACTTTTAAATGACTTAGCAATATATGGAGTTTTCGTTGAATCTGATAGGATAAATTTTTTAAATGTCATTTCCAGGATAGACCAGGCAGATAATATAGAAAATATCTATAAAATCTTGGAACAGAAAGAATCAAATTTGCCTATATTTAAATTCATGGAAATGCTTATGGACTATTGTGTCGAAAACAACTTGATAACCGTTGTAAATTCCTGTATTAGAAATTTAGATATGTCAGCTGTGATCTCTAAGCATAATTCACGACATTTAGATCTAATGATGAATTTTCGAAACCTGGTTCCCGATTTTAATGAAGTTAACCTTCAAAACAATATTTTTACTGTCTCCAAATATCTATCTGATGCCAATTTGGAAAAATTTTTCTGTGATAACTCTCTAATATTTTTAAGCTTATTATTTTTAAATGGACATATATCTATTGAAAAGGTATTGAGTGAAAGATCTCTAGTTTTGGACAATGTGGAACTTTACAGTTGTTTATCTGATCTCTTGAAGCACTTTCATTTGCTGAAGAATGTGTACAATAGAAAAATTGATGGTGTTCAGTGCACACTTACTTATTTCGACTTGCTTGAAAGAAATTTTAAAATTGACGTGAAAAAAATATACTCATTTTATTTTGAAGGAACTCCATTGCCAAATTTTAATTCTTTTGAGCTACAGAAATATTCTTATTCCAAGAGAGTGAACTATTCTTTTTATTTAAAGCAGTGTCGTCCTGGTATTTCGAGTAAGCATTTTTTTATAGACGCGCTGAAGAATTTCAGTAATATTGATGATGAGGTCAACAATTTGGCCAGGAAAAAAGTTTACAAAACAGCAGTTAGAAATTTTGAAAATCTTCCCTTGTTGGCATCTTGTATATCATTTTTGGAAATAATTGGAATAAAATCTGAGTTTTTACGAGTTACTATCAAAGCAGCTAATATTTTGTCTGATTCTGGCATGGATGAAGATAATATAAAAGCTCTACTATTGAATGTTGATAAAAACCCAATGGCAGTTCAAACACTTCTAGAAGATTACCTAATAAGATTTGTAGATTTTGAAGCTATGTTTTATTCTGGGGCTGAATTTATTAAGGCTGTTAAATTGTATGATTTAGTGGTGAAATTTAGTGTTTTGTACAATCTTCCTCTGCCAGAAAGTTTGTTGCGCCACCTGACACAGCACAATCTTTGGTTCCCCTTTTTGCTCTATGCCCAGCTAAAAAACTACCCTGCAGATCAAATTAAGGACGTCTGCTCAAACTTTAGAAACCCGAATTTACTCGAGCACGTTGTACACAGTGTTATGCACGATATTCAAATCAGTGAGACTAACGTTCTCATGAGAGAGCGAGATTCTAGAAAATATCTGTTGTCAAAATTAGGAGTTCGATGGAGTATTGACAGCGCAGGAACAACATCAGGATCTTTAAGATCAAGATCAACATGTAGTGGAAGTCTTGAAAGTAACTCCAGTTCTTTTGGATCAGAAATTTTGGAAATTGACATTTCAAATACTAAAGCCACATTATTGCAAATTTTGATTAGATGCCATAACAGTACTGATCCCCCTAGAGCCCTGTTGCAAGCTTGCCAGTTGTATCGAAATCCTCTGTTAGCAATTTTGGCTACTAGTTATGAGGTTTGTATTAGTTTAACATTTCTTTGTATAGTTCACTAATATTTAAAATAGTGTTACAACGATTCAAGAACAACCCGAATCGCTTTTTCCGCACACGTGTCACTCCTGTAGAGCTTTAGGGAGTTCACTGCAGCACGGGTGCTGGATCCATTAAAAAAAAAAATTTATTGTGCCCCCGTTTTTTAAGGTCTTTTTAATGTTCCGTATGGAACACTTATGGGATCACTTCGGTGTCTGTCTGTTCGCCCGTCCGTTCATCACACCCGATTTTCTCCAAAACTATTTGATATATAGAGTTGAAATTTGGCCCATATATAGGAATTGATGGCCCAATCAGAGCCATGTGGTTTTGAAAATTACATTTTGTTTTAAGGGGTTAGTTTTGGGGGGTGAAATCAGAAGTGAAAAAAAATTACCAGGTCATCGAGGGGAGTTTCAAATAAAAGTAAAAACAAGAGTTCAAAAATATATATGATGTAATACTTGCGCACACTTTTCTTTGTGTTATTTTTAAAAAATGGCTAAAAATCGTCCCCCTACTCTACCTCAAAAAGCACGTGATAATACATATTGGATCTTAAGATATATAGATGTCAGGAACCAAATTGACTTAGCCTAGGTAAGGATCAGTTTACGGAAGACTAATTGCGTCCGACTTGCACTTGGCCGTTTTTTTTTTATCTTGAGAAGGGTTTGAAGTTCTATTTTTATTGATTTTTTTTTGGAAAGTCTGCTTCCGGTCAATTTCTTGAATTGTGTGAGAAGGAGTTTAAGCTCTGCGTCGATTATTTTTACTGTAAATGTTGAAGCTTATGAACTGCCATTTTAAGAGAGGTAATTTTTTACAATTCCCTATGTTTAAGCTTGTCAGCAGTGTCATTGTAACAAAGAGTTTTTTCTTTAGAGAGTTTTCCCCTGTCGGTCATAGATTTTTTATATTATGTTGGGAAGGATTTAAGCTTTTTAATGTTTTAATGTAAGAGTATCTTTGGTAGTAAGATATTGACGTGGGTCTAAACGTTCTATCGTAACGGCTTTTTTTCTTCGAGAGACGCTTCTGCTTATTGATTCGCCCCTCCCGCTATAAACAGCTTCACCTTGGTGTTCTTTTAATGGAATGCCCTTTGTATCCAACTGCCTCTTTGCCCATTGAACTTGGCCTCATCCCTGCTTTTTAGGTGTAATTGTTACTAATATATTTTTAACATTTATAAAATTTATTTTTTATAATAAATCTAAGAATGAATGAAATGGTACGACATCGTGTTGTTCGAAGCCTAATTTGCATTTCTTTTCTTCGTTTTGTTGAGATTACTTTTTGGTATATCAATTTTTTGATTGGTTTAGTGGTAGCTATTTTATATATCTTTTAGGCAATCCAGTTTTCTTTCTTCTTTGTACACGACCGTACCATTTTTCGTTGTTTTGTTCCAGTATCTATTCTCATTCATTGTCGTACATTTTTATTTTGCATTATATTCTTTCTAAATATATCCCGTAATTTAAATATATCCGTTTTTGTCGACTTAAGCTTTCTTTGGTTGTTTTTGTTTATCCTATCCTTTTTTCCAATTTCAGGGCTCGAGACAGCTAATGGTTTTCCTTGTGGATGTTAGTCTTTTGTTTTTTCCTCATCATCTGTTACTGTTATATAGCAGTCTACTACTAAGTGGCTAAAATAAATGTCATTATTTTCTCTGTAATTGGATGTTTGTTGATGCTGCTTTAATGAGTATTTTATTTGTGCATGTTGAGTTCTAATCCTCACTATTTTGTTCTTCCTAACATTTCATTATCACTTGCTACACTAATTTTCTCATGGACTAACTGGAAGATATATGAATATGTTTCTTCTATACCAATGAGTATGCCCTTTCGTTTTCTTTTCTATAAATAAGTTTTCGGAACGTACATTTCAAAGAGCTACACTCTAGACAGTCACATGACATTATTCTACATATTTCTATTTTTGATGTTGACCCATTGTACAAGTTTTTAAGAGCATTTATTAGGACGGAGCTAACATGCATTTCATGTAACATTTTCCCCAACTTCTTAACAAGAACATTGTCATAAGATTTCTGGACATTTAGAACGTTATTCTTCTGGTTCGTATTTGACCATTCTATTTATTTTAGCCCGATTCTGTTATAATTAACTGGTTAACATGGCTAGCTGTATCAACAGATTTATACGAGATCTTCACAAACTTTGAGGCTCTCACCACATCCGGACAACAAGTGACTGATTTGCTGGATAACTGTATTAGAAACAGATATCCGAAGACATTGTGGCAAAGCTGCATAATTTTTATACCGGTAAGTCTGATTTAATTATCTCACATTTTATTTTATTCTATTTTATTTAGTGATTTCTGAAGACATACTTTCGATAAATAATATGTGTTTCATCGGAGTTTGGCTTCAGATTAATTTAGTTTATTTTTCATTTCGTTAGAACTCCGAATTTAGTGTTCTAATCTGGAAGAGTAAAGATCCCTAAAGATGAAGCATGGGTAAGTTACTTCATATTGGCATGGTCTAAAGCCAAGAACCAGGATTATCTTGAACTTTAAATGCTTCCTCAATCTTTTACAAATATTATCAATTGCGACTCTCCAAGGCGTATGATAGTCTAAAGTAGTGCTTAATTCTTGTACAGTTTTTGAAAGGTTTGGCAATCCAGAACCATGTTGACATTTGTATTATCTGGATTTTTATATTAATTCAATTAATTATCTAAAAAATTCATTAAGCTACAGATAAGAGTTCTTTTATATTATTTTCGTTAATACATATGCAATATACAAAAATGTTTTATAAGATTTAAACATTTAACGAAATAAATAGGAAAAATATACTACTTTAGGCCGTCCCTGACTTAAAATTAAAGACAGAGAAAACGTCTCCAATATTGTTTAAATAGCCTTTAACACCGAGTGGCCTCCATTTTTCTCGGTAAAAAATTTAGAAACAATGTGTCCAGTGCTCTTGTCTGATCGCGTCCAAAGTATATAAGGTCATTTCTGTAACAACTGTTTCCTTGACGTGACCCGGCCTAAAACTTGGACGGGAAAATTTCGTTTTAATTATAAAATCGTACCCTTTATTTAAGATAAACTGTTTCATTATTTGAAATAAAACTGAGGTCAGTGATCCTGAAATCCCTTTTATTTCTTCCTACAGCTCGAGTCGGTATAATAGTACCAAAAAACATCACTCCCCGAGAAAAAGGCACATTATTTTATGCTTCTAAACTCTAAGTAAAGAATGTTCTACGCCAACGGTTCCAAGATCAGCCCCACCAAGAAACATATATTTACTTAGGACTTTATTTTATATCTTAGATATAGAATAGAGACCAAAAGCTGAACTCATTTTTGCCTAAATACTTTCTTACTATAGTTATGTTCCAACGAGCAATCGGCATTATTTATGTTGCTTTTTTGTTGTTTTTAATAAAATTATCATTTTATAATATATATATATATATATATATATATATATATATATATATATATATATATATATATATATATATATATATATATATATATATATATATATATATATATATATATATATATATATATATATATATATATATATATATATATATATATATATATATATATGTGTATATATATATATATATATATATATATATATATATATATATATATATATATATATATATATACGTAGCCAAAAGTATTAGGCACCCCTAATAAACACGTGAAACTCATAAAATATTAAAAAAAAAAGACTAATTTGTTTTAACAATACTATAGGTGGCGCTGTCAAAAGCTAAATTAAACAATAGACAATCTCTTTTACATATATATGTATATATATATATATATATATATATATATATATATATATATATATATATATATATATATATATACATAGCCAAAAGTATTAGGCACCCCTAATAAACACGTGAAACTCATAAAATATTAAAAAAAAAGACTAATTTGTTTTAACAATACTATAGGTGGCGCTGTCAAAAGCTAAATTAAACAATAGACAATCTCTTTTACATATATATATATATATATATATATATATATATATATATATATATATACATAGCCAAAAGTATTAGGCACCCCTAATAAACACGTGAAACTCATAAAATATTAAAAAAAAAGACTAATTTGTTTTAACAATACTATAGGTGGCCCTGTCAAAAGCTAAATTAAACAATAGACAATCTCTTTTACATATATATATATATATATATATATATATATATATATATATATATATATATATATATATATACATAGCCAAAAGTATTAGGCACCCCTAATAAACACGTGAAACTCATAAAATATTAAAAAAAAAAAAAAAATTGTTTTAACAATACTATAGGCGGCGCTGTCAAAAGCTAAATTAAACAATAGACAATCTCTTTTACAGATCCATAAAACACCTGGCCCACAAAATTGCAATAATGAGGTTTTTTGAAAAATTTTTAATGTTTTATCAGTCTCTTTTTACTACTTGTAGTGTCCAGAAGCTTCCGTGCGTGTTTTATTTGTGAACTGGACATTCTTATATTTGAGAAATGCCCAAGAAAAATGAGCTTGATATCAAAAAAAAATTAAAATGCAAGCCCTACATGAACAAGGCAAGTCCCAAGTAGAAATAGCCAAGTTAGTGAATTGTTCTCGGGGCGCGGTGCAATCTGCTATTAAAAGGTTTGTGGAGACTGGCTCCTATGCCAACAAAATGAGAACGGGCAGAAAACGTCAGGCTAATGAGCGCAGAACAGAAAACTCATCCGCGAGTCTTAAAAATCAAAAAAAAAACATCATCTGAGCTCGGTGCAATTCTGTCGGAAGAGATTGGGATGCCGATTAGTTCTCGAACGGCAAGGAGAAGACTGACAGAAGCTGGATTAAGAGGGTGCAAAGCTAGAAAGAAGCCTTGGCTTTCAGAGACCAAAAGGAAGAAACGCTTAGAGTGGGCTCTGAGGCACCAATATTTTAGCGAAGAGGATTGGTTTAATGTTGGTCTGACGAATCCAACTTTGAGGTAAGTTTTTATATGATTTATTTTAACAAATAACTACATACAATTACTCTTCATTTAAACTTTGAATTGTTGTGGCTGTTACTTGATGGAAATTCATAACGAATGTAATGAAAGACTGACTTTTGTCAAATTTCCACTTTATTTAAATAAAGTGGAAATTTGACAAAAATCAGTCTTTCATTAAATACTCTTAATTTAATCCGTTTTAGTCAAAATAATAACTAATTTTTTAATTGAGTATTTTTTGTATTCTTACAGCTATTCGGAACGTCAAGTGTGACATTCGTGAGGCGGCGTGTCGGCGAAGAATACCATCCAGATTGCGTGGTACCTACTGTAAAAGACGGAGGAGGCAGCATTATGATCTGGGGCTACATGGCTGCTAAAGGTGTCGGCGAAATGTTCGTTTGTGAAGGCCGCATGAACAGGCAAAACTACATAAATGTACTAGAAACTGCACTGATGCCTTCGCTACCGCGCATTTTTGGCGACACTAATTTAGACGACATCAAATTCCAGCAAGATAATGTACCTTGTTATAAATCAGCGGCTACGATGCGCTGGTTTAGAGACAATAACATTGTCGTGTTGGATTGGCCGGCGCAGTCTCCAGATCTATACCCTATCGAGCATCTTTGGGGTATTCTGAAGCGCAAGATACGGGAGCATAGCATAAAATCAAAAGCAGCGCTAAAAAGCGCTTTGATAGAGAGTGGGATGCCATAAGTACAACTGAATGTACTAGGCTTGTACGCAGCATACCCCAAAGAATTGCTGCTGTAATTAAAGCTAAGGGCGGACACACCAAATATTAATTTATTTCATAATTTTACCTCAATATAAGATTTTATAAAACATACGAATTTAATTTTTTTCCCTGAAACACAAGAAATGAAGTAAATTGTAGGGTGCCTAATACTTTTGGCCAAGGCTATATATATATATATATATATATATATATATATATATATATATATATATATATATATATATATATATATATAGACACACACACACACACACTATATATTATATATAATTTTATTAAAAAAAAATATATTACATAATGGAATGTATCCAACATTTATTTTCATGTTATCTTTAGGCGGATATTTATAAAAAATAACTATTTTTCATTTTAGAACAATCCATTGACACCTTTTATCGCCTTTCTGAATAGAATAATCAACGGTGATCATGAAGTACAGTATCTGATTCCAAAACTGGATAAATTTAAATCCTTAAAAAGTGCCAGACGTGCCAGCATCCTAAGTCAAACAGACTATGAACTAACCTATTTAAAAAACAAAGTTTGGATTGAAAGAACCGCCTTGCAGCTCTTGTGCTCTGTCATTATTTATACAGCTGATTCTCACGATGAACAGTTAGAGTTCGTTGAATTACTTTGTAAAATTAAAATTGAAGATTATTTTTCCTTTGAAATACCAAAATTTAATAATCTTTTGGAAATTGTGCGAACAATTTTTGATACCGACATTAAGCTTAATATAATAGACTATTTTGACTCATCAAAAGAAAAGGAAACTGTTTTGAATTGTATTGACGCTTTAGTTAAAGACGAGTTGTTTGATGAAGCTCTAAAAGTCGCTCGATGTTCCGATGTGGATATTAACATGATTGTACTTAAAAAATGGCAAAACAAGTTTGAAAATAGAGAATCAGGTATTCAGGAGTTTTTACTAGAATGTGATCGTGATTTTACAGATCAGAATGTTGCTCCAGAATATGTGATATCGTTCTATAAGGAGAGAGTTGGTGTAGATGACTTGGATAGGTATTATTTACTTAAGTTTTCTCATAAGTGGGCATTTGAACATTGTCTACCCAGCAGTTATGAACTTGAAAGAAAAAAAATTCTCGAATTTATTAAAATAAATGACAAAAAATTGGATTCAAGTGAGCTTACTGAAATAGATGGAGGCGATATTCATGTAACTTATAAAGAAATGTTTGATACATTGGAGTGCGTTAAACCTCAAGAATATCTCAATAAAGACGTTATAGATCAACTTAAAATTATTTTAAATAGCTCGCTAAATAATAGAAATTTCTGGTTTGCTTTGAAGCTGGAAAAAATGTTTGGTATTAAAAGTAATGATTTGGATATACTAAAGTTGTGCCATGGATTAGCCGAAGGTTTGGTTCTGCCTTATCAGTTGAATATGGAACAGCAACAGCTTATAACAAGAGTAAGGGAGATCCAGAGGTTAAGTTATAGAAGAAGAAGTCTGTCATATAAAACTACTAGCTTATCTTCAGGTGGGTTTCTATATTATAATTTTTGGTCGATGAAAAGTATAAGTCTAGTTCTCAGTTAAAAATAACTGCTCTGAGAAACTGAGTAGTAAAATGGATATGGATACACAGATCGTTTTTAAAGTATAAAAAGATGACACCAAAGGTGGAGTGGAGACCCTCTTGCACCTGATAGTGTAAAAGCTTAGATCCCTCTCAACACAGTAAACTAAAAATCGATGTGCTAAGGGGAGCGAAAATTTTTTACAAAAAAGGCCCCCTACCTACAGTAGAACTCTATATCTTATTTTTTTTTCACAAAAAAACCCATAACTGTATTGAAGTTCTAAAAATTTCCACTCAATTTAAAAATCGATAACGGGGAGGGGGGTTGAACACTTTTCACAAAAGAGCACCCTCAGTAAAAAAAAGTTTCGTTCCTAAAGTGTTTATTATCTATTAGGGCTGAGGAGCATACGTCCTATTCTGGCTTCCTTTGGCTATGCCACCACTCTGAACCTCTTTGTGGTCTCAACTTTGATTTGCGATTAATATTTTACCATAAAACATCTGAGGAGCATACGTCCTATTCTGGCTCCCTTTGGCTATGCCACCACTCTGAACCTCTTTGTGGTCTCAACTTTGATTTGCGATTAATATTTTACCATAAAACATCTTTACCATCATTTAGAATGTCATGTAATTCTGAAATTAAATTATTTTTTTAATGTCAGAAAATCAAATTCAGTATTTATTTTAGAAATACTTGTTTGCTAGGGAATACTGGCTAAATCATTTTATCGTTTTTTTTTTTTTTTTAGATAAAAATTATCTTGACCTTATTGAAGAAGATGAGGAATCTCCTACTCAAAATACCCTAGGGTTGATTCATTCACTGATAGAAAAACTTCAGTATGGATCAGATTTGGCTTACTCCGTTTTTATGAAATATAGAATAAGTTGTAACATAGAAGTACCATATGAGATAGTAGTTTTAAGTATAGACCATATAAGACTGTTAAAAGATGCACTGCAAGATGATTGTATGAATAAACCGGAAGTTATTCATGATTTTTTTGAGGTTTTCGATTGGTCCAAGGAAGAGGTGAGTTAAATGACTTGGGTTAGTATTCATAGTCGCATCTTAAATTAACATTCAACGTCGGTTTTTCAAGGGTTCACCAACCCCGCCATCAAGTCTGTAGTCAATTTTATTACTCTGCTTAAAGAATTCTTAAGTAATGTAAATGAAAGTTTAGTCTGTTAAGAGTTATTGTTTATGTTAAACTCGTTTGTCAAATGAAAAGAAATCAAAAAATTTAACATCTAATGTAGCTGTTCAATATTTAAAAAAAATGCACGACCCCCATTTTTCGTTAGTTAATAATAATTAATTAAAATATACTCCAATATTATAAAAATATTGGTGGTTAGACAAGCTTGTAATTTTTCGTAATCTGTGTGAGTATGCATCCCAGAATGTCCTTTGGTAGGTGCATTTTTTCTCTGTTATTCACACATGATCTATGCAATAGTTGTATGGGCGCATGCTGCTGGGGTAAGGGAGCTTTTCGCTTGCAAGAAAGGGTAGTCTGATTAAGTTGTAGGCCTAAGTAACTGTAGAGGAGCCTTTATAATTAGCAATTGCTGTCCCTTTTTATTCTGGAAACTCTGTGTTACAAAGAAAGTATTACATAATTATTGCACGGTGATTAAATAAAATTGTTGGCTAAACTACTGGCGTTTAAGACGTTGCCAGACCAATAAAAGAAGCATCGGGCGAGCGACGTAACAGTCGAGGACGTCGGAAATGGCAGCTCGACCAAAATGATGAAGACCCGGCAACCGAAAATGGACCTAGCAAAAGTGTGCTGGCGAGTAAGCCGACACCACCAAGGCGGGAAAATCAAAGCAACGTATGAGTTGCAGCACAGGAATCAACGAACACGCCTTGCGTTGCTATAATAAAATCACTAGACCTGACAAGGAAATCACTGAGAAGAGAATCACTCACCGCCTGGACCCATCACCATCAATCCCAAGCGCAACCGACGAAATAATTAATCAAAAACTCCCGCAACGAGAAAGAAACCCCACTAGTACGAAACCAGGATTCAAATGGCAAATAAGAATAGAAAACAAAATCGACAACATCAGAAGAGATCTTGGACACCTTACGCAGTTTATGAACGGGAACGCGTCCAAACGTGTCACACAGGGTCTAGATAAGATCAAATCCAAGTCTTCCAACAGAACACTGCCAGAAATCCTTGATACTTTGAAACAAAAACTATCCGTATATGCCGCAAGACTCCGTAGATACGAAGAATCAAACGAGAGGAAATACACCAATAACCTCTTCCGAAGAAGCGAAAAACAGTTCTACCGAAAAACTATGTACAACAAACAGACAGCAGTGACTGGACCACCAAACAAACAAGAACCCACAGATTATTGGAAGACTGTCTGGTCAGAACTAAAACTACACAATAATAACACTCCCTGGATCAAAGCCGAAGAAGACAAACATAAACATGTGACAGAACAAGAAAATTCCACATTAACTACTGTGGGACCAAATAGCATGATGAGGCACTTGGATACAAAAAAATCAGGAGGTAAAATAGCCCCCCGTTCGGATCTCCGGGTGGTGGCCGGTTCAGGGGCGTCGACATGCAGAGATCATAATTTTAAAATAGATCTTTGCAACATACGAGGTTTAAACTCGAACATAAATTCAGTGCACCAACACCTGCAATCAAATGAACCTCATGTACTCGCTCTCTGTGAAACCAAGGTCAGTTCATCGACCAGCACAGTCAACTGTCTTTATCTTGGGTACGATTTCTATTCCCGACTTAGGCGTAACTTTAGAATCTGTCTTTTGTCAGAAGCGACCTCTTTTACCAATGAGGAGAGGCTCTGGAACCCCAAAACTTTGATGTTATGTGGTTAAAAATAACGACTCAACAAACCACAAGGTTCATCTGTATCCTTTATCGACCACCAAGTGATACCAAGTTTAGAACTACTAACTAACTATCCAAGTGCCGAAATTGCCATCCTGGGCGACTTTAATGTCCAAAATATCAACTGGCTTAAATATGCAAATACTACCGACGAACATAGTCGTGATGTTGAATCATTCTCAATCAGTTGTGGCTTAACTCAGCTTATTGACGAACCAACACGGATCCCTGATCAAGACGGGGAGTTCACCAGTCTTCTAGATCTGTTTTTAACCACCAATCCGGAGATTTACACGTTCACCGTAATTCCGCCGTTAGTCATTTCTCTCTGTGTTTTTCGCTCAGCGATTAACCTGAACTAACCTGAACTGCTCTAGATTTACAAGAATGCATTAGTACCGATTGGCAAACGGTGGTTTGTCGCTAAAACTGAGGAGAGAGAGAGACCCCAAACATCGGAGTAAAACGTGTAGTCAATGGAAAGGGGAATCCGGTATCGTCGTACTAGATCGGTTATTCCAGTCGCCCGATGCAAACCCAATCGAGAACGTATGGTCATACATCAAGCAGAACCTTCGTAGTAAAAAGGTGTACACAATGAAGCAGCTGTCACGGACAATTCGAGCAATTTCGAAATCTTTGCTTTAACAATACACGGAAAATCTCGTCGAAAGTATGCTCTGAAGATGCCAGGCGATCTTCGACGCTGATGGGGACTGGACGAACTACTGAATCATTAGCATTTTACTGGCAATCCTTTACTATCGAATGATGTAAAAAACTTTTAAGTAAATACTTTTTTAATGAACAATATGCGTCACGTTCTTACTTGACCAACTGTATTTTTCTGTTATTTTTAGATTGCAAATTTTGTGTGCGAACAATTTGTCAGCGCGGCTTCAAGGTATTCAAAATCAAAAACTGAAGATTTTACTATGTGGGACATCAGAGTGGCTCAGCAATTCCATTTGGTACTGAAATTATTTAAAGATGAATGTTCGCCTTTGGGCTACAAATTTTACAACTATGCGAGTGCAGTGCACCAAGAACAGGTATTCCACATATGATAATATTAATTGACCACTAGATTAAATTTTTTGAATACTAGCTAGGAAAAATACCTGGTTAACCACATGATGGTTACAAAAAATAAATTTTTAGCGAAGGTGGTGGGATTCATACGGAATCTTTCACGCGACGATATCGAAATGTGGGACAGGAATGCATTTTGCCACTTGGGTTATCAATTCGTGAAACATATTTTATAATCATACTTTACTTACTGAGGGATTAGTAAAAAATCAGACCGGTAAAAAATATCGGTACATGCTATTACAGGGTGTCTAGCGAGCTGGAAAAACCTGAATTTGTTTTTTGGAAAGAGCTTTACCAGGAGTACAAGTATGACATGCGGGCTTTTTTTCTAAAAAAACATGTTAAATTCGGAAGAATGATAAAAGTGCTTTATTCAAAGTATGCTCCATCGCTTGTTATACATTTTTCCGATCTTTCGGACAATTTGTGAATACCACGCCAGTAAAAATCTTCCCCTTTTGCTGAGAACCATTCATCGAGCCATTTTTTCACATCTTCGTACGAACCAAAGCGTTGCTCAGCAAGTGCGTGACCCATCGATGCAAACAAGTAGTACTCGAAAGGAGCCAAGTCTGGTGAGTAAGCCGCATGGGGTA
Organism: Pachyrhynchus sulphureomaculatus; assembly: GCA_019049505.1. NCBI lineage: Eukaryota > Metazoa > Arthropoda > Insecta > Coleoptera > Curculionidae > Pachyrhynchus > Pachyrhynchus sulphureomaculatus. Next base: position 200,098,621 of record CM032446.1, read on the forward strand.
GAACTTCCCAGCTGAGTGGTTCCGACGTATCGCGAACTAGTTTTGCCGTATGTGATGGAGCATTGTCATGAAGAAAAATGACTTTGTGTTGCCTCTTTCAGTATTCTGGCCTTTTTTCAAGCAGCGAACGGTTCATATCGGTCAATTGTTGTTGGTAACGTTTAGTATTAACCGTTTCCCCAGGTTTTAACAGCTCATAATAGACCACGCCCCCCCCTCCGGTCCCACCAAACACAGAGCATTGTCTTTCTGCCAAAGCGATTCGGTCTGGCTGTCGATGTGGATGGTGCGCCTGGGTCTACCCATGGTTTTTTGCGCTTGGGATTCTCAAAATAAATCCACTTTTTATACCCTGTAACTATACGATGCAAAAACGACTTCCTTTTGTACCGAGCGAGCAAAATGTCACACGTGTTTTTGCGCTTTTCCATTTGCCTGTCGTTCAACTTAAGTGGTACCCATCTACCTGTCTTCTGAATCTTTCCCATCTCTCGTAGCCGATTGGAAACAGCTGTTGACTAACGCCCAATTGCTCGGCGAGTTGTTTTTGTGTTTGCGAATCATCTCCGTCCAACAATGCTTGCAATTCCACATCTTCGTATTTTTTTTGGCGGTTTTGCACGTTCCTTGTCTGCAACATCGAAGTCACCACTTTTGAAACACCGAACCCATCGTTCACACGTATCTTGCGATGGAGCATGTTCACCATAAGCTTCTCGAAGTAATCGGTATGATTCGACAGCAGTTTTCTTCAGATGAAAACAAAAAATTAATGCTGTCCGCGAATGCTCTTTGTTCGGTATAAATTTCGACATATTGAACACAACAACAGAACACTATGGACACACTTTTCCAATTTATCACTCGTACGCGTCTGACACTTGTTGATGACACAACAAAATGGCGCAGTGTCAAATCCTTATACCACAAACTGCATTGGTGCACCATCTGTTGTCTGAATTCCGCATTTCATACTTGTACAACTGGTATACCAGCTCCACCTGATTTCTGCAGTCAGTCCCGATATATATACTTTCAAAATGTGACACGTTAGCTGTATGGTTCGACGAACCTCGTTGTTGGTTTCTGGGACTCCATAAAGGATCGATCTAATGATATCCGACCTTTCTCCGGAAAAACAGGTATACGAAATATGGTTTTTACTTATAAAAAGGGTTAAAATTGTTTCAATAAACGAGAAAATGTAATCCAAGTGTCAGTTGATTGCCCAAATGCCATCAATAAATTTCTAGCTTACCTGATTTCCAAGTTGTGTGAGGAGGTAAACGTAGATGGCCTGGTTCGGCTAAATTTCGGTACATGCGGGATCCACACTATTCATGTAGCTTTCAAGACTGACTGCAAAACTTTGGGGTGGGACATAGTATACTTCCTCTGAGCCATATCAATAGTTTCTAGTATGTACTCTTCCGAATAGTTAATGCTGATTACACTTTTACCGCGTTCCCTCAAATATTCCATGTTGTCAGGGAATAGAGAACAGGGCAGCAGCCTCCAGAGCTCTACAGATTCTGTCTAATATTACAAAATATGTAAATGACGTTGAAAGATCTATCGCGAGATGCGGAAGATACATTTTAAAAGAAGTTCTGAAGGATAAGCTTCTGTCGGCGAATCTCTCGTTTGTTGAATCGTTAGCGGCAATAACTGAGCTTTTCTTGGCGAAATTTGTCTTACGACCCGCTAACACTCATTTTGTATACTCTACTCCATCGAGTGGTGGATCCACCATGTAGATGTTTGCCAGAGAGGAAGCGGTTAGAGCAGATTCTATCTCAAAGGTAAACTTAAACAAATAATCAAACTTAAGGAGAGCCGAGGGTATTACTTTAGGTTATGTTAGCTATTAGAGGTAACAAAACTAAAATCTCTGACAATAATACGTTACAGATTCTCCATGATTGCTTCCAGTTCATGAAGTGCTTTGTCAAAAAGCAGGTAAGAGGGGCAAGGCAAAGCGGGAGAAGCAAGATGACAAGAGCGAAACCGCCAAGCCACAACTAAGTTGAAGGAGTTGGAAATCAAAAACTTAAATCGATGGGATAAGCTGACTTAGAAATCGAGGAACTAGTGGAAACTTTTCGCAACGAAGTGAAGAGTGATGAATTTGCGTAGCTTTAAGTTAAATATACTCGATGTAATGTTGAAGTTGCTCAATACTACCTTGTAATTCAGTTGGAAATCTTGTACCAAAGTCATGTTATATTTGAAGCAGTTTATGTTTCTGTTATTTGTCCTTTTAGGCTGTCTAGAGAAATAAACTCAATTTCTTCACTTTACTTCAGGATTCGGATATCATAGAATCTACATAGAAATTATATAATTTGTCCGGCACGCTTCGTATCTGTTCATGTTCACTTTTGCAGCTACATAATGCTGATATGGAGGTTTAATTGCAATATTGTATTCTCCAAATTATCGATAGAACACTTAATAATATTGTGAGTGAAATGAAAAGAGCAGGAAAAACTGATTTATTGGTTCTGGAAAACAGCTGGAAAAGTCAGATAATTTTATATTAAAATTTAGCTGAACACCCTACCTGCATATTCCATATAATATACTCTATACGCGTGCTTGTGAGTTGAACCTTTTTTAAATTTGATTTTTCTATTGTGTTCAAGGTTACTGCTGAATTAGACTTCAAAATAAGTGAAATGTCATTAGTTGTGGAACTATTGATTGCGGCACATAATTGTTTTACCGCTGATTGTAACATGGAAGGAATCTCAACAATTTTAAGAAAATGCCGAACCGTTATTTCACATTTACTAACAGTTCGAAGTTGGAAGTTAATTGTCAGGTTGATGACAGGTAAAGTAGTTATTTGTTTTTTTTTTTTTAAATAGGATTTTAAACTCGCAACCTCTTCAGAGAGAATTTGGAATCTTCAAATAATTTCAATTTAAGTGCACATCATAGCCGTGGGTTTCCTAAACTTACCAGGTGTACAAGTATGAAATGCGGATTTTTGTTCTAAAAAAACATGTTAAATTCGGAAGAATAATAAAAAGTGCTGTATTCAAAATATGCTCCATCGCTTGTTATACCTTTTTTCCCAATTTGTGAATACCACGCCAGTAAAAATCTTCCCCTTTTGCTGCGAACCATTCATCGCGCCATTTTTTTCACATCTTCGTACGAACCAAAGCGCTGCTCAGCAAGTGCGTGACCCATCGATGCAAACAAGTGGTAATCGGAAGGAGCAAAGACTGGTGAGTAAGCCGCATGGGGTAGAACTTCCCAGCTGAGTGCTTCCAAGGTGTCGCGAACTGGTTTTGCCATATGTGATGGAGCATTGTCATGAAGAAAAATGAGTTTATGTTGCCTCTTTCGATATTCTGGTATTTTTTCAAGCAACGAACGGTTCAAATCGGCCAATTGTTGTTGGTAACGTTTAGTATTAACCGTTCCCCAGGTTTTAACAGCTCATAATAGACCACGCCCCTCTGGTCCCACCAAACACAGAGCATCGTCTTTCTGCCAAAGCGATTCGGTCTTGCGGTCGATGTGGATGGTGCGCCTGGGTCTACCTATGATTTTTTGCGCTTGGGATTCTCAAAATAAATCCACTTGTCATTCCCTGTAACTATACGATGCAAAAACGACTTCCTTTTATACTGAGCGAGCAAAATGTCACACGTGTTTTGCGCTTTTCCATTGGTCTGTCGTTCAACTCATGTGGTACCCATCTACCGGTCTTCTGAATCTTTCCCATCTCTCGTAGCCGATTGGAAATAGCTTGTTGACTAACGCCCAATTTCTCGGTGAGTTGTTTTTTTGTGTTTGCTAATCATCTTCGTCCAACAATGCTTGCAATTCCACATATTCGTATTTTTTTGGCGGTTTTCCACGTTCCTTGTCTGCAACATCGAAGTCACCACTTTTGAAACGCCGAAACCATCGTACACACGTATCTTGCGATGGAGCATGTTCACCATAAGCTTCTCGAAGTAATGGGTATGGTTCAACAGTAGTTTTCTTCAAATGAAAACAAAAAATTAATGCTGTCGGCGAATGCTCTTTGTTCGGTATAAATTTCGACATATTGAACACAACAACACAAGACTATGCACACACACTTTTCCGATTTATCACTCGTGCGCGTCTGACACTTGTTGATGACACAACAAAATGGCGCAGTGTCAAATCTTTATAGCACAAACTGCATTAGTGCACCATCTGTTGTCTGAAATGTACTTGTACACCTGGTAATTGCAAAATTAAAGGGTAATGCCACTCTAGAGCTAAAAGCCTGATTTTGACATTTTTTTTTGAAATATTGTGAACGCATTCCAAAATTTACTCAAATACTTTTATTATACTTACTTCAAAGTACATTTATAAATTTTTAAACATTTTTTTTTACAAAATGGCGGCACCAGTACTCAGTAAAGGAAGATGCATCTTATAAATAGTACTTTGCAGCCGGAAAGGTTTCTACTCCAATTTTTTACCTGGAACAAAGTGCAAAGTTTTTTGAGTTCTACATAAGATTTTCTCGGGAAGTGTATAGAAAAATTAAAAAATATTGATTTTTTTATGAATGATACATGCTTGAAGAAAGTGTTTCATTCAGTGTTTCAAAAAAAAAAAGTTTAAAACAAATAATAAAATCGGTACGTACTTCGCTAAATAGTAATTTTAAAGGTACTGTTAAAATTTCAAATAAATCTGTGATAATTTGAGGAAGTTATTTGGGGCCAGTTTGGGAAAATGTAGTTTTGAGAAAAACGTTACATAAATTTTCTAAATACCTCTAATCTGCGATGCCTGCTCCATATAATGGCCTTCTAAATTCATGTTTTGTTGATAGATTCTAGATGAATTCTGTGGATAAATAGATTTCTTCAATATTCAGAAAGTTACAGTGATTTATAGACTCTCGGAGAGTTTGGAGAGCAATGCGAGACAATTACGCGCACTTAATAAAATACACACTTATAACCTTCTTACCCTTATAATATCCTTTGTACCTTATTTATAAGTCCCTAAAGTATCATTTAAACCAAAACAATATTGATTTTTTTCAAATTTCTAGAGTGGCATTACCCCTTAAAAAATTACGGTTTTGACAACGAAAAACATAATCTCGTATTTGTGCCCCAATTTCAAAGTAAATTGAAATTTTAAATGACAGTTAAAACCGAAAAAGGTTTAAACGATGACACATTTTAACTTTTATTACCGATTGAAAATGATTTTTACTCGGTTGCTTTGACTTCAGCCTTAATTTCCTAAAAACGCTTCTTGCAAAGTGGGTAGATTTTAATAGAATGCTATAATATTTTGTGTGTATAATCAGTAGGGCGTGCAATGACCGATCCTATAAAATCCGTAAACATTTAATAATTCTATAACAAAAAACTGCTCGCATTTTTGCCTTTTCCCGTCTGTTCGATTACCATCACACTTTTGCCAACATAACTCTTATTTTTAGTGTTCCGTACGGAACACTTATAAGATGACCTCGGTGTCTGTCTGTCTGTCTGTCTGTCACACCCGTTTTTCTCCGAAACTATTTACCATAGAAAGTTGAAATTTGGTAATAATATAGGAATTGATGGCCTCATCAGAGCCATGTACTTTTGAAAGTTAAATTTTAACTTAAGGGGTTAGTTTTGGGGGGTGAAAATTGTTTACTAGGTCAACGAGCGTGGTGTCAAATGAAAGCTTGTGAAAACACAAGTAAAAAAGATATAATGTAATACTTGCGCACACTTTTCTTTGTATTATTTTTAAAAAATCGCGAAAAATGGTTGTTCTCCCCTTATCTCGAAAAGTACTGATCAAAAAATTTTGAAAAAATTCTGGAATATTCTCCACGGGGTGTAGATTGAACGAAAATTATCACGTAATAATTTATCTGGTATATAAAAAACAAAAATTTCAAGGTCATCAGTTTTCAGTAAAGATTAAAAACAAATTTTGTTGAAAACTCATTTTGGGTGTGTTTTGTGAAGTCGCTGATCATTTTATACCTCCGTAACAAAAATTTTTATTTTAAAAGCAATCAACATACGGAACACTAATTGCGCAAGTTCAACTTGCACTTGAGCGGTTTTTTTTCTATGAAATGTCAATACTGCTGCAGTGTTCTTTATTATATCTTCTTGTATACTACGCCTTATCTTTCATTTCTGACTGTTATCTATTTGTGTTTTCATCCACAGGGTATTCATATGGAACTAGTTTTCTGCGAATTATTTATTGAGCAGATTTCTGCCCCGCCCATCATATTTAGTTTAAACACTAGCCACTTTCTTCTATTGTGGTCCTCCAACTTTCTATCTTTGCAAATTTTTTTCCGACTAGTAGGTAATAAAAAAGCGGACGAATTAGCCAAACCAGGGTTTGGTATATCAAAATAGGGGGTAAAAACGACAATCAACAGATGGTCATATTAGCTGTATCATTGACTCGCAACACTGACCAAAGACATGCAAGGGGCGTAATTGGCAGCCCCCCAAAAAAGTTAACAACTGACGTCCTTTGTTTAAGAACGGCCCAGACCAAACTAGTGGTGGGACCGGCCACTGTCACTTGAGGAAACATTTGCAAAAAATGGGTATCCACAATGGTCCCATGACATGCAGGCTCTGTGGTAAGGAAGGAGAAATTTCTATGCACATCCTTTATGACTGTGCAACTTTAACTTGGAACAGACATAAACTGTTTAGAGATCTACATCGTGGCGATAAATTACCACATGAGGGACTTGGAAGGGAGGGGAGCACAAGAAGCTAAGAGGCTGCAGGCGCAATCGCCTACCCTGCCTACAGCCAACCAACCAGCCAACCCTGCTAGTACTGTGTATTACATATTAGCTTTTATAAGCGGTGCTCCTTTCCCCCGAAACGTCTGTCTACTTCCTTATTTGTTACCCACAGGTCTTTTCCAAATCGATAAAAATCCGTAATGCTCTAGTTTTCTTTTTATAAATTTTTATTAACTAATTTAAAAATTATTTTTATTCTCTTTGATCCCTTAAAGAACCCGCCTTTTCTCTAAAATAATGTACAAACCATGATCTTATTTATTTTTGGTTAATTCTTCTCAAAAACCCTTATTGTAGGTGAAGAGCCGGACGTAAGATTACTACTGTTATTTGCTTGGCAGTAAGACTTGTTTATGTTATAGGGGTAGATCGATGATTGCTTAACGCTAAATCGCTAGTCCACCTGTAGGTATAATGACAACACAAAAACTGAATAATTTTACAAATAAATCGACATATGCATTTAATCAAGAAAAAAACACGTACGTGGTATTATAAAACTAACATAAAATTTACAGATAGTTCTAGTAAAATAGCTTGTCGTAATTTTTTTCTTAAAGGTCATACTAAATATTGGGATTAAATAAATAAATAATAAAAACATATACTGCCAAATTATATTTATTGCTGCAATGAAGATACAAGTTACCAAAGTATTTAAATTTTAATTAATTTTAATAAAAATTAAAATTGCTGCTAGGTTCCGGTAGCAAATTATCCCTTTCAATGTTTAGTAGTCATCAAATTACAACTATAAAAAACCGGCCAAGTGCAACTCGGGCTCGCGCAATTAGTGTTCCATATGGTGATTGCTTTTAAAATAAAATAAAATCCTTACCTAGGCTAAGGTAATTAGGTCCCTGATATGTACATATCTTAAGATCCAATATGTATTTTCACGTTTTAGTCAATAATGTATAATAGTTATAGCATCTTAGCTGCCTAATAGCCAATAAATCAATCTAGCTCAATCTAGAATCTAGTAATAAAAGTGTAAAACAAATATTTACTACCAATACCTAACTACCATAATTATAAACAAATGAAATAAAATTCTTTGGTCTCGGTAGAGTAGCGACGCGCAACTCGGTAGCAGTAATGTACTGAAGAGTATATTAAAAAAAACCTTCACCATACTGTCAAGGCACATAGTTTTTTTATACCAAATAAGTTATCAGGCGTAATGCACTCGTGATAATTTTCCCCCAATCTACACTTTATGAAGGCTATTCCAGAATTTTTTCAAAATTTTTTGATCAGTGCTTTTCGAGATAGAGTGGGGAAGGGAGACCGATTTTTGGTCATTTTTTAAACTAATTGCTAATACAAAGAAAAGTGTGCGCAAGTATTACATCATATAAATTTTTGAACTCGTGTTTTCACGAGCTTTCATTTTACACCCCGCTCGATGACCTGGAAAAAAAAATTTCACTTCCGATTTCATTCCACAAAAGTAAGTCAAAATTTAACTTTCAAAACTATATGGCTGTGGCTGGGCCATCAATTCCTGTATTTGTGCCAAATTTCAACGTTACCATATATGAACCGATCCCATAAGTATTCCATATGGAACACTAAAAAAACAAATCACAATAGTAGCCATGGTCTTGGGCTGTTAGAGCAAAAATTCGATTGGCTTTTGTGCGAACGTAACGAGCTTTAAATAAAATAATTCTATACTGAAGAGCAGATTACATTTGTGGAGAAACTAATTTATTCGTATTTCAGGAGTTGGAAGGTACACAGAACTTAATTTTGTCTTCCACATACTTAAAGAAAATGATCAGTTTGAATTTTTACTAAGTCGAGGCTCAAAAAGAGACGAAAAATTAAAACTGGCCTGCGTCGAATATCTTAAAAAATATTGTCCACAAAATAAAGAGTTATACAAACTGGTGGCCCTACATTTTACTCTCTATTCAGAAATAGCTATTGTGTGGGAAAGAGAAGCACTAGGTTACATTAAGGATTTGCTAGCAATAGCCAGAGCTGAAATGCAGAATAACAGAATAAATGTTGAGACTGCTGAGTTTTTGTTATTGACAAAATGCGATGGAACTACGTTACTACTTGATAAGGTTGGTATATACATATCTAATCTGTTTTTTTATACGTGAAAAATTAAAAAAAAAAACAGTTCGGTACTTAGTCTGGTATCGTTTTCAAACGCAGGATTTAAAAAGATACATTTTTAACTTAAAAACACTGGATTATGCTAGATTTTAATCTCTTCCTGAGTACTTTGCGGAGTTTCATGATAAGAGTGTATTGATTCATACCGAGAAATCGAGAGTATCATATGTGTTATTCCATGGAAGGTTGACATATTTTGGACCCTAATGATGTCCAATTTTGATAAAATTTTGTGCCCTACGTGTTTCTAGTTTGACACTGTAATAGACCCAATTATAGCTTTAGAACGTAAAATTTTAAAAACGAATGGTATTGAACTCTTTCAATATCTCTACGACAGATAAGTCCTTGTATCATGAGCAACTGTGAAAAATTATGAGAAATGATGCTATTCTGTACTAACTAAAAATCGATCCCTGAATGCCGGGGGTTACAATAAATAGGCGCGTCAAGATCATCAGCTAGATCCTGGGCTGTAGCAATGTTGTCATGCTAAATTTAAAATTTTTAAGTAATAAATTGAAAAAAAAATCAAACAATGTGGTTAAAAATGTTGCCCCTACCATAGACAATATAGCTATCGCTACAGAAAAGCAAACACAACAAAACATCGCCACAAAACGAAACCGGCTGGGTACCGTCTGATCGTTAAAATATGCCTCGTCGGCTTTCTCAGATACACTGCACATAATTTTTCCCTTTTATTCTTACATAAGCTACAAATTCTATTTGCGTGGCATCTCTGAGAAACTCAACTAGGCATATTTTAATGATTCGGTGGTAACTAGCCGGCTTCGTTTTGCGGTAACGTTTTGTTCCACGTGTTTCTCTTTCTGTGGCGATAGCTACAGTCGGTCAAGTAAGAACGTGTTGCTTATAACTTGTAGTCGGATTTTTGTGAGGTTATTGTTGGCATCCCTGCAAACAGTGCTTTGTTCTTATGTAATCATCTAAACGGTTCGAAAATAACGCCTATAGCGGCTGTTAGGTATATGGACAAGTCGAGGGCATTCATCAGCAAGTGGGTCAAACGATACTTTCACTTAAAAAATGTAGATGATCTACCAGAACGTTTCCTCTCAGAGGAAAAGTGTCGGACATGGACCAAAAAATGATTATTAACGTGTATTTCCGAAATCTTCAATTAACTTTCCGTCAGCAAAAACTAAAGCAGAAAGTTTTGGATATATCGTATGAAACGATTCGCACCTCATCTCCGGGTTAACGATTTGAAGTGGCGGAGTACAATCAAAAAACCATTACTGAGCGAAAAACACAGAGAAACGCCCCGCGTGCGGAGAGGAATACAGACCGAAACTAGAGCAATATAATTTTTTCCGATTAAGCTTATTTTTGGGGTTATATTAACACCCCAGGAACCTGGTCAATTTCACTAACCGATTGATCACCGCACCGTGAAACACCATGTGACGATCCATATTTGGGGATGTCTTTCGAAAAAAGGTTTTGGGACACTCTTCATTTTTACCTACAGTTAGAACGCATGAACTTAATTGTGATGACTGTGACGAGGTCTGTGTAGAACAAATGGGACGGAGCCTACAACAAAGATTAAAAGAACACAGGCACTCTATTTTAAACAAACCAAAATTAACAGGCTTTGCTGAACACTGCATAGACCATAATTACCTTTTCAATAACGAGAGGGTGAAGTTGCTATACAGTGCTCAAAAAGAATAACATTTGGAATATTTAGAAATTCTTAGCATAAAAAAAGCCATTAAAAATAATATAAAAATAACGAACACCCAAAAAAAAATTTGGAAATACCCCCATATTAGACGTCGTGTTAAAATAGACTACCTGTAATTAACCCAATTTTATTACTTCTTAATTTAAATTTAGTACAAATTAACCATCCAAATGTAATATCTTTTAGAACTTAGGTTTAGTCTTATTGTAAACCTCTTTGAAAATGGTCGCGAGACCGAAACACGTGTTAGAGTGATCTGAATAAATTCAGTAAAACACTTATACTGTATTTTATTTCAAAAGTGTAAATATTAAGTTGTTTCATCTAGAACCGACCGCAAACTCCAGAAATTTTATTTAATTAGAACGCCGAGAAAATGCTCCAAATTTACAAGAAGTCGTTAGTACCGACTGTCAAATGGTGGTTTGTCGATAAAAATGAGGAGTGAATTCTTCAAGCGGCTAACGTGTAGCCAGTAGAAAGGGAATCCGGTATCGTCACCCTAGATTGTCGATCCCAGTCGCCCGATGTAAACCCAATCGAAAACGTGTGGTCAAAGATCAAGCAGAAGCTTCGTAGTAAAAAGGTACTTTGTTCCAAGAATACGCGGAAAATCTTGTCGAAAGTATGCCCCGAAGATGCCAGGCGATTATCGAAGCTGATGGGGACTAGACGAACTACTGAATCATTAGCATTTTAATGGCAATATTTTACTGTCGAATGATGTAGAAAACTTTTAAATAAATACATTTTTATTGAACAATACGATACACGTTCTTACTTGACCGACGGTATATTTTCTGTGCCTCTACTATATATTCAAAAAATTTAAAACAAGATTTTTTGGCGTTCAGTATATAATAGTTTGTCTTTTAGGCTATGGAAAACTACGTGCACGCTTCAGAATTCCATGTACAGGGTGACAAGCTAAGTAAAGCCATGAACGCAGCTAAACAAGCGGAGTTAATTGCTCTGCAAAAATCACTTCTTAGGTTGGCAGCTAATAATCAAACTGTTCCTTGCTTGTTATGTTTAAGTAGTACCCAAGTTATAAAACTAATGTGTAAAGAGTTGGAGTAAGTAAATGTTTTTTTGGTTCTCTGCAATAACGACACAACTCAAAATATTTATAAGCACGTTACAATTTATAATACTAAGCGATTAAAGTCTAATGATGGTACTTCACTTCAGTTTTTTTCTAAAAAAGTTAACTTTGCTGAACCCGACATAGTCATGTTGGGGCACTTCATTCCCCTAGCATCGTCACTCAATTTGTTGGGCGTTAATTTGGGAGCAAATATGACCTGGGATGAACATGTCGCAGGCATAGCAGGAAGAGCTTCTCAAAAGTTGGGAATATTATTTCGAACCAGAAAGTTTTACACTCCACAACAACTGTTAATTCTTTACAAAGCTCAAATTCGACAACTATGGAATACTGCTCCCATGTTTGGGGCTCCGCTCCCAAACACACTCTCTGCATTTGTTGGATTCTGTTCAGAGAAGTCTGATTGGAGACCCGGAACTGACCGGCGGCCTTGATTCGCTGGAATATCGAAGAACGGTTGGCGACTTGAGTCTGATCTACAAGTATTTTCATGGAAAGTGTTCGAAGGATGTAGCCCGCTTAATTCCTCCCAGAGCGGTGCCTGTTAGAAATACACGTCGCGCTAATACTTCACATCCGTATGAGGTTCAGTTTGTTACTCCGTGTACAACACTTCTCAAGCAGTCTTTTATATGGAGAACATCATCCCTTTGGAATGATTTGCCCAGGACTGTGTTTCCCACCGAGTACAATTTACAGCGATTCAAGAACAACGTGAATCACTTTTTCCGCACACATACCGCTCTTGGAGCACTTTAGGGACTTTCCTGTAGCACGTGTGCTAAACCCATAAATATATATATATATATATATATATATATATATATATATATATATATATATATATATATATATATATATAAATATATATATATATATATATATATATATATATATATATATATATATATATATATATATATATATATATATATATATATATATATATATATATATATATAATATATATATATATATATATATATATATATATATATATATATATATATATATATATATATATATATATATATATATGCCCGCGGCTCCGCTAGTATAAGCACACTAACGGACAGACAGAAAGACGTTTAATTTTATATATATTATATTCTTTGCTACGTAATATTGTTCCATATTTAATGATTTAGGTAGCGTATTCCGAGAGAACACAGCGGCAAACTTTTTTCCACCTTGATTCACTATTATCGTCACTTCTTATTCCTTACATTACCTAACGTAATAAAATATATCCTATAACCTGGCCAGAGAACATATGTATGTTTTTTAAAAAAAAAAGCACGTAAGTCGGATAAGTGGTTCTCGAGCAATAAGCGCACTAACGGTCAGGTAGACAGACAGATAGACAGGGAGACGTTGCATTTTATATATGTTATAGAACCTGGCCCAAGAATATATCTATGAATTAAAAAAAAAACACGTAAATCGGATAAGTGGTTCTCGAGTGATAAGCGCACTAACGGACAGACAGACAGACCTTGCATTTTATATATATTATATTTTTTGCTACATGATATTGTTCCATATTTAATGGTTTAGGCAGTTTATTGCAAGAGAACGCGCTAGCGATAAACTTTTTTCCGGCTTGATTCCTAACGTAATAAAATATAGCCCATAACCTGGCCAGAGAACAAATGTATGTTTTAAAAAAAGGACATAAACCGGATAAGTGGTTCTCCAGTGATAAGCGCACTAACGGACAAACAGACAGACAGAGAGACGTTGCATTATATATATATATATATATATATATATATATATATATATATATATATATATATATATATATATATATATATATATTATAGATAACCTGGCCAGAGAACATATGTATGTTTTAAAAAAAAGCACGTAAATCGGATAGGTGGTTCTCCAGTGATAAGCACACTAACGAACAGACAGACAGAGAGACGTTACATTTTATATATATTACAGATAGAAGATTATAGATAACCTGGCCAGAGTTTGATGTTTGAATTAAAAAAAAAAATACATGGATCGGGTAAGTGGTTCTCGAGTGATAAGCGCACTAACGGACAGACAGACCTTGCATTTTATATATATTATATTTTTTGCTACATGATATTGTTCCATATTTAATGGTTTAGGCAGTTTATTGCAAGAGAACGCGCTAGCTATAAACTTTTTTCCGGCTTGATTCCTAACGTAATAAAATATAGCCCATAACCTGGCCAGAGAACAAATGTATGTTTTAAAAAAAGGACATAAACCGGATAAGTGGTTCTCCAGTGATAAGCGCACTAACGGACAGACAGACGTTGCATTATATATATATATATATATATATATATATATATATATATATATAATATATATATATATATATATATATATATATATATATATATATATATATATATATATATATATATATATATATATATGCAATTTTATGTAAAAAAATGGCCAGGTGAAGAGTATTCCCTTCCAGGATTATGTTATACAAAGTATGAATCTATCTATAGAGTAGTGCCCAAATATTAAAAAATTAACGATTACTCAAAAAAACTTCTTTGTATTTTCAGCAACAAGAGCACCAACTAGAAAATACAGGATATGTCACCAAAATCCATTAAAATCAAAATTTTTTAAGGGCATGTTTTTTAATGGAAAATGAAGTTTGACATAGCACTTAGAGCATCTACGTTAATAAAAATCATTTAATGTATCTCCTAATGGCTTGAATAACGGCCTTCATTCTCGGTCTGAAGCGCCGGCACGCCCTCGTAATTCCTCGCTGATGATATTGGCAAACTCTGCCTCAATAACGGTTATTAATAATGTCATATTGAGATGCCGAAACTTGTTTGTGATCCTTCCAACTACGCCCCCTAAGAAGTAGTCCGACGGATTCAAATCTGGAGTATTAGGAAGCCTGAATTCCTTGGATCTTGTCTTTAGGGGTCCTTACGGTACATTTCTTCAATAGTTTTCGAGTATCTGAAAAACCCAATTTTTTCCGGAGTGGTCGATGCGAAGGGTCTTCGATTATAATCAGTACTTGTTTTCGAGATGGCGACAATTTTGAGACTAACACTTTGTTTTTTTATATACCAGATAAATTACACAGGTATACAAAAAAATCTCCTAAGTGAGATACGTGTTTTGTTAAGTATTTTTTTATGCTGCATAAAAAAACACATCCACCATGAAGTTTTTTCAGAAAACACACTTAAAGTTGCCAGAAAACTATTAAATTGAATAAAATACATTTTAATAAATAATGTAAAACTGTATAATCATTAAAATTGTGGAATAAAAACTATTATTTCGGACATCTTTAAATGTTCTGAATCTACATCTATAATATATATAAAATACAACGTCTCTCTGTCTGTCCGTTAGTGTGCTTATCACTTGAGAACCACTTATCCGATTTACGTGTTTTTTTTTTAAAAGATACATATGTTCTCTCTCTATACGATATATTTTATTACGTTAGGTAACATAAGGAATAAGCAGTGACGAAGTGAATCAAGTCGGAAAAAAATTTGCTGCTAGCATGTTCTCTTGCAATACACTGCCTTAAAAATTAAATATGGAACAATCTCATGTAGCAAAGAGTATAATATATAACCTCTGGTGGAAGCATAATATGGCGGGAAATCTGTCCGACTTATGATGACGCCCTCTCTATAACCACAACTTTTTTTTTCTAGTTTCCATCAATCCTACATTACAGCACAAGCATATAATTACCAAATAGACTGGCCTCAAGTTCTCCTTGAACAAGTTATCATAAACAATAACGTCAACTACTTTGACTTGTATAATGAAACTTTTGGTGTCAACGAGCAACTAGTTCAAGATGTATCCAGGAAATTCTTAAGTAACTCGATAAGAACTTATCACGGATATAGAAATATGCAATACATGGTAGAAAAACTTCCTTCTATTAACGCGAAGTATCGATTGGCCAGCGAGTTAGGGTTTAGAGAACTGGTTGGTGATATTATCTCTGATAAAGAGATCTCTCATTTGAAAGACACAGTGTGGAAGAAAGGATATAAAAGTTAGAAGTAGATTAAGGTGGTGATGAAGATGTGAGAAAACAGGTACGTTTTATTTGAAAGTCTTTAAATTGTGGTATATTTTTTATTCTATAGGTCGATGAGGTCTTCTTACTTACTACAATAAAGAAATAACGCCATCGATAGATTTCTTAATAAAATTATATTTACTTATAAATACGGGAGCTGTTCGACAAGTTCGTGCAAAGTCCGAAAATAGTACATATTAAGGTTATTTTTAGTTTCTATCAAATTCTTGGAGAATCACAAAACTAGTTTTAGTCAGATACCCGCTCGAAACATCACACTACAAGTTCATAAAACTATAATGAATCCGCGAGGCACCAAACGAATTATTTAAAAGGCATGCCAAGATCACATTGATGTAATATTCGATTATAAACTGAACATATTTTGTACACTGGTGATCCTAACATAACATTCGTAATAGCTGTCGGCAGGTAGAAGCAGTTTCTTGATCTACCAGGACCTCTGGGAATAACAAACCTGAGTTTTTCTAACAAAGAAGGACGAGCAACACTACCGTTAAGCGATTTTAAACAGAAATGTTATTGAATTAAATTTTCTGCGTTTCCGAAGTCTGTCAAAATTAAGTCTCTGCATTAATATTGCATTATCTATCTCTCTCTGCTGGTACACTCCATTTTAAAATAATCGGTCAAGTGTAAGTTGGACTTGCGCAATTAGTGTTCGGTACGTTGATTGCTTTTAATATAAAAACTTTTGTTGACGGAGGTAGAAAATGATCAATGACGTCACAAATTACACCCCAAATGAGTTTTCAACAAAATTTTTTTCCGATCTTTACTGAAAACTGATGTCCTTGAAATTTTTGTTTTTTTTTATATACTGGATAACTTAAAGGTAATGTACTCGTGATAGTTTTCGTTCAATCTACACCCTGTGGAGAATATTCCAGAATTTTTTCAAAATCTCGAAAAGTACTGAACAAAACAGTACTTTTCGAGATAGGGAAGACGCCATTTTTCGCGATTTTTTAAAAATAAAAGCGTGTTCAAGTATTACGTTATATATATTTTTGAACTCGATGACCTGGTAATTTTTTTTTCTTTGACTTCCATTTTCACCCTCCAAAACTAACTCCCCCCGTAAATCAAAATTTAAGTTTCAAACCTACACGGCTCAGATGAGGCCATCAATTCCTAAATTAGTACCAAATTTCAACTTTCTGCGTCAAACAGTTTCGGAGAAAATCAGGTGTGACAGACAGACAGACGGAGAAACAGACACCGAAGTGATTTTAGAGGTATTCCGTATGGAACGCTAAAAAAGATATTTTAAAAATTTTCTTTGCGCTCCCATGCTAATATATATTTACTATAAATTGGTGACCATATTAAGGCACCATATTCCAATTAGCTTATCCTTAACGACGTAAACAAGATTTTAAATACAGCTGTATTCTTAAATTTAAACTTACAATTTCTCAGGATAAATCCCAAGATTTGTGTTGCCTCCTCTATTATTTTATCTATGCATTAAAACTTAGCTTAGAGTTAAAAAAAATCTACAAATCCAGTGGATTTCCTCCTTTATCTTATCCATCAATACAATAACCATACACTATATATTATATTATAAACTCGGTTAAGGTCGTTGTAATTTTTTGCAGTCAAGTCTCCACCTGTATGTTCAGTTTTAAGTCATCGGTAAATATTTCATATTTAACATCTATAACTTCAGAGATATCGTTAATAAATGTTTAAAAAAGTAGGGGCTCCAGGTTGGAACCCTCGTGCACCCCAGATGCGGCTCTAAAAGAAGAAGACTTTAACCTATTATATTGAACATATTAATATCGCTATATTAGATATGACGGGAACTTGGTATTATTTTTTATATCATTAGAATGCTGGTTTTCTACTGTTTTCAATAATACCAAAAACATTTGGATTTCCAAAAAGTTTTACTGATTAAAACGGTTTTACTCAATAGAACCGGTTTTGCTCGCACAGCAACATACTCGTTGCGCGCTATTCATCCCTATAAACCTGCATGCAACTGCATTTTCGTATCATTCCTTTATCGAAATTTGAACCAACATCTCTGCTATATCTGCTCACTAATTACGTCATCGGAAAATGGACACCACCCCGGAAGAAACGGCACAAGTCATTGCCCTATGTAAGGAGGGCATAGCCAACGTGCTGTCGCTAAGCAACTGCACCTTGTGTGACTCTGGAGACAACTGTCTCCAGAGTCTACAGACGTTACCAAGAGACTGGCGCCTTTACACGGAGACTAGAATCAGGAAGAAGAATTTGTGCCTCGAGCGAGACGACCGCTTCATTGTCAACACAACTCTAAGAAATCGTCACTTGACCGGCGTTGAGGTCCAGCAGGAGCTCCGACAAGTTCCTGGTCGGGGTGTCAGTCATTGGACAGTTAGAAGACTTAAAGAAACTAACCTAACTCCGAAGAGACCAGCTAACGGACCTAAATTGACAGCAGCCTAGTGACAAGCGCGACTCAGATTTGCCCAAGAACATGTCGACTGAACCTTAGAGTAATGGCGCTCCGTTTTTTTCTCCGACGAATGTACCTACATAGCAATGATGGAAGAAGACCAGTCTATTGGAGACCATTACTGAAAAGGTCGCCTACGGAGGAGGTTCTTCATTGTGTGGAAAGGCATCTCACTGATGCGAAAACCTGATGAGACTCGTAGTGGTGGAAAATCACTGGTACATCAAGGAGGGCCTGCAGAACACGTCGTTCCTTACGCTATATCTGGCGGATGGGAATACACATAAATTCCTGACCTCAATCCAATCGGCATGTGTGTGAGCTCAAAACAAGGGTTCGAGCCAGAAATCCAAATCGCTGAGCTTAAAGGTAGATAGTGGATGGCGGAAGAGTGGGGAGTTTCCCCCGGACAGTGGTGCTCACTATTAAAAGCCGGCTAGAAGCAGTAATAAGGACTAGGGGGAGGGCGGAGTAATACAGAATTTTGATTTTGGTTTTTATCTATTTAATTATTAAAATCTGTTTACTTTTTCCTTTCCGTGACCCCCCATTTCCAGTCCTTGTTCCCCTTCCTCTTTCAATAATTTTAATAAGGTAAAAGAGTGAGGTATGCTATGGAATTTGGTATCATTAGAAAGGGAATAGAGTGGGCTTTCAAATGATACTAAAATCCGTAGAAATATATGAACACTAAATTTTAGGATCTGTGTTATGAAGCTAAATATAGTTTTTGCTTACCATATATATATATATATATATATATATATATATATATATATATATATATATATATATATATATATATATATATATATATATACAGGGTTACAGGGAAAGTCGTCCTAGATAATTAAGGACGTTATAGTTTAGGTCGTTTCTGACCGATTTGATTCTATGACATGATGTCCTAAACTTAACCGTTTTTGAGATATTGAAGTTTAAAGTTTTTTTTGCTTTTATATCGATTTTTTTTTATTAGAGGTTCTCGAGTGCGATTTTTTGGTTATTTTTATTTAGTCTGTATGTCAAGTATCAAAAATAATCAAACAAATTTGAACTAGTTACTAACAGTTTCAAATGGCGGCTTGTTAATGTTTCTAAATTACGAATTTTTACCAAGTGTTTCCTACTTTAAATCAATAAAGAGAAAAAAAAATGTATGGAAGTTATTCTGCAAATTATTTTAAAAACTTTTACGTCTTTTTAGCTATCAAAAAAGGTATAATACTAGGAGTTTAATAGGAAAACTGTACACAGAATGACGCCTAAAGCGGGCTCGGGTAGCAAAAGGTAAATTTTTAGTTCTAGGTGAAAATACGAAAAATAAACAAATAAAACAAAAAACCTTGCAATTTAATATTTTTTATTAATTATAATTCATGTTCTATATGGTCGCCCCTATTTCTAACACAAATTCTCATTCTTTTTCTTAAATTACTTTTCACAACGCTGGTTGTGAGGTGCCGCCTCATTTCGTCAGCCGCATCAATTATTTTTTGTCTTAGGACATCCACGTTTTCGATAGGAGTCATCTGGTCGTATACGAGACTTTTCATGTGACCCCACACATAAAAATCCATCGGTGTTAGGTCTGGGCTTCTCGCCGGCCAAGGTATGGGTCCGCCTCTTCCAATCCATTTGTTGGGATAATTGTCATTGAGCCATGCACGAACACTTCCTCTGTAGTGAGCTGGGCAGCCATCGTGTTGAAAGTACATGTTTTGTCTCAAACTAACAGGTAGGTCTTCCATCAAATTAGGTAAATCGTTCCGCAAAAAATTGTCGTATTCCTCGCCATTCAAATTATCTGGCAGGAAGAATGGCCCAACCAAATAATTTGAAATTATACCCATCCACACATTTAAGCTGAATCTTGTTTGTGATCCTTTCGTTCTTTTTTTGTTTGGGTTGCCTTCCTCTTTAGAAGCCCAATAGTGGGCATTGTGGTAGTTTGTAAGACCGTCTTTGTCGAATTTCGACTCGTCAGTCCATAGTATTTTCTTAAAAAAAGATGCATCTTCGACATCGGTATTGAGCATAAATCTGCAGAATTCTAATCGTCGCAACGGATCCCCTTCTTCAATGACTTGCACGGGCGTATAGTGGTAAGGGTGTTTCCCAACAGTATGCATTACAAACCATACCTTCCACTGCGAAATACCAAGCTGTTGTGCGACAACATTTGTAGATGTGGTTGGGTCCACCTCAAAGAGACGTCGTATTTCGTTTCCTTCGTCTTCGTCAAAGATACGTGGTCGTCCCATGTCAGTCCGCCGTCTTTGTACGGAACCAGTTTCTCGTAGTCTTCGATAAGTTCCATCAAATACGCTAACATCAGGTACACGACGAGTAGGACATCGCAGTATGTATTCATACGTGCACGCGACGACACTCCTTCGCAAAATCCGTAACACATTAGGTTGTCAGCATATTCCTCGTTGGTATATGTTGCCATATTCACATGCAGAGGTCAAAATCCATTTACGAACCAATTCACACAGTCAGTGATGAAAAACAGATATTTTTGAAAAGCACGGTATAGCACATCTACCACGGACGAATCGCATGAGCAGACTAAAAATCATTCAATAATGTTTAGTGAACAGAAAATGTCACTCGCACAGAGAGTACCCCGACCGAAAAAAATGCTTACCCAACCCGTTTTATTGTTTGAAGGTGCAGGTAGTAAACCGGTAATTGGTAGTATCTAAATTCTATTATTATGTTACTCTACATTTGGGCCTATTGAAATCTCATTTTCTTAGAATTTTCAATAAATCCAGTAGATATTATACCGTTTTAGATAGCTAAAAAGATGTAAAAGTCAAGTAACCAGTACAGAAATCCGTATGGAATAGGTGTTCTATCCTTATATATGGTATATATATATATATATATATATATATATATATATATATATATATATATATATATATATATATATATATAAAATAAATATTTAAAAACGTAGTGTCACGAAAATCATTTATTTTATTTAAATTGGTGGTTTTCCTACTTGGTTTCTCAATTCAGACATCTTTATAATTTTACCTCATTTACCAGCCTTTGTGGGATACCTGCTAAAATTCGTGCCAATTGTTCGTATTTTTTTTTAGTAATATGATATTTATTTAAAAATATTTTCTGAAAACTATCCAATTTTCATATAAAAACAAGAAACTATTCTTACATAAGACAATTGTGCCAAAATATTGTTTTTCTTATAGGTATTGTGTATATTTCTCATAAAAAAAACATTGTACAAAATCTAAATGTTCACTATGCAATAAAAAAATCTTACCTGATTAAACTATTAAATAATATACTAGTATCACAAATTACAATTGAATTTATTTGCCTCAAACAAACGATACTGCACTTTACTTAAAGAAACCGTTGCTATACATAAATGTATCAAAAAATTTGCTGTTTTTAAAACCAAAACGCTAAATAAAAACTCATCAAATGAAATGAGATATATTTTCAGGCTTGTGTTAAATGATTTTTCTGTATTCAAAATATTAAGAAACTGCACGGTATGCTATCGAAACAAACGCTTAATTATGTGTCCTAAAATTTCCACTCAGGAGTCACTAAGTAGATTTGACGATATTAATGTAGTTTGGCTTAAAACTACAAATTTTTAGACAATTGTATTTAAATGAAGTTTTATATTTCTGCGTTTAATGCTTAGGTATTTCTATAATATTTAAATTTCTTGTGTTAGGAATATAACTGTTATTTATTAATTGTTAATAACAATGATTTTTTATTAAATACTAATATTTATATTTACTTTTTTTAGAAATGACTTGCTAGTCCTTCCATAATATTCCATATTAAATTTTCAATAGTAGTTCAAGATCGCAGCTACACCTACTACTAATTTATACCAAAAAAATATATATTTGTATACTACTTGTATGTCTTAGCGTAGAATGATTTTGTTTCTTCCATATTTCATCGTTTTGAAACAACCGTAACGCAGTCTATTTTTTTTTTAATTCCAAGACAGGGTCAGATTTTAAGGATTATAGATTTGTGACCTGTTAATGTTTGTAATAATAGGATATAGGTAAATAATTTTTCTATGTATTAGTTTTGTCAGTTAATAATAATTATTATGTCAAAATAATTACGCAGGCCAACAAAAAAAATATTTGTAAAAATTTTTAAACCAGTACATCTAAGTGTTATGTATTTTTGGATGCTGAAATTGTATTTGGTATCAGTTTTTTTTTTTTATCACCCACAGTTCTCTCACAATATGACATCGATTAAATTTCAAAATAGGGAAAATTTAATACATAAAAAATAAAAACTTAAACCGTACTTTTATTTGATTAGGCTACAATTTTTACTCACGATAACATATTTCACTTCAATGCGAATATTTTAGGTGTTTATTTTTTTGTATTTCCTTTCCCTTTTCTCTGTGAAGTTTTTTGTAGAGCTTTTTCTCCGATGTGATCCATTTTGTTGTTCTCTATGAAGTGACTAACAGTAATCACCCATCATGTTGATATTCCACCGTCCCTGGTACCGTTTCTCTATTTCCTTGATGTCCTAATGGAACCGTTTCCCCTGCTCTTCACTCACTTCGCCTAAGTTTTTAGGGAAAACGTCAAAAGGGTTGTGCAAGGAGTGGACTTTAAGGCTCATCGGACAACCCAGATTTTCGAACTTGTCCTTCATATTAGCTACGATGAGTTCATAGTTAGGGTCTTTCACATTGCCCAGAAACTTAGTCACAACTTCATTAAAAGATATCTAAGCCTTCTTTTGCTGTGTAATCATCCTTGCTTCAAAGTTGGAATCGAACATCATTTTACGAATATCAGGCCCAACGAAAACCCCTTCTTTCAGTTTAACTTTTGATAAATGAGGAAATCTTTTATACAAATATTTAAAACATTCACCAACTTTAGGTAAGGCTTTCACAAATTGTTTCATTAAGACTAACTTGATGGGTAGTGGTGGTAGAAGAATCTTTTTTGGGTCTACTAAAGTTTTATGCAAAATATTCTTATCGCCAGGTGTTTTTCTTACGGACCATTGTTTTTTGGACCAATATTGGTTCCTTGCTCTGCTGTCCCACTCACATATAAAACATGAAAACTTTGTAAATCCCTTTTGTTGACCAAGGATCATGGAGACGACTTTTAAATCTCCACATAGCATCCAATCGTGAGCTGGATAGTTAATTTTCTGTAAAATCATGTTAAGATTTTCGTAAATTTTCTTCATATGGACTGAATGAGCAACAGGCAGTGAAGCATAAGTATTTCCGTTGTGTAACAGAACACCAAATCCTCCTCCTGCTTGAAAAACTGAGCAAACTGTTGATCTCTTGTTCTATAATGGTAAATAGATGTTCCAGATTCCAATAAGTGTTTTTCTTTCAGCCTAGAATCAAGCAATTCTGCTTTTTCCTTAGTCAAACCCAAATCTCTCACTAAATCATTTAATTCAGCTTGTGTAAACAACTGTGGTTTTAAATTTTCTAGAGAACATTGAAACTCATCATCATCCGGTCTACTTTCATTAAATTCGGGATTGGACATCTATTAATGACGTTTTACAGTCATCAATAGACTAAGGTGGCTCAGGGACAGGAAGTCCTGGTCCATGTCCTACCGGCCGATTAGGTGAAGTAAAGTTAGGATAGACAATTACTTTCTTATTTTTGGAGTTATATGAAACATAAACGCTGCCAAAATAACAATCATTTGAATGATTTTCTTGCTCTCTCTACCATGGGTACTGCAAATCTAAAAGCTTTCTTTTTTTTTATACCATTTCCTAAGATCCTCGACACAAACATGTCGTACTTTGTGAGGAGCTCAACATTTTTCTTGATTACCGATTTCTACACCAAAATATGCAAAGTGTACTTTTTTTACATAATCAGTAATGTTTCTTTGACGTTTTTTAACTGCAAACTCGCCACATATATAACAAAAAGTGTTGGGAAAGTTTTTACAACCACGATTAGCCATACTTTGAGTGTGAATTAAAGCACATGGGTTAAACACTGCAATGCGAGGTTATACTAACTGGAAGAAAACAAACAGCTGTGACATTTATCGGAACTGCCAACCTAATAACATTTGATTTTACTGCCAACCTTATAAAATTCTGATTTTGTTGCCAACCTATTAAAATGACTTTTTTTTATTATTATTTTCGGACTCAGCACACCAAAAAACATAGGAATCAGGTAAAATTATTAAAAAAGTTTTTTCATTGTTGGCCTGTGTTATCGTATCGAAAAGCAGTTAAGAATAAAAAAGTATAAAAGATTTTGCAAAAATTAATTATTTTTAATCTAGTATGTAGATAGTATGTTGTAAAAAGAGAAGCGATTTCAAAATCAAAAACGTATCGGTAATGTGAGCTAAACATTGTCTGCAAGTGAAACCTTAATGTTTTAAAGAAATTGTTTCAAGACGAAAACGTAAGTAAAATATAGTATAACTAGGATCTTTTTAAAAAATTTTGCTTACTTTTATTACTAATCTTACACTTTTTTGCATATACAATTTGTTTTGACTTTATGGTTGACTTTTATATTTAAGTGGGTAAGCTGGGCATTTTTTACTTACTGCGTAATTTGTAAAATTTAAGTGATACCAATATGTTACATTAGATTGGTACGAAGATAATGTCGGTTTTTCATCTTTAACTTTTATTACACTTATCTTAGATTGGAAGAAATTTTATTAATCAAAACATTATTACAGTCAACATAGTTTTGTGAAGGCATTCTCAGCAACACCTTCGTTGTTGAAGTTTTTTTGTCTCACCATGTTGTCGCGATGTTTAAAAAGGTTTATAACCCAATTGTTTGCGGGGCCCTTGTGCAGCGTGTGGTCTGGAAATGACGTGGACAAGGTTTGTGTCTGCCTTAAATTCAAAAAGTGGTAGTGAATGATGCCACCAGCAAGCCAACATTCACCATGGTCTTCCGTTGGTGTAGCTTCGGCTTTTTAAACTGTTGTGGAGCTTTTCCGCAATCTTTCTACTGAAGCTATTTTTAATCGCGAATCACAATACAACTGAGGAATGTATCGTATTTGTTACCCACAATCTTCTTCATCTTAAGGCTATCATTTTCAACCTGAAACTTCTGGAACCGCTGATGTTCCGTACGTTCTTTTGAAGTTACCTAGCCGAATTCGCTGTTGATGTTATGAGGCGCCTTTGCTAATTTTTAACGTATTTGAAAGTCCTACAAAAATACCTATTATAGTTACTTCTTTTTCATCATTAATTCTCTATATAAAAACGTACACAAATTATTTGTAAAAATAAAGGCAGTAGCAAAAAATATTTTGAAATAATATATAGTAAGACTATTTAAAAAAAAAAATGGTGATAAATAATATTTTCCATTTTTTAAAAGTGAATTTATTTCCAAAAAAGATACCAAGAAAAAAATATAAACCAATAAAAAACGCAACAGATATCAAAAGTTTAATGATTCTTTAAAAGTGTTTATTATAAGGTTTTTCATTAAAAATAACCATTCAGTGCGCTTATATTTTATCCAAAGTGTACTTTCTTGTTTTACTATGTATCCTTGCTTTTAAAATTCTGAAATAGTGTAATGTGGAAGAAATAACATGTTGAAAGACCACAAATTTAACAGGTTTGAGCACAGTGACAGAAAATCCGAAGCCAATCTTAAATACCTTTTAGCAAAATTAAAAATTAAAAAGCCTCTTTGCCAACATTGTGAAAAGTTGACACGGAATAGTTGTAAAAAAACCGGCCAAGTGCAAGTTTGGCTTGCACAATTTGTGTTTCGTACCGTGATTGCTGAAGTACTCTATGAAATCGAGTCACACATTCATCTTTAATATAAGAATTACCAAGAACACAAAAAACCAAGACATCTATGTAGTTACCGTTTAAAACAAATATTTACTACCCAAATATTTGTTGAATTGTAAACAAATAAGGTAAAATTATTTTGTCTCGCTACCTATCCGTCATAATATTACTCATTGCACTGAATGCGTATTGATATTTCATAGCTCTTAGTATCGGTTGAATTGACAACTCACAACGAAAGAACTCCACTATATTGTCAAGACAAATAGTTTTTTATACCACACAAATTGTCAAACATAATGCCCCCATGATAATTTTTGCTCAATCTACACTTTATGGAAAATATTTCGGATTTTTTTCAAAATTTTTTGATCAGTACTTTTCGAATTAGGGGATGATAGCGATTTTTGGCCATTTACATTACATCATACATATTTTTAAACTCGTATTTTCACAAGTTTTCATTTGACACACCCCACTCGATGACCTTAGAATTTTTTTTTTACTCGCCCCTACCAGCTAAATCCTTAGGTCAAAATTTGACTTTCAAAACTTGCTCGGATTGGGCCATCAATTCCTATATTTGTGCTAGAATTCAACTTTCTATGTCAAATAGTTGTGGAGAAAATCGGGTGTGACAGACAGACACTAAAGTGATCCGATAAGTGTTCCGTACGAAACACTAAAAATGAGCTATATGTTTAAATCATTTTAAAACCTTGATAAATTTTTATTTCTGTAAATGATGCAAATGAAAGCATTTCTTAAACTCTTTTTTTCAACTATAAGATTTTAGTTTATGTTGTACTCGTAGTTTGTTTTTAAGGTTGTACCAAAATTTTTATTACCTTAAAATATTTGTAATCTTTTAAGGGGTTACATACACCTCGAATTTTCAAAAATCCTATTTTTGTTACTAATTTTATTCTCTATACCTCTAAAAATTATTAAAAAAAAAATTAAGAAAATTCCATTCCATTCCAATTTTTAATGTTTTTTAACTTTTTTTTTTAAATCGTGATTGCTTTTTCTAAAAAAAGTCGAGAGGTTTTTAAAATTTTTCTAATAGTCTTTTTTTATAAATAATTAAACATAAATTTTTTGGTCGAAAATTGCATACTAAAGTTTGAAACATCCTTTGACAATTTTTAACTACTACGTTATTTTACAAGATTTATTTTTATTTTTGCATATTGGATTATTTTTTGTGAAGTTATCCTGCAGACAAGGAGGCGCCATAGTTTTCATCAGTGGTCCATTTAACTTTTTTTTCTTATAATTTAAAATTCACTTAATAACCTTAAAAATATATTTTTTTAAATGTACATACTTTTTGCAGCGCCCAGGTGTATGTAACCCATTAAGACTAAATGTGATATTTATTTATTATGTATTATTGTATTCCATATTTAATAATGTTAATGTTTTAATAATTTATTCTATAATTTCTTGTTATACTTTAGTGCATTTCTTATAACTTATTAATAAATGACCAAACATACTGTGATAGAATTTCAAAAAAATATATATTTTTAAAATACCTTCTGCAGTTTTTCTATAACATACTGTGAACACTATTGATTGATAAAGTTATGGGTAAAGCCCATGTGCACATTTACAAGAGTGCCAACATATGCCTTGGTGAGTACCACAACCATTTGGGACATGTTGCGTGGTAAATATGACAATAGTCACCAAGGGATCTAATGTATTTTTTGAATAAATATTTTGGTTTAATTAATTACTTTTTAGGTATTTTATTTTTAACGTTTTAAATATTTAAATTTGTCATTACCTTCTAATAGGTATGAGACCATTTGGAAGCTTATGATTGTTGCATTTATTTTCTCCTAGTTCCCATTTACATCCCGTTGTTAAAGACTAATACCTCTTTTCGTTAACTTTACTTGATCACTATTAAAACAAAGTTAAAATGATTACGCTACTAGCAGATGCCTGCGGAATTGCCTGTCTGCCATTAGTTAAGTAATATTTGGCATTTATAGAGTGTTAAAACTCCCGTTTACCTAATATTTTATGCCTGGCGCCTTTACATATCTCCAATTTCGAAAAATATTCTGAAACCACAGTTTAAAACATTATCGAAACTAAATACAAGAAAAAAATTCTTTTATTTTCGAGCTATAAACTAAAATACTCGTGGAGACAGATGTTAAAATTTGTATGTTATATAGTGAGAGTTATATATGTATATAAACTTAAAGGACGTTTCTTTAAAGAAACAAAGGAGGGCACCAAATGACAACTGGGAAGCGAAACCCTTTGTTAAGAAAACCCTCTTGCAGAATCAATCCATGACCAGAGGATAGAGATTTTTCATAAAAACGAACCCTTTCATACAGAACTTCGATTAATGACTGTTCCTTTATATAAATTCGCATATAATTTAGATATTTTCGCTGTTCTCTTAAGACAAATTCCTTCACCGTATAAATACAAAGTAACCTAACGCCTCCATTCAACATCTAAAGCAATTTCGTAAAAATCCATTCGGTCCACACAAATAAATTTTTTGAAAGTTTTCATTTCGGGAGTTAAAGTTAATAAAGTACTCTATCTCAAAATATTTTCCGTCAAATTTAAACTTATCTATTCACTATTAATAGTAAATATTTGAACTTGCTGCTATATATAAAATTACTGTTAGCTCAGTGTAAATATTTTTCACTATTGTTATAAAATCACTGCAAGTTATTTTTCCAATTTAAATTAAATATTTGTTGCCACTATTAGAGTATAAATGCATTGCTAACTATATTTTGTTATTGGCATGCACCCTGTATATGACTCGTATAAGTAATAATAAGAAATATAGTCCGTTATTATTTTCTATTACTTGTAGTAAGTAATAATGAAGATGTCTTGTCAGTTCTGTTAACTAGTTAATACTCAGCTCATTTCAAAATATATTCTTTTAAATTTAAAATTTATTTTGGAAAAAAAAACGAATGATGAGATAAAAGCGGAACTCAGCCAAGTTTATGGGGACTCTGTACCTTCGTTATCGACCATAAAATATTGGACAGCTGAATTCAAACGCGATTGTACAAGCATTTTTGATGAAGAACGTCCAGGCCGTCCAAATCAAGTCACCACATCAGAAATGATTGAAAAAATCCACGATATAATGATAAATGATCGAGGAATAAAAGTGTGTGAGATTGTTAAGACTGTGGGCATCGCAATCGAACAGGTGCAGAACATTTTAACAGCTTATTTGAATATGAGCAAGCTTTCCTCAAAATAGGTGCCGCGATTGCTCACAATTGACAATCAACACGCACGTGTGTTAACTTCAAAAGAATGTTGGACGATCTTAAAGCGCTATCGAATGATTTTTAAAATCGATTCATAACTGTTGACGAAACATGGATTCATCACAGCACAACAGAGATCAAAGAACAGTCCAAACATTAGGTTTTCCGTGGTGAACCGGCGCCAAAGAAGGTCAACGTGACTTTATCGGCTAACAAAGTCATGATCACAGTATTTTGGGATGCACGCGGCATAATCTACGTCGTTTACCTGGACAAGACAATATACGCGTGCACACTCGTGTCATCGCCATGGCAAAATTCCATGAGTTAGGGTCCGAGTTCCTTTGTATCCACCATATTCGCCAGATTTAGCCGCCAGCGATTATTTTCTATTTCCGAATATGAAAAAATGGCCAGCGGAAAAAAATTTGGCTCAAACGATGAGGTGATTGCTGAAACAAACGCCTATTTTGAAGGGTTGGAGAAATTGTATTTTTTAGATGGAATACAAAAAATAGAAAAACGTTGGACTAAGTGTATCGAGCTAAAAGGAGACTGTTGAGAAATAAAAGAAATTTTATACAGAAATGTTTTTTCTTGTTAAGGCCAGGCACTTATTATACAACCCTCGTATTTTATTAAATTATATTGTGCTCGTGAAAACTGAATAAATTTAGGTGTCATTGGGTTAGTGCGTTGCTAACTATATTTTGTTATTGGCATGCACCCTGTATATGACTCGTATAAGTAATAATAAGAAATATAGTCCGTTATTATTTTCTATTACTTGTAGTAAGTAATAATGAAGATGTCTTGTCAGTTCTGTTAACTAGTTAAAACTCAGCTCATCATCTATTCACTATTAAACAGTAAATATTTGAGCCTGCTGCTATGTATAAAATTCCTGTTAGTTCAATGTAAATATTTGTCATTATAGTTATAAAATCACTGCTAGCTATTTTTCCCAATTCAAATTAAATATTTGTTACCACTATTATAGTATAAAAGTATTGCCAACTAGAATTTGTTATTGTGATAAACCCTGTATATGATTCATATAAGTAATAATAATTCTAGTCTGTTATTATTTTCTATTACTTATAGTAAGTAATGATGAAGACATACGTACATAGAACATAGAACAAAAATTTATAAGACAGTAATAAAGTAAAATCACGAAAATCAAACATCAGGCAGAAAAAATTATTGCCGCAGGTTCTTTCTTGGAAGCCATAATCCAATAAGAGGCCAAATAAGTACATTTAATTAAAGCACAAATATAACTTCATCCTACATCTTCAACATACACTTAACTTGGAAAGAGACCTCGCCATCAGTAAACACGGTCACAGAATAAGAAATAAACAAGGATCGTGTTAGTACGTTCAAGAAATACAATACAGAAATCAAAGATAAATATCAATCAAGATATAAGTGGTCATCTTGTGTGCATTAACCACATATCTGAGTAATTAACAGGTTGTCTCGAACCTATTTGTGGAGTCGAACGTCCGGACTATAAATGCTGTGTAAATATTGGCCTTCACTTTCTTGAGAATATCTCGAGGAACTCAAAATTATCAATATTAACTTTGTTTTAACATCAGACGCTCTTTGTTGGTTAATATCAGTCTTTTTGTTTATATTAATGTACTCATATGGTTCGCCGCGGTGTTATTTTTAATTTATATGGCGAAGCGGCTTCTTATAATGTTCTTAAGTGGGCAGGCGGACCCGTACGTACCTCTAGCGTTAAGAGTTGATGAAACTCTATACCATCTAGGATGTGTTTATTTTTTAGGTACCATTCGAGAAGTGTGAATAATAAAATACTTTCAAAAGGTTTTTTGGAGAGTCTAGTTATGCTCAACCTGTTTCTTGAAAGGTAAATTATTTACGACATAAATTAGTTTAATCAGTTTCAGTGGTGGGATAACTTGACTTTTAGTTTTATCTAGATGTCAGTAATCGTTGTTTTCAGTTTGTGAAAGATGGACTTGTTTTAAAATAACGAATTGTTGGCTAAGCTACTCTCTTGTGACATGTCTGAAGTTTTTTGTATAGCTTTCGCGTTGCCTCGGAGAACGTTCTTTACGAGTTTCCGATACTTTCACTATCAACGCCGGTGTGCCTCCAGGCTCCATACTGTTTCCTACTTATTTTCTTATTTACATTAACGATTTACTGGAAAGGACCAATAATCCAATCTCTGGCTTTGGAGCTGACTGGGCACTTATTTCTTTATTAATTTTGAACGCTCAAACAGCTACTCCTGCAAATATCGGCAGACAGTAGGAAGTCGTTTAACTTACCAAAGACCTGGGATAAATTCTTTCGTGCGGTGACAGTAACCAAGTAGAATTTAACGCTACGCTTGGAAGGAATTAAGCGGGCTACATCCTTCGAACACTTTCCATGAAAATACTTGTAGAACAGACTCAAGTTGCCAACCGTTCTTCGATGTTCCAGCGAATCAAGGCCGCCGGTCAGTTCCAGGTCTCCAATCAGCCGAACAGCTCTTCTCTGAACAGAATCCAACAAATGCAGTGTATGTTTAGGAGCGGAGCCGCAAATATGGGAGCAGTATTCCATAGTTGGTCGAATTTGAGCTTTGTAAAGAATTAACAGTTGTTGTGGAATGTAAAGCTTTCTGGTCCGAAATAGTATTCCCAACTTTTGAGAAGCTCTCCTTGCTATGCCTGCAACATGTTCATGCCAGGACATATTTGCTCCCAAATAAACGCCCAACAAATTGAGCGACGGTGTTAGGGGAATGGAGTGCCTCGACATAACTATGTCGGGCTCAGCAACGTTAACTTTTTTAGAAAAAACTGCCGCCTGAGTTTTTGTAGCGTTAAATTCCACTTGGTTACTGTCACCCCAAGATAGAATTTTTTCCAGGTCTTTGTTAAGTTGAACGACCCCCCGCTGTCTGCGTATATTCGCCTGAGCAGCTGATTTTCGAACGTTCATCTGCAAAGCTGTAGATTGGATTCCCGGTCTTTTCCAGCAGATCGTTAATGTAAATGAGAAAGAGAGTAGGAAACAGTATGGAGCCTTGCGGCACACCGGCGTTGATAGTGAAGGTGTTAGAAAGAAATCCATTTACCGCCACTCGTAAAGAACGCTCTCTGAGGAAACATGAGAGCCACAAACAGAACTTTTCAGACATACCACATGAGCGTAGCTTCGCCAACAGTCCATGGTGCCAAACATGGTCGAATGCCTTGGATATGTCAAAAGCAACCGCTCGAGATTTTCCAAAGTGTTCAATTGCGTTGTTTCAAATATGTGTTACATAAGTCAGAAGATCTCCTGTTGATCTGTGTTTACGAAAGCCATATTGGTGATATGGTTAATAATATTGAATCGTTCAAGATATTTTAGAAGATGCTGATCGATAAACTTTTCCATGACTTTCGATATTATTGAAAGCAGTGCGACTGGTCGGTAATTATTTGGCAAGGTCTTCTTGCCTTTTTTAGGTATCGGCTGAACTGTGGCACATTTCCAGCAGGACGGAAATATTCCCTTTCTGTAGGATAGATTGAAAAGTCTACAGAAAACTGGTGTTAGTTCCCTCGCACAGTTTTTGAGAATTATGGCAGGTATTCCGTCAGCGCCAGAAGCCTTTTTGGTGTCTAGCTTCTTTAAAATACACTTTATGATACGCTGTCTGAAGACAACATCGGGCATCTTTTACTGCAATATGGGAATAGTAGGTAGTGTTTTTCCTTGGAAATCGACAGTAGAATGTGAAGCAAAGAGTTCAGCCAGCAAATTCGCTCTCTCAGCAGGTGTGGTTGCAATGGAATTATCTGGCCGTGTGAGTGGTGGTATGTTGGATTTGGTGAAATTTTGACTAACTGCCTTAGCGACTGCTCAAAAGGACCTGGAATTGTTGGGACAAGCGAGAAATTTGTTTCTAATTCGTTGATTGTGTGCCTCCTTGGTTTCGTCGATAATTCCTTTGCATCTGTTCCGGGCACGAACAAAGGTGTTACGATTTATGGTGTTAGGATTTTCACGCCATTGTCGGTAGGCAATATGTTTAGAAGCAACAGCTTCTTTGCATTTTCGGTCAAACCAAGGCTTGCCGTTGGAGGGGCATTTCTTCGAAAAAGGGATGTAAGCTTCCATACCAGCCAAAATAACATCGGGGACCTCTCTGGCGCAATCAGATGGGTTGTCGGATCGAAAACAAACGTCCATTTAAGGGAAAGTTCGAAAATATTCCATGAGATCTTCCCATTTAGCAGATTTGTAGTGCCAAATCTTGCCCGTCCTAGGCGCCTCTCTGTCATTGTCATGTCTGTATAATAAACAATTAAATATATAGGAGAACTGGTCGAATCTACATTTAGTAGTACTATTTTTTATTTCTAATAAAGAATCACTAAAATACAGTAGTTACTCTTCAACTTTTCTGATTAGCTTTATATTGCTATCCCCAACTCTTGAAACAAATGAAATCACTCGGCACCTAACACCGATATTTGTAGAACCCAGACATTCAACAAGTAGGCTGAGAAGTTTTTGGTCTGATGACACATAGATGTCGTCCTTGTCAAAAAATCCATATGATTTTTAGGAAGCACCAACCTTCAAACGAAATGTGTCAAAATTTCATGCCATTTCGACGATAAGTTTACAAGTTACAGTGGTTTCAGTGACGCTACTTTTTATATTTTCAAAACAATGGAAAAAATCGAATTTGTCTGTTTTTTGATGGGAAAAAATAGCGTTCAGGCAAAGCAATGGCTTAATAAGTGTTCCGGGGGCCCTGTCCCTGGCAAATCACTTATCATTTACTGGTAGGCTGAATTTAAACGCGGTCGTACAGACACGAAAGATGCTTTACGCTCTGGACGCCCAAATGAAATTGTTATACCGGAAAACATAAAAAAAATCCACAAAATTATTTTGGAGGAGCGTAAAGTGACATTGCGTGAGATAGCTGACACCTTAAAGATATCAAATGAACGTGTTGTCATATTTTGCACGAACATTTGGGCATGAGAAAGCTCTGTTCGAAATGGGTAACGCGTTTGCTCACAGTGGACCAAAAACCACAATCTGTTGATGATTCCGAGCGCTGTTTGGACCTGTTTAAGCGCAATAAAAAAGATTTTTTTTCATGCCATATGTGCCAATGGATGAAACATGGATCCACCACTACACACCGGAATTAAATCGGCAGTCAGCTGAGTGGACGGCAGCGGATAAAAGCCGCTCGAAGCGACCAAAGACACAACAGTCGAGTCGGCTGGGAAGGTTTTGGCCTCTGTATTTTGGGTTGCACATGGAATAATTTTTATCGACTATGCTGAAAAGGGAAAAATCATCAATAGCGGATATCATATAAAGTTATTGGTGCAGTTGAAGGCAGAAATCGCAAAAAAACGGCCCTAAACGAACAAGAAAAAAGTGCCCTTTCAACAAGACAATGCACCGTGTCACAAGTCACTGGTTACGATGGCAAAATTGCACGAATAGAAGTTCGAATTGCTTCCTCATCCACCGTATTCTCCAGATTTGGCCCCTAGCGACTATTGTCTATTCGCAGACCTCAAAAAAATGCTCGCGGGAAAGAGATTTAGCTCCAATGAAGTAGTTGTGCCGAAACTGAGGGCTATTTTGAAGGCAAAGACAGATCCTTCTACAAGAAAGGTATAGAAATGTTAGAAAAGCATTAGACTGATTATATCGCTCATGAAGGAGGAGGAAGAATATTGATGAATAAAGTCGAATTTTGCAAAAAAAAAATGTGTTTTATGTAGCTAGACCAAAAACTTTTCAACCTACCTATTATATGTGAAGATCAGATGTAGATCCGATAACTTATAACAAGAAGGCTCCTCTAAAGTCATAATGTTCTATTCTATTTATTAGTATTACTTGGTCCACATAATCGAAGTCTTTTGGTAGATCACATAATACTACCGCTACATAATCATCCATATCGAGTTTCAGATACAGATTATTTCAAGACATAAAGATGAGATTGTGACTCTTTTTTCTATGCTCTACAAGTAAGTCTCTAAATCACTAGCGTGCGTGGGCACGAAAATAATGATTCACGTTAGTCTTGAATTGCTGCAGATTGTAATCGTTGAGATCACATACCTGGGCAGAAACTGAAATGAGGAAATTTCATGGGGACTCTACACCAGCACTCAAACGAGTTATTACTGGATAAATGAATCTAAACTGCGCCGTGTGATCACTTCAGATGCTGCACGTTTAGGACACCCGATTGAGGTTTCTTTTGAAGAAATGATCGATAAAATTTATAGTGTCATGATGGAAGATCGTCGCATTAAGCTTCGTGGGATTGCTGAGAGGGTAGGCATCTCATATGAAAGGATACATAATATCCTGCAGTTCTAAAAATGAAGAAGCTGATTACGGGATAGGTACTACTTTTGTGGACTTCAAATCACAAACGCACGACTAAGGGCATTTCAAAATTGTGTTTGGAAAATTTACAGCATAATCCGAAGGACTTCTGGTCTCGTTTTGTAACTGTAGACGACACGTGGATGCATCGAAAAAAGCGAAAACAGTTTTATCGATGGTAAAAATAATGGAAACTGTTTTTTCAGACTTACAGGGTATCATCATGATTTGACTGTTTGGAAAAGGACAAAAAAAAAGTTACTAGCTTTTATTATGCAATGGTATTGGACCATCTGCAAAGTGCAAAGGAGAAGCGACCAACATTAGCGCGCAAAAAAGCGCCCCTTCACCAGGACAATGCTCCTGCACACACATAGGCCGTTGCAGTGGCAAAACTGCGCGAGCTTGAAATAGGTCCCCCGCCCTGCTACTCAGATTTGGCCCTAAATGACTTTCTTAATCCCAAAAATTGGCTTGGGGAGAAAAAATTTTCGTCGAATGAAGAGGTTATCTGTGCTGTAAACGAGTTTTATGCACAGCTCGAAACATTTTTTTTTTCTAAAGGAATAAAAAATTGGAATCTAGCTTTGGTATAGTATTGAACTCACTGGAGATGTTGAGAAATGAATTTTTGTTTTTGCAAAAAGATGTTATTTACCTTTTCAATCCACCCTCTTATAGAGTTTTTGACACGTCAACGTACATTGAATAATAATGCTAATAGAAGAGCATCTCTAAGTAATTCGGCTTCTATAACACTCTTTAATAAAATTGCTGGCCTGGTTTTCGTAGCATTAAACTTTACTTGATTACTTACTTACATTCAAAGACAACTTTGTTGTTACGTTCTATAACTTCCTGCTGTTTGCGTGTACATGAGTAGTTGGTGTTCGAGCGAATAAAGTTAAAAAAGAAAAAAGCTATAGATTAAGTTTTTAGCCTCTTCCCGTAGTTTGTTGCTAAATATTAGGGGCAGATGGTATGAGGCTCTGAGATACACAGTAATCGATGCGAGAAGAAATACATTAAATGACACTTAAAGAAACCTTTTCGGAACACAATAAAAATGCATTTTAGCCAACAGGCTCTTTTGCCAAAGATGCCCAAATTCTTTCGATATACCTAGCGTATCCACTCGAAATAATGCGCAATAGTGCTGTTCTAAACATGGGTTAGGAGATCTTCAGTTGATCTTTTGTGTAAGCCGTATTGGTGATCACCAGTAACATTAAATCATTATAGATATTTTAAAATGCTGATTGATAGTATTTTTGATAACTTTCGATTAGTATATATTCAGTATTGTCATCATTCATCATCTTATTTCTGGTTACAAATGAAATCGTTTTATTTTATTTTTTACTAGTTTATCTATAATTTTTTGAGAGTGTATATTAAAAATATCTGCTGAAAATGAGACGAAAATTTAACGTAACCACATCCGCCTGGATTTCTTTTATCGTCAGGAACTTCCAATAGTTGTCTAAATACCGATATTAAAACTGTATCAAATCGAACCGTTGTCTTTCTAAATGTTCTGGCACAAAGGAAAAATGACCATGGGACTTTCGATTAACTGCAAAACCGATAAATCGATATTTGAATGCTATCTTACTTCATCATCTTTCTGAAAAATTATTTGTAATTAAACATTAGAATGTCGGGCTCTATTAATATTTCGTGAATATTCGATCCCATTAAACACCCAGGAAATAATCAGTGCCTTCAAAAGTATGGATTTTGCAAAGATTAGAGGATCAATTGAAATTTACAAACACCTTGCCATTAAAGAAGATAGGGGTTATACGAGGGTGGTTCAATAAGTACCTGTGTTTAAAGACAGATGGCGTTGCTAAGGCAAGTTGATGTTACCATCGTGTGCTGTCATCTGATAGACGACACCAAAAAAACTTGACACTGATTTATAGGTTAGGTTGCATTTGGCAGCCATTTCAGTAAGTAGTAATTCGCTTTTTGCTTTTGGATGGGAAAAGGTGTGAGGAGATAAAAGGGAAATTGGATGCTGTTTATGGGAACCCTTCGCCATCAGTGACAACAGTCAGATGTTAGATCAACGAATTTAAACTTGTTCGAATATCCGTTTTTGATGAGAATCGCTCGGGACGGCCATCAGATGTGGTTACCGAGGAAATCATTGAAAAAGTCCACGGCATAATTCTCGCTGATCGTCAAACGAAAGTGCGCGAACTAGCGGAGGCCATAAGTGTATTAACGGGAACGGTAATTAATATTGTACATGATAAGTTGGCTATGAAAAAGTTGTCGGCCCGATGGGTGCCGCGATTGCTCACCGTGGACAACAAGCGGGTGCGGCTTTCAACTTAGAAGCTGTGTTTGGAGCAATTTAAACGACTTTTTGCGTCAAGTTGTCACCGTTGATGAGACCTGGATTCATCATTATAGACCTGAAACCAAGCAACAATCAAAACAATAGGTTGCTTCCGGCGAATCTGCTCCGAAGAAGGCTATGATCACTGGATTATACTATAGTGAGTTATTGGACCGCTTCGACAGGAGACCGAAGGAAACATTATAAATTGCTGCCACACTCCTTGTATTCGCCCGACCTGGCTCCTTGCGATTTCTCCTTGTTCCCAAACATGAAGAAATGGCTCGCAGAAAAAAAATTCAGCTCAAATGAGGAGGTCATCGCCTAGACAGAAGCGTATTTTGGGGAGGTAGGACGTTGAGAAAAGTCTATATACCTAAAAGTGGACTATGTTGAAAAATAAAAAAATTGTTTTTCAAAAAATGGTGTCTTCAATCCTAAATCTCAGGCTACACAATTGTTTATACCGACGGCTCTAAATCTCAACTGGGAGTGGGAGCTGCCTTTGTCTTAAACAACACAGTTAGAACCTTTAAGCTACCTTCAGCACTCAATATTTTCTGCTGAGCTACTTGCAGTTAAGAAAAGTCGTCACATAAACATCATAAATGAAGGAATTAATCGCCAATATCTCATCGCTTCCGATTCACTGAGTGCCCTGGAATCTCTTAAGACTGGGATTTTGAAATACGCGTACGCTAGACAAATCTCCGACCTCTACATTCTTAAACAAAGAAATATTTCCATCGCATTTCTCTGGATCCCTGGCCATATTGGAATCAAAGGCAAGGAAAAGAGTGACCAACATGCAAAGAAAGCTGTAGAAATTGGAATACCTGTACACAGAGGAAACCATCCAAATGACTATATTAACTACCTTAAATTGATATACAGGAAATTATTACAACTACAGTGAGATCTTAAGGAATCTTCTAATAAGCTTTGGGAAGTTAAACCCCTAACATATCCCCCTTTTCACCATCAATCATTGAATAGAAGACAAAATACCATATGGAGAAGATTGGCAGTGGGCTACACTCATCTGACTCATTCATATCTACTCAAAAGTGAAACTAGCGCTAATTGTTCCACATGTCAGTCTCCACTCAACAATTTTTTTTTTACAGGGAGAAATCCGCCTTATGGATTCGGGAGCAGTCTGCGTCACCATAAGGGTGCCCCAAAGTGCTCCAGTTATGTGGGGCTCTCCAATCTGAAGGGTTGGCATACCCACTAAAACTCCTTGCAAGCTGGGAAAATCCTTTACTCCTTTTACATTTCTGAGATTTCTAATGTCTAGGTGTGATTTTTGATTCTAACACCACGGTTAGTTTTCTAATGATTGAACTATGCTATCTTAACCTAACCTAACCCTAACTTAAAGCTAAAATTAACCTAATCCCCAATTTTGGGGACTGTTGTGTTACAGTGGTGTTAGTTGTGTGTAATGTTTACACTTTTTGCTGAAGGACTTGCTCAACTAAACTACAGCCTTATCCTGCGAAGTCAAGGGTAGTCTAAGGTTGAGTCTTATGTTAGTCTAGTGGTAGAATATCTGTTGGTCGTAAGTATGGGTAAGGTCGGTTGCTGATGTTTACGTTGACTCTGAAAGTGTTAGCTATCTCGTGGTTAAAATAGGCTGCGGCTTTCTCAAGGAAGCGAAGCTGGGCGTTACGAGTGAACTCTTTTATAGTGGGTATTTCAAACTCCCTGTGTAACTGGTTGTTGCGGACGAACCAGGGAGCTCCTGCTGTAATGCACTGTCTGGACCTTGGTCCGATGAGCTTTACACATCTGATACTCACGATTAAACCCATATTTGAAGCTCCTCATCAACTGCAATCCAGAAAAAAGTTATATTTCCAACAAAATCTGAATCAAATGACGAACCCAAGCCTAATACACGCAACAATGAAACAAATTGAAGAATATCTAAAAGAAAATGGATACTATGACCTAATATAGAACAAACTCATCAAATAAGTTTTAAAATCAACATTTAAGTTGGGCGCTAAATGATCACTGCAGTTGATCCTCCCCAATCCCATAACATCCATCTATTCAACCCTAACAGGGGTACTTATTGAACCACCCTCGTAGTCTGCATCACAACTTCAAAAAGTAAAAACCCCGAAGATATCTCGTGTAAATAATTTCTTATGTCACTAAAGCCGTGAAAGCTTCTGTTTCATGTGAATTCTAGCAGTTTATCAGTGCGACGTTCTATTAATAACTCGATAAGGAAACTTTCAGCTAAACCGTCACTTCTAGATGTGAAAATAGGAAAAGAAAGGAAAGGTATCATCTGGAATCAATCCGTTTACTCTCATTATTATTTAGCAAAACTCTAACTCAAAAATTGAAGTAATTTTTTGCTTTTTCAATTTGAAAGCTATTTTTGTAACATTTCCCTCTATCATAATGAACTTGGCCTGTCAATAAGACTTGTCTTTCGCCACATCATTTATCTGATCCAAATTCTAAAACATCTCAGTCCGATCTATTCAGGAACTGTTTCACGTTTCCTAAACTGGCGTTATATTCCGATAATTACATTCTGTGTAGGCAGTGCAAGATTAACGATGCCTTTCCCGACGCTGATATTAAACGTTCTCCATCTACTACAGCCAGTCTGCTTACACGTCTCATCAAAGGTTATCCATTGCAAATGAATTAGAACGAGGCAGGAGGACCTGTGTTTTGGCCTACAGGCCGGAATTTTGGTTTATGTTGTCTCTCAAAATAATAAATAATTAAAGCAATAAACGCCCATACTGTTAATAATTTAGGCTACAAATTTGTTGGCGTTGTTTGGCGATATATGGTATATATATATATATATATATATATATATATATATATATATATATATATATATATATATATATATATATATATATATATACCATATATAAGGATAGAGCACCTATTCCATACGGATTTCTGTACTGGTTACTTGACCAGAACTAAACCTTCGTCTGCGATTGGTCGATTTTACTCGAGTAAATCACAATTTTTGTATAGAAGCCTAAACATAAACCTAGAAAAGAACTGAATCTAAGCGAATAGCAATAGAAATGTGGGCATACAGTTGCCTTCTACGAATTCCTTGCACGGTCCATCGAACAATGTTCTTCAAGAAATAAAAATTTGCCGAAATTTATTTAAAAAAGCCATATTGCAAAAAAGGCGGATTCACTACAAGTACTCATAGTAGAAGACAAAGTAGAGGGCAAGCATCCACGAGAAAGATAGTCGAAAGATGGGTTGGTCAAACTCGAGACTTGATTGGTGGGGGCTGCATGATACTGTTAATTTGGCTTCGAGGAGAACAGAATGGCATGGCAAATCGCCAATCAGACTCATAGAAGAAAAAAATATAAGAAAAAGGTACACATGAGTATACACATGAGTATGAAACATTCAACAAAACCATAAAGAAAGAAACGAGGAAAGATGTTACAAAATACAAACTTAATAATTAATACCATTGAAGAAAAGAAAAATATGAAAGTATTGAATTCCAAGATGTCACAAGATAGAACTAAAATAATAAAATTACGAAATAAAACAGGTAAAATAATAACTGACAGGAAGGAAAAAACGGATTAAATAAAGGAATTCTACACAAAATTCTATTTTTCGACTATACCAAATCTAAATCAGCAGCAAAAACATATTTCTTAACTTTAGCTCGGAAGAAATTTTTGAGGTAAGCCGAAGGGAATTGGAAATTGCTTTAAAACAGATGAACAATAAGAAATTAAGGTGAAGATAAAATAACATCTGAAATATTGAAAATGGAAGAAACGTACTTTTGAAGCGATACGAATATTACTCAACAAATGTACTGGAGAACAAAGAATACCTGTAAGTCATGCTTTTATTCAAGAAAGGCGATAACGAAATCCTCGAGAACTATCGCATTTGTACAAGCTTCTTACTAAAATTGTCACAAACCGCCTAACAAAGTTCGATGACTACTAACTAGTCGAACAGGCGGGCTTGTTAATAGACCGAATATAATATTAAGCTGCACCTAACTTTCATTTGGAAATTATGCAGTTCTTAACTCATGCCAGAATAGACTCAAGATATACGGAACTCCTAAAATTCATATATAAAAAAACGGTTAAATTAGATGAAGATCGAAAAACAGAACCCATAAAGATCAAGAAAGGTGTTAGGTAGGGCGACAAAATTTCACCAAAATTGTTTACCCTGGCCTGGAGGATGTATTTAAAAGTCTTGAGTGGAAAGAGAAGGGAATTAAAATCTATGGTATATATTTACATCACTTGTGATTCGCAGATGAAGTAGTACTGATTAGCGAAGACCTAGAAGAACTCGAAATCATGATAGAACAACTTAATCAAGCTTCACAGAAAGTTGGACTCGAGAGAGAACATCAAGAAAACAAAACTTCCAAGCCCACAAAACACAAAAATTAAGATCGGCACGGAAGAGATCGAGAGGGTGGATGAGTATATATACTTGAGACATAAGATTGGATAAACATAATCAAACATCGGAAGTACCAAGACGAATTGGTCTCAGCTGGACTGCACTTCAAAAACTGGGATTTATTCTAAAAAATAGACATAGCCCCATGATCCTAAAAAGAAAAGTGTAAGAGAGCTGCATACTTCCAATAAGTACGTATGGGCTGGAAACCATTATCCTTACAAAAAATAGTCTTTGTCGACTCTGTCATGTGGCTAGAACGAATGATGGTAAATGGACAACAAAATTACTTAAATGGAGACTTTGGGAGAGTAGACGAAGTGTCGGAAGACCAACGAAAAGATGGAGTGATGATATCAGGTTGATAGTAGGCAGTAGATGGCTCCATCTTGCACAGAATAGAGACAATTGGAAGAAACTTGAGGAGACCTATCTCCTGCAGTGGAGAAGCGGTGGCTTATTAAAAAGAAAGAAAGACGATATTTATACCATATATATATATATATATATATATATATATATATATATATATATATATATATATATATATATATATGTATATATATATATATATATATATATATATATATATATATATATATATATATATATATATATATATATATATATATATATATATATATATATATATATATATATATATATATATATATTAGAATTAACGAAAAAAAATTCAATGTTGTGGATTTCTTCATCGAAACGTA
Organism: Pachyrhynchus sulphureomaculatus; assembly: GCA_019049505.1. Taxonomy (NCBI): domain Eukaryota; kingdom Metazoa; phylum Arthropoda; class Insecta; order Coleoptera; family Curculionidae; genus Pachyrhynchus; species Pachyrhynchus sulphureomaculatus. The sequence continues at coordinate 200,141,984 of CM032446.1, forward strand.
AGCTTTCAAATACGTTGGCTACAAGCAAAAAAAATCATGATTTCTAAGCGGAGTTAACTGAACTTCAAAACTGAGATAAAATGCAATATTGATGTAATAATTAGAGTAATCAACATAACTTTATGTAATACTAATATGGCGGATCCAATATGGCGCCTAAAACCGAAAATTATTCCGGTCAGAAAAAGTGCTATCTCACTGCGAAATCTCCATAATTGTTCATTTTTCGTCTAATTTTCGGTTTTAGGCGCCATTTTGGATCCGCCATGTTGGTATTACATAAAATTATGTTGGTTACTCTAACTATCACATTAATATTGCATTTTGTCTCAGTTTTAAAGTTCAGTTAACTCCGCTTAGAAATTATAATTTTTTTGTTTCTATCCGCCATATTGAGCCGTCATCGTGTTTTCTTTAAAAGGTCAAGTTGCATTTGAAAAATTACGTTTCAACGAAAAAATTGACACTCTTAAATTTTTTTTCGCTAATTTTATTTTTAGGTATTGGGGTGGCTCCGTTGACGCGAAACGTCCCATATGTATATATATATATATATATATATATATATATATATATATATATATATATATATGTATAATTTGATTTTTAGAAACCACGCGAACAGGCTAGCCTTAGCAGAGGACACGGTACTATCGATTATTTACGCATCATCAAGATCCTTATGGAGAAATCCACAGAATACAACAAACCGCACTATCTGCCTTATAGCAAATGAGAATAGGCTACAGATATACTGAGTTAATAAAGTCAATAGCGAGTGGAACGGGGAATTAGACAGGGTGATACTCCTAAGCTTTTTGCGGCGGTAATGGAATATGTTTTTAAAGAATTTAATTGGGATGGAAAAGTCCTAGACATCGATAACGAATATCTAAATCACTTGTGCTGTGCTGATGATATTGTCATAATATAGGTTTCCGATATTCTAGATAATGCTCAACAACTGCGTACCAAATTTCACGTAACAGCAAATATTAGTCTAAATATTAATTTTTAGAAAACCAAGTTTATGACTTATCTAGTTACAAACAATAATGTGAAGTTTAATGAAAACGAGGTGGAGGAACTCCAAAACAAAAGTATTTGGGTCATAAATTATAAATTGGCAAAGATAACAAAATTCGTAAGATCCACCGTCGTACGAGTTTGAGATGGACGGCTTTTGGGAAGCTGATGGGTACGCAGAAAGGAAGATTTATGTTTTGCCTGTAATCACATATGGCGTCAAGACACTCACATTAACAAAACAGCCAGCAAATAAACTGAGAGTATCGCAACTGGCAAAGAAGAGAGCTATGCTGGATAGTACAAGGATTGATAAAATAACAAACATAATTATCAGACAACAACAAAAGTAATAGATTGTGACATTAATTTTTTCCTAGATTTTAAGATTATATTACAACACTGTTTTTCTATCAATAATTCATGTAATACTTGTTAATTTCAGTTAAGCAGTGAGTTTAAATTTTTAAGCAGTGTAATTTGATTAAGCAGTGAGTTTAAATTTTTTAGCAGTTTAACTAAACCAGCAGTGTGTAACGCATGTTGTCGACTTACCTTATTTAGTTTGCATTGAAGGCGTGTGATTTTGCGTCCCGGAAGTGAACCATTTTAAAGACTTCACTTTGAAGAAGGGGCAAAAGATATATAAACGGTCATATCGGATTTTTCGAGGCTTTTTCCTCTAGCATGCCGTAGTGGCTTTTTCCACCGTGATGCAGTAACGGCTTAGTCCTTCGTCAGGCCGTAGTAGGCTTTTTTCTTCCGTCATGCCGTAGTGCAGTAACGGCTTTTTTTTATCACCAAGTGGGTATAGTTTGATGCCTTCTCCCATCCCCATCTTAAAATAATCTGCTCATCCTAAGGCATTTCGGGTCAAAAAGTGATTAGCTACCCAAATCAAAATAGGAGAGTAGAGAGTAGAGAGACAATATTTTGATGACAATCTCACCAGGAGAGGCCAAGCAGCTTATAAAAACCCACGAGGAGAAGCCAATCAGTAAGTCATAAGCACACCAGTTTAAATATCTCACTTTCTGTCTGCAACGTGTGTTTCCAACAACTACCTAACACGTGTAATCCGCGAAGACGATTTCTCAAACTTTTATATGTGTTTTTAAAGCCATTTGCTAAGAACTTAATAATTCCAACTTAGAAACTCTATGCAATAGTGTGCACTCTCTCAGTATAAAAAGTTATTTATTGAGTCTATGTAACTATAACTCCTCTTCTTTCTTTCAGGGCGCAACAGTTGTACGTAAATTAATTTTATTTCAACAACTAAATAAATCTTCAGTATTTTTTTATTTTTTAAGCTGAACCTTTTTTATTCTAAAACGAATGGTGCCCAAACAGTAGAGACTATTTTCAAACGACGTACAAAAATTATCTCTTATCCATATTCTCTATCAGCAAAAAAAAAAAGCGAGCTAGCTTATATCTACTTTTTTTTGTTCTTTCATTATTAATATCCATTCAATACATTCTCAGAAATTAAAATGTAAGATAATAAGGGACAAATAACAGTTTCTATTTAATAAATAAAATATTTATTAAAAATAAAGAAAGTTGAGGCTACAAAATGAAGCAGCCACGAGAGTGGCTATCAGATATTATCCAAAAAATTACGCAATCTAAATGGAGATGGGTAGGCCAAAAGCCTGAAGGGGTGGTAACCGATCCTGTAAAAGATAATAGAATGGCGACCCAGAGAAGACAAAATGAAGAAATGTAGACCATAAACTAGATGGAGCGACGACATCAAAAGAGTGGCAGGAAATTGGATTAACACTGCTCAGGATAGAGATCGATGGAAGTTCTTAGATGAGAGCTATATCCAGCAGTGGATGAGGATATATATATATATATATATATATATATATATATATATATATATATATATATATATATATATATATATATATCGTGGTAAGATACAATAAACATGTACTTTGTCCATTTTCAGTAGTTTTACGTTGAACCGTATATATATATATATATATATATATATATATATATATATATATATATATATATATATATATATATATATATATATATTATTTATATATATATATATATATATATATATATATATATATATATATATATATATATATATACACACACATGTGTGTACATATGTGTGTGCGTGTGCGTGTGTTCGTGTGAGTGTGTGTATAAATGTTCCTTTTCTTTCGATAAGTTGACAAGTCTACAAATTAACCGGTGCCGGTGGTATAGCGCTAAAAGCTCTCTTGGTGTCTAACTTCATTTAGATACGTTGAAAATAATATCGAGAATTTTTGACCGCATATTAGTCGTTGGTATTTTTACCTTGAATTATGAAGCGAGCGAAGTTCAGTTAACCATTTGACTTTGTCAAAAAGATTTTGAACTGTTGAGATTATAGTATCGAATGTTGAGAAAAAGCTAATTTCTTTCACGATACATGGCATAAATACGCGTTTATTCCAAAATTATGTGTAAGCCGGTATAAAATTAGTATTCAAGATAGAGTACGTTACATGTGCTATTTGATGAATTTACTTTAGTATCATACAGAGCTGGTTTATATGGTTGATTTAATACAATGTACCATATTTATACACTGAATTTATGTTCAAGCATAGTGAGGAAAGTGTTTACCTTTTAAACCGAAGACCCGAGTTGGAATTTTGGCTCGGAAAATAATAGATCAAAACGTGACGGATGCCTCTCTCGAGAAAACAATGCAAACCACACGTAGTATCATGTCTAGTAAAGCCCTCATACTTTGGTCATTCGGAACCCGCATTAAACTGTAGGTCTCCTTTGCTGTGGAACACTTAGAAAAAAGCACCAATCACAGGCAAAGGCGAGACGGTCGAGAAGAAGATTCCTTTAGGTGGTCAAGAAAAGCCGAGATTTCCTTTTTAGTGTTCCGTACGGAACACTTATAAGATCACTTCGGTGTCTGTCTGTCTGTCTGTCTGTCTGTCTGTCTGTCTGTCTGTCTGTCTGTCTGTCTGTCACACCCGATTTTCTCCGAAACTATTTGACATAGAAAGGTGAAGTTTGGTAATAATATAGGAATTGATGGCCTCATCAGAGCCATGTAGTTTTGAGAATTAAATTTTGACTTAAGGGGTTAGTTTTGGGGGGTGAAGTCGGAAGCGAAAAAAAAATTTTTTTACTAGGTCATCGAGTGTGGTGTCAAATGAAAGCTTGTGAAAACACGAGTAAAAAATATATATATAATATTATACTTGCGCGCACTTTTTTTGTATTATTTTTAAAAATTCGCGAAAAAGCGCTGTCCCGGGCCTTATCTCGAAAAGTACTTATCAAAAAATTTCGAAAAAATTCTGGAATATTCTCCACGGGGTGTAGATTGAACGAAAATTATCACGAGTGCATTACCTTTAATAATTTATATGGTATATAAAAAAAAAACAAAAATTTCAAGGTCATCAGATTTCAGTAAAGATTGGAAACAAACTTTGTTAAAAACGTATTTGGGGTGTGTTTTGTGAAGTCACTGATCATTTTATACCACCGTAACATAAATTTTGACTTAAGGGGTTAGTTTTGAGGGGTAAAATCGGAAGTGAAAAACATTTTTTTTTACTAGGTCATCGAGTGTGATGTCCAATGAAAGCTTGTGAAAACACGAGTAAATATATATATATATATATATATATATATATATATATATATATATATATATATATATATATATATATATATATATATATATATATATATATATATATATATATATATATATATATATATATATATATATATATATATATATATATATATATATATATATATATATATATATATATATATATATATATATATATATATATATATACTCGTATATAATGTAATACTTGCGCACACTTTTCTTCGTATTACTTTTAAAAAATCGCTGTCCCCTACCTTATCTCGAAAAGTACTGATCAAAAAATTTTGAAAAAAGTCTTGAATATTCTCCACGGGGTATAGATTGAACGAAAATTATCACGAGTGCATTACCTTTAATAATTTATTTGGTATATAAAAAAAAAAAATTCAAGGTCACCAGTTTTCAGTAAAGATTGGAAACAACCTTTGTTGAAAACTCCTTTGAGGTGTGTTTTATGAAGTCACTGATCATTTTATACCACCCTAACAAAATTTTTTATTTTAAAAACAATCAACGTACGGAACACTAATTGTGCAAGTTCAACTTGCACTTGACCGTTTTTTTTTTATTAATTCGGACTTTTTAAAAATGGTAAAAATCCCATTTACTGGCCCTTTCGTGCCGCCTGTTCCAACAAATTATCTTTGGTTAAAAAGTATTTTGCTAAATTCACTGAGTTTTGAAGTAGAAAACAATAAAAACTGTAGTTAAATAAGGTCATTGTGACAAAATACATTTTCTTATAAGTATTATTGAAATCTTTTCTTATAAAAAACTTTGTATAACATCTTTGTTTTGTATATATCGGCGGAGTTTTATTAATTAGCGTTCACCAATACATCAAGAAATACATGCGGTAAATAATTGGTAACGTGTAGGATATTTTGCTGAGCGTCGTGCGGGTGAATGTAAATGAATTCGCGCTCGCGAATCGCAGAGAAAACACGTGAAAGCAAAACCAAAATGTTTTATTGATTAAAACGACCATTTTATAGTGTAGTTAAATATGTAATGTTTAGAAATCACTGGTGTATGTAAAAAAAATTCAGTTAGGGTATGTTATTTTCTTTAATAAATAATTGTTTTTAAAGCACGAACTTCAAATTTTTTAATCTGCGATAATTCTAAAGTAAGAAAGTTTTGATTTTAAGCATCACCAAATTGACAGTCTGGGGTATTCTTAAAATCCAAGTCAATTGTATTTGGTTTATATATTTGATACAACCGTTAACGCACATACTGAAAAACCATAAAACTTCAAGATTAATTTTCTCAGTAGTTATACAATAGCATCATTTATTTTTTTTTTGCAGATGCTATTCATAGAAGGATTTATGGGTTATATATATCTATATATATATATATATATATATATATATATATATATATATATATATATATATATATATATATGTAAACATGAAACAGTTTAGATGATGAGATAAATGATGTGGCGAAAGACAAGTCTTATTGCCAGGCCAAGCTCATTATGATATAGGGAAATTACTTTAATTTTTGAGTTATAGTTATGCCAAAAAATAATGAGAGAAAACGAATTGTTTTTGATGGTACCTTTCCTTTTAGCTTCCAAACTGTATTTTCACCAAAATCTAGAAGTGAAATTTTAGTACAAACTTACCTGTGGAGTTATCAACAGAACGTCGCACTGATAAACTGAATAATACCGGAAAAGTATAAGCTAAGTATTGTATTAATTGGTTTCCATGTATGATGCAGACTATAACTCGTATTTCCTTTGATGTCAAGGTGTTTGTAAATTATTATGGATTCCGTAATCTTTGAAAAATCCATGCTTGTGAGAGTACTGGTCATTTCCTGTGTTTTTGATGAGATCGAATACTTATGAGATATTAGGGCACATACTGAAAACAAGAAAACTTCAGGGTTAATTTTCTCAGTAGTTATACAAGAGCACCATTTATCATTATTTTTTACAATTACTATTCGTAAGAATTTACTGGTTGAATAATCCAATTTCTACGTAATTTTCTTTTACTGTATTTATTTAAAGTTGTTGCAGAAACACCACAAACAAATGATGCAAAGGCGGGAACATGTAAGTACTATACGGAAATCTATAATATATATAATATGCAACATCCCTCTGTCTGTCTGTCCCTTAGTACTCTCTTGCAATACGCTATCTAAACCATTAAATATGGAACAATATCATGCAGCAAAGAATATAATATATATAAAATCCCACATCTTCCTGCCTGTCTGTCCGTCCGTTAGTGCGCTATCACTCGAGAACTACTTATCCAATTTACGTGTTTTTTTTTTAGCTCGTACACATGTCTTCTGGGCAGGTTATAGAATATATTTTATTACGTTAGGTAACATAAGGAATAAGCAGTGACGATAATAGTAAAGACTGCGCGAGCGGAGCCGCAGGTACGGCTAGCATAAAATAATTAAAGATGAAACTATTTAGTTGAGGATAAACTATGGGTACATATTTACCTAGTAAATTAAATAATTACTTTTTATGTTCTGTTGCTTTTCCGGCCTAAAGTAAACCATATTGAGCCGGCCCTGAAAAGGGTCAAATAAAACAACTATCTCTCTCTGGAATCTGGATGCGCGCACCATCTCGAATGCGAGAGAGAGAACGATTCCTATCCGGAATTCTGTAATTTGGCGTGGTTTGTGCTGATTGATAGTTGTGCTTGTCACCGCGAGAGCGATATAGAGAAATTTCCATTAATTTACGTCTAAAGTTTGACGGTTTTCCTAATATTAGCGGTAACGTTCTTGATGTATCTTTACTTAAAAAAAGCATGACTTGTAGATTTTTGATCGACTGGTTTTATTGTTTTTTTATGCTCTTTAAAAAACTGCTATCTAAGATATTTTTTCTGAGAAACAAATCTGGAAAAAAATTGTTAAAGTGATTTACCCAATAGGTCCTTCATAGACACACAGATCTAAAATAAATACAGGATTTGATTTTCTCAGAATAACTTGATTCAAGTATTACAACTCAAAATTTTAAAAGTTGAACAAAAGAAAGATGTAGCGTTTACTTTTGACTATGTGCACAACATACTAATGCTACATTTTTTTTTAAACAATATAAAATGTAGTATCTAAATGAAATGTAAGACTCGGAAATTTTAATCATATACAGCCTCGCTATCGCCTAGTGTATGTGTTCTTTCTATAGTTGGATTTAATATTTACACTAAGAAAATGTATTATACTTATCGATTTTCTTGGTTATTTCTTTTTGTAGTAATTTACAGGTCTACGACAACGTGAGCAACAGATTTCTTCTCACTATCTTCTTCTTAGAGTGCCGGCTTCATTAATAAAGGTTGGCAATAATCTCAGGAAACGCTTGTCGGTTTTGGGCACACACCTGTGCATGGGGTTCAGTCTCTGATATTTGTAATGCTTTTTTCTACCTATGCCTCATCTTCCTTTTTTCCATTATGACTTTCTGATCTCATACTTATCACCACGCATTATATCACCCAGATATACGATCTTTCTTTGCTTGATTGTTTGCAGAAGTTCTCTCTCAGATTGTGCTTAATATAATCTTCGTTTGTGACATTCACAGTCCATGGTATTCCCAGGAGTTGAGAAATCTCCAGGATTCGACTACACAAAAATGACATCAGACTAAACGTGGCTCTTGCGTGCAATTCTGATTCTAATCTCCACTTCAAGATCCAAACCGCTGTCTATCCAGGTCCCCAGATATTTGAAATGTTCCATCGCTTTAAACCTCTTTCCGTATATATTTATATTTATAGGTGGTTCTGGGTGTGTCGATGTTATACATGTTTTCGTTTTGGCGGTGAGCCTATTTAGCAACTGTTGCAGGGTTTCCGGACTGCCTGCTCTTATCGCGGTGTCATCGGTTTATCTGAGGTTATTCAGTATTTGATCATTGTTTTTAATGCCATCTATTGGGCCTTTTAGTAGTTCTTTGAAAATACACTCAGAATATAAGTTGAACAATAACGGTGACAAAATACAACCCTGTCGGACTCCTCTTTCAATGGTTGTTGGCTCGGTTGTTATACCATTATACTGTACTTGTGGTGTTTAGTTTCAGGATAGACTTTTTGTAATTTCAATGTCATTTTTGTCAAGCACCTTTTTCTTTAGTGTTTCTAAAAGTTTCATTATAATTTTATTTTTATTTGACTTCGAGTTTGATATCAGTATCATCATATCTCGTTTTCAATTGCTCAACTGTTCTAGTCAGCTCTCAAAGTCCCTATTTTTTACGTTCTCTTTTTTTACTTTCAACGTAGGAACTTGGTCATTTCATTTTGAGAACTGGCTATGAACACAATGTTTGTTTACCTGTTTCTTGACATAACTGTTTACTTTAACTATAAGTATTTGTTTTATGGCTAAAAACCCCCATATGAAAAACGAATATGTCGAATTTCAAAAACGCAGGACCCCAGGCGAGTAGAGGAAACTCAGAATCTTGCACTGCTCTTGCAGTCAGTCCCATGGATTCTGGGGGGGACAAAAATTCGAAAGTAAAATACGGTGGTATACCCACAACACATAGACAACCCAAAAGAACAGAATGGTACGTAGCAACCTACAACACAAGAACTTTAGGATGAAGAAAAAATGATCGAATTGGAAGATGAACTCAAAAAAATAAAATGAACAGTGTTGGGCTTAGTGAAAGTAAGAAGAACAGGCCACCCTAAAAAGTGGCCATAAATTCTTCTATAACGGCAATGAAAGTAAGAAAATTGGATGAGACGGTCTACTTATACACAAAAGAATAGTAGAAAATCTTGTCCACTTCCAAGCCATATCGGAAAGAGTGATTTCAGTAGACATAGAGCTGAACAGAAGATGCAAATGTAAGATCATTCAGGTATATGCGCCGACATTAGACAGCGAGGAAGAAGAAATTGACCAATTCTACGAAGATATAAATAAAACATTGCTACACCATACAACAAGATATATCATAACAATTGGTGACTTCAACGCCAAAGTTGGGAAACCAGCGAATACAAATGAGAAGAATGTCGGGAAGTTTGGTTTGGATACGAGAAACGGCAGAGGAGAAATGTTATCAAATTTTGTAAACTAAAATAATTTGTATGTTATGGATATATTTTTCCAAAAGCCAGTACATAGATGACGGACATGGCAAAGCCCAGATGGTATAACAAAAAACGAAATTGATTATGTTTTATCAAATGGCAAGAGTATTATAATCGACACGATAGTCCTGAACACGATAAGCATTGTCAGTGACCATCGGATGCTTAGAGCAAAAATAAGAATAAATCTGAAGCAGGAAGACGAAGATCAACAAGCATGGAAAATCATATAAAACGCATAAATTACCAAACAGAACTTGATGAACTAAACGCACAAATAACCAACTCATGACATCAACATCGAAAAAACAGAAAACATAAAAATTAAGTAAAGAGACATAAACTCTTATGAAACAGAGAAGACTATTAAGAAATGATCCTACAAATGGCAGATTAGAATTGACAGAAATAGACAAAAAAATAAGGAAAAAGATCAGAGAAGACGTCAGACAATACAGAAACTCGAAAATAGAAGAAATTTTGAAAGGGAAAAAAAAAAAATTTGAAACATCTAAACAAACAAATGAAACGAAGGAAGACATCAAATAATAAAACTTATAAATAGCGATAACCAAGAGATCGCACAAATGAAAGAGATAAGCTACAGAGAAATATTGTCAAACACTATATGACACGAAAATATCGCCACCGCCCTGAAAAGAAGAAGGAATTAGAGTGATAGTAAAAAATGTGGGATCTGTAACAACGGATGAAATAAATAACGCCCTACAACATATGCACAGCAACCCAGAACCAGGGGACGTTGAAATAACTATAGAAATGATAAAATATGAAGGATCATTGATAATACAATCTCTTCAAGCTCTATTTAACAGGTGCCTAATAGAAAGTAAAATACCAACACCTTGGGTAAACGCCTTGATTGTACTTATTTTTGAAAAGGGGAACAAATTTAAATTGGACAATTACAGAACCATCAGCTTGTTATCGGTACTATACAAAATTCTCACTAGAATCATAACATATAGATTAACAAACAAATTAGACAGTTATCAGCCACGTGAACAAGCGGGATTTAGACGGGGATACAGTACTTTGGACCATCTTCGAACAATTAGATTCCTAGTGGAAAAAGCAAATGAATATAAGGTCACCTTGTGGATAGAAATGGTTAAATACGAAAAAGCATTGGATTCGGTAGAGATATGGGCAGTCCCTAACACCTTAAGTAACAGCAGAGTTGAAAGATATACAATTCTTCTTGAATACATATATAAAAATGCAACATCACAAATAATGCTTGAAGAAAAAACAAATAAAATCAAAATTCAAAGAGGAATTAGACAAGGCGACTCGATACCCCCAAAGCTATTTACGTTGACTGTAGAAGACATGTTCAAAACGTTAAAGTGAGAAAATAAAGGAATTCTATTGGACGGTGAACGATTAAATCACAGGGTGAAAGAATAGGAAACATTCATATATTTAGGACAAAAAATCGAAATATGAAAAAATAATTTAAAGGCTGACTTGGGCAGAAGAGCCCCATTAGCTTAGTTTGTATTCGGAAGGTTACAATCTACATTTAAATTAGACATCTTAAATACATTAAAAGCCAGAGTATTCAATCAATATGTGCCGGTATTAACATATGGCACTGAAACGTGGGCTTTAAATAAAAGTTTAATAAATAAACTCCTATTAACCCAAAGAGCAATGGAGAGAAGAATGCTAAATATTAGGCTCCAAGATCGTATTCCTAACATTGAGATACGAAGAACACCAAAAGTGACAGATGTAATACAACGAATATATATATTAAAGTGGAATTGGGCAGGGCATGTCCCAAGGATGTATGAAAACAAATGGACACGCAGTATAGTTAAATGGAGGTCTAGAGAACACAAAAGATGCAGAGATAGACCACAGATAAGATGGACGGACGACATAAAAAGATTAGCAGGACCCGATCGGATGCAAAAAGCAAACAACAAATCTCAATGGAGACAACTTGGAGAGGCTTACATTCGACTATGGATGGAATAAACTAAGGATGATGATAATGTGATTTGTTTTATTAAATATCTGGTAATTTATAAAACAGCATTTTTGTAATCAACAGCCATTCGTACAACTAAGAGTTTCTTGAGATGAAGTAGGGGTGGTTTAAAACTTGAAAAAAAATACTTTCGTCAGTATGTCAAATAACCGGAACCCGCTTTACCTAACATAAGAGTTACCGTACGCAAGCAAGGTGTTAAAATTGGAAGTAACAAAAAAAGATAGAGTTTTGAAATTCTCCGATTCTAATAACCCTGGCTGGATTTGTAACATGATATATTTGAAGCAACCTCACTTTTACACTTCCCCCATCTCTTTACCCGTTTAACTCCTTATATGTTTGTTGTTTATAATTACGACTAAAATTTATTTATGTCATTATCAAAAGCCAGGAAAAACTGTCATAATACTATTGAAATTATATAAAATTTCTTAATATTAGTATTCACAATAGGAAATTGATATCTCATCGTATTCGAAATATCGTACCAGAGAGCGGCAGATAGACAAATAGACCGATAGACAGACGAAAATTCCAAACTATATTATTTGTGATAGGTGATGAGAAAGGCGAAGAAATGCAAAAAAATCTATATAAATGGGTTCATCGCGAATGCTATCGTTTCCTGTTGTTCCATTCTCCCTCTTGTAGACTTATCAAAGACATTGCCCTTCTTATTCCCTTTATCCACGTTTCCATGGGAGTCTTCGTTTGCATTTGTCTTTAGGTCTCTAATACATTACCATTTTCTGTCAATCTGGAAAGGTGATTATTGAGTTAATACAATAATTCCCTTAGGATAGGGAGTAATACCATCATAGCGAACATATGCGCAAGGCAATATTAAATTATCTCTCAAAAGCATCTAACAACTGAGAACATAATATAATATAATACATATAATAAAGGCAGAATAGATTTTTAAGGTCAATACCAACAGTGTAAATATATTTTCGCTTTGTGTACTCTAGCATAGGTGAGACTCAACGACAAGAAGCAATCGACAACATAGATGGAATATGGCCCAACATGGGTATCTAACCAAGGATAGAATTAAGTTAGCAATACTTAAACAAAAAAATCGAATAATTCTGAGGGTAGATAACATTAACAATGAGCTGCTAAGATATGGGAATATGCATTATTTCACAAGGAAAGATCTCAGAATAATTGAAAGAGCGTAATTACATATATGTATTTTTTCAAAAAGAGAGCAAGAAACAATTCGAAAAATTATATAGAATTAAGTCTTTTGAGCTTAACGATAAAGCTTCTATATAAATATAGAAAGTGGAGAACAACAAAGGTTTCGGCAGAATAGGTCTACCAGAAATGCCATATTTATTTATTCTCCGTTAAATAGTACAAAAAGCCATTAAAGATAATAAAACTGGCGTCGACCTCACACACGCTTTCGATAGAGTAAAATCCGGAAATATGCTAGCATGACTTAAGCAAAGGAAGTTGAGACCGTGGGGTATAAAGTAGGCAATCGGTGTATTAAGATCATCTGTTATTCTGATGGTGCAGTGATTATATCAGAAGACCAAAATAACCTGAAAAGGCTGATGTCCAAATTGAAGACAACTGTATTGAGTTATAATATGATCATTTCAGATTTAAAAAAAACAGCATTTTGCGATCTTCAGGTTACCAAGGAGGTGCAAATTGGTAGTTTACAAGAAAGATGCAGAACAGGTCATGCGTTTTAAATATTTAAGAATCAACATCACCAGCAGAAGAAACCTGAAGAAGGAGGTGCAAGAAGAAACAACGATTCTTCGAGAAGTAATCTGGAAAGACAAAAAGATGACCATAAAATATAAAGTTAGAAAATGTAAGACGCGTATACGACCCACCATGATTTGTGAAATCGAAATAAACCAAAAATGGAGACACGGAGGTCTATTACTAGCTGCACGGTAACACAGTAAGAAGTATGTGTAATATCCACATCATGCCATGGCCCACAGTCAGAATAAGACGGAGAGACCACGTTGACAGAATGCCCGATGATCGATTAGAGAAAATTGCAAAACTGGGAAAACTGAATACCAGTTTCACTAGAAGACCATCCAAATGTTGGCATGGAAGTTAGACATCTGCGTCATAAAAATAAATAGGTTTCTGAGCAGAATGCGAGGAATGTTTTATATTAAAAAGAAGAAGAGGAAATAATTAATTACAACCACTACACATAAAATTTGGTCTACTGTTTCACAAATTTGGGATAATAGATCCTTTAAATAATCTTGAGATGCTTTACTGCTGCAAGAGTTAATTAAAAAATAAGAATTAATTACTAGTTTGGAAACATCCAAACAAATATTCTAAATCTAATTTAAGGTTATATTCTTAAATTGGCGTTTTTAACTGGTTGAAAAAAGCGCCACTTCTCGTGTTCCCCATATTACCCTTCGCGTAAAGGCAGGCGTGTCTCCATCCCCTCCATTCGCTAGTTTACCTGCTGGAATAAAGTTAGGTTATGACTCTTAAGGGGTTAAATACACCTGGGCGCTGCCAAAAGTATGTATAATTGAAAAAAAATATTTTAATGGTTATTAAGTCAATAATACAAAAGAATGGCGATTATATATTTTTATTGTACTTTAAATTACAAGAATTTTTTTTTTAAATATGTTTTAAATGTTAAAAATTTTTTTTTATCGGGTTAAATGGACCACAGATGAAAACTATGTCTGCAAGTACCTTCACAAAAATAATCAAAAAAATAGAAATTAAATGTAAAATAATGTAGCAGTTAAAAATTGTCGAGGATTTGTTTTTCTAAAAAATAAAAAAAATTCCGTTATTTCAAATTTTAGTATGCAATTTTCGACCAAAAAAATTATTTTTAATTATTTATTATATATATATATATATATATATATATATATATATATATATATATATATATATATATATATCATCATGATGATCATCATCATCTTTAGCTTATTCTATCTATAGTCGGATGTAAGTCTCCCCAAGCGGATGTCTACAATGACCTTGTTGCTTGCTTTTTGCATCCAGTCGTGTTCTTCTTTTTATGTCGGTCCATCTGGTGTGTGGTCTACGTCTGCATCTTTTATGTTCTCTAGGTCTCCATTCAACTATACGGCGTATCCATCTGTTATCATTCATCCTTGCAACATGCCCCGCCCAATTCCACTTTAATATACATATTCGTTATATTACATCTGTCACTTTTGATATTCTTCATATCTCGATGTTAGGAATACGATCTTGGAGCCTAATATTTAGGATTCTTCTCTCCATTGCTCTTTGGGTTAACTGGAGTTTATTTATTAAACTTCTATTTAAAGCCCACGTTTCAGTGCCATATGTTAATACCGGCAGTACATATCCATTGAATACTCTGGCTTTTATTGTATTTGGGATGTCTAATTTACATGTAGATTGTAACCTTTCGAACGCAGACCAAGCTAACGGGACTCTTCTATCCAAGTCAGTCTTTAAATTATTTTTTGATATTTCGATTTTTTGTCCTAAATATATAAACGTTTCTACGTTTCCTATTCTTTCACCTTCTATTAACAGTTCCTGGCTGTTATCTTCACTTTCGTTGTTCAAATATTGGGTTTTGGTGAAATTTATTATTAGACTTATTTCTCGAGACTTGTTATTTAACTCCATCAGCATTTTTTTCCAATTCTTCTTTTCTCATTATCTGCGAAACTTAAGTGATTTAATCGTTCACCGTCAAATGGTATTCCTTTATTTCCCCACTTTAACTATCTGAACTTGTCTTCTAGATTTAACGTGAATAGCTTTGGGAATATCGAGTCACCTTGTCTAATTCCTCTTTTAATTTTGATTTTATTTGTTTTTTTCTTCAAGCATTATTTGTGATGTTGCATTTTTATATATGTATTCAAGAAGAGTTGTGTATCTTTCATTGACTCTGACGTTACTTAAATCGTTAGGGACTGCCCATATCTCTACCGAATCCGATGCTTTTTCGTAATCAACCATTGCTATCCACAAGATGACCTTATTTGCTTTTTCCAATAGTAATCTAATTGTTTGAAGATGGTTCAAATTACTGTATCCCCGTCTAAATCCCTCTTGTTTACGTGGTTCATAACCGTCTAATTTGTTTGTTAATCTGTATGTTATGATTCTAGTGAGAATTTTGTATAGTACCGAAAATAAGCTGATAGGTCTGTAATTGTCCAATTTAAATTTGTTCCCCTTTTTAAAAATAAGCACAATCGAGGCGTTTACCCAAGGTATTATAGGGCTTATAGGGCGTTATTTATTTCATCCATTGTTACAGATCCCACATTTCTTACTATCACCCTATTTCCTTCTTCTTTCCAGGGCGGTGGCGATATTTTCGTGTCATATAGTGTCTCTGTAGCTTTATCTCTTTGATTTGTGCGATCTCTTGGTTATCGCTATTTATAAGTTTTATTATTTGATGTCTCCCTTCGTTCATTTGTTTGTTTAGATGTTTCAAATTCTTTCTCTTTCAAAGTTTCTTCTATTTTCGAGTTTCTGTACTGTCTGACGTCTTCTCTGATCTTTTTCTTTATTTTTTGCCTATTTCTGCCAATTTAATCTGCCATCTGTTGGATCATTTCTTAATAGTCTTCTCTGTTTCATAAGAGTTTGTGTTTCTTTACTTAATTTTTATGTTTTCTCTTTTTTCGATGTTGCTATTTGTTTTGTAGTCATAAGTTGGTTATTTGTGCGTTTAGTTCATCAAGTTCTGTTTGGTAATTTATGTGTTTTATATGATTTTCCATGCTTGTTGATATCCGTCTGTGTTTTGGTTTATTATTTCTGTTGGTGTCTTTATCTTTGTATACATTATCAATTTACGTCTTTCTTGCTTCAGATTTATTATTATTTTTGCTCTGAGCATCCGATGGTAACTACCAATGCTTACCATGTTCAGGACTGTCGTATCGATTACAATACTCATGTCATTTGATAAAACATAATCAATTTCGTTTTTTGTTATACTATCTGGGATTTGCCATGTCCATCGTATATGTACTGGCATTTCGAAAAATGTATTCATAACATGTACGTTAACTTGTAAGTTATTTTCATTTACAGAATTTGATAACATTTCTCCTCTGCTGTTTCTGGTTCCTAAGTCAAACTTCCCGACACTCTTCTCATTTGTATTAGCTGATTTCCCTATTTTGGCATTGAAGTCACCGATTATTATGATATATCTTGTTTTATGGTGGAGCAATGCTTTATTTATATCTTCGTAGAATTGGTCAATTTCTTCTTCCTCGCTGTCCGATGTCGGCGCATATACCTGAATGATATTACATTTGCATCTTCTGTTCAGCTGTATGTCTACTGAAATCACTCTTTCCGATATGGCTTGGAACTGAATAACATTTTTTTGCTATCCTTTTGTGTATAAGTATACCGACTCCTAAAATTTTCTTACTTTCGTTGCTTTTATAGAAGAATTTATGGCCACTTTTTAGGGTCCAAAGTGCTGTATCCCCGGGTAAGTCCTGCTTATTCACGTGGTTGATAACTGTCTAATTTGTTCGTTAATCTATATGTTATGATTCTAGTGAGGATTTTGTATAGCACCGATAACAGGCTGATGGGTCTGTAATTCTCCAGTTTAACTTTATTCCCCTTTTTAAAAATAACTAGAACCAAGGCGTTTACCCAAGGTGTTGGTATTTTACTTTCTATTAGGCATCTCTTAAATAGAGCTTGAAGAGACTGTATTATCAACACCCTTCGATACTTTATCATTTCTATAGTTATTTCATCGTCCCCTAATTCTTTGTTGTTGTGCATATTTTGTAGGAAGTTCATTATTTCATCTGTTGTTACATCGGGAATTTCTTCAGATCCCACATTTCTTACTATCACTCTACTTTCTTCTTCTTCGGGCGGTGGCGATATTTTCGTGTCATATAGTGTTTGATAATACTTCTGTGTAACTTCCTTTACCTCTTTGAGTTGTGCGATCTCTTGGTTATCATTATTTATAAGTTTTATTATTTGATGTCTCCCTTCATTCATTTGTTTGATCAGATGTTTCAAACCTTTTCTCTCTTTCAAAGTTTCTTCTATTTTCGAGTTTCTGTACAGTCTGACGTCTTCTCTAATCTTTTTCTTTACTTTTTTGTCTATTTCTGCCTATTCTAATCTGCCATTTGTAGAATCATTTCTTAATAGTCTTCTCTGTTTAATAAGATTTTGTGTCTCTTTGCTTAATTTTTGTGTTTTCTCTTTTTTCAATGTTGCTATTTGTTTTGTAGTTTTTTTTTCTTCGGATTCTAAAGTTCTTGTGTTGTAGGTTGCTACGTACCATTTCGTTCTTTTGGGTTGTCTATGTGTTGTGGGTCTCCCATTGTATTTTATTTTCAAATATATATATATATATATATATATATATATATATATATATATATATATATATATATATATATATATATATATATATATATATATAAATAAAGTGTCTATTAGAAAAATTTAAAAAGACCTTTCGACATTTTGTAGAGAAAGTAATTATTAAGATTTAATAAAAAAAAAAATTAAAAAAATTAAAAATTAACTGAGTAATGTCACATTTAATGCTATAACTTTGTAACAGAATGGAATTTTTTTAAACTTCTTCTTTTGAATAATTCTTAGAGGTATAGAGCATAAGAATCCGTAGTAAAAAAATCGAATTTTTAAAAGTTCGAGGTGTATGTAACCCCTTAATAAATTGTTGGTCGCATCCGTTATGAAAAGAACCGGATTATTCTGAGCTTACTACTAATTATGTGGCGATATCTAGACTAAACTTTAACCCAACCGATTTTCTCTGAAAAATTTAGAAATTATCGAAATTCGTAGAATGCAAATTGCCTTTAAAAAATATTATTACTGTGTCTGATAATATGTTTAATATATTTTTATCTAACCTACCGCATTTTCTCATCATGCAAAATTATGCAAATAATAAGAAATTCTCTACTAATAACTTTTTTAATGCAGTATTTAAATGAGAAAACTTTAAACTGTGGGACCGAGCTATAATTTACCGACTCCCTCTTATTGCAACATTACATTACCTTATTTTTTCATTCATTTTTTACTGACATGTATAAAATAATAGCGAGATGGAGAAAACGAAAATTCAAATTTTTGACGGTACCTATTCTGATGCCTTTGTTTAAGAGAATTAGGAAATATTTAGAATATTGAAAAAATATTTTGAACTCAGTAAAATTAATAAAATTCTCTAAAATCTGCAATAATTTTCAAAAAAAAAAAATAAAAAAATATTCGTGAAAAAATCACATTTCGAAATCTCAACTTTTCTTCACGTTTTAGGGTTTTTAGTTCACGAAAAAATATAATCACTCCGCCGATTGTCTGTCTGTCTATCGGTCTCGAACGAAATACGATATCAGTTGTAAATTTGATGATGGTCTAACTACTTAAAACACATTTTTTTTTTTGCAAAATTCGACTTTATTTATCAATACAGTCTCCTCAAGAGCGATACAATCAGTCAAACGCGTTTTTAACATTTTTATACCTTTCTTTTAGAAGGATTTGTCTTTGTCTTCAAGATAGGCCTCAGTTTCAGCGATAATTTCTTCATTGGAGCCAAATCTCTTTCCCGCGACCCTTTTTTGTGAGGTCTGTGAATAGATAATAGTCGCTTGGGGCCAAATCTGGAGAATATAGTGGATAAGGAAGCAATTTAAACTTTAATTCATGCAATTTTGCCATCGTAACCATGAACTTGTGACACGGCCCATTGTCTTGATGAAAGAGCACTTTTTTCTTGTTCATTTAGGGCCGTTTGTTTGCGATTTCTGCTTTCAAACGCACCAATAACTTTATATAATATTCGCTATTGATGGTTTTTCCCTTCTCAGCATAGTCGATGAGAATTATTCCATGCGCATCTCAAAATACAGACGCCAAAACCTTCTCAGCCGACTGTTGTATCTTTGGTCGCCTCGGACGGTTCTCACCGGCTGCTGTCTACTCAGCTGACTGCCGATTTGATTCCGGTGTGTAGTGGTGGACACATGTTTCATGCATTGTCACATATCGCATCCTTTTTACAGCGCTCAGAATTATCAACTCGTTGTTTTTTGCTCCACTGTGAACAAACGCGGTACTCAATTCGAACAGAGCTTTCTCATGCCCAAATGTTCATGCGAAATATGACCAAAACGTTCTTTTGATATCTTTGTGGATTTTTTAAATGTTTTCCCGGTGTAACCACCTCATTTGGGTGTCCAGAGCGTTCAGCATCATTTGTATCTGTACGACATAAGGGAAGAAAATAAAGAAGATGGGAGAATCTTATATCGTGTTAATATAATTATGAACAACGAGGAATTTAAGATGGGAGAATTGATAAATTTTAACTGTAATGATATATAATAAAATATATAGGGGCCAAAGGGGAGGAAAAGGGAGGTAGAAGAGTGACTTCATATTTTTCATGTTGTCCGTCTTATTCAGGGTTCTTTTAGTCAAGGAATCGAAACATTACATTTTTTCCATTACTCTCATTGTTAACATGATGAAAATGTAAGAGGGATGATGGTTTTTGAATTGTTTCAGTAGTATTATGAGAATCTTTCTTGCTTCTTGGTTGGTATACTGAATAATTATTATAAAATACATTTCTATAGTAAAAGTTTATATTGAGTGCAAGAGATTAGGTACGGGGCTAGAAGAGTGATTGGGTATATACCGTAACATCCTTGTATTTCAGCGTTCTTGTTTTTCAATTATTTCCAATTTTAACAGATATAGTATATAGTACGAATTAAGATCTGATTACAGAGTAACCTAAAAAAAATATTGAGTTGAATGTAGAACAGATTTTAGAAATATTAACGGATAAATTGACGTAAACGTACTTATGGCACAGCACATACATTATTGTACTTTCGTCTTATGCTTATAGGATGTATTGTATCTTAGATCACGAAAAACATATTTTTTATTGTTCCATATGGAACACTTATAAGATCACTTCCGTGTTTGCTCGTCAGTCTGTCCGTCTGTCACATTCGATTTTCTCCGAAATTATTTGACGTAGAAAGTTGAAATTTGGTACTAATATAGGAATTGATGGTCCCCATCAGAGAGTGTACTTTTAAAAGTTAAATTTTGGGACTTAAAGGGTTAGTTTTGGAGGGTGAAATCGGAAGTGAAAAAAAAAATTTTACCAGATCACCGGATGGGGTGTCAAATAAAAGCTTGTGAAAACACGATTCAAAATATATATAATGTTTTCTTGCTCACATTTTTCTTTATATTATTTTTAAAAAATGGTCAAAAATCGATGTCCCCCACTTATCTCGAAAAGTACTGTTCAAAAAATTTTGAAAAAATTCTGGAATATTCTCCACAAGGTGTAAATTGAACGAAAGTTATCACGAGTGCATTACCTTTAATAATTAGTCTGGTATATATAAAAAAACAAAAATTTCAAGGTCATTAACAAAGAACGGAAACAAACTTTGCTGAAAACTCATTTAGGTTGTGTTTTGTTAAGTCATTGATCATTTTATACCTCTGTAACAAAATCGTTTATGTTAAAAGGAATCAACGTACGGAACACTAATTGTGCAAGTTCGACTTGGATTTGGCCGGTTATTTAACATTATTTAACTTCCAACTTTATATTAAATATCACAAAAATAATAATCTTTCCACACATTACAAAAAAGATTTATTTTTATTTGTATATCAATAAATTTTTTTGTCACACCTGAATTTTTTTCTCTGTATCGTTCACATTTCAATATTATGCTTTAGTATACGTACATATTTCGTTGGTGCAGAGTATAAATTTTGCTCGATGTGATTTGAAAAGAGAAGATTGTAGTTTTTAAATAATTTTTGATATTTTAAACAAGACAAGTTTCTAATTTGTTACTACATTTGATATACATTTCACAAAGTAATAAAAAAAAAAAAAAACCATTTTTTACGTTTCAAAGTTTATGTTTTCAATATCTATCAATATTTTTTTAATACATTATTCATTTGGAAGTAAAAGGTTAAGTCTCAAACTGATTTGTTTTTTTTTTTTAAATATTATTTTCCGTGGAGTTACATATATTTTCAATAATTTACTATAGTGTAACGAAATAAGTATGAATCGTGGGTCCAATATGTATGGTAGTATATTAATTATTCTGGTTCAAAGGTTTTAGTACTACAAGTGCATTAATACTTAATGGATTGGTGAAAATTTACATACATTTTAAAATATACTGCACAAATTACATAAAAATTTATAATGATGAAATAACAATTAATAAAAAAAATAGACAAAGAAACTAGTGAAGTTACAGAAATATAATTCAAACTCTTCAATTAAGTAAAACAACTCTAAACAAAAATAAATTTTCCCTAAATGAGCTAACTTACCTGGCTTCGTTTCTTTAAGTGATGATGTGTTGTTTTAGATAGATGTTATGCCTTGTATTGTCACAGTAATGGTTCCTAGTAAAAGCAAAACTTCGTTTATTTTGAAAAATATTAAGAATTAATATGACTGGTGCCGTCAATATTGTCGTATACGTTCCAATCATAATTTTCTTATCCAAATAGTTTCAAATTGAGCAATAGGCCACGGAACTAAGAAATATGGATAATTTTATTGAGGTTTTAATGCTTCCAAAATTCATAGAAATGTTTTTTTTGTCTTCTTTGTTCTGTTCTGAGTTTTCTATCTTTCATCATTTTCAAATACCTTTAGAATTTAATATGTTCCTAATTTCCCCTTTTATCAATGTATATTATTCCTACAGTAGAACTTTTTCGCTGCTAAATTCTGACTACTATTAATATCTTCTTGCCTCTTTTTGGCTATCTATAAATTTTAATATGTTTCAAATATATATTTTTACAAAGTATATAACATATAAATGAAAAGCAGTTATTAAAAGCAAAATGAAGTAAAAAATACAACATTAAAATTGAATTCCCAGAAGAGATATTATTAACTATTTTAAATAAAAGGCCATTATTTTGGTAAAATTGAGGTTTATTATGATTAAGTTGCACCTTAGATCATAAAATATCGTCCATAAATTAAACAGAGACGCCAATATCTCACACATAAAATCAAAATCCACCTCGGTTAATCGACATTGTATGCAATGGCAAACGATTGGATAATGTATGCAATAAAAACGTATTATTACATGCGGCGCGGTAGAAGATCCACCCCTCCACTTATCGTAGCTCCTCCTGGCGATTCGATTGGACGTTACGATGCTACGACCGGGGGAAGCACGTTCTGATCGTAATCGGCATGCTCATTCAACACCGGCCAAGTTCCGTTCCGAATAGTAACACTATTCTGTCGCGTCGCGAATGAATACGGACCCTAAACACTCCAATTGATGTTGTTATAACCTCAAATTTTGTGTTTTGTGTTGCGTGCCGGCTACGCTGGTGAGGTTTGATGTGTTTTCGGCATTAGCTGAATCGTTTTGACGTTTTAGCCACTAGGATTTTTGGTTAGTGGTGCAGTGCGGGGTGCGTACACAACGCATTCTGCGATAAGGTTGACAAGATTCGCGTCAAAAACAGAGATCCGGTTCAAGTTTACGCTATGGAAATGGATCCTCATGATAGAGAGGGGGAAATGGGTGATGAGAGTCCAACGGTAAGTCAATGAAAATAATTACTGTAAAAATTGTTCCGACTTAAACATTAGTGTCTAAGTAATTTGTAAATTATTTTTTGTACTGGTCAGTTTAAATTAAAACTGGTTACTACAATGATGATGCCTATATTTTTCGAAAACTTATTCATTATCTATTATTAATTATCATTATTTATTCATTATTACGCCTTATTTACTATTTTTCTAAAGAAGTGCCTTTTTAAATTATTTTATTTGTTTTCATTATTTTCTATTTATTTACATTGCATCAAATATTTTCTTGTGGAGACAGTTTACTAATTAGATTGGATCCTTTCCAAAATATCAGCATCGATAATTCAAAGTTAGAATTTTCTAAAGAAGGTGACACATTTTTCTGATATTATTTATAGAAATCTTATGAAAAAAAAACGGTTTACGTTATATTGTGATGTATTGCAAAGATATAGAAGAAAAAGATTTTAAACTAAAATTGGTCATTGGTCAATGACCTCTTGTGAAATTATTAGAAATTTTTTATAGTATGCAATGAATAATGTAAAAAACTATGTATTTGTCGTGGTGGTGATGGAGGCCACAATTTATTTACTGATAAATGTTGGTACCCAACGAGGGGCTGCCATTTTTTATTCGTTTAAACGTTTCGGTTTATTATTATTACTAATGACATCTTTTTATTATTCTTTAGTAAATTTATTTTCTTTATATGTTTACGAATCATCATAAGGCCACAATTTCTTTATTAAGAACCTATTGGCGCCTAACGAATGGCTATAATTGTATTATTTGTTAAATATTTTTCAATTCGTCATTTTTATTCGTTGTTAGTTTATATTGTTTATAAAAATACTAAATATAACATAGTTTATAATTCTTTCACGGATTAAGTTCGAATCTTTTCAGGTTTATTTGATCGTTGGACGCCACTATACTAGATAATGTTTCTTACGGAATAAAATCAGTTTTGGATAACACACCAACATAATTTGGGTTTGCCTCATGGAAAACTGAACTAAAGGCACTTAATATGGTTAAAGATATTCAAAGAAAATTGTTTAAATATTTACAGTCAGAGTTTAATATTAATTTTGATTTAAAATGAAAACTTAGTTGTAATAATGTTATTAAATGATGTGATGTGACAAAAAAAAAAAAATAAGGAGTAAATAAAGAGAATTAGCTTTATGACATCTGAGAAGTATAATTTACGTGTTTTTATAACACAAATACTATAGAAAGTGGCAGAAAAAAATGAAAGAACTTATACAAAAGTCATTTTAAAAGAATAAATAAAAATATTTTTTCAACATCAAATTTGTTCAGGCAAAAAATTTGCCCCAGTAGTAAACATCAGTTTCTCTACTGAGTGATGTATAAACTTTATGTTAGTATGATACAAAAAATAACTAAGAAATTTTTCTCATTTAGTACTGACAAAATTAGTTAATATATTTATTGGAATTTCACGAAGTATTGGCTAGGAAAAGGTTCACCAGAAATAACTCATTAAATAGAGTCGACAGTTGTTTTGCTTTAGCGATAATGTAATTATGAAACTTACAGCCTTTGGTGATTTAATTTACAATTATTTTATGTAGATATAATCAAAGACAACGTACCGATTAAGCGTTAAGTATAAAGATTTAAATATAATAATATTAGGTTAAATAAAGAATATAGGCAACCTACGACACTGACAAAGAAAGGACAATTTTACTACTAAATTTCAGAATATCTGTTAAGAAAGACTTAAGAAGGTCAAAAATAATAAAATCCATATTTCCCAAAATTGTTTTGTGGCTCGATGGTAAACAGACTTTTATAACTTTCTACGAGGATTAAATAAATATTTATCTACCTGAATGTATTAATGTTTGATGAGCGAACCCATAACAGAAAATTTTAAATATTGATGTAAATGTAAACTGGTTCTCTTAGATGTTATTAAAAATAAATATACCTACATACCTTTTCAGTGTTAGCTGTTAGTAACTTTGGTCTTAATTAACTGATTTGATAGTCGATTAAAATATTACAACTTCATGTTGGCACTTTAATTTTCAAAAATGAGTTAATCAAGATTTAAAAGTATCGACAAATACGAGTATTTTATTTGAAAATTCCGGTTACTGAACAACTAATGATATAGTGACCCGACTTCGAGAGGTTTCGCTTGAAGTTTCTTGGTTTAACATTGTGTTGACGGTTGAATAGCTTTAAGAATATAATCATTAAATATGTAAAAAATTATATCTTCGTCAAAAAAAAAGACCGATGCACGTGCCAGTTGGACTTGCGCAATTAGTGTTCCGTACGTTGATTGCTTTTAAAATAAAAAATTTTGTTACGGAATCAGTATTCAATAAAGTTTTTTTCCGATCTTTACTGAAAACTGATGACCTTGAATTTTTTTTATATACCAAATAAATTATTAAAGGTAATGCACTCGTGATAATTTTCGTTCAATCTACACCCTGTTAGGCCTATTCCAGAATTTTTTCAAAATTTTTTGATGAGTACTTTTCGAGATAAGTGGGGGGGACAGCGATTTTTCGCACTTTTTTAAAAATAACTCAAAGACAAGTATGCGCAAGTATTACATTATATATAGTTTTGAACTCGTGTTGTTACAAGCTTTCATTTGACACCCCACTCGATGACCTAGTAAATTTTTTTTTTCACTTTCGAGTTCACCCCCCAATGAAGCTATCAATTCCTATATTAGTGCCAAATTTCAACTTTCTATGTCAAGTAGTTTCGGAAAAAATAGAGTGTGACAGACAGACAGACAGACGGACCCCGAGATGATCTTATAAGTGTTCCGTATGGAATACTAAAAACTTCGGTATACAAGAGTTCAGGCCTCAGATTATTCTATGATCGGATTGGCTTCATCTAATCAATCGGTCAAAGCTATTTAAAGTTAGTTATTATTTTAAGACCTTAAAATTTAAATATCCTCCATTTTTTTTTTAAACAGGGAGTGTCAAGAAGATGTGCAAAATGTGAATCTATGCCGAAAGAGTATAGGTACTTGTGCCTCAGTATCGAAAATAAATATTTAAAAAATCATTCATTTGTATCATTCAAATATTACAGAAACAATTACTATTAGTCCAGCGATAAATTGCCCACTTTTTTCTGGGTTTTTGCCTTGCCAGGGATAATTTTTTGTTGTTTGCTTCCTTTCTAATTATCTTCCCTTTTATACAAAGTATGGTTAATAGAATCTTGAAAATTAGAAAAAAAGCACGCGGCCTCTTTAATGGTATCATATATGTTGTTTTACAGTTAGTTGTATTATTAAAAATATTTTTGTTACTTTTATATTTGGGTGTTTAGATATGTCGTTGATTTATTATTGTATTTTCTATAGCTTTCTAATAAATGTACTATTATTATTATTTCAATATAATGATACTGGATTCTATAATTGAATATACACTTAGGTATATAAGCGACAGATCTCTATTTTTTTTTTTTTTTTTTTTTTTTTTTTTTTATTGGTCTAGTGCTGCAGGGAAGTCCCTAAATCCGCGGCACGAGTGCGGAAAAAGCGATTCACGGATGTTGAATCGCTTAAATGTACTCGGTGGGAAACACAGCGCTGGGCAAATTATTCCAAAGGGATGACGTTCTCCATATAAAAGATTGCTTGAAAAGCATCGTACGCGGGAGTAACAAGCTGAACCTCATACGGATGCGAAGCACCAGCGCGACGTGTATTTCTAACATGCACCGCTTTGGGAGGAATTAAGCGGGCTACATCCTTCGAACACTTTCCATGAAAATACCTGTAGAACAGACTCAAGTCGCCAACCGTTCTTCGAATCTTTACAGTATAAATCCGCCATTCATTCAGGATTGATTTTAAAAAACGGGTATAACTTGTATTTATTTAGTTTCAAAGCACGCTTAAGTCGTACATTAATTCGTTTATTTTAATGTTTTTTTATTAATAATTTTCAGTTGATAACCCAATTTTTTTGGATTATTTTCACCTTCTACAATATTATTATCTAATACTTAACATAACTTGAAAATACTCTGTGCTTTTAAATTATATCTAGATATAGAAAAAAGCCTTTTAAATAATTATTTTCTTGCTATACGATGTACTTCTCTTAATTGTAATAAATGTTGATATCTTTAGGCTGAACATCACTATTGGGCAAGTTATGTGATTCAAGTTAATTGAGGTTAGTTCAGGTTAGTTCGTTCCCTTTTTCTGAGAGCCAGATTTAAAGTCTTTAAGACTTAAATTTGCATATATTTACCTAGAAGTTGGAACAATTTAAATTCTAGTTGACTTTTATTACTTGTAATATAAATGTCATGAACGAGATATTTAGGAAAAAGTAGTCCACCGAATTTTATGACAGTGTTTTATTTATTTTCTTGTATAAGTTTTAGGTTCAAAAAACCTATTTGGTTTACTATTGTACTAATTAATGAGACCAATTTTAGAACTAACTCGAGTTAGTAGACATAATTAGTTATTATTCGTTTTTATTTATATCAAATTTGAAGGCGGATCTATTAATACGTCTAGGAAACAATTACTTTTTCCCTTGATATTTGATAATGTTGAGAAAAAAATGCACTGTCATTGGTTGACGAGGTCAAATTTTTATACATTTTTCAAATTTAAATCTCTTGAAGAGGTATTTAAAAAAAAATCTCAGAAATAATTTTTGAATGGGTCTATTTACTAAAAATTTCAATTTTCAAAAAATTTTTATTTGGCGACATTGATGTCAAAATAAACTTAGGAAAGATTTCTATGCTCTCGTTAAAATACAATATGATGTTATGATAGCTGGTGACGAAAACATAATTGTGTAGTTTTGTAAATACACAGTGCGGTAAATAATTTTCTGGGCTGGTGCTATGTGTCATAAACTAGTGATATCGTCTACAAGTTTAATATATAATTTTAAAGCTGTAACCTTTTCTGATTTTTAGTTTACACTTTAGCGCAAAATATTGACTAAACAGTTTCGTGCTACATTCCGAAGAAGTTAGCTCTCGGAACACATTCTGAAAAAAAAACGGCAAAATGATCGGCGAAACGTCAGCATCACTTATTCAGTCGACACAGGAGAAATCCAGAAGAACTCTTTAAATATATTTTTTTCGTTCTTATTTTTTAAATTACTTTCAACGAATGCACAAGAAAATTTTTATGCGTCACATTTAGAAAGTGGTGTTGTTGTAGCAGGATTCGTAAGTTTTTAAGACTTTGCTTATGGCATCGTCTAGACATAATAATAATTATAATAAAGAAATTTATAAGCGCCAACAACAGTTTAGTTGGTGACGGATTTATAGGGAGGGGCAGCAGCGGCATAGCTCTTCTCTGGCGAAAATTTTATCGAGGCAGAAATGGGAATTCTTTTGTATATTTGGTTTTATAGGAAAAAAATGTTTTAATTTCTGGCATCGTATATTTTTCTCTATGGTAGCGTATTGTTTGATTATAGTATTTAATGTTCTGCACATAAACATAACAATATGTAATACAATTTAATCACTGAAGGCACTGACAACAACAAGACGATGTAAATTAATTTTTATTTCTGCCATAACGGGCAATCCTTTCCGGTAATGAAAAATTCTTAACGTACCCAGAGCTTCAAGCAAAATTATTACGTTATTTATTTTAGTATGTCCTTTGGTCATATCTAACCATTATACTAATTATAAATTATTTATGCAGTCTACTTTAATTATTCATACTTCTTGTTGGCTGTTTAATATTTAATAGTGTTTGGCCATTCTCTTCTTATTTATGTGAATATTATTATTATTATTTAATAACAGTAATGCTACTGTATGTAATTTACTCTTGCTTAATTAAATACGATAAAACAGGTCTTAGATCTGCTGTTAAGTAAAAATAATAATAAATCAAATTTGTAATTGTGGCTTTTTATCGAAAAAAAAACCGGTCAAGTGCATGTTGAACTTGCACAATTAGTGTTCCGTACGTTGATTGTTTTTAAAATAAAAATTTTTGTTAGGATGGTATAAAATGACTTCACAAAACACACCCCAAATGAGTTTTCAACAAAGTTTGTTTCCAATCTTTACTGAAAACTGATGACCTTGAAATTTTGTTTTTTTTTATATACCAAATAAATTATTAAACGTAATGCACTCGTGATAATTTTCGTTCAATCTATACCCCGTGGAGAATATTCCAGAATTTATTCAAAATTTTTTGATCAGTACTTTTCGAGATAAGGTAGGGGACAGCGATTTTTTAAAAGTAATACGAAGAAAAGTGTGCGCAAGTATTATTACATTATATATATATTTTTTTTACTCGTGTTTTCACAAGCTTTCATTTGACACCACACTCGATGACCTAGTAAAAAAAAAAATTTTCACTTTCGATTTCACCCCTCAAAACGAACCCCTTAAGTCAAAATTTATGTTACGGTGGTATAAAATGATCAGTGACTTCACAAAACACACCCCAAATGAGTTTTCAACAAAGTTTGTTTCCAATCTTTACTGAAATCTTTGAAATTTTTTTTTTTTTTATATACCATATAAATTATTAAAGGTAATGCACTCGCGATAATTTTCGTTCAATTTACACCACGTGGAGAATATTCCAGAATTTTTTCGAAATTTTTTGATAAGTACTTTTCGAGATAAGGCCCGGGACAGCGATTTTTCGCGAATTTTTAAAAATAATACAAAGAAAAGTGCGCGCAAGTATAATATTATATATATATATATATATATATATATATATATATATATATATATATATATATATATATATTATATATGTATATATATATATATATATATATATATATATATATTTTACTCGTGTTTTCACAAGCTTTCATTTGACACCACACTCGATGACCTAGTAAAAATTTTTTTTTTCACTTCTGACTTCACCCCCCAAAACTAACCCCTTTAAGTCAAAATTTAATTCTCAAAACTACATGTCTCTGATGAGGCCATCAATTCCTATATTATTACCAAATTTCACCTTTCTATGTCAAATAGTTTCGGAGAAAATCGGGTTTGACAGACAGACAGACAGACACCGAAGTAATCTTATAAGTGTTCCGTACGGAACACTAAAAAATGATAGCACTAATAAAATCAATGGTTATATCAAAACATCTTCTTTCTCGTCGAAACGAATTTTTGTCAATTTCCGACCGTACGCGGTTTTTTTTCGCTCAATCCTAAAAAGTGTTATTGACTTACAATGTATGAGTTTAATAAATAGCTTTACATTCAGTTGAACTCAAGTACTTAAAGTCCAGAGTTGCGATTTCTCAGTTTATTGTGCTTCAAAGTGGTAAAAAAGCATCTACGTGATGAAATACGATAAACCAGCTCTTAAATTTACTGTTAAGTAAAAATGATAATAAATCAAATTTGTAATTGTGGCTTTTTGTGAAAAAAACTTAAATCATACTTAAACACTAATAAAATCAGTGGTTACATCAAAACATCTTCTTGCTTGTCAATTTTCGACCGCGCGCGCTTTTTTTCTCTCAGTCCTAAAAAATGTTGTTGACTGACAAAGTATGAATTTAATAAATAGCTTTACATTGAGTTGAACTCAAGTAATTAAAAGCGAGAGTATTCTGAGTGTTCATAGTGCTTTAAAGTGGTAAAAAAACATCTAAGTGATTAAATACGATAAAAAAGCTCTTAGATTTGCTGCTAAATATAAATGATAACAAATCAAATTTGTAATTGTGGCTTTTTGTCAAAAAAACTTAAATCACACTTAAACACTAATAAAATGAATGATACCCCTCCCCAGATTACTACGGCTTTAAATGAAATTCATGTTGAACCATTTTCGACTAACACTGCTAAGAGGCGATTGCTGTATGTAGGCCGAAGAGGCTGTATAGGTCTCAAAAAACTGAAACTAATAATCGGACACAAGCAAAATATATTGCAATGGGCTAACGACGTGAAAATCCTAACTTCATAAATTATAACATCTTTTTTCGTATCCGGAACAGATGCAAAGAAATTATCGACGAAACTAGGGAGGCACATAATCAGAGAATTAAAAAGCAAACTTCTTGTCTGACCATTAGTAAAAATTTCACGAAATCCACTATATCATCATTCACGCGGCTAGATAATACTATTGCAACAACACAAAGTGAGAAAGCCAACTTGTTACCTTCGCGTTCGACTGTCGATTTCCAAGGAAAAAACACCAACTATTCTCATAGTACAATCAGGGATGCCCGACATTGTCTCCAGACAGTCATAAAACGTATTTTAATGAAGCTAGACACTAAAAGCTTCTGGTGCTGGCTAACCTGCCATAGTAATCAAAAATGCATGAGCAAACTAACACCAGTTTTCTGTAGACGTTTTAGCCCCTCCTATCGAACGGGAATATTTCCTTACTGCTGGAAATGCGCTACAGTTCAGTCAATACCCAAAAAAAACAGCTACCGATCAGTCGCACTGCTCTCAATAATGTCGGAAGTTGTGAAGGAGGCTAGGGCATCTTTTAAAATATGTAGAAGGATTCAATATTATTAGCGACCAACAATATGGCTTTCGTAGGGAAGCGAGAGGCAATTTTTAGAAAAAATAATTTAATTTAATATCTGTTTGCTGTTTTAGCACTAAAAGAGCGTCTGTCGATAGCCTAACTCTTCCTCTATTATACCGAAAAGGAATAATATCAAAATTATTAATATACACTTCACACTAGATATTTTCTTAAAAAAAAAGACCGGTACAACTTGCCCCGTCTTTGAGGCTAGATGTAACAGCCATGAGACAGGTAGTAACAGTAAAAATAAAGTAATTTTGATACATATTTGAGCTTCAATTTTGTTATTTTCCAAACCACTTTACATTATCTATAACATTTATCATCAGTGATACTACTTCTACAATAACAATCAACATTAAAGATTTAAGTATTTAACTAATTTCTTAGTTAGATAAACTCTTTTTATAATCAGCATGGCACTTTGAATCACATTCATTTACTTAACACAAAATAAGTATCTAAAAAAAATAATCAGCCTTCGAAAAATAGACGTTACATAATGACTAAATTCAGTCTTCATTAAAGTAACAATTTATACAAATAAATGATATAGTATCTCCTGTCACACATTTCACATGTGCTCACATTTTACGTGATATACATTCTACCCATTCCTCTTTATCAGAATTAATATAGACTTCACCGTAAACTAGATAATGCCACTCCTCAGTTTCAGGTTCTGAATCAGACCTCAAAACTCTTTTTCCAACTCTTTTTTTATCATCTTTCTTTTTTGTTGATTTGTCCTTTCCTTTTTCTTTTTCTTTTGAGCCATCTTTACCATCTTTTTTCTGTCTCTTTGTCATTTTTCTTCATATTCTTTTTTTAAAGCTTCCTTTTCAGGTGTATCAGTTAAAACAGTGGATTTTCTTTTACGTCTGCTAGCGTTGTTTGTTTCCGCGGTGGAGCCTTTGAAGGAGGTCTAACTTTCGAAGGTGAAAAATGTTTTTGCAAATCTGAACAACTTGGAGTTGATTCTTTTGCAATTTCATTATCAAAATATAATTTCAGAAGTGCTTATATCATGTTCGGCAGCAGATTGTAATATTTCTGGATTTTCAAGGTCCAATGTTAAATTTTTCTGTCCTTTTTAACAGGATTTGGATGATCAGTGACATAGGATTGTGCAAAGTCACTGTCTTGAAAGATATCGGCATTGAATGTGCCCCAAGATATTGTTACAACAAGCCCCGTATCATAATTTTCTACATTTAACAAAAATTTATAAAATTATGTCGCTAAACGTGAAACTTTTTAAAGAATATTAAAAGTAAGTACATTTTGAAACTATATGCAAAACTAAAAGTTTTAAATTAATTAATTATAGACACGAAAAGTCAAATTTTACGAAATCAATATTTTACATTACCTAGCCAAAATTAAGTTCGTGCACATATCTACTCATTGCGCCGTCGGGCGGAACACTCGCTCTGATGACGTGATGTTGCATGACATAAGAATTAAATTAAGCAAAAAATACGGGTTTATAGAGTTCTAATTCCCAGTAAAAATTGTGTGTTACTACTTGCCCCTGTTACAACAAGCCCCTAGCTCCCCTAAGCAAAGATCAACAAGAGACCTTCTAACTCATCTAATACATGTTTGGAATAACGCAATTGAACACTTTGGAGAATCTCGAGCGGTTACACTTGATATATCCAAGGCATTCGACCGTGTTTATCATGACGAATTGTTGGCTCTTATGGTATGCCTGAAAAAATTTGTTTATGGCTCTCGTGTTTTCTCAGAGAGCGTTCTTTACGAGTGGCAGTTGACTAGATTCTTTCTAATACCTTCACTATCAACACCGCACAGTGTGAGAAAAGTGATATTTTTTGAACAAAAATCTTTTGGCAGTCGGCATTTTATCCGATTTGAATAAATCAAAGGGGAATATACTCGTAAAATATAAATTGTACATCTAAAATTGTTCTGTATATCATTAAACTTTAATAATAAACTTTCAAAACTTTTTTTTTGAAATATTTAATTAAAATTTATCTGTTAACATAAAGGTATATTGTTTTTTATAATCATGAATCTGTTTATTTTAGGGACTTTTATAGGTTATGTTAATTTTAACCTCCTTCGCCGTAGTACTATCTTAAAAATACAATATTTTACGAGTATTTTCCTGTTTGATTTATTCAGATTGAATAAAATGCTGACTGTCCTAAAAAATGGCACTTATCACAGTGTGTGCCGGTGTGCCCCAAGGCTCCATACATAGGGTGACAGTAATCAAATAGAATTTAACGTTATGTAACCCCAGGCGGCAAGTGCAAGTCGGGCTTGCGCAATTAGTGTTCCGTACGTTGATTGCTTTTAAGATAAAAATTTTTGTTACGGAGGTATAAAATGATCAATGACTTCTCAAAACACATCCCAAATGAGTTTTCAAGAAAGTTTTTTTTTTTCGATCTTTACTGAAAACTGATGACTTTGAAATTTTTGTTTTTTTTTTTATATACCAGATAAATTATTAAAGTTAATGCATTCGTGATAATTTTCGTTCAATTTACACCTTGCGGAGAATATTCCAAAATTTTTTCAAAATTGCAAAGAAAAGTGTGCAAAAGTATTACATTATGTATATTTTTTTACTTCTGATTTCATCCCCCAAACTAACCCCTTAAGCCAAAATTTAACTTTCAAAACTACACAGCTCTGATGAGGCCATCAATTCTTATATTAGTGCCAAACGACAGACGGACAGACACCGAAGTGATCTTATCATTACCGGAAACTAATAAAATAAAACGATTTCACTTGTAATCACAAATAAGATATTGACATGAAAATATTCAACAAATACTAGTCACATTTGTTTCAGTAATATCGAAGGTTATGGAAAATGCTAGCAATCGGCATTCTAAAATCTCTGGAATAATTTAATGTTATTGGTGACTACCAATACGGCTTAAACAAAAGATTAACTAAAGATCTCCTAACCCATGTTTATAACCGAACTATTGAGCATTATTTTGACTGGATACGCTAGATAAATCTAAATATATCTTTCAAAACTACACGGCTCTGATTAGGCCATCTATATTAGCGCCAAATTTTAATTTTCTATGTTAAATAGTTTCAGAGAAAATCGAGTGTGACATACAGACGGACAGACACCGAAGTAATCTTATAAGTGTTTCATACGGAACACTAAAAAGTTAACGTTGCTGAACCCAACATAGTTGTATCAGGACACTCTATTCCTGGTCGTTAATATGGGAGAAAATATATATTATCTTGGCATGAATATGTTGCATGCATAGCAAAGAGAGCTACCCAAAGACTGGGAATATTATTTCAAACTAGAAAGCTTTACACTACACAACAACTGTTAATTCTGTACAGAGCTCGAATTTGACCAACGATGGAATACTGCTCCCAAACATACACTACATTCATTGAACGGCAGAATTTTTCAAGAAAGAAGAGAAACAATTACCAAGTAATAAACGCTGAAGTCTTGATAAAAGAAAAAGATGTGCAAATAGTACTTCAATAACTTATGAGCTGCTTAAATGCGGTGGAGAAATGTAACGGCCACAATCTTCACTCAAATTAAAACTGCAGAAGAAACGAAAAAAGAAAATAGTACTCGAAATAAAGCTCCTAACTAAAACTCTAAAACTGATAAAAAAGACCGCAAAGGTGAAGGGGGGAGGGAGGGCGGAAGGGGGGAGGAGATTACTGCAAAATCGATATAATACAATAGGCCAACGTTTTTAAGTTTTACTCACTTAGAAAAGTCCTTGATCGGGTACAGCGAGAATGTTTCACTGGCCGAGTAATAATAAAGTTTAATCATAGAACAAATTACTGCAAAATCGATATAATACAATAGGCCAACGTTTTTAAGTTTTACTCACTTAGAAAAGTCCTTGATCGGGTACAATTAGACGACGTAGACCATCTTCTTTACAAAAGACATGTACCACGTAATATCATCAAAATTACAGAAAATATTTTTGTTGAATAGAAAGGAAATTTGGAATTTAT
The DNA here is from genome assembly GCA_019049505.1 of Pachyrhynchus sulphureomaculatus. NCBI lineage: Eukaryota > Metazoa > Arthropoda > Insecta > Coleoptera > Curculionidae > Pachyrhynchus > Pachyrhynchus sulphureomaculatus. Next base: position 200,178,059 of record CM032446.1, read on the forward strand.
ATGACCATAATTAGACCTATACTGACATACACAGGGGGGGAAACTATGCCCGAACACAAATGATAGAAAAGAATAAGTGCACAAAATAGCGAAAAAGATAACTAAAAAGAAAATAGTGCGCTGAATAGCAAAAGAAACTAATAAGGAGAGAAGTGACTACCTCAGACAGACATATAAGTTTTTTTTTTTTTTTGCCAAATATCCTTTAAAAAATTCGCATCATGTTGCGGATTTTGGACACACTTGATAGTAATCACGTGACTTTCAACACAAAATTAATAATTTTCATTAAATCGCCGGAAATAAGCATATTTGATAGAAGAGTTTTACAAAGAAAAGTTGTTCCCGTAGTCCACAATTATCCAAAGTTTTAGCAGTAAATTTCTAAAAAACAAGAAAGCTCTCTAACATGAAGTTTTATCGGTTTCTCATCACGCTATTACATTTCTGAGCTCTGACTTTACTTATAGCGTCTTTTTTCGATGATAACCCGCACAATTTTTAAACTTTAATGAAATTAAGAAAAAACTGGCCTACGCTACAAAAACGAAAAATATTCCTAAATATATTCCACAATTTCAAATACACTTTAAGGAATTTAGTTACAGAAACAAATTTTAAGAATTATAATGGTATTATAAATGCGTCATTAATCAATGTTATATTTTTTTTATTAAAACACTGTTTAGAATGAATTTTGAAACTTCCGTTGAAACTAATAACACACATACTCGAAAATAAATATATTGTAAAAACAAAAATATATATAATGTATATATATGACCACTATTTATATTTATATATATTTTTGTAATATTTGACCACTCTTTTCTTTTTTATTTTTTAAAAATTAGATTCAGTTTTTTTTTAAAATTTTAGCTTTAATTATCCCATAATTTTCATTAGATGCATACGTAAAAGTTTTTTCTTATTCTTTTTAACATCAACTTATTACTGAAAAAAAAATTGATTTAATTTATATCATAAGTTTTTATATTCCGTCACATTTTGAATCAAAGATAACATAATTTAAAAGTATTATTCTGGTGTTTATTATAAAAAAGCAATTATTATCAACATTTTGGTTTAAAAACCAAATGTAAACATGCGTAAATATTAAAAAAGTAGTTAAAAGTAAAAGTTTTATTTGAATGTTGTCTATGATATTTTGTTAATCTACGAAAAATTATTAGGAAAACAACTTATTTTCTATCATTTTCCAAATAAGGTAAATAAGTTCAATTTCGAGGATTTATTGAAGAAAAATGTTGATTCTGACAAGCAACGGAAGTCACGTGATTTCGAGTTCGAGAAAGTCAGATTTCTTATTTTTGAAAGATACTATGTATTTTAAAAAATTATTGCGCATATCAACATATATTGTTTGGTTGGTCATATGGCACACAATGTTATTATGTATGATATGCATTTTATATTCGTTAACGATTGTAATATCTTAACACATACATGAGATTATCGTACATATTAGAATTCTTCCTAAATCCGCAAATTTAGAACCCTACAATTAAAGATAGATCCACGGACTATAACCCTAACACGGACCAAGTGTTAAGGCCACATTTTACTTATATTGTTTAATTTTCTTCGTTGTTTATAACTTTTTTAGTACGTCAAAATAACCTGAATCTGTCATTATTCGAGCAACAGCAACTAAATCATTTATACCTGAGACACTTTTTGGTGCTCCGTACGAAAAACACTTATAAGATCACTTCGGTGCCTGCCGTCTGTCACACTCGATTTTTTTCGAAACTGTTTGACGTAGAAAGTTGAAATTTGGCACTAATAAAAGAATTGATGACCTCATCAGACCCGTGTAGTTTTGAAATTAAATTTTGACGTAAAGGATTAGATTTTGGGGGTGAAATCGGAAGTGAAATTTTTTTTTACCAGATCATCGAGTGGAGTATCAAATGAAAGCTTGTGAAAACACAAGTTCAAAAATATATATAATTTAATATTTGAGCACTCTTTTCTTTGTATTATTTTTTAAAAATTGCGAAAAATTGCTGTCAATGCTCCCCTTATCTTCAAAAGCCTGATCAAAAAATTTTGAAAAAATTCTGGAATATTCTCCATAGGGTATAGATTGAACAAAAATTATCACGAGTACATTAACTTTAATAATTTATCCGATTTTCAAGGTTATCAGTTTTCAGTAAAGATGGGGAAAAAAAGCGTTACGGAAAATTGATTTGGGGCGTACTTTGTGACGTCACTCATCATTTTATACCTCCGTAACAAAATTTTTTATTTCAAAAGCAACCAAAGTACGGAACACTAATTGCGCACATCCGACTTGCACTTGGTTGTTTTTTTTTCTCACTCACTGCTAATTAGACTCCGTATTGCATCTGCCTTTATAAAACAATTCGTAAAATACTTAATAATGATGTTAATTGTTCCCCATCCATGATTCACGATGTTTATTAACGTAGAAACAATACGTAAGTTTCATTTTGGATCGAGCAATGGTCTACCCAAAATATAAAGACACTCTCATCTGAACTAGAATTTCTAATGACATTAATTTTTGCTTCTTTTTTGTTGTTCACCTGCTCGCCTGATTTTTACACATTTTCATATCCTGAAGATACCGGTGGGGATGTAGTAATACCCGTCAACGTTATCCAGTCCACATACATTTTTGTATTTCATGGCACGTTTTTAGACAACGCGGTAGTGCTACCATGGACGTTATTGCATTTCTGTAACTACTACCTATGTACGTGGTCAGGCCATATATACTTAAATAAAAGTATACCGACCTGCTGGGATTGGAACCTGGGACCCGCCGCAAGCAAGTACTGTGTTACGGAGCCACGGGCCGCCACTTAACGCCAATAACGCAAATTTCAGTTAAAAAGTAGCATCTATAAATATAACTTTTTGCAGATCTACCATAGAAATATTGATATGTCGTTAGTGTACTCTTTTCTTCCATTTTTGTAGTTATCACAATGAATTTTGAAACTTTTGCAAACTTCAAATTTGTCGTTCTGTTACTGTTGCAAAGTTTGCGAATTTACTACATTTAAGTGGTTTTTAGATTTCAATATATTGCGATGATCTTGAAGGTACTTAAATTTTACACATTCGAAAATTTGTCGATATTTTTCGTTGTCGTTTTGACGATAAAAATCAGACAGACCTCAGTTTTGTTACAGATAATCCATATCGTCGTTGGTTATTAATTTTAATAAAGCTTACAGTCAGAACGTGATCGCTCGTATTCTTGAAAAAATATGTTTCGAGAACATTTTTTGCCATCAGTGTATTCTTTGGTGTGCTGACAAAGGCGCAATTACCTGTCGACGAGATTTTCTGCAGTGATTTCCAAATTTTTTCGTATCTCGCGAGACAACTAGGTCAAAGTCCTCAGAGTCTTTTCTCTGAGCTTTCTCTTTACAAGGGACCAAACGTTTTCAATAGGGTTGGCATCCGGAGATTGTGAGGGCCACTATAGTATCTTATTGTGGATCCAAGGGAGCCGCTTCGCGACGTGATTTTCGCCTAGCAATGGTTTCTTCAACGTGCTTCGGAATTTGACATTATAAGCACGAAGATGTTGTCCAATGGCCTCATGGGGCACATTCAAACCCGATTTTCTTAATTTCGCTGCTCCTTGATGCAGCGGGTCCCGTGAAAACAAAGACACGATTCGTTTTTCGACTTTCGGAGTGACTTTGCCTACCGAGCCACGTTTTGGCAAGTCGTCGACATATTTCGTCTCGTTAAAACAATTTACCCACTTCACAAACGACATCGACTTTTTAATATATTTAGCAGCTGCGGAATGTGTCATTTTAGACCCCTTTAGATGGGAACAAAGAAACACTTCCGCGAACCGACGATTAAACAAGTAACTCATTTTGGTTTTCACGTAATTTCGACGAAAGTTCGGAATCGACTGATAGTTTTACTAAAGTGCGTCGTAGACAAAGGTTCCCTCTACAGATTTATTTTTGAATCGGTAGAATCGCATCTACCAAAAATGAATTATCGCGGACACGTTCTTACTTGACAGACTGTTCATTCGTTAAGTATTACAATTACGATCTACAATTTCAATTTTAAAAAAATAATGCAAACTTCTGACTTTTTTGGGTCTAACGTTAAGATATTATCACGTCTACAACTGATTTTTTTCTAGGTTCTTGCATGAACAGAGTAGCCGCTCAGTAAAATAGGTGGTGTAAGATTGAAACTTAAAACCTAGAGACTAAGAATTGCTAGATGTTCGTGTTCTCTTAAAATCTTTAGTTCAAAAATATCGACTACGAGTCAAGTCAAGCAAAGTAACTTGGTTCTGATATAATAAAAACACATAATTTATAAGGTTGCTAGGATTTTATAGTACTGACACTTTTGGTTGGGTGAGACACAGAATAAAACTACAACTATATATGGAAAGATAATTTTACAGCGATAACAATAGTAAACTCAACGTTAAAAGTTAATAACTAGAGTTACTAGGTTTTAACGTTGTACGCTTTTGTACTTATAAAAACACATAATTTATGAGGTTGCTAGGTTTATTAAAATACTCACACATTTGGTTGGGTAAGACACAGAACAAAACTACAACTATATATGGAAAGATAATTTTACAGCGATAACAATAGTAAACTCAACGTTAAAAGTTAATAACTAGGTTTTAATGTTTTTGTACTTTTAAGTCAGTAAATTCTGGACAGTAATTTGTCAAACGTATACAATATTTTAGTCAATCCAAAGAAAGAAAAATGTGTTCAAGAACCTGAATTAAAGTGACTCATCGAAAAAAAAGCCAGCATATAAACCTCGCATATCTTCATTTGCGCCGCTGCGCTGATACCGAACTCGATTGTCTTGTTTCCTTATTGGATCAAAAACAGCAGCTCTATCAAAATTACTCCGGAATAAAACCCAACCGAGCGGAGATATAAAAGGGCGGAGCCTATCTGAATCTTTTATCCAATAGCATCGTCGGATTTCCTTAGTCAAAGCACACTACGATCCCAATAATGTGATATCAAAGAGCTCTCTCACGAGGCCGCCGGGGGTCCGCTTTTGTAAACGCGCCTGTCGTGGTCGTCGACATGCTCACGGCAGCGAGACCAAAGGAATTTATAATTTAAAATGTTAATTTAAGAATTAATGCTGTTAATTTTTTTTTATCTATTCAAAAGTAACACATAATTGCTTCTCTTAATAAGTTATAAATAAAGTCATTAAAAATCTTTAAAAGCCAGAGAGGTTTTTTTTATAAATTATAGACGGTCAAATAAAAGTATAGAAAAAATTTTACAACTGGCATAAAGATTGTGTTTCTTTGAAAACAACCTCTTAAATGATCAAACTTGAGTATTATATTGTAGAAATAGAATGCCTGATATGAGCAAATGATAACTTTTATTTTATGCAAATATTTAAAGGATTTTAAGTAATAAGACTTCTGCAAAACACCACTATTTAGCATTTCCTTCGTTTTAAAATAAAATTCTATTTAAACAACCAAAGCTTAATGTACGAGGGTTGTTTCATAAATATTCGTTCATAAATGCAAGAGGTGGCAGTACTGCCACTCAGATGATACATTCACCGAGAAAGTGATATCTGTGATTATTGGATTATTAAAGAAACAACCAGCGTTTTCGTTACTTTCTCACTGTAAACCATTTTAATTAATGAATTTTTAGAATGTTATCTGCAATTCCTTCGTACGTTATGTATGTATATTAAAAAAATAGTTTCCTTGTTGGGCGCCAGTATGTAACTCAACAGAATATGTAAATATGACCTTAGTGAAAATTCGTTAGATTTCGAGATATTGACACTTATGAATTTCGTCAAAATCTACACCTTAGATCAGTTTATCGAGTTCCACAACTTCAAAATTCCAAATTCTAAGATTCTAATTATTGCTACGTAATCCTGAATAACACTGCTCTTGATCACAATTCAGAATAAAACTAATCGTAATAAGCCAGTAGACAAAAAGACATTTTTGCAAGTATCATGAGGAAAAACATTTTAATTAGCTAACTTTGACTCTTACCAGTTATTTAAAAAAAGTGCTTATTCATGTAGTTTCTAAAATGGTATTACATTTACTATGTTTTACACAGCAGAATTATTCAGGATTACATAACGATAATTCAAATCTTAGAATAATAGTTGTGGCACTCGAAAAAACTGATCTAAGGTGTAGATTTTGACGAAATTCATAAAAGTGTCAATATCTCAAAATCTAACGCATATTTACATGTTGTGGTGAGTTATGAGCTAGCCTAACAGCTCTCAAAGGGAATACATTGGTTTTTGGGACATGATATATATATATATATATATATATATATATATATATATATATATATATATATATATATATATATATATACATATACATATACATATACATATACATATACATACATACATACATACATACATACATACATACATACATACATACATACATACATACATACATACATACATACATACATACATACATACATACATACATACATACACACACACACACACACACACACACACACACACACACACACACACATATACACACACACACACACCTTCTTTGAGGTCTTTCCACACTTCTCTTACTCTCACTCGGGCTTTCTGTAAGCTGTTATTCCCATTTGTCGTTGTTCTCTCTTGCTACGTGGTCAGTCCATCTCCACTTAAGCTGAGCCGCTCTCCGCTCTTTCTAGAGCATCCGTCAGCCATGTTCTTATTTGGATTTCCTCATTTGGAATTCTATTTTTCAAACTCACTCCAAGCATGCCTTTCTCCATCGCACGTTGCGCCACTCGAAGTCTGTTCATCGACTTACGTGTTAGCTACATCGTTTCAAAATCGTACGTGAGAACTGGCAATACAAACGACTCGTACGTTTTGTTTTTGAGGTTTACAGGGATATCTTGTGTTCTGAAAATAAACCCGAGTTTACTAAAAGCTGTCCAAGACTCACTCTTCAAGAAATTTCTGCGGTTTGGTTCTCCTTTCCTAGTAGTATTTTTTGTCCGAGATATATATATATATATATATATATATATATATATATATATATATATATATATATTTTCAGATATGTTCTCTAATGACCGATTATTTGTTCTAGGCTCATTATCTTTGTCTTGCTCAGGTTCATTTACAGTCTCACCCATGACGATACATGATGCAGTTCTTCCAAAATAGTTGTTAATTTATTGGGTGTAGTCCGATTAAAACGATATCGTCCAAAATCGTAGATGCTTAAGTCGTGTTCCGCCTATGTTAATCTCCTTATTTTGCAAATCTAAGGTCTTAAAAACGTCCTCCAGTGCCAGTATGGACAGTTTTGGCGAGATCGAATCTTCTTGACGTACTCCTCTTTTTATCGGTATTTTTGGGCTGTTCATGTCTTCATTTATTAGTATTTGGATGTACGCATTTGTCATAGATATATTTAACAAGAGTCGAGAATTTGATCTTTATCCTAGCGTTTTCTAGGGCTCTTAAAGCTGCCCACATTTATATAAAGTCAAAGGAATTCTGGTAGTGTAGGAAAGCCAAGTGTAAGGGATATTATATTCCATGACTTTCTCAATGAGCGTACGTAGTGTCTGTAGGTGGTCTATTGTGCTGAATCTCTTTCTTAATTCAACCTGTTCTGGAAGTTGATATGAATTCATCATAGGACAGTAGACGAATTGGACGATAATTTTCTATTTTATCTTTATCGTCTTTTTTCTATATAATTACAACCTCCATTTTTCCATTTTTTCAATATTCTACCCGGGATATTATTAAACCCTTTTTAACCTGTTTAATAATATCCTTACACTTTCTCTTAAGTTCTCGCCACACGTTTTTAACATTTCTGTAGTAATACGATCTTCACCCGGGTTTCTATTAATTTTCTTGTGCTGGAGGGCTGTTGTTAGTTCGTGGTTATCTATTTCATGGATTTCCTCTGAACCTACATTTTTTTTATTTTAGATCTGGTGTAATAATTGTCTTGGAATTTTGAGCTATATAGTTGTCAGTAAAATTCTTGCGCTACAGTTACTATTTCGTCTTTATTGGTGATTGTTATACCTTGTCTGTTTTGCTATTTTTGTCCTTCCTCTCGATAATTTTGTTTTTAAAATCGACATATTTTTGTTGTTTTCAGTGGTGTTCTTACCAAGGTATGTATTGTAATCTCGTATATCTTTTCTGATATTCCTGTTTATTTCTTTGTTAAGTGCTTTATAGTTTTCAAAATCGCGATGTAATTCTCTTCTTTTTATTAACTTTTTTGTTATATATCTAGCCATGAAAACGACAACACACAAAAAATTGGTGTGGCTTGGTTGTCAAATTAGTGTCATTATTTTAAGTACACTGACAAAATTATATACGAGTTCGTTGCGTTCTGCAATTTTTATGATTCTTTCTTCCGAAATATGAATGAAATTAATTTAGTGTATAAAGAGGAAAATGTACCAAAAGTTATTAATGAAAGCACGGTGTACACAATGACGGTCCATCGTATTTTACAATAAAATTTTGGTTACAATTCAGCATGATCTTAAATCAAATACACCGATTGTGGCAAGATCTCAGGAAACTAAAGAAGCTGGAATACACAACATTATAGTTTTCAAGATTGCGCACGATGATTTGTAAAAGAAAACAGTTGGTTCGGCAAACTCCTGACACCAGAGCAAAAACTGGCGAGGAAAGAAAGTTTTCAAGAATATTTAATTGCTTAAGAAAACGATGAGACTTATTTTGCTATAGAACGAGACCTGAGTGTTCTATTGAGATCCTTTCATAAAGCAAGTAATAGATGCAATGGGTTCATAAGGGTTTCTCCGTCTCCAAAGAAGGTGAAAACGCAGTCGTCTCTTGGAAAGTTAGCGGCTACCGTGTTTTATGATTATAAAGGAATTTTGTTTATCAAATATATAAAAAAGGGTCGCCCGTTAATTAAGGGGGTTATGGAAGGACGAGCCAAAACCTGAAGTACGCCAGCTGCAGGGATCACAATGGTCGCACGGTTTAAGCCATTACCGAAAACTGTAGATTCACTGTGACTGGTTTTTGTTCAAACACTTGAAAAAAGACCGGAAGAGAGGGCTATGTTGTAGCATAGTTCTCTAAGGAGCATTTCTTTGGATAGAATGAAACAACAGGACAAACCCTTGGACTGGAGTCGGCTTAGTGTAGAAGATAGTAAAGTTATATATTTTTTTTTTAACTCTACGAGTTTTCTTTCAGAACTAGGTAGATTATTTATCAAACACCCTCACATATATATGTTGAGAATGTGGAATCTTTGGCATCATGACAGTGCTCAGTATATATCACCACTACACCAAACAATTTATTTTTGTATTCGTACGCGCGTTTCGCTAACCATATTAGCTTCATCAGGAGCACTGATTGACTAAAGCTAAGCTACAAATCTACCCTATTTATACTCAGACTAACCCTTGAATAACTCAGGCGGAACTAATGGCATAGGCGAGGCCATCAGTTCCGGTCAAGTAACCAGTAGAGGGGACTATAAGAAATAGGCCCTCTATCTTTAATTAAACTACTTTCACATTTTATAATTTCCATACTTTCGAATGCGTTAAACAATCTCCTATCAGACACATTTTTAATTAATCTTAAGTTATCTAATATTACACTATGATCAGCTTCAAGGGAATGTTCGGCAATGCTAGACTTTTCTGTTCTACTGTATTTTATGTGTGCTAAATGTTCTTTAAATCGTATTTTAATTGACTTTTCAGTTTGCCCAAGTTTTTGGTCGCAATCATTACAACTAATTTCATAAGTTCCGCTTTTCTCACCATAGGAAATAACAGATACATATATTTCTAATGATTTATTTTATTGCAAACAACACAAATTAGCCGCATTACATTTTTTAGTTAATCGTTTGGTCACTTTTTATTTGAATAGGGCAAACTTCAATAATGAAAGGAATCGTATCAGAAATATAACTAGAGTTAATGGTTATGACGATGACTTAGTAAACAAGTTAATAAATAGACATAAATATTTAGAATTCCACCTTTTTTACATGCGAAGAAAATAAGACCAAGTATGTCTCCATACAATATAATCCGAAATATAGCAGGGGATTCAATAAGGTATTTAATAAGGTAGGCCTCGCCTCTATCTCCTCCTTAACAAGTCCAGTAAATAATCCAGACGTAACAAGTTGGCAATTTACGAAATGATTATCAGAGCCCTCCTCACCTACTCCAGTTCAGTAGTGCCAAATATCCCGTTTCTACAAATCTTCCCACCAAGACGCAACCCGCCGCATCATCGTCAACGTTTCATGGTTCTTTGCAATGCTTAGTTCAGATTCCTGGATAAAGCCACCCCAACCTCACAGTCAGAAATGCTTACGGACCTCCGCTCAACGACAGGACTCGCTACCCAAGATCATATTTGATCAAAATAATTATTAACATATCATATGACACAGGATTGACTTGAATCTATATAAAATAGATATTATATTATGTTACTCAGTTGGATATATAAACATGACATTTTTAGGACCTTTTTTCATACTCAATCAGTTCATATAACTAATTGTTCTGATAACAGTTACTTTTGATTTAAATGTACACAGCATTTAATTAGAATCTTCTACTATAATACTTAACATAAAACAACTACTGACAAGAAGTAAAATCGGTTTCGACATCAGTCAATTATATTGCTATTTTACGACGTCCGTAACATAACATCTTCACTTGAACTAGGATAGAGTCAACAAAGACACCGTACTTAAATGTTTTTGTCTTTGAAGCTATTTAATCACAAAGTATGATAATTCTAACACAGATGGCGGTTTGTATGTGTGTCATATTAGAATAATTGAAATTCAACTCGAATGATATATAGGTAAGACATATTACCAATAGGTAGAAGGTGTATATCACGTCGTCAATCATATATATGAGAACAAGTATTTATAAAATTAATAGGGGTATAATAGATATAAGTGTATATATCTACGAGGGCTGTCTGAAAAGTTCCCGGATGACACTCGGAAGGTATGGAACTTTATATAAACACATGTAAAATTTTATTTCGATCTGTCAATTCATTCGAGTAGTAATAACTAGTAGTAACTGTTTAATATTAACGTGTCACTGATCTTTTGAAAACGGAAAAAAATGAATATCGTGCAGCGATTAAATTCTTTGTTTTGGATGGTTTAGCACCTACAGAAATTCATCCGAAATTATTAAAAGTGTATAAGGATGCATCACCTTCACTTTACACTGTGAAAAAATGGGCTGCTCTTTTTAAATCTAGTCGTACAAGCCTCGAAGATGAACCTCGCGCAGGTCGTCCAAAAACTGCTACAACACCACAAATCATTCAACAAGTCCATGATATGGTGTTAGATGCTTGACAAGTGAAAGTGCGTGAAATAGAAATCTGAAAAGAACGAATTGGAAATCTTTTTACATGGAGAATTACATATGAAAAAGCTTTGTGCAACATTGGTGCCCCAGTTGCTGACAATTGGCAAAAAACTCATTCGAATGCGTATTTCTCAAGCTTGTTTTGATCATTTTAAGCAAAATAAAAAAGAGCATTGTTTTATAACTGTTGATGAAACTTGGATCCACCACTATTCACCAGAGCGAAAAGAACGTGGGCAATATAAAAAATTCTGACTGACCTTTTGTTTATGATAGGTTGCAGAGATGGACTTAAGAATTTTATTAATTAATGCAAATAAATAAAATTATAAGTGTTTTTGGAGATGTTTATTTATAGATGCATGTAAAAACAAATGGATAAGAAGTATAAATATACGGTTAGAATGAATGGGGTTTACAAGAGGGGACATATTGTATAAATAAGAATATATTTTAACTTAAACCTAATTCGGTTCACTATCACTGTCATCAGCTGAGGTAATTATCAGTGGTTTTATATTATTTACATAAATATATGAATCTTCAACTTTAACAACGTGCTGAATGGAATTCTTCCAGCTTTCACAAGGTATATCATTTAGAACTTTTTTTGCTAATTCAACCACTGACACCCTTTAAGATAGGAGAAACCTTTTGTGCCCGTAATTTTGATTTAACTTGATGCCAAATATGTTCAATTGGATTAAACATACAATAATACGGAGGAAGCCGCAAAACAGTGTGTCCCATTTTCTCAGTCATACTATCAAACATATTTCTTCTTCAATTTATAGTCTTTCCAAACTTCCAATAGATCACTTTTTTTATAACTAAAGTCAAAATAAATGTCATTTTCTAACATATATTCCTGTATTTCCGATTTAGTACTGGCTGAATTAGGAACCTTATTTAGTAGGCGACTATGGTAACTAACACTCTCTTCGGGAACATTTGACAAAAGAGAATTTTGAAACTAGAATCTTTTATGTTTTTTGCAGATAATAGTAGACAATCTGAAACCCAGTCCTTTTCAGATCCAGCATGCAAAAACCCACAGTTTCATGGGTATCGAGCCATGTTTCGTCAAGGTAAATTATTGGCCAATTCTCTCTCTCAATACTTTTTAATTTTTTTTAAATAAGTATATCGCAAGATTCGTAATCTTTGTACTCCATCACTACTTGCCTTTTGTTGATTTTTTGGAACGTGAATCCCATTCTTAAGAGAATTCTGTGAAGGATTGATTTGCCATAATGTATATTGTTCCCGTCCTGCGTCTTAATTTTATTTTGTCTAGTGTCGGCACCAACTGCTCTTCATACATAGAATATATTTTTCTCCTGATGACATCTTTTTCACAATCGTCTACATGATGTATTTGAAAATCTCTCCGTTTTTTCCTGTTCCTGAGTGATGGTTTTCCTACAATACCCTTAATCGTAGAAATTGGGATTTTTGTTAATTCACTGGTTTCTTGCAAAGCACTTTATTTATTCAAATTTCTTTTTACTAAGCTGTGGTAAACATTTTTCACTATTTTTTAACGTCAAGTGATAAATGTTTTCTCTTGCGATAGCCACTATTACAATTTTCCCACAGACGCCATATAATTAAAATAGAACCGCTACGTTGTAAGTTGTAAGTAAAACTAAAAATAAAAATAATAAGAAGTATCTTTCGAATCTTAATGGGGACCTGTGGTCATTAGGCCTATATTATCAAATACTTAAAGGGCTCCAAACCGGGTTGCCAAGTAGTAAATATATAGGTAAAAATAGATCCAATATGACTGCAGGTGCAAGTGAGGGCGGTATAGAAAGCAGGTAAAATAAAAATACGTTTATCGTAATACCTGGCAACTATGCATAAAAGCGTAATAAGGTCGTTTATTGCCCCATTGAAAAAGCAAAAAGGCAAGATCTTATATCTTGGGATTTACTATTACAGTTTTTCTGGGATTACAAAGGTGTATTGTTAATCAATTATCTTCGGAACGGTAAAAAAATTAACTCTGAATATTATTGTAACTTTTTGGATCAGGTGGATGCAAAAATTCGTGAGGAAAGACATGCTTTAAAGAAGAAAAGAATCAGACAATGCACTGCTTCACACAAGTGTTTTGACGATGGCAAAATTCAACGAATTAAAGTACGAATGCCTGCCTGCCTGCCTATGCCTGCAACATGTTCATGCCAGGACATATTTGCTCCCAAATTAACACCTAACAGATTGAGTGACGATGTTAGAGAGATGGAGCGCCCCGACATAACTATGTCGGGTTCTGCAACGTTAACTTTTTTAGAAAAAACTGTCGCCTGGGTTTTTGTAGCGTTAAATTCCACTTGGTTACTGTCACCCCAAGATAGAATTTCTTCCAAGTCTTTGTTAAGTTGAATGACTTCCTGCTGTCTGCGGATATTCGTCTGAGTAGTCGATGTCCGAGCGTTCAAAGTGAATGAAGAGATAAGTGGTCTTGAACGTTCAGCTTATTCACCAGATTTGGCTCCCTCTGACTATTATCTGTTTTCAAACCTGAGAAAATTCCTGACTGGAAAGCGTTTTACATCAAATGACGAAACTATTACAGCCGTGGATGGATATTTTGCAGACCTTCCGGAATCACACTTTAGTGATTTTATTGAAATATTGGAAAAACGTTGGAATACATATATTGAAGTTTAAGGAGATTATATTGAAAAATAAAACATATTTCATGTCGAAAAAAATGGTCTTTCATTGTTAGGCTGAGAACTTTTCAGATAGCCCTCGTATTACTACGTATAACAATTAATACCTAATTACATTTTAAATGTGTACATGCTAATATACGAACAACAATGAAAAATCATAAAAACAATTAATAAAAACCTTAACGTATATAAAACTGATTAATTACATTAAATAAATAATAATTAAAACTATAATTTTAGTAATTTATTATAATCAATCTCAATTTATCTTATTATACTGAAAAAAAATGGCGTTAATCAGAAAAAAGATACAGGGGACACGTCATGATCTAAATGCTCGTAAACTACTAGAAAGTCTCTTAAAATTGGCTGTCGTTCTAGAACGTGATACTTTCGATGTCTTAGATAAAGTCCATAATGTCCAAGTAGAAAAGGTTAAACGGAAGTTACTCAGAAACAAAAAAGAAAGTTAGGAGCTTTGCTGAAACAGAAGAAACTTGTAGATCCGGCTCAAAACGTTGTAGCCAATCTGTCTACAACCCAGCCAACTGAAGCACAAAAATCAATTTTGTCCAAAGGCCAAAACCCCGTCAAAAAACATTCCAGCTGAAGAAATAATTTTCAGTGTTGAACCTTCGATTGGGAATCTATCACCTGACCAGGCCGATATTATTATGTTTGAAACAGCTGAAATTATGAATTATACCAATCCAACAAGGATAGATATGTGGAGGAAATCAAGTGACAATTTATACAGGATAATCCAAATGAATCCACTGGTAAAATTGGGAGACGAGAACGTCTCTAGTTTAACTTTTGAAGAAAAGAAATCTCTCCAGCCGGAAACTTCGAAAATATCTCGGTTTTATCTGTCCCTAAAAATTGATAAGGCTAATATATCACTTCTTTCAGTAGATTCGCTACTTATAAGATAGGTAAAAACTAATTCATGTAACAATTCATAACATTTTATTAAAAAGTTGAAAAATTAAGATTGAGTAAAAAATTGTGAATTGAGCAAGTGACTAAATCCTGGAGAAACAAGTGCTCACATCAACCAATAAAATAAAATGTGTCATCGTCACTGCAATTTGTAATCAACTCTTCATTTACATACGTGTTGCAATGTATTTATTGCACTATGAAAGTTAAAACAACACACTAAAATGTGTCATCGCTAAAACCGATTAGAGCGAAAAAATACATTGTCGTATTTTTTGATTGTGTTAATCGGATCACTCGCAGTCGTCGCCCACGTATTTTGTCGACTATTCGGCAAATTTGAGACCAACTAGTCAAAAATGGCGGTGTGAAGTTTTACCCTTCGCATAAGGGAAAGCATGTTCTCTATCTCCATTCTCTAGTAAAAATATATAGCTTTGATCATTTTATAGAGTGTCAGCTTGTTTAGCCTATTCTGTAGATGGTACAGCCTTGACGTTAGGGCCTGGGGCTTTCGCCATTACATCTATCGAATAATCAGCTAGTATGATTATTATTTAACAATCCTAAATATTTTACCGTTTCTCTATCGTGGCCTGTTTCCTACAAGTTACGATATCCGTGTCTGTTGCCTCTTAAAATTTACTTTTAATGTGATCAATAATAATCACTAGGGTATTATATACGCTTTTAAAACAATAGTATAGCAGTGGCGTACTCGGCGTGTAGGTGCATATTCTTATTGTTTTCTTTTGCAATTTTTAGAAGTTCGTGGAGGGGGACAACGAGGACGTAGTCTTCCCTGGTCAAGATTTAATCGAAGCCACGATAGGAGGATTTATGTACCGGGTGAGTCAACGATAGAGTAAAGTTCATTATCTCATTTGTTTCGGGAATGACGAAAAAATGTTAGGGAATATTAAGGTGCACAGTTTAAAATTATTTTTGAGTATACAGGGTACTTTAAAAAAGTGTGGCCGATATAACATATGTTTTTTTTGAATGGAACGTAACATTTTATAACTTTCATTATTAATTATTAATAATATTATATACCTAAACCTAATAGTTTTCCTAATATTTCAATTTAAAAAAAAAAAATACTAGTTTTCAGTTTTGTAAAAAATTGCCCGTAGCGCCATTGTTTCTGAAGGTGGAATACTCATAATTGGTACGAGCGTTCCATAGAGATGAAAAAAAGTGAAAAGAAATTTGAGTTAGATACTACAGGGTGTTCAAAATAAATTTATGCATTTCGA
Source organism: Pachyrhynchus sulphureomaculatus (assembly GCA_019049505.1). Classification (NCBI taxonomy): domain Eukaryota; kingdom Metazoa; phylum Arthropoda; class Insecta; order Coleoptera; family Curculionidae; genus Pachyrhynchus; species Pachyrhynchus sulphureomaculatus. Next base: position 200,194,409 of record CM032446.1, read on the forward strand.
TTATTTTAAATTGAAAAATATCAAATTTTTTAAATGGCACACCCTGTATATTATTATTTTTTCTGGTAGATTTTACGAAACCCTCCAACTTTTATTAAGCATGTCATATACCTATTTCTAATAATTTTCGATTTATTTTGAATTTTTCAATTTTTATCCTTGTTTTTAATACACTTAGCTATAACATCATAGTTGCCAAGAGAAAACAAAAATGTAGGCATTGTCAAATTTTGACGTGTCTATTAAGCAAGTAAAAATAGTTTAATTTGTTGTAGTAAGTGTATAAGCGTATAAAGGTAATAGTTATGGATTTTCCTAAGAATGAAATAATGGGTATGGTTTATATACTGGGCGAGGCGGGAAAAAATTGTCTTTTGGCCGTAAGGCTTTACGGAGCGTAGTATCGTAATATACGTATACCATCTAGAAAATCTTTTCAGTGCTTAATGGAACGGTTTGATGGTAGTGGTAGCGTTGAGTATACGAAACGGAAAGTAGTGAACCAGAATGCTACCAATGAGGAAAAAGATGTGGAGATTTTACTTCATG
>CM032446.1:200199957-200205343 GCA_019049505.1 Pachyrhynchus sulphureomaculatus
ATATACACATATATATATACACATATATATATATATATATATATATATATATATATATATATATATATATATATATATATACATACACATATATATATATATATATATATATATATATATATATATATATATATATATATATATATACGAGGCATGTTTTTTAAGTAAGTACCGTTTTGGAATTAAAAAAAAGACGTGCAAAGATATAGCTATAATTTTATTTTTACATGAAAGCCTGTACCTTAATCTACTTTTCTACTTAATTTCCGTGAATATTGAGGCACTTGTCATAACGTGGCACCAGTTTTTGAATACCCTCCTCATAAAATTCTGCCGCCTGACTTGTTAACCACTGTATCACAAATGTTTTGACTTCGTTATCGTCTTGAAGACGCTGACCACCCAGGTGCTTCTTCAAGTGCAGGAACAAATGGTCGTCCACTTTCTGCACCAAATCTTCATTAACGACCGAAGGACGCCCACTCCGTTCTTCATCATGCACATTTGTGCGGCCATCTTTAAATGCTCTCACCCATTTCCTTACCATTCCATCACTCATAATGTTTTGTCCGTAAACTTCACAGATCTCACGATGAATATCGATCGGTTTTACGCCTTTAGCACTAAGAAATCGAGTATAACAGCCCGTACTTCACAATCGGCGGTACTCACGATTGTCGGAGGCATCTTAAACACTCAGTAAACAACGTATACAATGAAGAATCAGACTGTAATGGCGTCAGTGCGTAGACATGAGATGTAGGTTACCAGCGCGCATGCGCGGAACGCCGACCGTATCGCTGCGGCGGCGGAATCGCAAAACTGTACTTACTTAAAAAAACACGCCTCGTATATATATATATACGAGTATATATATATATATATATATATATATATATATATATATATATATATATATACATACATATATATATACATATATATATATATATATATATATATATATATATATATATATATATATATATATATATATATATATATATATATATATATATATGCCAAAACGAAGGTATACACCAATTTATAGCTTATTATCTCAAAATCGGCAGCAAAATGCTAAGTCTCCTGGACAATAATCCGAATGTAATTATCGATCGTATTAAAACCCCATGGAGAACCTTTTTAACAGTATAATTCCAAATCGAAACAAGGATCAACATAGTATACAGGAAAGGGAGATAAGCCATCCCACATATTCAAGGTTCAGCTAATGTCAGTAACACTTATGACCAGCATATTCGGGAACACATAATGAATTATTCTTATTAGCTGCTTTCTAGAGAATATTAGAAAGATAGCATTATTATGCGTTAGTTAATTGATGAAGTTCACGAAACTCTAAAAGTGGATTATAAAAGTTAGCAGAGCTGTTTTACCGCTGTCCACAAAGCCCAAATTGCGAAACGTGCTATCAACGAAGATGCATTTGAAGAAATTAATCATCCCCTTACCGTCCTGATATATCACCAAGTGACTATAATCTGTCTAGCACTGTAACTTAGGGACACATATACACCTATGAAGAAAATATGGTGTCAGTCATACTAGAGCATTTCGCAGACAAATTGCCAAGTTAGTGTTGAAAAATCAAGCCAATAAATTTCTTTCACTATGCGTTTAAAACTAAGACTATTCTTGGATTTTGATGGTATTTAGCTTATCCTAGACTCTTAAACCACTGTTTATGTTAAAAAGTGAAGTAAATTTTAGAACATTTCAAGGTATGAATTCTAACTAAAGGGGCAGTAATACAAAGAGTAACCGCAAAAAAGATTTAAGCATTTTTTACAACCTTCATAACTTGGAGATAAAAAAAGCAAGCTTAACGTCTTAAGGTCTTAAAATAAAGCTAATTAAAAATCTAGAAGGACATATTTTTCAATTTTTTTTTATTTAGTGGTAACTACCCCCTATTTTGGGCGTTAAAAGTGTGAAAATAAATAAGATTTTTCCCCCAAATTGGAAGTTATTTTTTTAGGTTAAAATAGCACCAACATGAATTTCAACCCCCTTTTAGGGGTGGTTATCGCTTAGCGATAAATTTGGGAGACATATAAATCCAGCGCTATATTCTCAGTATTTTGATTATTTCTTTGTATTTTTTCCTAGACTTGGGAGTATGTTTGTGAGTATGGGAGGATCCCTATTAATTGCGACCCCCTTTTAGAGGGTGGTTTTTGATTGACTATATGGTATTGGGTAGAGAACAAGTAAATAATTAAAGTGACCAATTTTTATGAATTATATATCATAAATATTTTTTTTATTTTACGTTAAAAACTTTTTTTACTTTTACCCCTTTAACCCTCAAAATAGGGGGTAGTTACCTCTAAATAAAAAAATGGAAAAATATGTCCTAGATTTTTAATTAGCTTTCATTTAAGACCTTTCACGTTAAGTTTGCTTTTTTGTCTCAAAGTTATGGAGGTTGCTAAAACGGGCTAATTTTGCAGTCCCTTTTTACGTGTAATTTTATGTTATGTATATATATTATATATATTATATATATATATATATATATATATATATATATATATATATATATATATATATATAAGAATGTGTCGAAATTTTTTTTTTAAAGTTACTACCTTGAAAACTTTTTATTTTTTCTGAATAACAACTGGACCAAATTTCATTGAATTAGAGCGATATCTATGGCTCGAACCCTAACCTCAAATAGATTTATTCTTTAAATATCGAAGAAAGTCTTAAGAAAATATAAAATATTTAACATTTCTTGGTCGCAGAAACCGGCTATTCATCATTTTTTTATATCACATACGTTACAGATATTAAGTGATTTTTTTACTTCTTCTTTTTCAATGTTTTTAGGTTAAGTTTTAAGAGTTTTTAGTTTCAAGGTCTGCAAGAATTTTTTATAATATTTATATTATAATTAAGTAGAATTTTATATTTTCTTAAGTTGTTCTTCAATATTTAAAGAATAAATCTCTTTGAGGTTAGGGTTCAAGCCATAGTTGTCGCTCAAATTCAATAAAATTTGGACCGGTTGTTATTCACAAAAAATAAAAAAATTTTCGCCTACTCTAATAAATAAATATATATATATATATATATATATATATATATATATATATATATATAATATATATATATATATATATTTATATATATATATATATTTATATATATATATATATATATATATATATATATATATATATATATATATATATATATATGTATATATATATATATATATATATATATATATATATATATATATATATATATATATATATATATATATATATATATATATATTATATATACATATATATATTTATATATATATTATATATATATAATATATATATATATATATATATATATATATATATATATATATATATATATATATATATATATATATATTTATTTATTAGAGTAGGCGAAAATTTTTTTATTTTTTGTGAATAACAACCGGTCCAAATTTTATTGAATTTGAGCGACAACTATGGCTTGAACCCTAACCTCAAAGAGATTTATTCTTTAAATATTGAAGAACAACTTAAGAAAATATAAAATTCTACTTAATTATAATATAAATATTATAAAAAATTCTTGCAGACCTTGAAACTAAAAACTCTTAAAACTTAACCTAAAAACATTGAAAAAGAAGAAGTAAAAAATCACTTAATATCTGTAACGTATGTGATATAAAAAATGATGAATAGCCGGTTTCTGCGACCAAGAAATGTTAAATATTTTATATTTTCTTAAGACTTTCTTCGATATTTAAAGAATAAATCTATTTGAGGTTAGGGTTCGAGCCATAGATATCGCTCTAATTCAATGAAATTTGGTCCAGTTGTTATTCAGAAAAAATAAAAAGTTTTCAAGGTAGTAACTTTAAAAAAAAAAATTTTTCGACACATTCTTATATATATATATATATATATATATATATATATATATATTATATATATATATATATATATATATATAATATATATAATATATATATATATACATAACATAAAATTACACGTAAAAAGGGACTGCAAAATTAGCCCGTTTTAGCAACCTCCATAACTTTGAGACAAAAAAGCAAACTTAACGTGAAAGGTCTTAAATGAAAGCTAATTAAAAATCTAGGACATATTTTTCCATTTTTTTATTTAGAGGTAACTACCCCCTATTTTGAGGGTTAAAGGGGTAAAAGTAAAAAAGTTTTTAACGTAAAATAAAAAAAATATTTATGATATATAATTCATAAAAATTGGTCACTTTAATTATTTACTTGTTCTCTACCCAATACCATATAGTCAATCAAAAACCACCCTCTAAAAGGGGGTCGCAATTAATAGGGATCCTCCCATACTCACAAACATACTCCCAAGTCTAGGAAAAAATACAAAGAAATAATCAAAATACTGAGAATATAGCGCTGGATTTATATGTCTCCCAAATTTATCGCTAAGCGATAACCACCCCCTAAAAGGGGGTTGAAATTCATGTTGGTGCTATTTTAACCTAAAAAAATAACTTCCAATTTGGGGGAAAAATCTTATTTATTTTCACACTTTTAACGCCCAAAATAGGGGGTAGTTACCACTAAATAAAAAAAATTGAAAAATATGTCCTTCTAGATTTTTAATTAGCTTTATTTTAAGACCTTAAGACGTTAAGCTTGCTTTTTTTATGTCCAAGTTATGAAGGTTGTAAAAAATGCTTAAATCTTTTTTGCGGTTACTCTTTGTATTACTGCCTCTTTAGTTAGAATTCATACCTTGAAATGTTCTAAAATTTACTTCACTTTTTAACATAAACAGTGGTTTAAGAGTCTAGGATAAGCTAAATACCATCAAAATCCAAGAATAGTCTTAGTTTTAAACGCATAGTGAAAGAAATTTATTGGCTTGATTTTTCAACACTAACTTGGCAATTTGTCTGCGAAATGCTCTAGTATGACTGACACCATATTTTCTTCATAGGTGTATATGTGTCCCTAAGTTACAGTGCTAGACAGATTATAGTCACTTGGTGATATATCAGGACGGTAAGGGGATGATTAATTTCTTCAATGCATCTTCGTTGATAGCACGTTTCGCAATTTGGGCTTTGTGGACAGCGGTAAAACAGCTCTGCTAACTTTTATAATCCACTTTTAGAATTTCGTGAACTTCATCAATTAACTAACGCATAATAATGCTATCTTTCTAATATTCTCTAGAAAGCAGCTAATAAGAATAATTCATTATGTGTTCCCGAATATGCTGGTCATAAGTGTTACTGACATTAGCTGAACCTTGAATATGTGGGATGGCTTATCTCCCTTTCCTGTATACTATGTTGATCCTTGTTTCGATTTGGAATTATACTGTTAAAAAGGTTC
>CM032446.1:200205443-200238782 GCA_019049505.1 Pachyrhynchus sulphureomaculatus
TTCAATAATGTTACCTAATAAAACAAGTCACTGTTTTACCCTTTTCTAAATAGTCAATCATGGTGATGTCTTGTGAGTTCCAAAAACATTTGCCATCCATCAGCCGTTTAAAACGGTTTTCGCTTTTTTTCGGTGTAATTTCGTCTTCTCTAACACACTATTTCGACTGTCGTTTCGTATATAGTCACAAAATGATGCGAGAAGACCTTCGGATTACGCTGTAACTTTTCCAAACACGACTTTGAAATGTCCTTCCTCTTGCGTTTTTGAATTGGAGTCAACAAATGCGGCACCCATCGCGCTTTCCACTTTTTCATTTTTCTGACTTCATACCGGATATTATGTATCCGTTCAAATGAGATTTCTTCCATCTTCAGCAATCTTACGAAGCTTAATGTGACGAACTTCCATCATGATACCATAAATTTTACCGACCGATTTTTTTCAATCGGGATTCTGAACGTGCAGTATCTGCAGTGCCCGTAGCGCGACGCTTACATTCATTTATCCAGTAACATATGGTCTTGAGAGACCATGAACTTTCCATTCAGTTTTTATCTGGACCCCAATTCACTTTTTTAAATTAAAATGTTTTATCACTGCGATATCCGGCTTTATCCATTTCTACGAAACGTGTAACACCAGTCACTTACACGATACCAGCCAATAAATAACTGCGCGTTGCATCTGTTTGAAACTCTGAACACAACAACAAGAATTACGCTTACCAACAGTCATGTCGCGTAATAAAAAATTGTCGCCATTCCATGGAAATTTACTAGACTTGTCAATCCACCCTCCTGAGATTGTAGATAATAATTGTGGATAAGTATTAAACTGAATGAAAGAAAAAAATTCTAGTACAAATCTAGAAGATCGTTGAATTATCTTCTTAACTTACTTAATCCTAGGTTAAAAAAATGCAGTTTTGTTTTTCAAGATATCTAGACCAATTTGATCTTAAAGCAATCACATAGATTGGTTACGTAGTTTCGTTTTCCATTCATCAAAACACACCATATTATTAAATATATTAAAATTATATAATATTAAATTATCTTGAAAGTTTCTGATCTGGTAAACTTCTTACAATGATTGACTAGTAATTTAAATAAATATTCTAGCTTATTTTGTGGGATTGTGTGTAGAAACCTTTTAGAGGGTCCTGTGTCCTCGAAAAAGCATCCTAGCGGAAACCTTAAAAAATCCGAGTTCGTTGGCAATGATGTTTTGTGTTCGTTCATACGAGATGCCTGTAGTGTCTGCAATCTCCCTGATAGTTAGTCTACGGTCTTTCAATATGAGATCACACACTTTGCCGATGTTTTCTTCAGTCGTAGACATCGTGGGCCGGCCGGAGCGAGGGTCATCTTCGATGCTCTCTCGTCCACGTTTAAATTCTGCAACCCATTTTTTCACAGTGACGGAGCAGATTCCCCTAGTATTGTTTTCATATCATCGTGAATCTCCTTTGGTGTTAATCTTTTTAGTGTTCCGTACGGAACACTTATAAGATCACTTCGGTGTCTGTTTGTCTGTCACACCCGATTTTCTCCGAAACTATTTGACATAGAAAGTTGAAATTTGGTACTAATATAGGAATTGATGGCCTCGTCAGAGCCGTGTAGTTTTGAAAGTTAAATTTTGACTTAAGGGGTTAGTTTTGAGGGGTGAAATCGCAAGTGAAAAAAAAAATTTTTTACTAGGTCATTGAGTGTGGTGTCAAATGAAAGCTTGTAAAAACACGAGTAAAATATATATATAATATAATACTTGCGCACACTTTTCTTTATATTATTTTGAAAAAAATCGCGAAAAATCGCTGTCCCTCTACCTTATCACGAAAAGTACTTATAAAAAATTTTGAAAAAATTCTAGAATATTCTCCATGGGGTATAGATTGAACGAAAATTATCACGAGTGCATTACCTTTAATAATTTATCTGGTATATAAAAAACAAAAATTTCAAAGTCGTCAGTTTTCAGTAAAGATTGGAAACAAACTTTGTTGAAAACTCATTTGGGGTATGTTTTGTGAAGTCACTGATCATTTTATACCACCGTAACAAAATTTTTTTTTTAAAAGCAATTAACGTACGGAACACTAATTGTGCAAGTTCAATTTGCACTTGACCGGTTTTTATAATTATTTTAAACAGGTACTTGATGACCGCACGTTGTCCAGTTTTTTCCACTTTTCCAAAAACGCTGCACTTGGTCTCACTAAAGTCGTTCTAACCTAAAAAATCACAAATTCTACAGCAACAAAATTTTACACTGTGACACCAAAGAAATTATGAACTTATTGAGGGTACTATAATAAAAATATAATTATTTTTTGGTGAGGCCGCGAACTTTTTAATCCATCCTCGTAGCATATATCGCCCAGTCAATGTCGTATTTATTAGTACTTTTCCAAGAAGTATCGAAAAAGATTTCCTGGTCCGGCATCTAATGACATACAAAAAAAAAACTGCAATACCATTTTTTATCGAATCGTATGAATGCTATAAACTGAACACAGTTAGAAACATATGTGGATTCATTCATCTGTATTGAGCAGTAAGGGCTATTTTTTAAGATTTTTAACAATTTGTGTTCCCTATTTCTGTCATGTTTTTTTTGGACAGTTTCATTGGAGTAGTATTGTTTTTAACTTTGCAGGCTTTTTTTCGCCAATCGTTATTTGTACCATTGCAACAGTTGCTGGTAAAATATTTTTTTTTTCCGTAATTGTAATTGCTACTGTAATAACGATTCGCTCCTTGTGAAGTTTAGCGTTTGATTCAAATAATTCCACATATTTGTCCGTTTTGCCTAGATATTTGCACTTAAATATCGAGGTAGGTTTGACGACTTCATACATTGACTTTTTTTGAGCTAGCCGAAAAGTAACTAGGCATTACTGTTTATTGGAAGTAATGGTAAAATCATATTTAAGAGATTTGTCGCTGTAAAATCTATTTTTTTTTTGGGACTTCCAAACCTAGATGATTCTATTAGCTATCTAAAAATCTCTTCATATGTATCAAAATAATAAGTATAACTTTGTTAAATATGCGATATTGCAATTAGTTGTCAACACCATAGCACCCAAGGGGAAATGATGCCCTCTCCATTTCATTTATAGGCAACTAGCTAGTCTATAACTATAACTATTACGTCATAATAATTAATCCTTAGATAAGTTAAACTATATTAAAATTATCATTAACTATTTTGTTTACGTTTTCACAATAGCGTAAGTGTATTAAAAACAAAGGTAAAAATTGACAAATTCAAAATAAATCGAAAACTATTAGAAATAGGTATATGACATACTTAATAAAAGTTGGAGGGTTTTGTAAAACCTATCAGAAAAAATAATAATATACAGGATGTGCATTTAAAAAATTTGGGATTTTTCAATTTAAAAGTAGTCGAAATGCATAAATTTATTTTGAACACCCTGTAGCATCTAACTCAAATTTCTTTACGTATATCTTTTTTTTCATCCCTATAGAATGCTTGTACTAATTATGAGTATTCCATCTTCAGAAACAATGGCGCTACTGGCAATTTTTTACGAAACTGAAAATAAGTATTTTAAAAAAAAAAATTGAATATCAGAAGCATTACTATGTTTAGGTATATAACATTATTAATAAAAAAGTTATAAAATTTTACTCAGAATTTAAAAATAAATTAGAAAATAGGATGTTCCATTTAAAAAAAACATATGTTATATCGGCCACACTTTTTGAAGTACCCTGTATACTCAAAAATAATTTTAAACTGTGCACCTTAACATTCCCTAAAACTATTGTGTTTAACATTTTTTTTTTCGTTATTGCCGAAACAAATGAGATAATGAACTTTACTCTATCGTTGACTCACACCCTGTACATGGCAGGGACTGAGGAAATTGATTGGGAGAGGATATTCCGACTTAAGATATTTCATGAGCATAAATTTTAAATTAAACTTAATATCAATTAAGATTAACTTAAGCTAATCCGGAGCCAGGGGTTCGCTAGGTCTTGGCAGACTGGGGTGAACACGGCGTGAAGGGGGGCAGTAGGCGGTTCTGACTGTGGGGTTGAGGTGGTGAGTGGCTTTGTCGAGGAATTTGGTATGGGCGTTGCTGATGAATTCAAGGATTGTGGGCATCTGGAGGTCTCGGTGGAGTTGAGTGTTGCGGACGAACCATGGGGCTTTGGCGATGATGTGGGGGCCTTGTTTTGGATGGTCTGGAGGTGTGGATCTGAGGGTGCGTGACATCTGGTACGATGCTGGGCTGGAGTACGTCAGTCCGGCTTGGATGATCTTCTTGTAGATTGTCAACTTGTTACCAGTTGACAATTTGCTGGACTTGAGTAGAGACTAGAGCTTGCCGAGGAGTTGGTTGGCTTTCTTGGCGGACGCGGTAGCCTGGTCCCTCTATACTAGCCGAATGCCTTATTGCACTTTGCTGCTTATATAAATCCAAACTGAATTTTTTAGAAGGCTCCGATATCATTTCATACCTTCTTGAATATGGTAAAAAGTTCTGGACGTACAAAGAAAGAATTAAGTTATTTGATGAGAGAATGTATCAGTAATAAAAAAAAACAAATTTACTACTTTGTGGGAGATGGCGCCAGCAACAAAAAAATAAAGAGAACCACTTAGCAACGGATGTTAGTCATTTGGCCGTGCAGTCACTGTTTTATTGTGAATGAAGTTGTGTGCGGAAAAAATCTGGAGGAAGCATCGCAAGGCATCTGCTAGGTAGTATTGTTCCTGGTGACTTTACCTTTAAGCTGTGCCCATATAAGTTCTATCGGATTGAGCTCGCAATGAAATAGTGGTGGTGGCAGGCGATAAACAGTAATATTACGTTTTTTTGCCATTTCGTTGATGATGAAAACTTGTATACTTGTCTTTATTTTGGAAAAGAAATGTTTTTCTCGGCCATCTAAGATTGGATGTCCTTTTTCAGTCAGTCCAAGGTTGGAACTCGTCCTAATTTTTTAGAATGATAGCTTGCCTTCCATTACAATAACAGAACCGTCCATTACAATAACTGGTATTAAGTCTATCATCTGCGAAAACTAATCTTCAAATACATCGAAATTCATATCTTCGTGATAATCTCCTTTTTTCTTGATGATGTACTCTTCATTTATCCACGTCTCATCTAAGTAATATATCCTTTTTCCTTAAATAGTCTCTTCTCCAGGGTATAATTTCTCCACTTTCTATCAATAAAGATTTTCTTTTACATTTTTTCCAATAAAAACTCATACCTTTTAAAATACTCCATAGTTTGACTTTACTCATTTTCAGTATTTCTGGATGGCTGCAGGATTATATTCACAGTTCTATTTTTCATAAAAAAAGTCATGAACAATATGCCTTACTGCTTGTTTTGTGTTATCTGTCTGCTGAAGTTCTTTTCTGCCTGGTATCTTTTTTTGGAAAGTCTATACTCCCTCCTTATCTTCTCTTAAAATTCTATAAACTGTGGCTTTACCAACTCCAGTCATTAAGAAACATTTTGTCACACAATCGTCCATACTTAAATCACAATTTTGATCGTTTTTAACGTAGTCAAATACATTTTTAACTATAGGTTTTTCGATATGGGTTAGCTGCCTGAACTTTTGCCGTTTTGCTGGAGAGGACATTTTGTTAACACATTAACTGACTTGTCACTATCTGGCTTGACACTGATTTGATCAGCAATAAAACTTCGTTACAAAAGGGTATTGTTACCTGGAAAATACCTGGGAATAGATAGCACGCCTCTCTTATAAGACCGTCGATCAGTCTTCTGGAATTTTTATTACTATCAGGTTCAAATAAATAGAGTATAGTGCAATGTGAACCAGTTTCCCCTACAACTTGACCACATTGTAATAAACATAACACGATTGAAAATAATTTATTCTGAAAAAGCAAAGTTAACCAAGTAATTAAGCGTAATAATCCACACTCTCTAACAAATCAATTTAATGATTCTTTAATAATAACGCTCCTATTTTAATACCAGCTTTCACCTTTATATTACCAAATCACGACGAAGCATTGAACAAAAATAATTATCGCGTTATTTAATTTACATCATAATTAAACTTTCTAGTGTCGATAATTGGCTTTTGGACACGTATTTACAATAAAATAACCGATAAATTATGTGTTTAATACTGTGTGGCTAATAAAATATTTTATATTTTTTGTACACTAGCATATGCCCCTGGCTCTGCCCGAGTGTATTACGAGTATACGATTTGTATTTGTTAAGTACTATTAGACATAGAGACAGTTACCCTTTTTATATATCATCGACGTCGCTACTTTTCCGATGACACCTAACTTATTACAATCAAAGATGGACTAAACTCTATTACTGCATGTGTACATCATTGAAGTAATAATAATAATAATATGATAATAATAAAAAGAGTCAGAACTCCATTTACCAATCAACGCCAACGTATGCCTTCTTTCAAAGAACATAGTCAGAATCGATTACTGGTAAACATTCATGTTTTTTATGGGCATAGCACACGAGCTGCGGGGAAATTCCTAAAGTGTTACAGAAGCCACACGTGTGCGAAGAAATATCACGTTGTTGTTGAATCGCTGTAACTATACTCGGTGGCAGTTCTCCATATAAAAGACTGTGAAGTAATAGCGCGACGTATATTTCTAGCCTGCACAGCTCTGGGAGGAATTAAGCAGGCTACACCCATTTAACATTTTCTCTGAAAATACTTAAAGAATAGGCTCAAGGAGCTAACCGCTCTTCGGTTAGTTCCTTGAGCCTATTCTTTAAGGCTCCATTCCACTTCCAAGGAATTAAGGTTGCTGGTGATTTCTGGGTCTCTAATTAGGCGAGCAGTTCCCTTGGGAGCAGTTTTCTATCGTTGGCTAAATTTAAGCTTTCTACAGAATTAACAGGTGCTGTGGAGTGTAAAGTTTTCGGGTTCGAAATAAAATTCCCGGCTTTTGAGAAGCTCTCTTTGCTATGCATGAAACATGTTCATGCTAAGACATATTTGCTCTCAAATAAACGTCCAGCAAACTGAGGGACAATGCTAGAGGAATGGAATGTCCCGACGTAACTGTGTCGGGTTCAGTAACTTTAACTTTTTTTTATATACCAGGTGTACAAGTATGAAATGCGGATTTTTTTTTCTAAAAAAACATGTTAAATTCGGAAGAATGATAAAAAGTGCTTTATTCAAAGTATGCTCCATCGCTATTTTTCCCATTTTTTTTTTTTCGGACAATTTGTGAATACCACGCCAGTTGGTAACGTTTAGTATTCACCGTTTCCTCAGGTTTTAATAGCTCATAATAGACCATGCCTCTCTGGTCCCACCAAACACAGAGCATCGTCTTTCTGCCAAAGCGATTCGGTCTTGCGGTCGATGTGGATGGTGCGCCTGGGTCTACCCATGATTTTTTGCGCTTGGGATTCTCAAAATAAATCTACTTTTCATCCACTGTAACTATATGATGCAAAAACGACTTCCTTTTGTGCCGAGCGAGCAAAATGTCACACGTGTTTTTGCACTTTTCCATTTGCCTGTCGTTCAACTCATGTGGTACCCATCTACCGGTCTTCTGAATCTTTTCCATCGCTCGTAACCGATTGGAAACAGCTTGTTGACTAACGCCCAATTGCCCGGAGAGTTGTTTTTGTGTTTGCGAATCATCTTCGTCCGACAATGCTTACAATTCCACAACTTCGTATTTTTTTGGCGGTTTTTTTTCACGTTCCTTGGCTGCAACATCGAAGTCACCACTTTTGAAACGCCTAAACCATCGTTCACACGTGTCTTGCGATGGAGTATGTTCACCATAAGCGTCTCGAAGTAATCGATATGATTCAACAGCAGTTTTCTTCAAATGAAAACAAAAAATTAATGCTGTCCGCGAATGCTCTTTGTTCGGTATAAATTTCGACATATTGAACACAACAACACAACACTATGCATACACTTTTCCAATTTATTCATTTTGTTGATGACACAACAAAATGGCGCAGTGTCAAATCTTTATAGCACAAACTGCATTGGTGCACCATCTGTTGTCTGAAATCTGCATTTCATACTTGTACACCTGGTAAATAACTGCTGCTTGGGTTTTTGTAGCTTTAAATTCTACTTGGTTACTATCATCCCAAGATAAAATTTCTTCCAGGTCGTTGTTAAGTTGAACGACTTCCTGCTGTCTGCGGATATTTGCTTGAGTAGCCGATGTTCGAGCGTTTTAAAGTCAATGAAGAAATAAGCGTACTGCGAAGCTATGCTGCTTTCCAGCAGATCGTTAATGTAAATAAGAAAGAGAGTATGGAGCCTTGGGGCACACCGGCGTTTGCCGGTGGTATTTGAAAGAAATTCGTTGATTGCCACTCGTAAAGAATGTTGTCTGAAGAAACACGGCAGCCACAAATAAAGCTTTTCAGACATACTATAAGAGCATAATTTAACTCAGACCGTCGAATGTCTTGGATATATCAAGCGCAATCGTTCGAGATTCTCCAAAGTGTTCAATTGCGTTGTGCCAAACATGTGTTACATAAGTTAGAAGATCTCCTGGTGATAGCTTTTTCCATATAACTTTCGATGTTATTGAAAGCAGTACGACTGGTTGGTAGATTGGCAAGGTTGTTGTTTGACAGAATGAAAAGAGATCCTCACAAATAATTTGGGCTCAATTTTTTTTTAACAGTTTTAAAACATGTAAATTTATTTACTTTCTCAATATAAATACAAAGCTGTAAAGGATGTTATTTTTGGAAGTGAAGACAATGAAAAATAACATAACTATCTGATTCTCAACTCCAAAACTCCTGTAAGGAAAATATAACCTGATATAATCGAAGTAACCGCTCTAATCTCCTCCACCATCCCTTTACTTCGTTATAAGTTTTTAGCCTAATATAGACAGAACAAGCAAATCTCGAAAGTAAAAATTGTTTATTCAAAGTAATCGGCTTTCAATAATATACACTTCATCTTCATCATTATTATCATCATCAGCTATACAGTCCATCGTCGGACATAAGCGTCCCCTAAGTACTTTTTCGGTTTTGGGCCTTGTTTATCCAGTTGTATCCCACTAGCCTTTTGATGTGGTCAGACCATTTATAAATTACTCTAGATCTGTCAAGTAAAAATCTTTGTTCTGATTTGCAATCCAATCTTCTCTAATATTTATTACGTCTCTATTTGAATAAAATTTGTGCCCTTTTAAATGTTTTTTCAGTTTTGGGGAAACGAAATCAGGAGAACATGTGGAATCATCAATCAGTTCAAAGCTAAGTTCATTTATTTTTGTGCAAAACTAACAGCGATTTATGAACAGTGGTATGTATTATCTTGTAAAAACAGCACCCTTTTAGACACTTTACCCCGGCGTTTTTACAAAATTTTTTGACGCAGTTTTGTTAATAATAACATATAATCATTATTTTGCCGTGTTTCAAGTAACCTGTAAGAAGCATCTCATCCTTGTTTCAAAAAACGGCAGGAACAATTCTTGCTGATTCCTGAAAGCAAAATTTCTTGATTTGATTGTGTCGTTATCTCTGGATTATAATGAGGACCGTCGAGTCATCTATAATACCATTCGATCCAAAAAGTTAGGATTTGGATGTTTTGACTCTGTCATTTTTGATCGGAGCCAGCGTTCATATATTTAGTGATTCATTTAGCCGATAATTTTCTCATACTCAAATGGAAAATGTCATGAAAAAACATGTCTCTGCCTTTCAGTCCAATTCTTCGATTCTTTAAAAGCATTCAATGCACAGCCTTAATATTCTTTTAGGAAACAGGGAAACCGGTCTTTCAGAACGGCGTTCATCACTAATGTCAGTTCTTTCTCTTTAAATCCACAATTCAATATTTAATAGTGGTGTACGAAGGACATTGTTCCTTCAAGAATGCCCTGGTAAATTTCTTTCTTTTTCAAAAAAGGTACTCGATATTCGATTTTACTCGATTCACAATTTTTGTCGGTCATACCGTCTTCAAAATTGCACTACTATCCACAGCAACCGCATTTGATTTTGTTCATGGCAAGTGGTCCATGCTAACTAATTATCAATAGTCGTAGAACATGGATACTAAATTTAAAATCGCCATCTCACTTCTTTCTAGAGTAATCGTGTCAACAAGGAGACAGATAAACAGGCGCAAATTGGAGACTATGTTTGTCGTGATTTAGGAAGCCTAAAATAATATATCTTAGCAAGAGAAATAAATTGATAAAGCTGTGTACGGAGTGAGCAATTTGGCCTACATATAAATATAACAAAGACCAAGCTGGTTGTGTTTTCAAAATCACACGTTGATGCGAATCTTATTGTTAATGGACAGAGAATTCAGGTTTTGACTTTTAAATGTCTGGGAACACTAATTAATAGACAGTGTAATCCAAAAATAGAGATTAGATTGAGAATCAAGGCCCGTGGGACCCTCATGAACATGAAAAATCTTTTACTAGATCCGACCTTAGTCTAGAACTTCGAGTGTATATGATTAGATGCTATGTTTGTGTTTTTTTCGGTTTTCGGATGTAAAGGCTGGACTCTTGATCCCAGAACAGAGAAACGACTCGAAGTTGTCGAAATATATGTTTATGAAAGGATTCTACGGATATCATGGGTAGATAGAGTAACAAATGCTGAAGTACTTACGCAAATGAGTAAATGCACAGAACTGCTGCTGACTGTAAAGGAAAGAAACACTGGTTATATGGGACATATAATGCGGGGAGCAAAGTATGACTTGCTACTAAGCCAGATTGAGCCTTATTTTCGCTGCAACCCCAACATCATATTAAGCACCTGATTCAAAATTCGTAAACCCAACTAACCAGTCTTATCTGTTTATTGACGTTCTGTCAGGTATAAGTCTACCTATGCATTTATATTATGCCTAATACTATACTTCTTACTTTTTTTATAACTATCTTATAGTTTAGGCAATCATATTTCTTACACTAATTTTGCTCTAAACTCCTTCACCATTTACGTATCTGTAATAAAAGTTGTAAAATAATTTTTCTGTGATTTAGTTGAGTCCGTACAGCATTTGCTATAACACTGTATGATATTTTTCTGATATTTCCGATGTCACTGAACCAAGTTTAATCAGATATAGTGGAAAACCTGACGAGAAGAAAATGATAGAAAGGTGTATGAAAATTGGATTATTCGTTTTCAAGTTATAGTCGGACTAACACATTCATATACACACTGATGCTGACTTTTTTATTTTTATCTACGCAGGTCTTATTTTGCCTTGATTTCAGCAAACCAATATTTTAAGTTATTTTTGTTACTAGGAGTTAGTGAACAGGAAAATTTCCAGTGAAAAATTAAAATGTCTCATTGGACCACCTAATCGGTTATTTTTTTTGTATTTTTAAAAATATTTCTTATTCTTGTTGTATAAAATGACAATTAGATGTAAATGGGATGAGCATCAAGTGACTAATTAAACATCCAAAAGTTTGCCATGTTGTAACTGACATACCATTTTTTGTATGAATTTAAATATTCATATTGTTTTTAAGTTTATTGAAAAATGGTTAATAATCATTTAAAAAAAGAAAACATTCATTTAAACCATCTTGTTCTACTTCTTTCATTTTATTGAACTGTGAGGAGCTACCTGCTATTTCTTCGATTCCAAAAAATTCAAGATTGTGATTTTGGTATTTTTCAGAGTATGTAGAAGTATGTATATTTTTCTGTTAGGCACGCATGTGAAGATTTAGTCATTTTTCCAATAAAATTTGAGAATTAATAAAAAGAAAATAAAATTTGAACAACCTCTTTTATTTATTCTCATTTTGTATATTTTTATTGTGACGTAGAACATAATATTTCTCATTAAACATATAAATCGCCATCTGGTTGACCTAAGCGTGCAATAATTATATTTAATCACTTTCTAAGAATAATGGCAAGTTATTTTTACACGTATTAAGTGTGCTTCTATCGCGAAATTTAGGATTGTTCCAAGAAAAAACTCTGAACATCTTTAGAACTTTAGAAGAATAAGAGCATATTGATATACTGTCTAAACAAGAGAAGGCTCTAATTTTTAAAGAGAATGCCTTAATAAGTTTTATCAATCTTAGATGGATCAAGATATAATAAAATATAAAATTTGTTCGACATCTGATACCACATTTAGTACCTGTACTTAAAAATAAATAGGTTATTATTACCTCAAATCCACCACATGAATTCAGTTACTACCCGTTAACTAGTTGTCATGATTTTAGAGACAGGTTGTTAAGCTGGAAAAAATATTTAAGAACCAACCTGCTACGTATACCTGCAGATGCTTCTGATGAAGATTCTTCTTCTCTATTCTTGTGTTGTCTCCATTTTAACATGATCATTGTTTTTGACTAGGCTTTCCTGTACTGAGCTTTTCCCACTGTTATATCTTCCTCTACAAGATCATTCTTAGCATCATTCATCTATCTACTTCTGGGCCTTTCTCTACCTCTGGATAAGGTCTACTATTCTAATTCTGTTCTCTTGTTTGTCGATCCTAACCTGACTAATGAGCCGTGATACAGCAACGCGTCTCGGGATGGATTGACAAATAAGAAAACAGTGAGTAGACTGCTGAAATATGAACTTTGTCTGTTTTCAGTACTTTTACCTTAAACCACATATGCCTGAGGAGGATCCCTTGTAAACAGCACCGCCTGCATTGAAATGTTGACTCTGTCGGCTTGTGGCTGCTGCGTCAGCCTACGATGCACTATTAGATGTGCATACTTGGTACAATTCGTGGTATCCTACCATTACGCTTTTCTACCTCCTTTACCATCACCCTTCTGTCTACGTAATCATTATTCTATCTTATCACGTGTTCATACCAATGCAGTTTTATATTGTGTATCTTCTTTAATATCTCCAAAATCATGCTTATCTTCCGTCCTCTCTTATTTCTGACTCCGTCTGTCCCTGTTATTCTACACTTCAGATGCTTTCAGATTTCAATTACACGCAGTCTACCTCTCTGCCACTAAGGGATTTCTGCTCTTCTTCTGACTATATCCTCAAAGAGATATATTGACGGAGATGTCATAATATCCGTCAACGCTGCCCGGTTACCAAAATACACTTTTGTATTTCACGGCACTTTTAAGACAACGCGGTAGTGCTGTTACGGGCATTATAGCATTTCTGCATTAACTCCTACCTAGAAATGCAAATACACACCCAGCCGATTGCCGAAATCGAATCAGCGATCATCCGTTGCATATGTAGGCTCTTAGCCTACTACGTTACCGGCAGCCCTTCCTTCTGCCCTTTCCAATTACTCATTGGGTGAAATATACTGTCTCTTCTGAAAATTTTATTAAATAATTATTTACTGGTTGTGATCAAAAATTATTTTTCTAAATTTTTATTTTAACAATAAGAATGTCTATAATTTTCTTAAAAAATATATAATAAAGCTATATTTACAATAATGGATCAAGTGTAATAAAAATTATTCCACTTCTTTTGGAAGCCACAGGCTGTCTTTATTGAATTCTTACTAATGTTTATTTTATTCCAAAATTACTGTGGTCGCTTGTATGATCGGCATGTATGCAAATTTTTATACTATTGTTTGCTCAAGTTAGACAATGTTTCTTTTTTTATTTTATTTTAATTTCATTTCCGGGCTATAATAAACACCAAGTTGGTTGTGAGAATCAACTGTACCATTTTCTGATTATTAAGTAATCTACCAAGTTACCAAAATCATTACAATTCTAACTATTATTCTCTAAACTACTCCATCATTCTTGCTTCGCAGATAACAAAGATTGTTTGTCTATCAGGTGCCAATAACAAGAAACATGTTATAACCGACTCGATGTCCTCTTGGAACAAACCTTTTATTTGCTTTCGTAGAAAGAGACAGTAAATAAACCCGTAGGTGTATTTTTGATTAATGTCGATTATAAAAAGTTCTGTCTGGAGGTACGAGTTATTCTGGGTTTTATTAATAAGACACACCGAATGTTGTTGTCTATCAAAAGGCGAACATGTGTTGAAACAAGAAAAGATATAAAGGTTGTCTGAAATATTTGATACAGTACATTATTGTAGTCCAGAATTTTCGTTCTATTAATAAAATAATTTAGAAAATTGGGTTAAACGAAATACAAATTTATCATTGTAATGAGCCGATGTAGGTAATATTATTCGTTACGTAATAATTAGAATAGACAATTTTACTATTAAGGAGAAGAGCATAAGATTTTCTTTTTGATACTATGCTGCGCTATGGAAAACATGCTATTCTTTTATAAAAATACAATGATAGATAGTGAACCCAGAAAGAACATTTTTCATCACATGAAACATTAGACAACCGTTTTACGCCCATTTTGGAAGTGAAAATACAAAAAAAATGTTAAAATTTTATTTTAAAAGTTTTTTGATGATACAATTTATGAATAAAATGAATGCATCTAATAAAGAAAAAAATATTCCATTTGATGATTCTAAATTCTAAAGCTAATTTAAACAAATTTCACTTATTCCCTTTTACTATTAAGCATTTAAACGCTTACTGTTAATGTGGGGGAATTATTGTTTGTATTTATATAGTTTATTTTTTTTTCTAATCGAAATCACTGATGATCTTCGAACATTATTGCAACCGGACGCGAGCTAGTTCAAGTTAGTTCAGGTCAATAACTAGTTGCTGTACCATTTTTTTTGCTTTCATACATCCCCAAACTAACCATAAAACAATGAAAAACTATATACGACTTTATCATAGCAACAAATGCTACCTTTGGAGGTAAAAAATTTATAGCAATGCCTAAGCAACAGTGCGAACTTAGAAAATAATATGAGAACTTATGGCATTAGTCAATTGCGTTAATTTCCAAAGACAGTCATAGAGCAAATTGTCCTAAATAAGAATAGAATAACTGAACTTTATAAAACTAAACATATAAAGAAACTTTTAAGCTCAACGTTATTTAAACATTGAATGTAAATAATAACAATGTTAATAATAATTAAACATGCTTGATAATGTGGTCGACAGAGAAACATACAAATATCTAGGCTTCCAACAAAGCACCAAACTCAACCATTCTCACATCAAAATACAGCTCAGAACCGAATTCAAAAACAGACTCACGAAACTTTTACAAACAAAACATAATTCAAAGAATCTCACTAAAGCCATCAACACGGTCGCTATACCTATACTCACATATTCATTTGGTATCATCAAATGGTCACACAGAGACATAGAAAACATTCACATCCTTAAACGTTCTTAATTTACCAAACACGGGAAACTCCACTCCAACGCATACAAGAAAAGACTTACCATCGAGAAGGAGGCTGGAGGAAGAGGAATCATAGAGATAAGATCACTACACACGAAATAAATACAAGTACTTAGGAAATTCTTCCACACCAAGCAAACCAGCCTCCACGTAGCAACAGTAAAAGCAGACAAAAACTACACACCTCTCGAGTTATCCCGGGTAGACCACCCAGCAGACATACACGGTCACACCCAATTACAACAGAAAAAGATGAAAACGTGGTCAGAAAAAACACTCCACGGAAAACACAGATACCACATAGAACAAGACCATGTAAATAAAAAACAATCATACACCTGGTTGCTATTCTCTGAAATAGAAAGCTTCTTATTTGCCATTCAGCATAAAGTCATATTAATCAGAAATTTCCAAAAGCATATCATCAAAAAGCGACATTTTTAAGACCTTACTGTGAAGGCAGATGCAGGAAATGCCATCAGCAGAAAGAAACGATCAAGCACATAACAAGCGGATGTAAAATATTAGCCGGAACGGAATACACACTCAGCGACAGAAGTAGTTCACCAACCACTAGCCACAGCTCACGGACTCATAGAAAGCACAGATCCCTACTACAAATACACACCAACACCCATACTTGAAAATAAAGATTACAAGCTCTATTAGGAGATCAGTATCCATACAGTTGAAATAGTCTCCGCCAATAGACCGGATATTACTTTTCAGTACGAAAAAGGAAAAGTCACCTATCTAATTGGCATAGCTGTTTCCAACGGCACAAACGTCCAAACGAAATACACAGAAAAAATATCCAAATACCTTGCAACAGAAATAAAAAGGCTATGGAAACAAGATAAAGTCATCCTTGTACCCCTCGTCATATCAGCCACAGGCCTTACACCAACAACATTCACACCACACTTAGTACAATTAAGACTCAACACAAACATACACAGAAACATTCAGAAGTCAGTGATTTTGAAAACATGTAACATTGTCAGGTCATTCCTTAATACACAATGGTAATAGCGTTTGTGGGCGGGTTTGGACCTGTCAGCCAACCATGCAACCACATTAACCAAATGTGAGAAAGAAGAACCAAAAAAAAAAAATAAGATTAAACAAACAATTATTGTAATAATAATATTGGACTATTAATAATACTAGTAACAGTAATAAATCAAAGAATATTAAGAAAATAACAGAAATATATTTGCAGGGTTCACGGGAGGTGGGACTTGGGAAATTCCCCGGGGCCCAGTCTTTTCAGGGCGGTATGATTTTTTCGAGGGAGCATTTCATAACATGTTAAATTACTTGTCAAAACGTACTTATATTTTACATTTTGTGGATTTCATTATTTATTTTTATCTAGTATATTCGATATATCTATATAATCGTTTTACCAATTTATTTTTATGGAACTTTACATGAAAGCTTGGAATGTTACAGAAATTGGTGTATAATTCCTTGAGTTTTCGATGGTTATAAATGAACTCAAGATCATCAATGTAATTATTTTACGGTTTTTAAGGCTTCCGTATCCGTTTTCCAAGGGCCTGAGTTACTTCCTATGAAACCATCTCGCTTATTCTGCCAGTTACGTTCGCGCAATAAACCCCGTACCTTTTCTAATATAGTTCAAAAATTTTTCTATAGATTTAAATAATAATTTTCCTTGTATAAATGAGAAAAAAAAATGTTATTGTTGGCAGTTTTGTGGCTTAGCAAACAGGTTTACCACAAGTCGATAATTGTGCTCGGGAATATAGTGTAAGATATTCAAAATCGATTTATTCCAGTTTAAGAAGTCATGAAGAAGCGGCATAGTGTTTGTGTTTTGAAGAGAAATTATTCAAATTTTATGCAATTTCCAGGAACATTATTAACATCATGGTTTAATTGGTAAACCAAACTGTGTACGGTAGTAGATAGCAAGGTAATAATTACTTTCGTCAGTATAATCAGGTAGTAAAAAATAAATATAACTGATGAATGGACCTCCCATACACTGGATTTTTATAAAATTTTAGATTTTTTTTAAACCTTATGTAAGGGATTTATTATAAATACTGTTAGAAACAATGTGAATTTTTAAACAATGCAGTGGGGTAAGCGAGAAAATAGGATTGCTGGTATAGCTTTATTTAAGTGCGGTATGGAAAAAAGTGACATTTTTAAGACCTTAAAACCGCTTAAAATAAGTCTTATGCTTGTTAACCGGGCGATAAAATTATTTAATGAGACGGGAGACATTAAAGACAGGGAACGTTCAAGAAGACCGAGGACGGTTCGAACGCCACAAGCTGTTAAACCTTTAAAAGCGCGAATTGACCGAAATTCTGTTCGCAAACAAAAAATTTAATCTCGTAAGACAAAAATTTTGAAAAATTATATGTCTCGTATTATTAAAGATGTTTAAGACTTGGCGCTTACAAGAGACACAGTGGTCTTTTGCTAACAGAAGATTTAAAGGGTAAACGGTGGCTAAAATCTAAAAGTTTGTTGAAGGCAAACACAGAAAGATTTTGTTTACCGACAAAAAAATTTTCACTGTGGAATAAGATTTCCATAAGGAAAATGGTTCAGAGGGATCAGCATCAGTTATGGTTTGGTGGGGAATCAGCGTTGATGGGGTTAGTAGCATTCATTTTGAGAAAAGTGTGAAAACTTTGGCGAAAATATATCAAGATACTATTTTAGAAAACGTTGTGAAACTTCTAAACCATACACATTGGGTCTTTTAGCAAGATTCTGCACCAGGACACAAAGCTAAAACAACACGAGCATGGCTTCAACAAAATGTGCCTAAATTTTATTACCACAGAAGATTGGCCTTCTGCAACTCCTGATCTAAATCCTTTAGATTATAGACTATGATCCCTCGCAGAGGGTGTGGTTTACTCCCAAAGACATGCCAATTTTGACTCTTTAAAACGAGGTTTAACAAAAACGGTGGACAATTTTCCGTTGGATCAAGTTTGAGGGCTTGTGTAAAAGCAAGAGGGGGACATTTTGAGTAAATGTTAAATTAACTTAGTCACTATGAATATATGAATTAATTCCAAAATAATTTGTTTTGATTTTCATAGAATTAAATGTTTATGCAATGTTTTCACTGTAATAGTATTTATGAGAGTACTATGTAGTATGCTTTGCACGTCGGTTTGTATATCAAACTGTCTATTGGTCTGCCTGTCGGTTTGGTTGTCGATCCGTCTGTCAATCTACCGCTACAATAAATTCCGAACAAAATAGGATATCGATTCCAAAATTGGTACATATATTTCTTGAAGAATAAAGCTTTAGGGGAAGTGAATAAAATGGGAGTATAGGATTTCAATAAAATTCTTTGACTTTTTTTAAGATGGTAAGTTAATTTTAAAACACAATTTTTAACATAGAGGTATAAGAGGTGAAAAAGGGAGAGGAAGGAAGTAATGTGCTGTTTGAATATATATTGTACGCCATTCTCAGGGTTCTTTCGTCGCTAAGGAAAGAAAAGCATTCGTAAAATAGCGATTCTTAATTGTTTACCTCCTTTTCCCAGGAAAGTTTTGTATTTGTAAAAGAAGCTCTTTCCAAGATGATTGCTTATTTTCACCTTTCAGGGTTCCTAGATCACGACAATCGTAGTTTCAATTTCCGTCGGTCTGTTAGTCTGTCGGTCTGACTATCTGTGTCTTGGCACGATAACCTTTAAACGAAATAATAGATCGCTTTCAAATGTGGCACATATTTATTACTTGAGCGATATAGCTTCAAGAGAAGAGCTAAAAGTGATGCGAGTGGGTAATTTTGTATTGTTTTAATAGTACTCTGGGAATTTTTCTTGGTCAGACAATGAACAAATTCTAAACATAATTTTTTTACTCAAATATAAAACGTCTAAAGTAGTGGGAGAAGGAATTGGAGACAATTATATTATAGATCAGGGTTTTTGGAGTCGAGATGTTAGAAAATTATGATATTTTTTCATTTTTTTTTCTGAATTCAACCGGTGAACACGGTATTACAACTTTTTTCGAAAGTTGCTTTTACAAAAGTTACCAAAGTGTGTTTGGTCATGTGTTTGAGATTCTGTTGTTATTTATATCACTTATTACACTAAAGGTAAATTCTGAAAAAATCAATACCTTAATTTAAGAGAGTACCCCATAACACACACTAAAAAAGTAAAAAAAAGTGCCTTCTTTCATAAGATGTAAGACACAGTTACTTCAACACGTCTTATCTTAAGAGGTCTAAATCATTATTCTTCTTTTTCTTTCTTTTTTCTCAGCATCTGTTCATTCACTTCTAAATGTAGGCCTCTTCCAAAACCTTCCATGTCGTCTATCCATTGCAGTCTATTCGGATCCTGTTTCGCAATGTAGCCCTCTCATTGCTATGTTTTCCAGTACATCCGGTACTTTTGTTCTTTCTCGGATATCTTGGATTCTGATTCGGTCCCTGAGGCTTATTCCAAGCATGGCTCTTTCCATTGCTTTTTGAGTGATTTGGAGCTTGTTAGCCGACTTGCGAGTTAGTACTGTAGTTTCTAGACCATAAGTGAGAACAGGCATTATACAACTGTTAAAGACTTTCCTTTTAAGATTTATTGGGATAACTGGTAACTTCGTTGTATGTCCCAGTTTACCGAATGCTGCCCATCCAAGACTTGTTCGTCTGGAGATTTCCACATCTTGGTTCTCTTTTCCCAATTGGATCTTGTGTCTTAAATATATGTACGAGGGCACGTTTTCGAGTAATTGGTTGGCAACAGTCACATCTACGTCTCGGGGGTTTTCTTTGCGTTAATTTCTAGTTTAACCTTTAAAGAAGCCTCATGGAGTTCTTGCAAAATGATTCGAAGTTCTTCTGCTGTCTCGCTAATAATGACAATGTCATCTGCGAACCTTAAGTGGTTAAGTCGTACGCCATCTATGTTAATTCCTTTGTCATGGCAGTTCAGATTTTTAAACACATCAGCGCTAAGGTGATCAGTTTGGGTGAAATTGACGTTCTCCCCTTTCGGTACGGGTATTATCGGTTATTGTGTTCTCGTCAATGGTTATTTGCAGCGATGCATGTTCATATATATATATATATATATATATATATATATATATATATATATATATATATATATATATATATTTAATTAGGTTTGGGTATCTAGAGTCTATCCTTGCATTATTCATAGTTTTCAGAATTGCTTTCTATCAAATCGAAAACCAAAAGGCCACTAATAGAGATATATTGTATTCTCTACAGTTCTCGATGAGATTACGAAGTGTCTGAAGATGGTCGACGGTACTATAACCCTTCCTTAATCCCGCTTTTTCGAAGGGCTAATATTGATCTACCCTGGTGGAAAATATTATTATTATTATACAGTTATTAGTAGATAATTGTACGTAGTAATTAACCTTTTTCGTATATAAATTTCCATGGTTTTACTCTAAAATTCTTAAATTTTATTGAAAACATTATAAAGACCACCGAAGAAATTATACTAAGAACAAATACTTTATCATGAATTAAACAAGACAATTAAATCCATATTTTCACTGCATTAAATCATATTTTCTTATTACGAACTTTTGTCAATACACGATTACTTAATTTATTTCCGTTACTAGCCCAATATTTTAGCTCTGTCCAAAGCACCAAGATACAGTGAAACACTAAGTGATGCGATAATGCTTAACAAAATTATCTGTAGTCAAATATATACCGGATTAAAGAGGTGGGGTTAGTGTTAAAATGGTTTTGGGAGTCAAGATTATTCTTTCATTGCTGCGAACTTGATCAGAAATAGTATCCAGAGAAAAATGTCAGTTTTTTAGTTGTAAATATCTCCATCACATGGAAAATAATACCTCTTTTATTTTATTTTATTTTATTCTGTTTAAAAAAATTAACATAGCGTGTATCATTTGCGAAGCAAAGACGAACATTGTATTAGCTTTAGGTTAGGTCGTTTAGGCTCTAGGTAGTAATAGTGCAAAATTGCGTTAATAATCGTGTATTGTTTCTCCTAAATTGGCGTAAAATAATCTGGTTTTTGTTGGCCTTTTTACTTTCCATGCTGTAGTAGCTTTCCTCGCTTTTTAGCGATATCGCTTCAGAGGAAGAGTGAAAATAGCATGGGTTTTTAAATTTTGTATAGTTTCGTAAGCATCATAAAGATATCTCCTGGTTTTTGGTAGATTAATGAAAAATTCTTCTATTCACAATTAGTTATAGCTAAACATATAAAGAATGTTAGAGGGATCGCTTCGAATATATCTTGTTATATGTCCGGAAGTGATGGGTAAATCACTACGAATTTTTTAAATTGTTTACAAGTATGCGTTTAATTCAATATTAAATATCATACACAATTTTATCTCACGTAGAAACTGATGTAAGTTTTTTTAAATCCGTAATATTATTGGAAAACCAGTCAATCAATTTTTTGCCAAAATAAAATGAGTTTTTAAATCATTTTTTTAACAGTGTACAATATTTACTTTTTTGGTAAAACATTCAATTACTTCAACACGTCTTACCTTAAGAGATCTAAATCATTATTCTTCTTTTTCTTTTTTTTTTCTCAGCATCTGTTCATTCACTCCTGAATGTAGGCCTCTTCCAAAACCTTCCATGTCGTCTATCCATTGCAATCTATTCGGATCCTGTTTCGCAATGTGGCCTTCTCATTGCCACTTTAGCCATGCTATGTTTGTGTACTTTTGTTCTTTCTCGGATATCTTGGATTCTGATTCAGTCCCTGAGGCTTATTCCAAGCATGGCTCTTTCCATTGCTTTTTGAGTGATTTGGAGCTTGTTAGCCCACTTGCGAGTTAGTACCGTAGTTTCTAGACCATAAGTGAGAACATGCATTATACAACTATTAAAGACTGGTGATTTCGTTATATGTCCCATTCCAAGACTTGTTCGTCTGGAGATTTCGACAGCTTGGTTCTCTTTTCCTAATTGGATTTTGTGTCTTAAATATATGTACAAGGGCACGTTTTCGAGCAATTAGTTGGCAGCAGTCACATCTACGTCTAGGGGGTTTTCTTTGCGTTAATTTCCAGTCCAACCTTTAAAGAAGCCTCATGGAGTTCTTGCAAAATGATTCGAAGTTCTTCGGCTGTCTCGCTAATAATGACAATTTTATCTGCGAACCTTAAGTGGTTGAGTATGCATTTAATTTAATATTAAATATCATACACAATTATATCTCACGTAGAAACTGATGTAAGTTTTTTTAACCCCGTAATATTATAGGAAAATCAGTCAATCAATTTTTTGACAAAATGAAGTGAGTTTGTAAATCATTTTTTTTAACAGTGTACAATATTTACTTTTTTGGTAAAACATTCAATCATCCATTACTTATATAAAAATTTCGTACGTGCAAATACGTGCAAAAATTTTAAAAATAAATCAGTATACTTATAAATTCCAAAATAATATGAAAATCTCTATATCATATCCGCTCACGCGAATGACGGCGACTTAGATCGTTTAAACTAATTTGAAATGTCCCAAAGCAAAGAAACAACACAAGTACAAAAACGAAAGAAGACATCAAAAGAAACATCTAAAATTAAATCTAGACTGGATTAATTTCTTGGAATAATTCTTATTAAATTCGCCATCCGTTGGCAAACGTGAAATTATGCCATTTCGCTTTAGTAATCTAATGTTTCTTGATTTTTGACAAAGATTCATGGAGACTACTCTATTCGATTTATTTTAAGTATACTTAAAAATGTTTATGTTTATAAATCTTATGTAAAATTATTACTACAAGCCCCAATTTCAAAACTTCCAAAACAATTATATATAAATAAACAGAGGGAAGTTTAGAAATAAAAGTGATTGTAATTTTTAGATTTTCGAGGCGAGAACTAGAACGAGACACCGAGTAAAGCCACATGGTTACTAGCAGTCAGCTTCTCTTTATAAGTCTTTTTTCTGAAAAGATAGTTCATAGCTCATCCCTACACTTTGTGGCGTCAATCTTCCTACATAGATCACTTTCGTTTTTAGTAGTTGGTTTGTGGCATCGATTTGTACACCTTGATTAGAACTAGTGATTTTTAAATTGAAAATCAACCGATCATTTGGGAACTAAAGTAACGGCTATAGCAACACAGGATTTAAAGAAAAAGGAATTTTCACACTCGTCCCGTTTTTACCTAAATAAACTTTTATGAAAAAAAAAAAAAGTTTTTAAATCAATCAATAATGTATAAAATTATGTAATCAACAATTTTTCGATTTTATTAGATGCATCCAAAATGATCGTTTTCTACAGATATACCGTATAAGAAAGCGAACTAGTCTTTCCTTAGTGCCTTTCCCCACGGTTCACTCTGTCGTGCTACTAAGTTGCTATGCTTTGTCGCTGGAAGCCATCGTCCCACTTAAAAATATTGTGATTTAGAGCATTAAGTGGTAAAAACGCCACATGGGACGAAGAGTCCCAGCGACGTCGCGACGCCACTTCGTGCACCAAATTTTAGATACCCAATAATTAAAATTTTAAAAGCAGCTTTCAGTTTCATCAAACGCTGCTAAGTAGCATTACAGCAACGCTGGTGTACGCGATTTAATGACGCTATCTGGAAGGGCTCTATATTTCATTTTTGCTTCCCTTGATAAAGACTTGTACTGTATTCGTAAAAATCACTCACTGTTACAATAGAGGTTTTCACGGATGTTGGAATTTAATACATTAAAATTTCGGGTTTCAATCCGTTCGTCTAACAATGAATTTGCACGACGTTTCGCCAAAATCTCATTTGGCATTTTCAAGTGCTCTTGCTTCTGCTGCTACTCGATACTGTGACCTTGCTGTTGCTGCTGCTCCAGCTTAGCTTTAGCTTCGAGCGGCAGCAGCAACAAGAACATAGTATCGAGTAGCAGCAGCAGCAAGAGCATCTGAAAATGCCAAATGAGATTTGATCGAAATGTCGTGCAAATTCATTGTTAGACGAAGGGATTGAAATCCGGAATTTTAATGTAATATATATATATATATATATATATATATATATATATATATATATATATATATATATATATATATATTACTATCGACACCGGAATATCATAATTTTACTAGTAACATTATAAACATCCGGATTATTGTCAATCGACTTCAATTCGTATAATATTACTGACTATATTTTATTATATGACGATTGCAATGGTTTGTTATCTAATTTAAAATGCCTAATCTCATATATAACCTGAACTAACTTCTACTCTATAAGAAGATGATAAAATATAGTCAGTAATATTGTATCAAGTTGGAGCATTGGAGCATATAGTCAGTAATATTGTAGCAAATTGGAGCAATTGTAGCATATTGGAGTCGATTGACAATAAGCCGTGAGTTTATTATGTTACTAGTAAGATTATAGTATTTCGGTTTTGATAATAATCTTACGACATATATATATATATATATATATATATATATATATATATATATATATATATATATATACAGATATATATATATATATATATATATATATATATATATATATATATATATATATATATATATATATATTACTATCGACACCGGAATATCATAATTTTACTAGTAACATTTATAAACATCCGGATTATTGTCAATCGACTTCAATTCGTATAATATTACTGACTATATTTTATTATATGACGATTGCAATGGTTTGTTATCTAATTTAAAATGCCTAATCTCATATATAACCTGAACTAACTTCTACTCTATAAGAAGATGATAAAATATAGTCAGTAATATTGTATCAAGTTGGAGCATTGGAGCATATAGTCAGTAATATTGTAGCAAATTGGAGCAATTGTAGCATATTGGAGTCGATTGACAATAAGCCGTGAGTTTATTATGTTACTAGTAAGATTATAGTATTTCGGTTTTGATAATAATCTTACGACATATATATATATATATATATATATATATATATATATATATATATATATATATATATATATATATATATATACAGATATATATATATATATATA
Source organism: Pachyrhynchus sulphureomaculatus (assembly GCA_019049505.1). Lineage (NCBI taxonomy): Eukaryota > Metazoa > Arthropoda > Insecta > Coleoptera > Curculionidae > Pachyrhynchus > Pachyrhynchus sulphureomaculatus. The sequence continues at coordinate 200,230,779 of CM032446.1, forward strand.
TATATATATATATATATATATATATATATATATATATATATATTATATATTTTTTTATTTATTTATATATTATTTATATTTTTATTTATATGTCCTTTTGAGGGTTGAAGAATATGTAAATTGTAATTTTTTCAGAATTTTCAATTTTTTGAGAATTAGATGAAATGTCACGTTTCAGTTATAAATACCTTTAAAGCCCTTCCTTTGCTCTATTTTTCTGTTGTAAATAAAGTGTATATTATTTAACAGATCTGATTTTACTGCTTAAATATTCTTTTGTGTGCGAATGTCAAATTTCGTACGTATTTTAAAATTACCTATTTATAAGGGAAATACTTGGTAAATAACTTTATTAATTTTTTAAATTATTAGTTAAATTTTCTAGACATTTCTGCATACCATTAATTATCCAAAATTTGAAATAATATTCTACTTTTGGGTTGCCCGAAAATCTCTAATTATTATTTTAATTTTAACAGAAGTAATTAACCCATGATGAGAAATTAGGATCAGAGGGTGTTTCTCCAAGATTCGTCGTTTATAGGCTTGTCAAGGTATCAATATCACTTTGTTCCTAGATGGTGTTATATCACCGTCTAAAGAATTATTTCCTACAAGACTATGAACCTTAGTGTAAATTTTAAACAACCAAAATAGCGAGCAGTAGCAGCATCTCTGGCAGTAACAACAGACGCTCCGCAGACACGATATAATATATGTACAATTCGCTAGAAGATATGCTGATAACATAGGCGCGTATGAAGTTCTTACAGCTTCTAGGAATTTCGATTGAGTTTCAGGTCTAAATTAGTTCAATAGTTTATGACAATATTTAAATGTATTATTCTTTTAAATAAACTAAATTTTATTCTCAGTTACTATACACTTTCTAAATATAACACTATATTTTTTTCACTTGCCATAATTGAAAGATCGTTAATAATATTTATTTATTTTTTGCTTACTTACTATAAACACAGACTAAAAAATGATAAATAATTCTACATAATTTTCTTAACGAGCATGTTTATCCAATTGAAGTTTATCGAGTTTCTGTAGACATAAAATTAAATCACTAGGTTTAACCATGCACGATTCCTTTTGGGGAAGTTGTCTAAATATGTTTAAACAGTGCTAAATTCAAGCATTCTAAAAATATCTATAAATCGCATTTATTTTTCATCAAGGATTTTAATAATTTGCCTTTTTTCTACTGTCTCAGTATTTTAGTGCATGAGATTTTCGTTCGTTTTCCATATTTCAACTGCCTCATAGCTACATAAATAGAAATATAATGAACGAATATACTATCCAAATTCTATGGTGTAAAACTCACAAGAAAATAACTGACCATTAAAAACATCTTCGGTGAGAAAGTCAGTTTGTAAAAATACTGAAATGATATTTCCAGTACGTGGTGCGATTCAGAAGTTTCCGGACTAACGCTAAAAAATCTAAACTAGTTATTTTTAGGTGACTCCCGTCACCTTCAATGGTGTACCTGAATTGACCTGTTGTATCGTTTTCTCCACCGCTCTGTGGGCGAGGAATCTGATTTTTTTCGTTGAAAAATTTTTAGAGCCCTCAGTTATTAAAGAAATCAGACAATTTTTTTTTAAATACTCGTAAGTGAATTCCAGACAAACGTAAGGAAGCTGATTTGCAAAATATAACCTCAATTTTTTTTAAAATTGCAAAAAACAGCTCGGAACCAGGAGGTGAAATTTGGAAGTTTACGTGATTTCAAATTTACGCATTTTAAAACTGGTTCATCGGAGTTTCTGGGGTGGATTCTATTTTCGGGGTCATATTTATCGTATGCACCTTTTTGACGTGTAGAAATGGTTGTTGGAGTGGGGGAAATTACCATATCCTTACTCCCTGACTTAGAGTTTCCGCGTTTAAATCTGGTTCCTCGAGGGTTTGTGGGTCGCTGAATCTATTTTCGGGGTTATTTTGATCATATGTACCCTTTTGAGAGGTGAAAATGGGGGTTGGAAAAAAGATTTAGCGACCCCAGGAACCTCCGCGTAACCAGTTTTGAATTCGAAACTCTAATTCAGGAGAATATCGTAATTTCTCCCCCTGAAATCTCCATTTTCACCACTCAAAAGGGTGAATATGATCAAAATGACCCTGAAAATAGATTCAGCGACCCTAGAAACTCCCGAGGAACCAGTTTTTGAACGCGAAACTCTAATTTATGTGAATATCGTAATTTCTTCCCCTGCAACCCCCATTTTCACCCCTTAAAAGGGTGTATATGATCAAAATGCCCCCCAATTCAGCGACTCCAGAATCCCCGATGAACCAGTTTTGAACGCGTAAATTTGAAATCACGTGAACTTCGAAATTTGATTTTTGGAATTTTAAAAATTTTGAGGTTATATTTTGCAAATCGGTTTCCTTACGTTTTTTTCGGAGTTCGCTTACGAGTATTTTAAAAAACGTTGCCTGATTTCGTTAATAATTGAGGGCTCTAGACAATTTTGAAGGAAAAATGAGATTCCTGGCCCACTGTACACCGTGGAATATTTTTTGGAAGGTCGATGCTGTCACTGTCTCCAGTGCCGCCGGTTATTCGCGTTCTATCTCTTCTACCATCTAAAAGCTGCGACCCTTCAACTTCATCTTCATTTGGTGGGACAGCTGGAACTTACCGAGTGCTCAGTCAGGAAATTAAGGGTGGTAAGGGATGGCAGTCATGGGATTCTTCACAAAAACTATTATGTATCCCAGAGAGACCCAAAAAACCTGCAAATTTGCGTACAGAACAAGCTGAATAAGATAGCACGTTAAAACTTGAACCCCTTTAACATCCTTCTTTAATACTTTAACTCATTGATGTTCGAGTATATATTTAAAATTTGTTCATGATTCCAACCAAAACCCGGGAAAATTTTTCATAATAATATACGTCCCCCCCCCCCCTTTTATCCCATCTTCTTAAATAATAGCGCCAAATAGTCATAGATTTCATTCCTACTTCAAATATTATATGTGTATCAAGTTTGAAATAGTTCTAGAGTTATCATGGCAACAGTCTGCCGCGAATGACGGACTATGTTTTTCGTGGTCAAGGTCATGTTACGCTGTTTTTTTTTTAATATTCTTTACGGAACACTTAGAGAATCACTTCGGTCTTCGTCTGTCTCTTTGTCCGTATGTCTGTCCGTCTGTCCGTTCGTCACACCCGATTTTTTCCGAAACTATTTGACATAGAATGTTGAGATTTGGCACAAAATATAGGAATTGATGGCCTAATTAGAAACGTGTAGTTTTAAAATTTAAATTATGGCTTAAGAAGGGTTACTTTTGGAGGGTGAAATCAGAAGTAAAAAAAAAAGATTCACCAGATCATCGAGTGGAATGTCAAATGAAAGCTTGTGAAAAAACGAGTTCAAAAATGTATATGATGTAATACTTGCGTGCACTCTTCCTTGTATTATTTTAAAAAAAATTGCCAAAAATCGTTGTCTCTTCCCATATGTCGAAAAGTACTAATTAAACAATTTTGACAAAATTCAGAAATATTCTTCATACAGTGGAGATTGAAAGATAATTATAGGTATAAACTATGTTCCATGATGTATGGTGAAGGTTATTGTAATATAATGTTAATTATATTACTGTTACCGAGTGGCAAGGCGCTCTTGTACCAATATATAATTTTGTTTATATTTTAAAGGTAATCACGGTCCAACTTGTATTTGACTGTTTTTTTTTTTAAATGAAGTAATTTAAGATTTAAAAGACGTTAGATCTTTAATTAATGGGAATCCTTGACTATAGATTTGTCATCTAAAAATTTACCGTCTGAAAGTTTGAATATTTTAATGCGCTAGACGCGCCAATTTGTCTAAATAATGTGCATTTATACAGAGATATAACCGTATTATTTATTTTATATTTATCCACAGTCTACGGGATACAATTTCATGTTCACTGGCCGACGAATTTAATAACCGTGTGTTGATGATTATAATTATAAATGTCGGCCATTTGGATGTCTTGCTTCAGTCAGGACTATGTTGAAAACGGTATACATTCTATTGTAAATAAAGTTGAATATAATTTGTTGGATTAAATAAATATGAAATACTATTTAATAGGTTGTAAAAAATTCGATTTCTTTATTTGGTTAAATGGAGAGTATGATTTGATGAAATGATAAGCTGCTTATTTAAAAAAATAAAGAAAATCAAATTAGTCTTCAATCTGAAATTACTTAGACCCAATTATCTCTCGTAGCATATTTTTTGTTTACATATTATCTATTGCTAACATTACTATCTAATCAGATATATAATTGGAGGTGTTTTTTTTTTAAGATATCTATCTAGCTATGAAGAGAACTCCTAGATCCTAAAAAAAAACTATTACTCTCTACACTTAGCTGAGCGTTTCTCAAGTTGTTTTATTTCATTCTAAAAGAAAATCTTTGGTTTGTATTAAGAAAAAATCAGCCAAGTGCAAGTCGGACTTGCGCAATTAGTGTTCGGTACGGTGATTGCTTTTAAAATAAAAGATTTGGTTACTGAGGTAAAAAATGATCAGCAACTTCACAAAACAAACCCTAAATGAGTTTTCAACAAGTTTGTTTCCGATCTTTGTTTAAAAATTGATGACCTTGTTCCACCAAGTACAATTTACAGTGTTTCAAGAACAACGCGAATCGCTTTTTCGGCACACATGCCGCTCCTGGAGCGCTTTAGGGACTTATCTGCAGCACGTGTGTGCTAGACTCATGAAAAAAACCTTGAAAAATTTGTTTTTTTATATACCAGATAAATTATTAAAGTAGCGCACTCGTGATAATCTTAGTTCAATCTATATCTTTATGGAAAATATATCAAATTTTTTGATCCCTATGTTCGAGATAAGGTGGGGACAGCGATTTCTTAAAAATATTGTGAAGAATAATTTGTGCAAGTATTACATCATATATATTTTTTGAACCCGTTGTTTTCACAAGCTTTCATTTGACACTCCACTCGATCACCTGGTAATTCTTTTTTTCATTTTCAAATTTCACCCCTAAAATCCTTCAAAACTTAACTTTTAAAGCTATACGGGGTCTGAGTGCGTCATCAATTCCTATATTTATGCCAAGTTTCAACTTTCTATGTCAAATAGTTTTGGAGATAATCGGGTTTTGACAAAATGACAGACAGACCGACACTGAAGTGATCGCATAAGTGTTCCATATGGAACACTAAAAACGACGTGCTGATGTGATTTTTATAACTCCCCCCATTCTTTTATTACGCCGTCTCCATACGAAGATTGGCGATTCATTTGGTTATTGTGATTTTCTATTACAATGGCCTTAAATATGTCGCAAGATGTTTTAGCAAACTATCTTCTCAAGTTCTTCATCCACGGAGTTCCGTCTGCGTCTCATGATCTCTTCCCTGATTACCTTTCGTTCTATAATCAGACGCATGATCTCGTATTTTTTCTCCTCTCATTATATGACAACGTATTGTAGCTTCCTTTCCTTGTTGGTCATAAAGACTTCCTTTTTTTTCTGAACTTTATTTAGTACTTCTAAGTTGGTCACCTTTTGTCCATCCAGGATTATTGGAGCATTATGCGATATAAGTGCATCTCGAATGCCCTGCGAATTGTTCTCTCGCCAATAGGGTCCAGGGTCCAGCTTTCACATCCGTATAAAAGAACAGAGAAGACATAGCATCTCAGCATTCTTATTCTCAGAGTCTAAGCTCAGATCCGATCATATAAAAAATTTCTCATGTTGATAAATGCTTGTCTGGCTTGTTCAATTCTCGATCTAATTTCTTTTTCGCATCGCAGTTATTATCCACACCTATTCGAGCCAAAGTATTTAAAGGACGTTACCAGTTCACAGTTCAACAGAGTTACCATGAATAGTTAGGAATTCGTCTGTAGTTCTCTTAGAGAAGAGCATTATTTTTAGGATATGTTCATGAGAAAAGACCGAACTGTTCGCTATGATGAACTATTTTATTCATAAACTCTTGGAGTTCTCGAAGACTCCTTCCTATGACTACAGTATCATCAGGCGTATCTAATGTTGTTGATTACTGTCCCATTGATCTTAATACCAGCAGTTTCAACATATAGGGCTTCCTTGAATATCGTTTCCGAGTAGAGATTAAAAAGTAATGATGAGAGAACACATCCTTGCCGTACATCTTTTCTTATACGAGATATCATCAGAAGTTGTTTGTTCCCATCTGTACTTGAGTTGTTTGATACCAATTAATTTGGTTATTATTTGGATGTCATCCTTGTCGATGCCGGAGGGCTTTAAGTATGTCAATCATTTTGTTGTGTTAAAAAAAATTTTACCAAAACTCCACCATACCACCACTCACACGGCCAGAAAATTCCATTGCAACTACACCTGTTGAGAGAGCGAACTGGTTGGCTGAACTCTTTGCTTCACATTCTACTGTCGATTTCCAAGGAAAAACACCACCTAACTATTCCCATATTGCAGTCAAGGGTGCCCGATGTTGTCTTCAGACAGCGCATCATAAAGCGTATTTTAATGAAGCTAGACACCAAGAAGGCTTCTGGTGCTGACGGAATACCTCCCATAGTTCTCAAAAACTGTGCAAGAAAATCTAAACTAACACCAGTTTTCTGTAGACTTTTTTAACCTATCCTACAGAAGAAGGGAATATTTTCGTCCTGCGGAGGACAATGTGCCAGACGGTTCAGCCGATACCAAAAAAGGCAAGGAAGACTTGCCTGAATAACTACCGACCAGTTGCCCCCACCAGACACCCAGGCACAAAAACCCTGCCCCCCCCCCCCCGCCAACCCCACCCGCCCCCACCTCCCGCCAAACCCCCCCCCCCCCCCCAACCGCCCCACCCCCACACCCCGCCCCTCCCCACCCCCCAACCGCCCCCCCCACAACCCCCACCCCACAGCCCCCCGACACACCCAAACACACCCCCCCCAACCAACTCCCCCCGCGCCCCCTGCCCAAAAGCCCCAGCCCACCCCCACATGCTTTCAATAATATTCAAAGTCATGGAAAAAAAAAGGTTATCAATGGGTGCCATCTTCTAAAATATTCTTGAACGATTCAAATATTAATAGCGATCACCAATATGGTTTTCGTAAACATAGAAATCAACACGGAGATTTTTTTTCCTTCTGACTTATGTAACACATTGTTTGGAACAAAGCAATTGAACACGTTTTGGAGAATCTCGAGCGAGCGGTTTTTGTGCTCTTGCCGTTATCCAAGAAATTATTCGATCCGTGTTTGGCACGATATGGGACTGTTGGACTAAGTTACGCTCTTATGTTCTTCCTATGTCTGAAAGGTTCTGTTTGTAGCTCTCATGTTTCCTCAGAGAGCGTTTTTTTTGCGAGTGGCGTCGGTGGTCGACAATGGATTTCTTTCTAACACCCTCAACTATTAACGCCGGTGTTGTATGCCCAGGGCTCCATACTGTCTCCTACTCTCTTCTCATTTACATTAATCGATCTGCTGGTAAAAGACCGGGAATCCAATCTTACAGCTTTGCAGATGACAGTACGCTTGTCTCTTCATTCACCTTGAACGGCTCGGACATCGGTCGGCTGCTCAGGCGAATATCTCGCAGACAGCAGGAGGTCGTTCAACTTAACAAGACCTGGAAGAAAATTCTCTCTTGGGGACCAGTAAACCAAGTTGGAATTTAACGCTACAAAAACCCAGGTGGCAGTTTTTCTTCTAAAAAAGTTAACGTTGCTGAACGCCGACATAGTTATGTCGGGGCACTCCTTTCACCTAGCGTAGGTTCGCACTCCCCCCCGCTCAATATGCTCCCTGGGCTTTAATTTGGGAGCAAATATGTCCTGGCATGAACTGTTTGCAGGCCATCTTAAATTGCAAATAGAGCTTCCTCAAAAGTTGTGTATGTTATTTAGAACCAGAAAGGTTTAGCACCCCAAAACAACTGTTTATTAATCTTTTACAAAGCCCAAATTCACCAACTATGGGAATATGCTCCCACG
>CM032446.1:200238882-200246382 GCA_019049505.1 Pachyrhynchus sulphureomaculatus
ATTTCACTTATTCCCTTTTACTATTAAGCATTTAAACGCTTACTGTTAATGTGGGAATTATTGTTTGTATTTATATAGTTTATTTTTTTTTCTAATCGAAATCACTGATGATCTTCGAACATTATTGCAACCGGACGCGAGCTAGTTTCAAGTTAGTTCAGGTCAATAACTAGTTGCTGTACCATTTTTTTGCTTTCATACATCCCCAAACTAACCATAAAACAATGAAAAACTATATACGACTTTATCATAGCAACAAATGCTACCTTTGGAGGTAAAAAATTTATAGCAATGCCTAAGCAACAGTGCGAACTTAGAAAATAATATGAGAACTTACGGCATTAGTCAATTGCGTTAATTTCCAAAGACAGTCATAGAGCAAATTGTCCTAAATAACAATAGAATAACTGAACTTTATAAAACTAAACATATAAAGAAACTTTTAAGCTCAACGTTATTTAAACATTGAATGTAAATAATAACAATGTTAATAATAATTAAACATGCTTGATAATGTGGTCGACAGAGAAACATACAAATATCTAGGCTTCCAACAAAGCACCAAACTCAACCATTCTCACATCAAAATACAGCTCAAACCGAATTCAAAAACAGACTCACGAAACTTTTACAAACAAAACATAATTCAAAGAATCTCACTAAAGCCATCAACACGGTCGCTATACCTATACTCACATATTCATTTGGTATCATCAAATGGTCACACAGAGACATAGAAAACATTCACATCCTTAAACGTTCTTAATTTACCAAACACGGGAAACTCCACTCCAACGCATACAAGAAAAGACTTACCATCGAGAAGGAGGCTGGAGGAAGAGGAATCATAGAGATAAGATCACTACACACGAAATAAATACAAGTACTTAGAAATTCTTCCACACCAAGCAAACCAGCCTCCACGTAGCAACAGTAAAAGCAGACAAAAACTACACACCTCTCGAGTTATCCGGGTAGACCACCCAGCAGACATACACGTCACACCCAATTACAACAGAAAAAGATGAAAACGTGGATCAGAAAAAACACTCCACGGAAAAACAGATACCACATAGAACAAGACCATGTAAATAAAAAAACAATCATACACCTGGTTGCTATTCTCTGAAATAGAAAGCTTCTTATTTGCCATTCAGCATAAAGTCATATTAATCAGAAATTTCCAAAAGCATATCATCAAAAAGCGACATTTTTAAGACCTTACTGTGAAGGCAGATGCAGGAAATGCCATCAGCAGAAAGAAACGATCAAGCACATAACAAGCGGATGTAAAATATTAGCCGGAACGGAATACACACTCAGCGACAGAAGTAGTTCACCAACCACTAGCCACAGCTCACGGACTCATAGAAAGCACAGATCCCTACTACAAATACACACCAACACCCATACTTGAAAATAAAGATTACAAGCTCTATTAGGAGATCAGTATCCATACAGTTGAAATAGTCTCCGCCAATAGACCGGATATTACTTTTCAGTACGAAAAAGGAAAAGTCACCTATCTAATTGGCATAGCTGTTTCCAACGGCACAAACGTCCAAACGAAATACACAGAAAAAATATCCAAATACCTTGCAACAGAAATAAAAAGGCTATGGAAACAAGATAAAGTCATCCTTGTACCCCTCGTCATATCAGCCACAGGCCTTACAAAATCCAACAACATTCACACCACACTTAGTACAATTAAGACTCAACACAAACATACACAGAAACATTCAGAAGTCAGTGATTTTGAAAACATGTAACATTGTCAGGTCATTCCTTAATACACAATGGTAATAGCGTTTGTGGGCGGGTTTGGACCTGTCAGCCAACCATGCAACCACATTAACCAAATGTGAGAAAGAAGAACCAAAAAAAATAAGATTAAAACAAACAATTATTGTAATAATAATATTGGACTATTAATAATACTAGTAACAGTAATAAATCAAAGAATATTAAGAAAATAACAGAAATATATTTGCAGGGTTCACGGAGGTGGGACTTGGGAAATTCCCCGGGGCCAGTCTTTTCAGGGCGGTATGATTTTTTCGAGGGAGCATTTCATAACATGTTAAATTACTTGTCAAAACGTACTTATATTTACATTTTGTGGATTTCATTATTTATTTTTATCTAGTATATTCGATATATCTATATAATCGTTTTAAAAAATTTATTTTTATGGAACTTTACATGAAAGCTTGGAATGTTACAGAAATTGGTGTATAATTCCTTGAGTTTCGATGGTTATAAATGAACTCAAGATCATCAATGTAATTATTTTTACGGTTTTTAAGGCTTCCGTATCCGTTTTCCAAGGGCCTGAGTTACTTCCTATGAAACCATCTCGCTTATTCTGCCAGTTACGTTCGCGCAATAAACCCCGTACCTTTCTAATATAGTTCAAAAATTTTTTCTATAGATTTAAATAATAATTTTCCTTGTATAAATGAGAAAAAAAAATGTTATTGTTGGCAGTTTTGTGGCTTAGCAAACAGGTTTACCACAAGTCGATAATTGTGCTCGGGAATATATGTAAGATATTCAAAATCGATTTATTCCAGTTAAGAAGTCATGAAGAAGCGGCATAGTGTTTGTGTTTTGAAGAGAAATTATTCAAATTTTATGCAATTTCCAGGAACATTATTAACATCATGGTTTAATTGGTAAACCAAACTGTGTACGGTAGTAGATAGCAAGGTAATAATTACTTTCGTCAGTATAATCAGGTAGTAAAAAATAAATATAACTGATAATGGACCTCCCATACACTGGATTTTTATAAAATTTTAGATTTTTTTAAACCTTATGTAAGGGATTTATTATACCAATTATAAAATACTGTTAGAAACAATGTGAATTTTTAAACAATGCAGTGGGGGGGGTAAGCGAGAAAATAGGATTGCTGGTATAGCTTTATTTAAGTGCGGTATGGAAAAAAGTGACATTTTTAAGACCTTAAAACCGCTTAAAATAAGTCTTATGCTTGTTAACCGGGCGATAAAAATTATTTAATGAGACGGGAGACATTAAAGACAGGAACGTTCAAGAAGACCGAGGACGGTTCGAACGCCACAAGCTGTTAAACCTTTAAAAGAAAGCGCGAATTGACCGAAATTCTGTTCGCAAACAAAAATTTAATCTCGTAAGATAAAAATTTTGAAAAATTATATGTCTCGTATTATTAAAGATGTTTAAGACTTGGCGCTTACAAGAGACACAGTGTCATTTTGCTAACAGAAGATTTAAAGGGTAAACGGTGGCTAAAATCTAAAAGTTTGTTGAAGGCAAACACAGAAAGATTTTGTTTACCGACAAAAAATTTCACTGTGGAATAAGATTTCCATAAGGAAAAATGTTTCAGAGGGATCAGCATCAGTTATGGTTTAGTGGGGAATCAGCGTTGATGGGGTTAGTAGCATTCATTTGAGAAAAGTGTGAAAACTTCGGCGAAAATATATCAAGATACTATTTTAGAAAACGTTGTGAAACTTCTAAACCATACACATTGGGTCTTTTAGCAAGATTCTGCACCAGGACACAAAGCTAAAACAACACGAGCATGGCTTCAACAAAATGTGCCTAAATTTATTACCACAGAAGATTGGCCTTCTGCAACTCCTGATCTAAATCCTTTAGATTATAGACTATGATCCCTCGCAGAGGGTGTGGTTTACTCCCAAAGACATGCCAATTTTGACTCTTTAAAACGAGGTTTAACAAAAACGGTGGACAATTTTCCGTTGGATCAAGTTTGAGGGCTTGTGTAAAAGCAAGAGGGGGACATTTTGAGTAAATGTTAAATTAACTTAGTCATATGAATATATGAATTAATTCCAAAATAATTTGTTTTGATTTTCATAGAATTAAATGTTTATGCAATGTTTTCACTGTAATAGTATTTATGAGAGTACTATGTAGTATGCTTTGCACGTCGGTTTGTATATCAAACTGTCTATTGGTCTGCCTGTCGGTTTGGTTGTCGATCCGTCTGTCAATCTACCGCTACAATAAATTCCGAACAAAATAGGATATCGATTCCAAAATTGGTACATATATTTCTTGAAGAATAAAGCTTTAGGGGGAAGTGAATAAAATGGGAGTATAGGATTTCAATAAAATTCTTTGACTTTTTTTAAGATGGTAAGTTAATTTTAAAACACAATTTTTAACATAGAGGTATAAGAGGTGAAAAAGGGAGAGGAAGGAAGTAATGTGCTGTTTGAATATATATTGTACGCCATTCTCAGGGTTCTTTCGTCGCTAAGGAAAGAAAAGCATTCGTAAAATAGCGATTCTTAATTGTTTACCTCCTTTTCCCAGGAAAGTTTTGTATTTGTAAAAGAAGCTCTTTCCAAGATGATTGCTTATTTTCACCTTTCAGGGTTCCTAGATCACGACAATCGTAGTTTCAATTTCCGTCGGTCTGTTAGTCTGTCGGTCTGACTATCTGTGTCTTGGCACGATAACCTTTAAACGAAATAATAGATCGCTTTCAAATGTGGCACATATTTATTACTTGAGCGATATAGCTTCAAGAGAAGAGCTAAAAGTGATGCGAGTGGGTAATTTTGTATTGTTTTAATAGTACTCTGGGAATTTTTCTTGGTCAGACAATGAACAAATTCTAAACATAATTTTTTTTACTCAAATATAAAACGTCTAAAGTAGTGGGAGAAGGAATTGGAGACAATTATATTATAGATCAGGGTTTTTGGAGTCGAGATGTTAGAAAATTATGATATTTTTTCATTTTTTTTCTGAATTCAACCGGTGAACACGGTATTACAACTTTTTTTCGAAAGTTGCTTTTACAAAAGTTACCAAAGTGTGTTTGGTCATGTGTTTGAGATTCTGTTGTTATTTATATCACTTATTACACTAAAGGTAAATTCTGAAAAAATCAATACCTTAATTTAAGAGAGTACCCCCATAACACACACTAAAAAAGTAAAAAAAAAGTGCCTTCTTTCATAAGATGTAAGACACAGTTACTTCAACACGTCTTATCTTAAGAGGTCTAAATCATTATTCTTCTTTTTCTTTCTTTTTTCTCAGCATCTGTTCATTCACTTCTAAATGTAGGCCTCTTCCAAAACCTTCCATGTCGTCTATCCATTGCAGTCTATTCGGATCCTGTTTCGCATTGTAGCCCTCTCATTGCTATGTTTTCCAGTACATCCGGTACTTTTGTTCTTTCTCGGATATCTTGGATTCTGATTCGGTCCCTGAGGCTTATTCCAAGCATGGCTCTTTCCATTGCTTTTGAGTGATTTGGAGCTTGTTAGCCGACTTGCGAGTTAGTACCGTAGTTTCTAGACCATAAGTGAGAACAGGCATTATACAACTGTTAAAGACTTTCCTTTTAAGATTTATTGGGATAACTGGTAACTTCGTTGTATGTCCCAGTTTACCGAATGCTGCCCATCCAAGACTTGTTCGTCTGGAGATTTCCACATCTTGGTTCTCTTTTCCCAATTGATCTTGTGTCTTAAATATATGTACGAGGGCACGTTTTCGAGTAATTGGTTGGCAACAGTCACATCTACGTCTCGGGGGTTTTCTTTGCGTTAATTTCTAGTTTAACCTTTAAAGAAGCCTCATGGAGTTCTTGCAAAATGATTCGAAGTTCTTCTGCTGTCTCGCTAATAATGACAATGTCATCTGCGAACCTTAAATGGTTAAGTCGTACGCCATCTATGTTAATTCCTTTGTCATGCCAGTTCAGATTTTTAAACACATCAGCGCTAAGGTGATCAGTTTGGGTGAAATTGATCGTTGACTTCTCCCCTTTCGGTACGGGTATTATCGGTTATTGTGTTAATGGTTATTTGCAGCGATGCATGTTCATATATATATATATATATATATATATATATATATATATATATATATATATATATATATATTTAATTAGGTTTGGGTATCTAGAGTCTATCCTTGCATTATTCATAGTTTTCAGAATTGCTTTCTATCAAATCAAAAACCAAAAGGCCACTAATAGAGATATATTGTATTCTGTACAGTTCTCGATGAGATTACGAAGTGTCTGAAGATGGTCGACGGTACTATAACCCTTCCTTAATCCCGCTTTTTCGAAGGGCTAATATTGATCTACCCTGGTGGAAAATATTATTATTATTATACAGTTATTAGTAGATAATTGTACGTAGTAATTAACCTTTTTCGTATATAAATTTCCATGGTTTTAGTCTAAAATTCTTAAATTTTATTGAAAACATTATAAAGACCACCGAAGAAATTATACTAAGAACAAATACTTTATCATGAATTAAACAAGACAATTAAATCCATATTTTCACTGCATTAAATCATATTTTCTTATTACGAACTTTTGTCAATACACGATTACTTAATTTATTTCCGTTACTAGCCCAATATTTTAGCTCTGTCCAAAGCACCAAGATACAGTGAAACACTAAGTGATGCGATAATGCTTAACAAAATTATCTGTAGTCAAATATATACCGGATTAAAGAGGTGGGGTTAGTGTTAAAATGGTTTTGGGAGTCAAGATTATTCTTTCATTGCTGCGAACTTGATCAGAAATAGTATCCAGAGAAAAATGTCAGTTTTTAGTTGTAAATATCTCCATCACATGGAAAATAATACCTCTTTTATTTTATTTTATTTTATTCTGTTTAAAAAATTAATTAACATAGCGTGTATCATTTGCGAAGCAAAGACGAACATTGTATTAGCTTTAGGTTAGGTCGTTTAGGCGCTAGGTAGTAATAGTGCAAAATTGCGTTAATAATCGTGTATTGTTTCTCCTAAATTGGCGTAAAATAATCTGGTTTTGGTTGGCCTTTTTACTTTCCATGCTGTAGTAGCTTTCCTCGCTTTTTAGCGATATCGCTTCAGAGGAAGAGTGAAAATAGCATGGGTTTTTAAATTTTGTATAGTTTCGTAAGCATCATAAAGATATCTCCTGGTTTTTGGTAGATTAATAAAAATTCTTCTATTCACAATTAGTTATAGCTAAACA
This sequence comes from Pachyrhynchus sulphureomaculatus, assembly GCA_019049505.1. Classification (NCBI taxonomy): domain Eukaryota; kingdom Metazoa; phylum Arthropoda; class Insecta; order Coleoptera; family Curculionidae; genus Pachyrhynchus; species Pachyrhynchus sulphureomaculatus. Next base: position 200,245,904 of record CM032446.1, read on the forward strand.
TATAAAGAATGTTAGAGGGATCGCTTCGAATATATCTTGTTATATGTCCGGAAGTGATGGGTAAATCACTACGAATTTTTTTAAATTGTTTACAAGTATGCGTTTAATTCAATATTAAATATCATACACAATTTTATCTCACGTAGAAACTGATGTAAGTTTTTTTCAACTCCGTAATATTATTGGAAAATCAGTCAATCAATTTTTTGCCAAAATAAAATGAGTTTTTAAATCATTTTTTTAACAGTGTACAATATTTACTTTTTTGGTAAAACATTCAGTTACTTCAACACGTCTTATCTTAAGAGGTCTAAATCATTATTCTTCTTTTTCTTTTTTTTTTCTCAGCATCTGTTCATTCACTCCTGAATGTAGGCCTCTTCCAAAACCTTCCATGTCGTCTATCCATTGCAATCTATTCGGATCCTGTTTCGCAATGTGGCCTTCTCATTGCCACTTTAGCCATGCTATGTTTTCCA
>CM032446.1:200251382-200273722 GCA_019049505.1 Pachyrhynchus sulphureomaculatus
AAACTAGTTATTTTTAGGTGACTCCGGTCACCTTCAATGGTGTACCTGAATTGACCTGTCGTATCGTTTTCTCCACCGCTCTGTGGGCGAGGAATCTGATTTTCGTTGAAAAATTTTTAGAGCCCTCAGTTATTAAAGAAATCAGACGATTTTTTTTTAAATACTCGTAAGTGAATTCCAGACAAACGTAAGGAAGCTGATTTGCAAAATATAACCTCAATTTTTTTTAAAATTGCAAAAAACAGCTCGGAACCAGGAGGTGAAATTTGGAAGTTTACGTGATTTCAAATTTACGCATTTAAAACTGGTTCATCGGGAGTTTCTGGGGTGGATTCTATTTTCGGGGTCATATTTATCGTATGCACCTTTTTGACGTGTAGAAATGGTTGTTGGAGTGGGGGAAATTACCATATCCACTCCCTGACTTAGAGTTTCCGTTTAAATCTGGTTCCTCGAAGGTTTGTGGGGTCGCTGAATCTATTTTCGGGGTTATTTTGATCATATGTACCCTTTTGAGAGGTGAAAATGGGGGTTGGAAAAAAGATTTAGCGACCCCAGGAACCTCCGCGTAACCAGTTTTGAATTCGAAACTCTAATTCAGGAGAATATCGTAATTTCTCCCCCTGAAATCTCCATTTTCACCACTCAAAAGGGTGAATATGATCAAAATGACCCTGAAAAATAGATTCAGCGACCCTAGAAACTCCCGAGGAACCAGTTTTGAACGCGAAACTCTAATTTATGTGAATATCGTAATTTCTTCCCCTGCAACCCCCATTTTCACCCCTTAAAAGGGTGTATATGATCAAAATGCCCCCCAATTCAGCGACTCCAGAATCCCCGATGAACCAGTTTTGAACGCGTAAATTTGAAATCACGTGAACTTCGAAATTTGCTTTTTGGAATTTTAAAAAATTTTGAGGTTATATTTTGCAAATCGGTTTCCTTACGTTTTTTCGGAGTTCGCTTACGAGTATTTTAAAAAACATTGCCTGATTTCGTTAATAATTGAGGGCTCTAGACAATTTTGAAGGAAAAATGAGATTCCTGGCCCACTGTACACCGGTGGAATATTTTTTGGAAGGTCGATGCTGTCACTGTCTCCAGTGCCGCCGGTTATTCGCGTTCTATCTCTTCTACCATCTAAAAGCTGCGACCCTTCAACTTCATCTTCATTTGGTGGGACAGCTGGAACTTACCGAGTGCTCAGTCAGGAAATTAAGGGTGGTAAGGGATGACAGTCATGGGATTCTTCACAAAAACTATTATGTATCCCAGAGAGACCCAAAAACCTGCAAATTTGCGTACAGAACAAGCTGAATAAGATAGCACGTTAAAACTTGAACCCCTTTAACATCCTTCTTTAATACTTTAACTCATTGATGTTCGAGTATATATTTAAAATTTGTTCATGATTCCAACCAAAACCCAGGGAAATTTTTCATAATAATATACGGCCCCCCCCTTTTATCCCATCTTCTTAAATAATAGCGCCAAATAGTCATAGATTTCATTCCTACTTCAAATATTATATGTGTATCAAGTTTGAAATAGTTCTAGAGTTATCATGGCAACAGTCTGCCGCGAATGACGGACTATGTTTTTCGTGGTCAAGGTCATGTTACGCTGTTTTTTTTAATATTCTTTACGGAACACTTAGAGATCACTTCGGTCTTCGTCTGTCTCTTTGTCCGTATGTCTGTCCGTCTGTCCGTTCGTCACACCCGATTTTTTCCGAAACTATTTGACATAGAATGTTGAGATTTGGCACAAATATAGGAATTGATGGCCTAATTAGAAACGTGTAGTTTTAAAATTTAAATTATGGCTTAAGAGGTTACTTTTGGAGGGTGAAATCAGAAGTAAAAAAAAAAAAGATTCACCAGATCATCGAGTGGAATGTCAAATGAAAGCTTGTGAAAAACGAGTTCAAAAATGTATATGATGTAATACTTGCGTGCACTCTTCCTTGTATTATTTTAAAAAAATTGCCAAAAATCGTTGTCTCTTCCCCATATGTCGAAAAGTACTAATTAAACAATTTTGACAAAATTCAGAAATATTCTTCATACAGTGGAGATTGAAAGATAATTATAGGTATAAACTATGTTCCATGATGTATGGTGAAGGTTTTTGTAATATAATGTTAATTATATTACTGTTACCGAGTGGCAAGTCGCTCTTGTACCAATATATAATTTTGTTTATATTTTAAAGGTAATCACGGTCCAACTTGTATTTGACTGTTTTTTTTTTTTAAATGAAGTAATTTAAGATTTAAAAGACGTTAGATCTTTAATTAATGGGAATCCTTGACTATAGATTTGTCATCTAAAAATTTACCGTCTGAAAGTTTGAATATTTTAATGCGCTAGACGCGCCAATTTGTCTAAATAATGTGCATTTATACAGAGATATAACCGTATTATTATATTTATATTTATCCACAGTCTGCGGGATACAATTTCATGTTCACTGGCCGACGAATTAATAACCGTGTGTTGATGATTATAATTATAAATGTCGGCCATTTGGATGTCTTGCTTCAGTCAGACTATGTTGAAAACGGTATACATTCTATTGTAAATAAAGTTGAATATAATTTGTTGGATTAAATAAATATAAATACTATTTAATAGGTTGTAAAAATTCGATTTCTTTATTTGGTTAAATGGAGAGTATGATTTGATGAAATGATAAGCTGCTTATTTAAAAAAATAAAGAAAATCAAATTAGTCTTCAATCTGAAATTACTTAGACCCAATTATCTCTCGTAGCATATTTTTTGCTTACATATTATCTATTACTAACATTACTATCTAATCAGATATATAATTGGAGGTGTTTTTTTTAAGATATCTATCTAGCTATGAAGGAGAACTCCTAGATCCTAAAAAAAAACTATTATTCTCTACACTTAGCTGAGCGTTTCTCAAGTTGTTTTATTTCATTCTAAAAGAAAATCTTTGGTTTGCATTAAGAAAAAATCAGCCAAGTGCAAGTCGGACTTGCGCAATTAGTGTTCCGGTACGGTGATTGCTTTTAAAATAAAAGATTTGGTTACTGAGGTAAAAAATGACCAGCAACTTCACAAAACATACCCTAAATGAGTTTTCAACAAAGTTTGTTTCCGATCTTTGTTTAAAATTGATGACCTTGTTCCACCAAGTACAATTTACAGTGATTCAAGAACAACGCGAATCGCTTTTTCGGCACACATGCCGCTCCTGGAGCGCTTTAGGGACTTATCTGCAGCACGTGTGTGCTAGACTCATGAAAAAAACCTTGAAAAATTTGTTTTTTTTATATACCAGATAAATTATTAAAGGTAGCGCACTCGTGATAATCTTAGTTCAATCTATATCTTTATGGAAAATATATCGAAATTTTTTGATCCCTAATGTTCGAGATAAGGTGGGGACAGCGATTTCTTAAAAATATTGTGAAGAATAATTTGTGCAAGTATTACATCATATATATTTTTGAACCCGTGTTTTCACAAGCTTTCATTTGACACTCCACTCGATCACCTGGTAATTCTTTTCTCATTTTCAATTTCACCCCTAAAATCCCTTCAAAATTTAACTTTTAAAGCTATACGGGTCTGAGTGCGTCATCAATTCCTATATTTATGCCAAGTTTCAACTTTCTATGTCAAATAGTTTTGGAGATAATCGGGTTTGACAAAATGACAGACAGACCGACACTGAAGTGATCGCATAAGTGTTCCATATGGAACACTAAAAACGACGCTGATGTGATTTTAAACTCATTCTTCTTATTACGCCGTCTCCATACGAAGATTGGCGATTCATTTGGTTATTGTGATTTTCTATACAATGGCCCGAAATATGTCGCAAGATGTTTTAGCAAACCATCTTCTCAAGTTCTTCATCCACGAGTTCCGTCTGCGTCTCACTGATCTCTTCCCTGATACCTTTCGTTCTATAATCAGACGCATGGATCTCGTATTTTTCTCCTCTCATTATATGACCACGTATTGTAGCTTCCTTTCCTTGTTGGTCATAAAGACTTCCTTTTTTTTCTGAACTTTATTTAGTACTTCTAAGTTGGTCACCTTTTGCATCCAGGATATTCGGAGCATTATGCGATATAAGTGCATCTCGAATGCCTCGATTGTTCTCTCGCCAATAGGGTCCAGGGTCCAGCTTTCACATCCGTATAAAAGAACAGAGAAGACATAGCATCTCAGCATTCTTATTCTCAGTTCTAAGCTCAGATCCGATCATATAAAAAATGTTCTCATGTTGATAAATGCTTGTCTGGCTTGTTCAATTCTCGATCTAATTTCTTTTTCGCATCGCAGTTATTATCCACTATCGAGCCTAAGTATTTAAAGGACGTTACCAGTTCAACAGAGTTACCATGAATAGTTAGGAATTCGTCTGTAGTTCTCTTAGAGAAGAGCATTATTTTAGGATATGTTCATGAAAAGACCGAACTGTTCGCTATGATGAACTATTTTATTCATAAACTCTTGGAGTTCTCGAAGACTCCTTCCTATGACTACAGTATCATCAGCGTATCTAATGTTGTTGATTACTGTCCCATTGATCTTAATACCAGCAGTTTCAACATATAGGGCTTCCTTGAATATCGTTTCCGAGTAGAGATTAAAAAGTAATGGTGAGAGAACACATCCTTGCCGTACATCTTTTCTTATACAGATATCATCAGAAGTTGTTTGTTCCATCTGTACTTGAGTTGTTTGATACCAATTAATTTGGTTATTATTTGGATGTCATCCTTGTCGATGCCGGTGGCTTAAAGTATGTCAATCATTTTGTTGTGTTAAAAAAAATTTTACCAAATCCACCATACCACCACTCACACGGCCAGATAATTCCATTGCAACTACACCTGTTGAGAGAGCGAACTGGTTGGCTGAACTCTTTGCTTCACATTCTACTGTCGATTTCCAAGGAAAAACACCACCTACTATTCCCATATTGCAGTCAAGGGTGCCCGATGTTGTCTTCAGACAGCGCATCATAAAGCGTATTTTAATGAAGCTAGACACCAAGAAGGCTTCTGGCGCTGACGGAATACCTCCCATAGTTCTCAAAAACTGTGCAAGGGAACTAACACCAGTTTTCTGTAGACTTTTTAACCTATCCTACAGAAAGGGAATATTTTCGTCCTGCTGGAAATGTGCCACGGTTCAGCCGATACCTAAAAAAGGCAAGAAGACCTTGCCAAATAACTACCGACCAGTTGCACTGCTTTCAATAATATCGAAAGTCATGGAAAAGGTTATCAATGAGCATCTTCTAAAATATCTTGAACGATTCAATATTATTAGCGATCACCAATATGGTTTTCGTAAACATAGATCAATAGGAGATCTTCTGACTTATGTAACACATGTTTGGAACAAAGCAATTGAACACTTTGGAGAATCTCGAGCGGTTGCTCTTGCCGTATCCAAGGCATTCGATCGTGTTTGGCACGATGGACTGTTGGCTCTCTTATGGTATGTCTGAAAGGTTCTGTTTGTAGCTCTCATGTTTCCTCAGAGAGCGTTTTTTTGCGAGTGGCGGTCGACGGATTTCTTTCTAACATCCTCACTATTAACGCCGGTGTGTCCCAGGGCTCCATACTGTCTCCTACTCTCTTTCCCATTTACATTAACGATCTGCTGGAAAAGACCGGGAATCCAATCTACAACTTTGCAGATGATAGTACGCTTGTCTCTTCATTCACCTTGAACGCTCGGACATCGGCTGCTCAGGCGAATATCCGCAGACAGCAGGAGGTCGTTCAACTTAACAAAGACCTGGAAGAAATTCTATCTTGGGGAACAGTAACCAAGTGGAATTTAACGCTACAAAAACCCAGGTGGCAGTTTTTTCTAAAAAAGTTAATGTTGCTGAACCCGACATAGTTATGTCGGGGCACTCCATTCCCCTAGCGTCGTCGCTCAATTTGTTGGGCGTTAGTTTGGGAGCAAATATGTCCTGGCATGAACATGTTGCAGGCATAGCAAAGAGAGCTTCTCAAAAGTTGGGAATATTATTTAGAACCAGAAAGCTTTACACCCCACAACAACTGTTAATTCTTTACAAAGCCCAAATTCAACCAACTATGGAATACTGCTCCCACGTTTGGGGCTCCGCTCCCAAACATACACTGCATTTGTTGTATTCTGTTCAGAGAAGAGTGGTCCGTCTGATTGGGGACCCGAAATTGACCGGCGGCCTTGATTCGCTGGAACATCGAAGAACGGTTGGCGACTTGAGTCTGTTCTATAAGTATTTTCATGGAAAGTGTTCGAAGGATGTAGCCCGCTTAATTCCTCCCAAAGCGGTGCATGTTAGAAATACACGTCGCGCTGGTGCTTCACATCCGTATGAGGTTCAGCTTGTTACTCCGCGTACAACGCTTTTCAAGCAATCTTTTATATGGAGAACGTCATCCCTTTGAATAATTTGCCCAGCGCTGTGTTTCCCACCGAGTAAAATTTACAGCGATTCAAGAACAGGTGAATCGCTTTTTCCGCACTCATGCCGCTCCTGGAGCGCTTTAGGGACTTCCCTGCAGCACGTGTGCTAGACCCATAAAAAAAAAAAAAAAAAAAATGTGACACAGTCGAATGCTTTGCGGTAGTCGTTAAAGCACGCATATACATCAACGTTCATGTCTCTGCATCTTTGGGTTAATATGTTAAGAGAAAATGAGGCTTCACGTGTTCCCATTCCATTTCTGAAGCCAAACTGAATGTGATCTGTTTGACTTTTACATTTTCTGTAAATCCGCGGTGTATTATCCTTAAGAATGTTTTTAATACATGAGGCATAAGACTGATCATACGATAGTCATCGCTTACTGAAATGTGTGCGTACTTAGGTAGGCTTACAAGTGTGACTTGAGCCAATATGTTGGTATTTGGCCAGTTCTGTAAACTGAGTTAAAGAGCGAAGTAAGTAAGTCGAGAGCTGAAACCTCTTCATTTAAGAGAAGCCTTAATGTTTCAGCATGTATCAGGGCCAGCAGCTTTTCCATTTTTTTTGTAATTTTAGAGCGTGAATGACTGGTAGCTTTTCCATTTTTTTGTAATTTTAGATCGTGGATGACTTCGGGTTTGGTGATTGCTGGGCTTGATTCATTTATTTCACTTTCTGTTGTTGCTGAAAAGATTTTCTATATATTTTTTCCAGACCTTTAGTTTTTCTTCAACTCCAGTTACTATTTCATTCCGGTCATTTTTAAGAAATGTTTTTTGATAGCTTCGTTGTTTACCCGCCATTTCTTTAACTTTCTTATGTAGATTAAATGTATCATATTTTTCTTGCAATGTTTCTATTTCTCTACATTTCTCTGTCAATCATTCCTCCTTTGCTTCTCTACATTTCATTCGAATGATGTTCTGTATCCCTTTGTACTTTGTGTTGTCTTTTGTTTTTACCTTTCTTCTTTCTTTCATTAGCTGTAATATTTCTTCGGCCATCCAACCTTGTTTTTTCTTATTGTCTCATTTTGTTGAATATAGTTCATATCTGTTTTATCTAGATATCTTCAGCTTTATTACTTCTATTTGTTCTTTCTAAATTATTCATTTCTTCCTCAAGTTTCAAGGTAACCTCCTGATTATTTTCAATGTTCTTAAGATCGTCAAGATTTATACGTTTTCCTGACTTTTTGATATTGAAGAATCATTGATCGCTGTACACATTTGCTCCTGGGTAGGTCTTTACTGATTTAATATATCTTTTCAAGTGCGATTTTGCTAATATAAAATCAATTTGGTTTCTAACGATACGATCTTCTTTATCTGCTGGTGACTTCCAAGTATAGAGGCGTCTAGGATGCAGCTTGAAGAAGGTGTTGGCAATCACCAAGCTGTGTTCGCTACAGAACTGCACTAATCTATCACCTCTTGAGTTCCGTTCGCCCAGTTCGCCAACTACCTTGCCTTCCGCATCTAATCCAACTTTGGCATTGAAATCGCCTGACATAAATGTTATTTCGCCCTTCTTTGTCAATTTCATAACCTCTTCTATGCCGTTATAGAATTCTTCGATCTCTTCTTCACTTCCGTCGCATGTTGGTGCATATATTTGCACAATGTTCATAATTCTGTGAGAGGTTCTTAGTTTAAATAACATAATACGGTCCTTTAGTGGGATGAAGTCTACAACTGAGCATGCAATGTTAGCTTTCAGCAACAAAGCAACTCCGTGTCTGTGTGCTGGACTGGAATCTCCTGCCCAATAGTTATATTCCTCTCTTATCCTTTTCTGCCCTGACCCTGGCCGTCGGACTTCACTCATGCCCAGTATATCGATGTTCAATCTACACATTTCAGCTTCTATGTTTGCCAGTTTTCCGGTCATGTACAGGCTGCGTACGTTCCACGTAGCTATTCTGGTGACTTTATTGTATATTTTAATTTTACTACCTTCGTTTGAGTACGGGGGTATTCTTAGCATCCTCTCCCCATCTAAGGGGTGCCCCGGACTGAGGGCAGTAGCTTTTTCGTCGTGAACCATGATGGATTGTTTGGAAATTGATAGTACAATAGAAGTTCCGTTTTCTTTCTGTACCGCAGTGTGAGTGCCGTTGATGCTACTACAGCTGCGTCATTCATTATTCAACGTCTTACGGTTTCGAAGTCATTCTTCTCACGCGAAGAGTTGATTTTGACGAACCTGCTGCCATTCACCAAGGAGTTTTGGCCCACCCCGAATATTTCATTTCCCCCATATCTAGAAGGCAATCCCCTATCCGCCACGGGGGAGGCGCCCGATGGGGGATCACCAGCCATCTCATTGTCTGAGGAAAATCTTCGACTTCTGGGATCTTTTTCAGATGCTTGAACAAAAAGAAGTTACAGGGTGCTAAATCAGGGTTATAAACGGTATAACTTGGGGAATCCACTGCTTTCGGTAATGGTACTTATGACGGAAGAAGTACTGGTCCAAATATTTTGTGTTTTATGATGTTAGGGCGGTGAGCAAGAACAAGTTAGATTGGTTAGAAGATAATATGGTAGTTTACTACCAAAATAATTTAGATTTATCGATAATATAATAACCAGAAATACATGCTAGTACTATTGTATATATATACAATGTATTAATAAGTAAAAGTATGTCAAGATACTAATAATATCAGGTGCCGACCTGCACAACATAAATCGCGAAACAAATTATGTTTGATATTAAAATAAGTGGTTCAGTAATAAATTTTAAAGATCTATTTCAAAATAATTTATCGTTTAAATTAACCAATATTGCGAAACCGACATTGAAGATGTGTCGCGTAATTTGAATTGTTTTTCAAAATTTTGAATTTTCATTGGGTAATTGGCGATTTATAAGTAAACAGAATAATATATAATAAACTATACTAGAAATTCCCAGCAGCAAACGTTGATCTACCAAAAAATGAGAGTACTAAGTCCAAGGTATATGATTTTCACTAAGTCTGGTCACATGGTTTTACATTATGTTTCGAAGACGCTGTGTGCTTTTGCTAACAATTTTTACCACTTTTACGTCCAAATATATATCAGCGCCTTAATTTTTTACTTAGTGGAAAGGAAATTTTCTGAAAATCTTTTTCTAAAATTACGGATTTTCTATTTTTGAGTGCATAGTATGGTAAAAATTTCCACTGAAATGTAGACACCAAACACACAGCTATTTTTTTATTAGAAACATATTTTTTTTTAATTTGTTGGGGTAAGTCTTAATAATTTAGTTCAGGTTAGTAAGTGAGACATTGACATTTTATTAATAGAAATTACGAATTAGAGCAGGCAGCCAAGACACGGAATACAAGTAGCAAGATTGGATTCAGTTGAGTCGACATTGACAATATAGTTATTTTTTAAATACCATAAGACGATAATTAAGAAACAACTAATTTGTCAATTTCATATGTGCTACTCCCTATAAGAGGATCAACGTTAACTAGAGGTTTAATAATAGAATCATAAAATATTGGGACCCTTTCTTAGCTCCCGCTAATATTTCCACATCATCCTTGCTTCTTAATTATGGACACGGAAAAAAATTAAACCAGAAATAATCACGAAGAAAAAAGTGATAATTTTTTTTTAGTTAGAAGAGGAAACAGAAGCATATTTCTTCTGTATCCAACATTTCTCAATAAGAGAATATATTGTTGGGAGAATGAATTATACAGGGTGCCCCATATGTACGGAATAATGATTTCACAGCATTTATTAATCAGTGTCCCAAAAAAATGTTTAAATAAAAGTTATAGGGTGTTATATAACGCACATCTTGACGTTGACAATAAAATGTTTTAAACTGTCAATTACGCCATCTAAAATTTTTTTAAATGGAAAGCCCTATATATTATTTTATTTTTGAGTCTTACTAAAAATTCTAGGTATTATTTGTCTGACATACCACATATCTAAATTGAACTGTTTTGGAATTATTGATATTTGAAATTAAAGAGATCAAATTTAAAAAATTAAGCTGGCTTGTGTCAAACATTTACTATCAGGTAACGACTTAACGCGTCAAAAAATGGTTTATTGACAAAGACGTTTATTGCTGCATTTTGTGAATTGTGCAATTTGAGCGTAATATCATAATGGTACATTCAACAGAAACTGAAAGAGTCACTTTGTTAATGATGGTTGGTTACGGAGACCGTAGGAGAACAAAATAGGAGGTGTGTGATTTCTTTAATGCAGAATATCCGAATCGAGAACCTATTACCCAATCCGTAGTTAGCAAACCATTAAAACGATTGAGACAATCAGGTCATGTTAAGGATCGTTCTAAATCTGGACCTCCAAAAGTTAAAACAAGTGATGATAAAAAGTTAGATGTTTTATTAGAAATTACAGAAAATCCCCATACAGCCACTCGTCAGCTTTGCCTAGACCACAACATAAGTAAAGGTACCTTAAGTCGTATACTGAATGAAGAAAAATTGCATCCATACAAACCCATTCTATTGCGAGAATTATCTGAAGATGACTACGATAGAGGCACTGAATTTTTCGAAGTCATGATGGAACGAATCAACAGTGATCCTAACTTAATTCATAGTATTGTTTTTTCTGACGAGGCTACATTTTGTCTTAACGGAAGAGTTAACAGGCATAACTAAGAATCCCCACTAGATAATCAACAGTCATTCTCAAAGACCACGAAAAATAAACGTGTGGGCAGGGATTTGTGGACGTCATATCATTGGTCCCTTTTTTATTGACAGAAATCTTACAGGACAGAGGTATTTACAGTTACTCCAAGAGCAAGTTATTCCAACTTGTGCAGGTCTTTTTCCCGATGAAAATAATTTGGATACCCCTAACAGGAATCTGTGGTATCAACAGGACGGAGCATCTCCTCACTATGAAATCAATGTTCGTAGGATGCGACTTTTTCTAATCGATGGATAGGCAGAAGAGGTGCTGTAGAATGGCCTGCAAGGAGTCCCAACCTCACGCCACTCGATTTTTTTTTATATGGTCATTTGAAAACCAAAGTTTACCGAAGTCGACCTGAAATTGTAGAAGATTTACAACAAAGAATTCAATATGAAGTAGCACAGGCCACCTCGGATTCTCTGTAAAACCCTGTTCAGGCTGTTTATGACACATTGGGTCATTGCCTCGCTGTTAACGGTAGCCATTTTGAGCAATTGGTACCTTAAAAATAAACCTAGAGTATTTATTAATAGTTTTTTTGTCTTTTTTTTATTTTAAATTTCAAATGACACTAATTCCAAAACAGTATAATTTAGATATATGGTATGTTAGACAAATGATAGCTAGAATTTTTAATAGGACTCACAAATAATAATATACAGGGCTTTCCGTTTAAAAAAAATCAAGATGGCGTAATTTCTTCGAACTCACAGTCAAAACATTTTAGTGTCAACGTCAGCATGTGCGCCGTTTAACACCCTAAAAGTTTTATTTAAACATTTTTTTGACACACTGATTAATAAATGCTGTGGAATCATTATTCCATACATATAGGGCACCCTGTATTAAAGAATTGTGCCAGGACGGACCAATAGAAATATCAGTATTTTTTTGAGGAATTCCGCTAATGGAATGTATTTTCGTGGGAATTTATTCCAGAATTTTCAGAATTGAAGTTCATAATAAAAAAATATCAATACTCAAGAAATACCTCATCGCAGCTTCAAGTAATACATGAAAACTTAACTAAACAATAGGCTTAAAAAATCTGTAGAAAAGTTAACACTTCTTACAAGAAAAAAACTGATATAACCAGTATAAGGAACCGGTCATCTCTATAGATGGAATTTATAGAGAACTAGCCGTGCCCGCTGCTCCGCTCGCGTGATCTTGATTCACTATTATCGTCACTGCTTATTCCCCTTGTTACCTAACGTAATAAACTATATCTTATAACCTGGCTAGAAAACATATGTATGAATTTAAAAAAAAAAAACGTAAATCCGATAAGTGGTTCTCGAGTTATAAGCGCACTAACGGACAGACAGACAGAGAGAGATATTATATAGATTATTATTATTATTATTTTTTTGTTCTTCTTTCTCACATTTGGTCAATGTAGTTCCGTATTTGGCAGACGGGAAAATGTTACATGTTTTCAAAATCACTGGCTTCTGAATATTTTTTGTGTATGTTTGTGTTGAGTCCTAATTGTAGTGTGGTGTGAATGTTGTTGGTATAAGGCCTGTGGTTCATATACGCGGACGACAATGGCGACTTTTTTTTTCCATAGCTTTTATATTTCTGTTGCAAGGTCTGTGTATTTGGAGATTTTTTCTCTGTATTTTGTTTTGATGTTTGTGTGGGGTCAGCTATGTCAATTAGATAAGTGACTTTTCCTTTTTTGTATTGAAAAGTAATATCGGCTGTATTGGCGAGGACCGTTTTATCTGTGTGGATACAGATGTTCCAGGAGAGCTTGTAATCTTTATTTTCAAGTATGGATGTTGGTGTGTATTTCTAGTAGGGATCTGTGTTTTCTATGAGTTTGTATGTTGTGGTTAGTGCTTGGTGAACTCTTTTTGTCGCTGAGTCATGTCTCGCTGTGTATTCCGTTCCGGCTAATATCTGTGTTTTCCGTGGAGTGTTTTTTCTGACCACGTTTTCATCTTTTTTACCTGTTGTAATTAGGTGTGACTGTGTGTGTCTGCTTGGCTATATAGATTATTATTATTTTTTACAAAAAAGTTCTTCTTTCTCACATTTGGTCAATTTGTGGTTCCATGTTTGTGTATTAAGGAATGACTGACGTTACATGGCGACTTCTGAAACCAAGTCAAGCCTGTGGCTGACAAACGAGGGGGACATTGACTTTTTCCTTGTTTCCACCTTTTTATTGGTGCATTAAGGAATTCGTTTTGGATGACAGCTATGTCAATCAGATAGGTGACTTTTTCTTTTTTTGCACTGTAATATCGGGTCTACATGTTTTTACCTGTATGGATACTGAATCACTGACTTTTATTTTCTGAATGTAGTTTTGTGTATGAGCTTTATGTTGTGGCTAGTGCTTGGTGAGTCCTATGTCTGGCTGTGTATTCCGTTCCGTAATAAGTGTGTTGGTCGTCGTGAATCTGTCTTCTGAAAAAAAAAAAAAAAAAAAAAATAATAGTTGGGTCTTTGATGAAGGGCTGGTTAAGATATGACTTTATCCTGGATGAGGGGGACAATGATTGTTTTTTACTTTGGTCTTGTTCTATGTGATATCTCTTTATTTTCAAGTACGATGTTTGGTGTATATTTGTAGTAGGGATCTGTGTTTTCTATGAGCTTGTATGTGGTGGCTAGTGCTTGGTGAACTACTTTTGCCGCTGAGTCATGTCTGGCTGTGTATTCGTTCCGGCTTAATATTTTACATCCGCTTGTTATGTGTTCGATCGTTTCTTTCTGTTGGTGACATTTTCTGCATCTGTCTTCTGTAATAGTTGGGTCTTTGATAATATGCTTTTGGTAGTTTCTGGTTAATATGACTTTATCCTGGATGGCAAGTAGAAGCCTTCTGTTTCTGGGAATAGCTGCCCATCCCGTAACCACGTGTATTGATTGTTTTTTATTTACGTGGTCATGCTCTATGTGGTATCTGTGTTTTCCGTGAAGTGTTTTTTCTGACCACGTTTTCCATCTTTTCCTGTTGTAATTGGATTGACTGTGTATCTGCTGGGTGGTCTACCCGGGAATAAGTCGAGTGGGGTATAGTTTTTGTCTGCTTTGACTGTTGCTGTGTGGAGGCTGGTTTGCTTGGTGTGAAAAAATTTCCTAAGTGCTTGTATTTGTTTGTGTGTAATGATCTGATGTCTATAATCCTCTTCCTCCTGCCTTCCTCTCGATGTAAGTCGTTCTTTGCATGCGTTGGGGTGTAATTTCCTTATTTGGTGAATTGAGACCGTATAAGGATGTGAATATTTTTTCTAAGTCTGGTTTGGTGACCATTTGATGATACCAAATGAATATGTGAGTATAGGTATAGCGAACGTGTTGAAGGCTTTAGTGAGATATTTGGAGTTGAGTTTTGTTTGTAAAATTTCGTCAGTCTGTTCTTGAATTCGGTTCTGAGCTCTGTTTTGATGTGAGTATGGTTGAGTTTGGTGCTTTGTTGAAAGCCTAGATATTTGTATGTTTCTTTGTCAAACATGTTATCGAGTGTTTCATTGTTGATGGTTTCTGTCTCATGGTGGTACTTTTCCATTGGCCTTTGTTGATGTGGAGCACTTTGCATTTACTTATACCAAATTCCATATTGGACATCTAAGGTGAATATTTCTGTGATTTTGAGGAGTTCTTTCAGCTGTGTTTTTGTGTGGCAGCGTAGAGTTTTATGTCATCCCCATATATAGGAGGTGGTTTTTTTATGTTGATTCCTCTTTTTGGTGTCTGATATTGAAGCCATGCTCTGTTCTGTTTAGAGTATATTTGAGAGTGGATTAAGACAGAGGCAAAACCATTAGAGCGCTGAGCGAGTCTCCCTGAAATATACCCCCGTCTCTGATGTACAGCTCTTCTGTTTGGATGCGTTCGGTTTGTGTTTCTAGGCGTATTTTGGTTTTCCATGTTTTCATAATTTGCGCTAGAAATTGCCTGAGGTGTTGGTTGATTTTATATAGATTTCTCCTAGGGCTCTGATTAACCAGCTGTGGGGTATGGAGTCGAAGGCGCTTTGTTATAGTCTATGTAACCGATGTGAAGGTTTTCTGTGTTTTTTCTGGGTTGTCCCCATAATCACGCTATCTATGATCAGCTGCTCTTTGCATCCTCGACTATTTTTCCTGCATCCCTTCTGCTCTTCTGTGATAATATTGTTGTCTGTTAGGTGTTGTTCTATTTCTTGGTAATTGCTCGGCTGTGATGATCTTGTATAAGGGTTGGAAGACAGTGATAGGTCCGGTAGTTTGGACGGGTTTGTGGTGTCTGAGCTTTTGGGGTTTAACGTATTGTTATTCCTTGTGTAAGGAAAGTGGGGAAATGTGTGTGGTTGTAGAATGGCTTTCTGTTGATTTGGTATGTGAGTGCTTTCGTTGTGGTGGTAAAACTGTTTGTACCAGAAGTTTGGTATATTGTCTATTCCAGGACATTTCCAGTTGTGTGTGTGATTGATTGTTTCTGTAATTTTCTTCTGTAGTTAGTGTGGAATTTTCTTGTTCTGTCACACGTTTGTGTTTATCTTCTTCGGCTTTGATCCAGGAGGTGTTATTATTATATGTCCGTTTGGGTTCT
The DNA here is from genome assembly GCA_019049505.1 of Pachyrhynchus sulphureomaculatus. Lineage (NCBI taxonomy): Eukaryota > Metazoa > Arthropoda > Insecta > Coleoptera > Curculionidae > Pachyrhynchus > Pachyrhynchus sulphureomaculatus. Next base: position 200,267,089 of record CM032446.1, read on the forward strand.
GACCAGACAGTTTTCCAATAATCTGCGAGTTCTTGTTTATTTGGTGGTTCAGTTACTACTGTCTGCTCGTTGTACATAGTTTTTCGGTAGAACTGTTTTTTCGCTTCTTCGGAAGAGGTTGTTGGTGTCTTTCCTCTCTTTGATTCTTTGTATCTACGGAGTCTTGCAGCATATACGGATAGTTTTTTGTTTTAAAGTATCAACGATTTCTGGCAGTGTTCGGTTGAGAGATTTAGATTTGATCTTTGTCTACACCCTGTGTGACACGTTTGGATGCGTTCCCGTTCATAAACTGGGTAAGGTGTCCCAGATCTCTTCTGATTGTGTTGTTGATTTTGTTTTCTATTCTTATTTGCCATTTAAATTTAGGTTTTCTGCTGTTGGGGTCTCTTTGTCGTTGCGGGAGTTTTTTTGATTATTTTGTGTTATAGTGGTGATTGCTGCTGCATATATATTATTGTGTGAATGTCTTCGATCGTGCTTAAGTCTGTTTATGTACTGTGGTATTATGTGCTTGTTTATTGTTGTTTGAGGATCATTTGAAGTGCTCTGTTTGAAAATTAAACGAGGGATGGGATTCCTTGTTGTAGGGTCGGTGCCTGACCATCGAGCTAGATGTGACTGCATTTGTGCTTTGAGGTGTTTGTATGAGAGGTGATTCGGGGTGATGTGTATAGATGTTGTTGAGTGTCGTGTGGTGCTTGGTATTTTGCTCTGAAATATTTATTTTGAGTTATGCTCCTGCTGGTGGGGTCTTGTTGTTTTCGACTGGGTGGTTGTGTGTGTGAGATTGGTTCGGTATCTGCTCTATCGTTTCTATTGTTTTACTTGGTCTGTGTTCCAGTTCAGCAGCTACTTGGTCCTGCGTTAAGTTCAGCAGCTACGTATCTTTGATGGTTTGCAATTTCGAAAGGTGTGAGGCGATTGTTCTTGGTAATAACTCTTTTTGGGTCTATTACTCTCTGTTCTGTAAACAAGTAGATTGCAGATGTGGATAGCCTGATGGCACGTCCTAGTTGTGGCGGTGTAAAAGTTCACTGTGTTATTGTAGTTGCATGTTTGTCCTTGCAAAACATACGTTTGGCCTGGCTTTGGTGGTTGTATTTGTCCCGCATTTACGTTGGTTGCGCTTGGGGATTGGTGGTGGTTTGGGTCCAAGCGGCGAGTGATTCTCTTGTCAGTGATTTCTTTGTCAGGTGTGATTTCATTACAGCAACGCATGGCGTGTTCATTGATTCCTGTGGTGCAACTCATGCATTGCTGTGACTATATCCAGCCGGCACAACACTTTGGGCATTTATTATTATTATTATTATTATTATATAACCTGGCAGAAGAACATATGTATGACTTAAAAAAAAAAGATATGACGTAGATCGGATAAGTGGTTCTCAAGTTATAAGCGCACTAACAGACAAACAGGCAGACAGAGACACGTTGCATTTTATATATATATATATATATATATATATATATATATATATATTATATATATATATATATATATATATATTACATTCTTCGCTACATGATATTGTTCCACATTTAACGGTTTAGGCAGCGTATTGCAAGAGAGCGCGCTAGAGGAAACTTTTTTCCGACTTGATTCACTATTATCGTCACTGCTTATTCTTTATGTTACTTAACGTAATAAAATATGTTCTATAACCTGGCCAGACAACATATGTATGAATTTAAAAAAACACGTAAATCGAATAAGTGGTTCTCGAGTGATAAGCGCACTAACGGACAGACAGATAGAGAGACGCATTTTATATATATTATAGACCTAGATAATGAAGATGGCTGACGGCCAGTTATATCATATATGCAAATTTTTCTATTGGTTAATTCCTATCGAAAAAGGGGTTTTAAAGAGCACTAATGTCTTAGTACTAATAATAGTTTATCTTATTTCACATTGTGTTAGTCTGGTTAACTGTAGTGTGCACAAAAAGCGTTTTTGCATGGTATCTTTGATTAGATATCTACAGCAACATTATGTTTTAATGCACGAATCTTTCGGTTTGGAAATTCTTTATTTTATCCTTTTTTGACTATATATTGTAATACTATTTGATCCAAATTAATCATTGCAACTCTTGACAAGCTATTAGCCCTTACCTTGAATAGCGTATACCTAATGGATATTTTATTAATCAATATTACTTTTTAATAGAAAAGAAGCTTAATTTCTTACAACATTTCATAATAAAAACACTCAATTCTTTAATTTTGTCAGTTGGTATTTAAATTATTAAAAATCAATTAACTAATTTATAATAATTATTTAAAGCATTATAAAAAATATTTCTGAATATTAATAACATCCTTGTTGGAATAGTTTCACAATATCAACTTTCTTTTTTACTTTGAATTATTAGAAATATTTTAAGAAATTAAGCTTCATTTCTATTAAAAAGTAATGTTGATTAATAAAATATCCATTAGGCATACGTTAATATTTTAGGTAAATACTTCTTTACGTACTAAGTTCAGAAAGTGACACTGTACAGCACGACTAATCTTACGAAGCGTGCTGTAACACTACCACTTGCCGACGTTGTTGTACATTGTAAAGCTATGTAAGGATTACTATTGTAATATATATGTATTCCCTTTTATTATAGCATGTAGACATGATACGCGAATCTTGATTTATCGCTCTACTACCTGAATAGCAACCTTTGTTAAAGAGAAATGAGTAAAATGTAATAATGTTACAAACGAACAGACAGACCAACAAACCGACGAAAATTGGAACAAATGTTTTTCGTAATCTAAGAAGTCTAAAATGTGTTATACAATTCTGTCTTTAGTAAGGGAAGACATAAGACCCCGATAATCTGTCATAGAGAGTACTGCACTAAACAAAATTATTTTTTTCGTGTCTTTTTTGATATTGGCATGCGTTGTAAGTTCCTATGACTATAAATACATTAAAAGATCCAACGTCACAAATGGTAATGACGTTTACTAAACCACTTAGTTGCGTTACTTCAGCGGAAACCGTTGATATATCAAAATATTAATTTATTCTTTATTGTATCGTAAAACATAATGTGATATGATATTTACAGGGTGATGATAAAATACAGAATAATAGAAATCAACGGTTAATTTTAATAAAAATCTCTGAAACAATTTTTTTCAGTTTTCTCTTTTCTTTCTTATTTAATATCATCTTCCAATTTAAGGGACTTCTGGAACAATTTAATGGTAATTCAAATGAACTTTCTAGTTTAGTGTGTGTGATTGCCTGTAAAGTATGTAGGTAATGAATGATCTCTGTATTCTCGAAGAAATCTCCTTTTAACTTCGTTTTAATTTCCGGGGACAGTGCTATACCACGTAAATACGTTGAATGATTTAACTTGGTTTCGAGCCAAAAATTGATGAACTGTGACTTGGTTCCTTATCGTGTACGTAGCACCATTTGTCTAGATGGCGATATTCATGTACAACACGACGAATTCTATTCATTAAACGTACCATTACTACCAAATAATACTTAATATGGATGAATTGGAATGTATTGACTATGAATAATACCTTTGTTCTAACTATGTTTATTTTATGCGACAGTTTTGACTTATTCTACGAACAATCGCTAACTCTTTCAATTAGTGATAAAATATACATATTTAAAAAACTACTCATTTTAAGTTTATTTCTGTTGCTCTTTTTTTTTGGGCCTAGCACATGTGCTGCAGGGAAAACCCTAAAGCATTACACGAGCGGCACGTGGGTCTTGAATCGCTGTAAATTGTACTCGATCGGAAACACAGTCCTGGGCAAATTATTCCAAAGGGATGAAGTTCTCCATATAAACAACTGCTTGAAAAAGGTTGTATGAGAAGTAACAAGCTGAACCTCATACGGGTGTGAAGTATTAACGCGAGGTGTATTTCTGGCGTGCACCGCTCTGAGAGGAATTAGGCGAGCTACTTCCATCGAACATTTTCCCTGAAAATATTTGTAGAATAAACTCAAGTCGCCAAATGTTCTTCGATGTTCCAACGAATCAAGGTTGCTAGCCAGTTTCGGGTCTCCAATCAGGCGAACAGCTTTCTTCTGAATAGAATCCAACAAATGCAGTGTATGTTTGGGAGCAGAGCCCCAAACATGGGAGCAGTATTCCATTGTTGGTCGAATTAATAGTTGTTGTAAAGTGTTAAGCTTTCTAGTTCAAAATAATATTACCAGCTTTTGAGAGGCTTTCTTTGCTATGTTTGCAACATGTTCATGCCAAGACATATTGGCTCCCAAATTAACGCCCAGAAAATTGAGTGACGATGCTAGAATGGAGTGTCCCGACATAACTATGTCGGGTTCAGGAATGTTAACTTTTTAGAAAAAACTGCCGCCTGGGGTTTTGTAGTGTTAAATTCTACTTGGTTACTGTCACCTCAAGATAGAATTTCTTCCAGGTCCTTGTTAAGTTGAACGACCTCCTACTGTCTGCGGATATTTGCATGAGTAGCTGATGTTCGAGCGTTCAAAGTGCATGATGAGATAGACGCACTGTCATCTGCAAAGCTGTAGATTGGATCGTGATCCTTTTCAGCATATCGCAGACTGCGTATGATATATTCATAGGCAGGACCAAATGGGCAAATATTAATATTTTAAAAGATTATTATACATATGTATAGATTTGTAGAAACAGAACGCAGACCTGTGGCAAAATATTTATTTAACAAAATTTAAAATATATATTTTTTTAAATATACTGTTTTATAAGCTAGCCCTAGCATATAATATGTTGTTCATTAAACAATTTAAACATTTTGCAATTACAATGCAACGCTTTAAATTTGCAACGCTTTAAATGCATACTCAAGAAAGTTGATAGTACTGTTCGATGAATTGAGCCTGGTTTGACAGAGAGCAAGTACATGACGTTTATTTGATTGCAGTTGTTGGTGCATTGAATTTATATTCGAGTTGAAACCTCATATGTTGCAAAAATCTATTTTAAAATTGTAATTTCTGCATGTCTACGCGCCCCCCCCCTCAGTGATCCGTATGGGGGATTTTTTGATCCTGGTAGCTTCATCATGCTATTTGCTCTCACTGTCTGGGGACATCGTCACAGCCAAGAAACTTTCAGCACCTTCGCGCAACCTAAGCCGATGCGGTGATATCACACGAGAGATGTCTGGTGAGATCTGGGCATCTACCATTTAAGTTCATGAAATAATAATTTAAAAAAAAAAACGGTCACGAGCAAGTGGGACTGCTGCAATCAATATTCAGTACCGTGATTGCTTTTAAAATAAAATAAAATCCTTACTTAGGCTGAGTTAATTAGGTCCCTGACATCTCAAGATCCGATACGTATTTATACGTTTTCTTTTAGTCAATAATGTATAATAGTTATAGCATCTTAGCTACCTAATAGCCAATAAATCAATCTAGGTCAATCTAAAATCTAGTAATAAAAGTGTAAAACAAATATTTAATACCTAAATATATGTTTAAATACAAATAAAATAAAATTATATCTCGCGCAAGAGCGGCTCGCCACTAGGTTACAGTAACGTACACGTAAATATTACAAAAACCTTCAACATACGTCAAGAAACATAGTTTCCATATATTTTTCGTAATAATTTTCGCTCAATTTACGCTATATGGAGAATATTCCAGACCTTTTTCAAAATTTTTTAAGATAAGGGGCTACAGCTATATTGGGCAATTTTTTTAAAGATAATACCAAGAAAAGTGTGCGCAAGTATTACATCTTATATATTCTTGAACTCGTGTTTTCACAAGTTTTCATTTGACACCCCCCACTCGATGACCTGGTAATTTTTTTTCACTTCTGCTTTCACCTCCCAAAAGTAACCCCTTAAGTGAAAATTTAACTTTTAAAACTACACGGCTCTAATTGGGTCATCAACTTCTATATTTGTGCCAAATTTCAACTTTCTACGTCAAATAATTTCGGAGAAAATCAGGTGTGACAGACGGATAGACAAACGGACACCGAAGTGATCCCAAAAATGTTCCTTACGGAACACTAAAAATAAAAATGTATTGTCCCAGCATCTAGACTTTAATTAAGCAATATTATAGATTGATCTTTCTCCTGTAAAATTTAAAAAAGTCCAATAGATGTTATTTTCTTCAGAAAGCGCTAAGTAAAATACCAGTTTCGACAATAAAAGCTGTAGTGAGCTTTTGCTTAAGTGTTAAGAAAAAGTAGTGAAAATCGGTGCGAAGTCCATCACAGCAGAGGACTGAAAAAGAGAGAAGTCAACAAAACTCCCTCCAATAGGACTTATTGTAAGAGCAGTGCATTAACAGCAATGAATCAGACAACAAACAGTGAAGTGTAAAACACGATGTCTCGCCTTCGGGGGTTGTAAAAGTAGTAAAGTTTAAAATGTAACAACTACTATTTAGGCTAGAATTTTTGGTATAACTGTAAAGGTTAAACTTTTTATTTTCATTTTAAAAATAGAAAATAATTCTTTTTTTGTGTGATTAAACTAGTGTCTCACTGAATATGTAATTTTCTTTTCAGGATCCAGTTTGTACTAGACTAATTATTTTTTAGTTATAGCCCATAAAACACTCCAGTTTTCTCATTTTTCTAAGCTGAATTAAATATCCTTTCTATTTTAAA
>CM032446.1:200273822-200649754 GCA_019049505.1 Pachyrhynchus sulphureomaculatus
CTGTGATAAAATTGAGAAGGAAAACGGCCACCGAAATAAAAGTAAAATTTGACAATGTTATCGGTGACTCTTCTCCTTCATTGAAGACCGTAAGCTACTGGGTTTCCGAGTTTAAACCTGGCCGAATAAGCACAAACGACGGACATTCCGACTCCGGATATTGTGACGAAAATCCACAAAATGATTTTGAATGACCTCCATTTGGAGGTTCGGGAGATTGCTAACATTATAGGGATCCCAAATCAATGCGTGCATAACATTTTGAATAAACGTATGGGTATGCAAAAGCTGTATGCACGATGGTTGCCGCGTCACGACAACGCACCAGCTGAACTTTGCTTTTTGGTCATGACTATTTTGCACGTCAAGAGAAATTATTTAATAAAAATGGCTCAATGGGATGGGAACATCGTTAGATGAAATATATTGAGTTCGAAGGAGATTATGTTAAAAAACAAAGATGAATTTTTCAATTTTTTTCCGCGTTTACCTTACTTTTCAAACGAACCTCATATATATATATATATATATATATATATATATATATATATATATATATAGAGTGCTCCATATGTATGGAATTAACGTGTAAAAAATGATTTATTGACGAAAACGTTTATTGCTGCGTTTTGTGAAACTGCAATTTGAGCATAATATCATGATGGTACATTTAAAAGAAACTGAAAGAATCACTTTGTTAATGATGGTTGGTTACGGAGACCGTAGGAGAACACAACAGGAGGTGTGTGAACATTTTAACGCAGGATATCCGAATCGAGACCCTATTATTTAATCCGTAGTTAGCAAAACATTAAAACCATTTAGACAATCAGGTCATGTTAAGGATCGTTCTAAATCTGGACCTCCAAAAGTTAAAACAAGCGATGATAAAAAGTTAGATGTTTTATTGGAAATTACAGAAAATCTCTATACAGCCACTGGTCAGCTTTGCTTAGACCACAACATAAGTAAAGGTACCTTAAGTTGTTTACTGAATGAAGAAAAAAATGCATCCATACAAACCCATTCTATTGCAAGAATTATCTGAAGATGACCACGATAGACGCGATGAATTTTGCGAGGTTATGATGGAACGAATCAATAATGATCCTAACCTAGTTCATAATATTGTTTTTTTCTGACGAGAACACATTTTGTCTTAACGGAAGAGTTAACAGGTGTAACTGCCGGTACTGGTCTACTGAGAATCCCCACTGGATAATCGACAGTCATTCTCAAAGACAACAAAAGATAAACGTGTGTGCAGAGATTTGTGGACAACATATCATTGATCCCTTTTTTATCAATGGAAATCTTACAGGATAGCGGTATTTACGGTTACTCCAAGAGCAAGTTATTCTAACTTGTACAGGTCTTTTTCTCGATGAAAATAATTTCAATACCCCTAACAGAAATCTATGGTATCAATAGGACGGAGCACCTCTTCACTATGAAATCAGTGTTCGTAGATATTTGGATGCGATTTTCTCTAATCGATGGATAGGCAGAAGAGGTGCTGTAGAATGGCCTGCAAGGAGTCCCGACTTGACGCCACTCGATTTTTTTTTTAAATGGCTCATTTGAAAACCAAAGTTTACCGAAGTCGACCTGAAACTGTAGAAGATTTACAACAAAGAATTCAATATGAAGTAGCACAGAACACCTCGGATTTTCTGCAAAACAGGCTGTTTATGACAGATCGGGTCATTGTCTCGTTGTTAACGGTAGGCATTTTGAGCAATTGTTACCTTAAAAATAAACCTAGAGTATTTATTAATAGCTTTTTGTCTTTTTTTTATTTTAAATTTCAAATGATAATAATTCCAAAACAGTTCAATTTAGATATATGGTATGTTAGGCAAATAATATTTAGAATTTTTATTAGGACTCAAAAATAAAATAATATATAGGGCTTTCCATTTAAAAAATCAAGATGGCGTAATTTTTTTGAACTGATTGTTTAAAACATTGTATTGTCAACGTTAACATGTGCGCCGTAGAACACCCTATAACTTTTATTTAAACATTTTTTGATCCATTGAAGCATTATTCCATACATATGGGCCACCCTGTATATATATATATATATATATATATATATATATATATATATATATATATATATATATATATAATTCTGAATGAATTCTGAATTCATGAAGGTAACACATAAATTAATTTAGAATTAATCCACTGTACTTGATGAGAATCATTTCCTACTAATTCAAAATACTTTTTTTTCTCAGTTTATCATTCAAAACAGGACGTTCTAAATAACCATCCCTCTTCATCATTTACTTAAGGAGTTACATATGCCTTGGCGCTGCAGAAAGTATGTATATTTAGAGAAAAATAATAAAAAAGAATGGCGTTTAGATATTTTTATTGAACTTTAAATTATAAGATTTTTTTTCTTTAAATATGTTTTAAATGTTAACATTATTTTTTATCGGGTTAAATGGATCCGTGATGAAAACTATGACGCCTCCTTGTCTGCAGGATAACTTCATAAAAAATAATCCAATGTCCAAAAATAAAAATAAATCTTGTAAAATAATGTAATAATCAAAAATTGTCAAGGAGTTTTTTTTTCAAAAATAAAAAATTTACAGTGTTTTAAAAGTATGCAATTTTCGACCAAAAAATGTATGTTTAATTATTTATAAAAAGTTTTCTATTAGAAAAATTAAAAAAAAAACCCTCGACATTTTGTAAAAAAAGTAATTACTAAGATTTTTTAAAAAATGTTAAAAATATTAAAAACTGACTGAGTAATATTGCAGACAGTGTCTGAAAACAGATAGCGGTCCCAATCCGACGTCAGGTTGTAGCTTATGAAAATTTGTTCTTAGTTTGAGGCATCTTTTTCCGTACCCTGTGAGAAGTTGTTTGTCCCACGCTTGAGCGCAATTTTGTAAGGTGTGCTAATTTTGCTTTATTTTTCGCCCCATGTAGACTGCGTCATTTTGTAACATTTTTAAATACTGGACGCCCCAAGCTTGAGCACAATTTTCTTGCAGCCCCGCTTTAATTTCTGATAATGAATTGAGTGAGACCTGATTTTAAAGGAACTAAAGAAATTAAAGAAATACTAGCTCAGTTTTCCTTGGTAGAGAGATATGGGTAAGAGATAATTTTTGTACGTCTTTTTGGAATTTAATTCTATTTTTAAAGAAACCTCAGTTGTACGACTTTTTTTTGGGCACCACTCATTTTTAAAATAGAAACGGTTTAACTTCAGCTAAGAAAAATGAGAAAAAACTGAAGTGTTTTATGGATATTACTAAAAAGAAATTAGTCTAGCACAACTGATCCTGAAAAGAAAAATAAATATTCAGTGAGACACTAGCTTTAATCAACAAAAAAAGAATTTATTCATGTTTTTAAAATGAAAATAAAAAGTTCTAACCTTTACAGTTATACCAAAAAATTCTAGCCTAAATAGTAGTTGTTACTTTTAAACTTTAAACTTTTACAACCCCCGAAGGCGAGACATCGTGTTTTACACTTCACTTTTTTTGTCTGTTATACGTTGCTGTTAATGCACTACTCTCAAATAAGTCTATTGGAGGGAGTTTTGTTGACTTACTGTTTTTCAGTCCTGCTGTGATGGACTTCGCCCGATTTCACACTTTTTCTTAACACTTAGAAAGCTCACTACAGCTTTTATTGTCGAAACTGGTACTTTTACTTAGCGGCTTCTGAAGAAAATTAGCCTACTTCGGCTAGATGGAAAATAGCCTCTCGGCTAGACGGTACTGCCTGGTCTGCGGCTCGATCGAAAAAAAGCCTTGTTGGTAGTTTCTCAGGCCCTTAAATAATCGTGCGATTTTTGCCGGTAATATCCGGACGCTCCAATCAAAACTCCGGGTCAAACATTTCGCCAATCGCGGCCTGGCGGTAGGTTCGATCAGCAACCCGCACCACACAGTATATACTGAATGTCCTGAAACTTTTGTTTAATATACCGGTCGATGTTTTAAAATAAAAATAAATACAATTCGAAGTGAAAAAATCAGTAACATTGCATGGTCTTAAAATCCAGGAAAAAATGAATGTTACATTTACCCCCTTCCAAAAAGAAATAGACTACACTAGTCTATTAAACTAAGGCTACTGATGAAAGGGTACAAAGTGGTACACTATCACTTAATACTAAGGTCAGAACTTAAAACAAAATTACAAACTTCGGTCCTTACTACTAGACTTAATTCTATTAAGCACTAATATTAAGTACAATGAAAACCAAATGAAAATTTTTGCATGTACACAAGAATCTTATAACTAGACTTAACTTAATTAAGCACTAAGGTTAAGTACTTCAAAAAGCAAATAAAAATCCTTGCATGAACATAAGAAATACCTGTTCAAAGTAACAATCGCGGTCTTCTTATATAAAAGAATCAGTTCTGTTATTGTTACCAAAACAAAAAAAATAACTGTCTAGACTCTTGTCTAAATCAAAAAAAAAGTGAACTGAAATAAAATATGAACACCTGCCTTAAGATATTTTAAGGATTGTCTGAAAATTTTCTATGTCAGCAAAAGAAATTTAGAAAAATTCTTAAATAAAGAAAAATAAAAAACTGATTCTAGTGCAAACACTTACACTAAAAAGAAAAAGTCTTGTCAGACCAATTAGCACTAGGCCAAAAAAATAATATCTGGATAAATATCCAGACAAACGCTCGGGAAAAAATCGCTATCCATGCTCTAGCTCATCGCTAAGAGGACATTCTAAATCTAGTATCACTACTAGTCGCACTCAGAAAATAATCGCACTCTATATCGCAATGTCGACGTCCTAAGACATCTAGACATGCTAAAGTCGCTAGGGAAAACGCTCTGGTTGATCGCCAGAAAACACGTCAGCTCATCGCCAACAAAACACTCTGGTATCGCCAGAAAAAAACTCGGCTCCTCGCCAAGAAAACACTCTGTAAATAGTCCTCGACTACACAAAGTCTGCGTTCTAAAAGAACAAACTCGCCATGAACATAGTGAGCAGCTATAAAAGCTAACTAAATCACTATAAGCGCAGTGAATAGCTACAAAAGCTAAAATTCACTCTTAACACAGTGAATAGCTATAAAAGCTAAAATTCACTCTAAACACAGTGAATAGCTATAAAAGCTAAAATTCACTCTAAACTGAATGATCCTGCTTCAAAAAGCAATGTTCACTAAGAACAGAATGATTAGTCCGCGCGCAACTAACATTCTAGGAAACATTCCCAACATAACTATATGAGACAGCAAGTCTCGAAATAGGACCTCCCTAAAGTCATAATCCTATATAGGAGTCCATAAGCAAAACGACTCAAAATCTCGCATTTTGAGCACATGCCCTCAGGCAACCAACATACACCGAAATATATACAGAAATATGTACAGTAATATATACAGAAATATATACAGGAGTTCAAATCCCAAACTCTTGGTTATGATAACTCCATACTGAGCTTGGTGAAAGCTCTTAGCAAAGCTAATCCAATCTTCGGCACATCGCACCAAAGTGACAAATCTGCCTAGAAACATGAGCCAGAAAAAAAAACGCTCTCCGTCATTCTTCAGGGTGGCTACACAGGGAAATAAAACTTAACCAGCATTGCGCCTCTTCAAGTTGCATGAAGAACCCTCGTGTACTGGTCTCGCCCTAGAACAACAACGAAAAACATTCAATCCATCCCACATAACAGGAGACAAACACTTCACCACGATATACTGAATGGTGGAGACAAAAAAAATACAGAATTGGTGACCCTGGAGTCCACCAACAAAAGGGAGTAGATTATAGCATCCACTAAACTAAAACGGTGTCTACCACACCACCATAAGTCAAAAAAAATTAATCAATAGGGTGTTCCGAAATACACTACTGCCAACAGCCTGTCACCACTAATAGGCTAATTGGAGCTGAGGTCGACTACAGTAGTTAGGCTCTCCTTTGGTTCAAATAGAAATAACCATTGGGTAACAAAACCCCTAAAGGTCCCAAAGGTCAAACGTTCACCCCCCATAGACTACCCTTCCAATCAGTCTGTTCCTCAGGAAGACTAACTCCCTGCCAAACGTCGTAACGGCATCTGTTAGCACCCGGTGCATCACAGCCTGTAAAAACAGATAACTCATGGGATACAACCTAAAAGGTTTACAAGGTTGACTTAACCAAGCTTCTAACGAAATTTTAAAAAACGAAAATGAGCTTAAAAAGCTACATGAAGCAAAAATTTCTCAAATTTTCGGTGGCAACGCAACAAAACTTTGGAAGACAAGAGCTTTTCCAGCTTAATCAGAAACAAGAAGAAAACATCGTTGACAGCTAGAATATTCGATCATGGTGTTAATCGTCTTCCTAGACAATAGCCTCTAGAAGAAACTGCTACAGGTATCAGGCATAACCGTTTTCTGTCAGCCCAAACTTCTAGATTACCTCTTGGAAATCTAAAAATTCGGTTAGGAATCTTCCTTCACTGCGCTTAGCCTCTCTTGACAAGGTTCTCATCTCGGTATCAGATTTTGATCATTTCTTTGTGAAACGACTGTCTTACTCTGCTCTCATCTCCTGTAAATGATCAGCCTTTAGTTCTCCTGCAGAACTTCAATTTTCTATCCATCTGATAGTAGACCGAAAAAACTCAACATACGCCTATGAGTCCATGCAAAAAAAAATTTTAAAAAAATTAGTGACTCAAAGGTAACGTTTAAACGGCTCTGAAAAAAAAATAGAAAATACCCTCAGTTTGTCAATTCAGAAGAAGATCTAAATCAAAATAATCCAAGTCTTAGACTTACTGGATAAACCAAAATCAATTTACTCTTAATTGCACCCAAAATATACCATTAAGGTAATAAAAATACACCCACTCGGGTAACAAACTTTGAAATTGCTCATAAAAAAAATTTTTGACTCAACATACTACACGAGCTACATCTTGCGCTTGTCCTAACTCAAGATCACCTTGGATTGCCTCTAATCAAAATTTCGCTTCCAAGTGTCAAGAACTGGATATTATTTGGGGTCATAAGCAAATCAAATCCCGCGACCACCGGCATACCAGTCTTATGAAATATCCTGAGTGTGACTCCTTCGCCAGCTCGCTAAAACTGAGTCGATGCTAAACATCAACTACAATCAACCTAAGTTTGGATATGATCAGTACCCAAAACCTTAGCAAAAACTATAAAAGTAAGCTATCCTCAGCTCAACTTTTATAACAGTCAAAAAAAACGAGGTCGTCACCTCTACAGAGCAACATCAAAAAAAATTTAAGCAATTAAGATAATGTAAATATAAATTATTCTTCTTCTGACAAACTTTCATTAGGGTTAGGTTCATTGAATGGTTTTTAAGTCTTTAATATGCCATCGTCCTACTTTAGTCCCATCTAAATTAACTAAACCATAAACTAAATCTGAAATCTTTTCTCTAATCACGCAATGCACATACTTAGGTACCGACTTAGATGTGAATTTATCAGCTGCACTGGAAAGAATTTTATTTTTTCGCCAAACGTGATCACCTATCTTAAAGGAAAAATCCCTTTTTCTAAGGTTGTAAGACTTACTGTTCCGCTCATAAGCCTTATGTATCCTACTACGCACGTCGGTGAAAATATCTTTTAAACCCTTTAAATTTTCGACGTACTCACCCCTGTTACCCGGAATTATTTCGCTGTCAATATTGACATCCAAATCTAAATTTTTATAATATGATCCAGATAGAGGTATATGTCTGCCGTAAACTAAGAAAGACGGTGTGAACCCTGTTACTTCGTGTCTCGCGGTATTTATCGCTTGTTGGATTTTGGAAATATTGCTATCCCAAGTGTCATGTGAATCCACGTAACTTCTTAAAGCGGTCCCGACTGTTCGGTTATTACGTTCCACAAAATTACATTGGGGAGAGTACACGGGATTAAAACGGATGTTAAAACCATAAGTTTCACTTAAGCTCTTAAAACTTTTAGAGGTAAACTGAGTACCGTTATCGCATATTAAGAGCGATGGAACACCGTGGATTAGAAAGACATTATTTTCCAAAATTCTCTCTATATATCCAGCTTTAGAGCTTTTCAAAGGAAATAGCATGGTATACTTTGTAAACCAGCAAGAAACCACGAGAAGCCATTTATTTCCCTTTTTTGAACGTGGGAATGGGCCTACTAGATCAGCTGCTATGACTTGAAAAGGGTAATTAACCGTTTTCTCTTTTCCCGTCAGTCCCATAGGTAGTGTATTTGGAGATTTCTGCGCTCCACATACTTCACAAGTCCTCACAAACTTTACGATATCAAAACGCATTTTTGGCCAAATTAAATTAAATGTATGTTGTCTCAGCCTAATCGCCCAACGCGCTAGTTTGCCACTAGGGTTTTTAATAGAATTAAGCCACAATAAACTATAATGATCTGTTATGACCGTGAAAGGAACACCTTCTATGTAAGGTCGAAACTTTTCGATGTTAAAGAGTACTGCTAAACATTCTTTTTCAACAACCGAAGAGTTACGTTCAGCCTTTGACAAAGTTCTACTGGCATACGCTATCGCTCTTTCCTCACCATTGATTTTCTGTGTTAGGACGCCCCCTAAACCGGTATTAGAAGCATCACTAGAAATATAAAAACTGTTGGGAAAAGTCTGGTTGGGATAAAATGGGAGCTGAAACCAATAGTTCTTTAATCTTTATAAAAGATTCTTCGGCTGCCTTTGTCCAATCTATCGATTGTCCTTTTTTTCGTCCTTTCAAAAGATCATTAATAGGCGACAACAGGGTAGAAAAATTCTCGATAAAACGTCTATACCATGAACACATTCCTACGAAGCGCTTAACTTCCGTAGTATTAGTAGGTCTCGCATAATTAACCATGCTTGCTACTTTATCCGGATCGGTACGCAAGGAATTTGAGCCTACAATATAGCCTAAAAACTTTAGAGAAGTTTTGAAAAAATCACATTTGCTCAAATTTATCGTCAGTCCGGCCTCTTTCAATTTATCTTTTACTTCCTTAAGTAAGCGAATATGCGATTCGAAGTCTTCCGATGTTACTAAAATATCATCGAGATAGGTAAAAATATGTGACTCATATTTCGGACCAAATATAGCGTCCACTAAACGTTGCTTAGTTTGAGCAGCGTTCTTTAGACCAAACGGCATAGTGACGAACTGAAATAGACCTCGGCCTACTACTGCGAAAGCGGTCTTTTCCTTAGAGGATTTGTCCAAAGGAATTTGCCAGAAAGCCTTTCTAAGGTCTATCGAAGATACATACTTAGCATTCCTGAGTGATGTCAAAATTCTGTCGATGTTCGGTAATGGGTAGTTATCAAATTTGCTGACCTCGTTGAGCTTTCTTCCGTCAAAGCACAGACGATACTGTCCATCGGCCTTTTTCACCAATAAGATTGGAGAACACCAAGGACTGTTTGATTCTTCAATCACTCCGAGTTTCAACATTTCGTCTAACTCTTTATTTAATACTTTTGACATATAAGGAGACATGGCGAAGGGCCTTGTCTTTACAGGACTGGCATCAGCCGTATCTATAGACATCTTGATTTTATTCGTTCGGCCTAACCTATCTTTACTACTTATTTCATTGAAAGAGCTTATTACTTTTTCTGCTTTTAAGCGTTCCGTCCGCGAGAGATCATCTAGGGTACATAGACGCGAAAAAAGGTTTTCTAAAGAACTTTCTGAATAACAGACTTTAAAACTTGTATGAGAATTGACTTCTAGGGACTGTGGATACCACGAATTATTTTTAAAATTTACTAGAATTCCGAATTTTTGTGCAAAATTACATCCTAAAACCAAAGTATGTGATAGAGAAGGTACTACTAAAGCAGAGATTACTAAATAATGACCATTGCAGACTAGCGGCAACTCAACTGTACCTAAAACTTTTAGACGGCTGCCATCTGCAGTGGTAACACTTCTATTTTTGACGTGGCATATTTTTATACTTAAACGACTTAAAATTTTTATACCATTCTGACCTAAAACGGAGGCATTTGCACCAGAGTCAAGTAAAGCTGAAAAATGGGCACCTAATAGATATATCTTTATATGCGGTCCATTATCTAAATATTTATGCACGAATAAAGGAGGCATGTGACCATTTGGAGAAGCAGGAGTTTTAATTTGAGAAGGAGAATTTTTATTAGACTTTTAAAAAAATCAGAAACTTTTTGTAACTATTTAGCCCAATCTGATTTATTGGAGTATTTCTTTACTTAAGATCCTCGTTAGAATCTTTCTTTTATCCGTGACCGGACGTTCTGAGAAAGTACGACGGATTTTTAGTTCATAGTCTAATTCATATTCCAATAGGTGATTGACTTTAAAATTGAAGGCTTCCATGATAAATGAATACTATAAAATTTAAAAGAATTGTTTAAAAAGCCGTGAAAATATTTCTCCTGTGCTCCCAATAGTCTAAATAAAATATATGTAAAGGCACTTAAAATATGTAGACTTCTTTACCAAACTTTAAAAAAAATCTTCAACCATTTCAAAAAAAAATTTCTAAGTATTGCCTCGCCTCCTTTTATTAAGATATCTTAAGAATTTCCTATAAAAAAATCTCTAAATATCGTTTCGTATATCAGCAAAGTATTTTTAATATTCATGCGAAATATAGGTGAGAAAAAAGAACAGTTTTTTGTTCGGTTATCCGCAAAATAAATCAACAATGCAAAATTAAAGTCGACCAACACATCTGCCAATCTGAACTATAAAGCCAGCTTTTAAGAAAAAAGTAGGAATCTCTTATCTTAGAGTCAACAACAAAATTCAAATATCTATATCAGATAAATTGAAATAAAAAAATTCTACAAATTTCCTGCTTTTGTCTTACTGCTATAGTGTAGTTTCGTTTAATAAATATTATGAAAAAAAATATCTGCAAAGTTAGAGCTTTTATTTTGTTCGAAAGCTAGTACTCTGAACCCTTTTTTAAAAAATAAAATTCCAAAAGCCCCGCGTTGACAGCGCTATTTTGTAGCTTATGAAAATTTGTTCTTAGTTTGAGGCATCTTTTTCCGTACCCTGTGAGAAGTTGTTTGTCCCACGCTTGAGCGCAATTTTGTAAGGTGTGCTAATTTTGCTTTATTTTTCGCCCCATGTAGACTGCGTCATTTTGTAACATTTTTAAATACTGGACGCCCCAAGCTTGAGCACAATTTTCTTGCAGCCCCGCTTTAATTTCTGATAATGAATTGAGTGAGACCTGATTTTAAAGGAACTAAAGAAATTAAAGAAATACTAGCTCAGTTTTCCTTGGTAGAGAGATATGGGTAAGAGATAATTTTTGTACGTCTTTTTGGAATTTAATTCTATTTTTAAAGAAACCTCAGTTGTACGACTTTTTTTTGGGCACCACTCATTTTTAAAATAGAAACGGTTTAACTTCAGCTAAGAAAAATGAGAAAAAACTGAAGTGTTTTATGGATATTACTAAAAAGAAATTAGTCTAGCACAACTGATCCTGAAAAGAAAAATAAATATTCAATGAGACACTAGCTTTAATCAACAAAAAAAGAATTTATTCATGTTTTTAAAATGAAAATAAAAAGTTCTAACCTTTACAGTTATACCAAAAAAAATTCTAGCCTAAATAGTAGTTGTTACTTTTAAACTTTAAACTTTTACAACCCCCGAAGGCGAGACATCGTGTTTTACACTTCACTTTTTTTGTCTGTTATACGTTGCTGTTAATGCACTACTCTCAAATAAGTCTATTGGAGGGAGTTTTGTTGACTTACTGTTTTTCAGTCCTGCTGTGATGGACTTCGCCCGATTTCACACTTTTTCTTAACACTTAGAAAGCTCACTACAGCTTTTATTGTCGAAACTGGTACTTTTACTTAGCGGCTTCTGAAGAAAATTAGCCTACTTCGGCTAGATGGAAAATAGCCTCTCGGCTAGACGGTACTGCCTGGTCTGCGGCTCGATCGAAAAAAAGCCTTGCTGGTAGTTTCTCAGGCCCTTAAATAATCGTGCGATTTTTGCCGGTAATATCCGGACGCTCCAATCAAAACTCCGGGTCAAACATTTCGCCAATCGCGGCCTGGCGGTAGGTTCGATCAGCAACCCGCACCACACAGTATATACTGAATGTCCTGAAACTTTTGTTTAATATACCGGTCGATGTTTTAAAATAAAAATAAATACAATTCGAAGTGAAAAATCAGTAACATTGCATGGTCTTAAAATCCAGGAAAAAATGAATGTTACAAGGTCACATTTAATGCTATAACTTTGAAATTTAATGGGATTTTCTTAATTTTTTTTGAGTAATTCTTAGAAGTACAGAAAATTAAGATCCGTAAAAAAAAATCAAATTTTTGAAAATTCGAGGTATATGAGACCTCCTAATAAATTCTAAGAGATGTTTTCGTCTTGACAAACTTTACTGCATAATTTATCTAGAACATCTAAAAACTAAGAAAATATCTTATATTCTGACGTTAAAAAATACATTAGAATATTACAAATCAACAACTATTTGGATCTAATGTAA
This sequence comes from Pachyrhynchus sulphureomaculatus, assembly GCA_019049505.1. Taxonomy (NCBI): domain Eukaryota; kingdom Metazoa; phylum Arthropoda; class Insecta; order Coleoptera; family Curculionidae; genus Pachyrhynchus; species Pachyrhynchus sulphureomaculatus. Next base: position 200,286,346 of record CM032446.1, read on the forward strand.
AAGTGCAATGAAGCGTTGGATTTTGATTTATATTATTTATGCAGTTCGATATAATTAGTAATTTTGATTGTTTAATATTTATGCATTTGGAATTCATGAAACCAAATTATTCTTGAAGCAAATGCGTATTATTTTTCAGTGTAAACAAGAAAAATATCTGTAAAATATTACACAGTAATACCCCAAAACTTCATTTCCCTCCTACATTAATCCCATCAAGGGAAAAAAGTAAATCACTGACATAATGAAGTGGTCAAAGCGAATTCGGCCCGAAAAACGACGAAAATAATATTCTGGCAAAAGACCCAATACTTCTTATCGACGATAGATTTGTTTCGAACAGATTCAATCATTTATCTACAAATAGATTTAGTAAAGACGGTGCCATTTCGTCTTATTTGAAAGCGGTCGGTTGGAGAATTTTTACATTCATGTGGAACATGTTTCTTCTCACGGTAGTAAAGTGAGGCAAATCTAGCTGGAAATTGCTTTACCTATTCCCAAAATGTTGATTTATTGCAAATTGCCAGAGGTGTTAGGAATCCGGAGGTGCTTTCTTTCTCTGACCCTTTTTACGTCTGAGTCATAAAATACAATGCCTTTTTAGATTGCTCTGTTTGAATGAGTTGCCATTTAGGTTTAAAATTCGGTATAACAAAGTTTCGTTTTTCTAAAACTAAGGGATGTTTTCGACAAGATTAGTTCTCATTCAGTGTAAGATGTTGCTGGATTTTAAAATACGAGAAAGGAAACAACATATGACGCCATCTATTATCTAAAATATGAACACTTGTAAGAGCCTTATTCTATTATATTTTTATAAACAAACACGTTTAGTGGGCTACTTTAGAAACTTAGTTTGAATGTTATTCGCTTAGACAAAAATTGTACTAACTTAAGTGATGCATTTTGATTGGTAGATAACGTGACACCATCTATTATCGAGAATGTGAATGGTGAGCCCCCAGACTCCATACTGTCTCCTAATATCTTTCTCACTTACATTAACGACCTGCTGGAAATGACCAGGAATCCAATTTACAGCTTTGCAGATGGCCACACGCTAATTTCCTTATTCACTTTGAATGCTTAAACGTCAGTTATCTCCAATCCAAGTGCCAAGTGTCACGCGCCCGCAGATTCACTCTTCAGACCGTCCAAAACAAGGCCCTCCGTATCATCGCCAAAGCCCTATGGTTTATCCGTGACACCCAGCTTTACCGAGGCCTCCAGATCCCAATAATCTGGGAATTCATGAGCAACGTTCAACCCAAATTCCTGGACAAAACCACGTATCACCCGAACCCCACAGTCAGGACCGCCTGCCGCCACCCTCCATGCTACGCCCGACGCCACCTTCCAAGGCCCTCGGACCTCTTACCATAGGATTAGCTTAAATTAGCCTTAATTAATTTTAAATTTAACCTTAAGATTATGTTCATGAAATATCTTAAGTTTTCTGTTGATGAAATATCTTATGTTAAATATCTTAAGTTCTCTCAACACAGTTATATCAATTCCTTACCTAGGCTAAGTTAGTTAGGTCCCAATCATGTGTATATCCTAAGATGCAATTATATACTCTGTTTCTAACCATATCACTGTATAATAGTAATAGTGTAAAAACTAGTTAATTTGTCAAAAGTTATCAGTTAACATCGGTTACTCATGCAAATATCCACAAACAACAAAAAGTCGTTCAACTTAACAAAGACCTGGAAGAAATTCTATCTTGGGGTGATAGTAACCAAGTAGAATTTGATACAACAAAAACCCAGGTGACAAGCTAACGTTACGGAACCCGACATAGTTATGTTGAGGTACTCTATTCCCCTAGGATCGTCACTCAATTTGTTGGGCGTTAACTTGATAGCAAATTGTCTTAAGGTGACCACGTTGTATGCATAGCAAAAGGAGCTTCTTAAAGCTGTGTTTTGATTTCAAACTAGCAAGCAAATTGGTAGAACGAGAGTAAATAGATGTTTTAAATATAAATATTTCTTTGCCTAAATATCAGTTAAGTGAAAATTATCAAATATTATAAAATAGCACAGCGGGGTAACACGGTGTAGGAACAATATCGAGTACCGAAATTTACTTCACACTTCACAAGCTATTTAAAATTATACCTAATGTATAGAGCCACTGACTTTTTTAGATATATGATACTGTCGATACAGTATAACGTGTGTTGGAGCGCTATTTTATAATGTCCGGCACATTGAGGCTCTATTTTGTATAGCCCTAACTTTCTTTATTTTTAATAAATATTTTATTTATTAAATAGAAGCCATTATTTGCCCCTTAGGTATATTTTAATTTCTGAGAATGGATTGAGTGGATATTAATACTGATAGAGCAAAAACTAGATATAAGCTAGTTCGTTTTTTACTGGTAGAGTACATGGAGACCTAGGTAATTTTTGTACGCCTTTTGAAAATAGCCTTTATAGTGGTTTAAAACTTGGCACCATTAATTTTAGGATAAGGATAAGAAGTTCAGCTCAAAAAGTGAAAAAATACTGAAGAGTTACTTAGTTGTTGAAATAATATTAATTTACGTACAACCGTTGCGTCCTGAAAGAAAGAGTTCAGTAAGACACTACACATTTAAATAAAAAAAGGTATATTAAGAAAATAAAAATTCCTAACTTTTACACTCTTAAAAATTACTTCTACTAAATAAAACCTTCTTAAGCTAGAAGAATGTACACTATTGCATCGAGTCTTTAAGTCAGGATTACTAAATTTTTAATAAAACCTGGCTTGATAAAACACGATATTGAAAGTTTGTGAAATTAACTCCGCGAGTTACACGTGTTGAGTAGTAGTTGGAAACGCACTTGTAGACAGGAAGTGAGATATTTAGACTAGTGTGCTTACGACTTATGGATTGGTTTCTCCTCGTGGTTTTTCCATAAGTTACTTGGCCTCTTCTGTTGAGATCCCCATAAAATTATTGTCTCAACCATTACCATCCTAGTTTCATTTGGGTTGCTAATCACCTTTTGATCCGAAATGCCTGAGGATGAGCAGGATATTTCAAGAAAGGAAAAAGGCCTTAAACCTGAGAGCTAGAAACCGTTACTGCACTACTACATCACTGAGAAAAAAAACACTCTGGCGTGCTGGAGAAGAAAGCCACTACGGCCTACTGGCGGAACAAAGCCGTTACTGCTTCATGGTGGAAAAAGCCACTACTGCTTCATGGTGGAAAAAGCCCTTAAAAATCCCATCTGGACGCTTAAATATCTGCCCAAAAATTGAAATCACTACAATAAATATAAAAATGTAATAAAATATAAATTATAGGGAGGAAAACAGTGCCGTAACATGATCTTAAAATCTAGGAAAAAATGAATGTTACAATAGGAAATTGGGTTGTAAATTTTTTAAAAAAATTTGAAAATATTCTGAAATTACGGATAAATACTCATTCAGATAAATTTTTTATTTATTCATTTATCTGAATGAGGCTTTGGAGAGATGGCGAGTGGCGATGTGGAAGAATGGGAATATAGCTGACCGAGGAAATAATGTTGTACACTCTACAGTTTGTCAACGATCGATCTTGAATTTATGACAAGAAAACTATTTAAAGATTATAAAAACTGGGGTGTAACAGTTAACTGCAAGAAAACCAAATATTTGTGTAGAGGAGGAAAACAGGGAAACCTTACTCTAAATACCGGTGAGGTCATTGATGCTTGTGAAGAGTATATATATATATCTCGAAACTAACATACGTAAAGACTCTAGAACCGGAAAAAAAAAAATGGAGAACAGAATAAGTAAAGGAAAGGCGGTTATAAGACACCTAAAGTCTGTTCTGTGGTCGAAGAGCATAACGTCACAGAAAAACCACCTCATTTTTAATGCAGTATTTAAGAGCATCGTTTTATACGATTGTGAAACTTGACAATTGACGAAACGGATACTGGCGAAGATCGACTAGAGTGTCGAGAATGGATAGAGTTAAAAATGAAAGAATAAGGGATGTAATAAAAGTAAAAACTACGATTATTAAGGAAATTCAACAAATGCAACTTATATGATACATACACGTGGAAAGAATGGAAGAACACCGAATACCAAAGATGGTTCTAAAGTGGGTACCAAGCGAAAGGAGGAGAAGAGGGAAATCAAGAGCGACATGGTTTGGAGGTATTCAGAGAGCAATGTCAGAGAGAAATCTAAGACCTGGAGATTGGGAAGATCGAAGAGGATGGAAACTGAGAACCGGAAGGCGAAGAACGCTATAAAAGACTGGATTGATGATGACTGATAAATTCTTATTTTGAAAAAATAATCTTATTAAATATCAGTATGGCCTAACTCAAAAAAGATTTATTGCTAGAGTCATTTCTCATTCTATTAATAATATTGTTAAAGGACGTTAAAGTGGTAAATTTGTAAGAGTATGATTCTACAGCATACAACAAGCTTTTAAATGTGTCAAAAATCATTTAAAAAATTCGTAAATCATAAATTTAACTATTGAAGTATAAATCTATTTAGATCATATCTAAAGAATAGAACTCTAACATAATAAAAAAATTTCTGATGTAGAAACTACTTTAAATGGTGCCATTTTAAAGGATGTTTCTCAACTATTGAGAATTAAGCACCTCAAACTAAATCGGAAGAAATGTTTACTTATTCTGAAAGAGAGTTGATTTCTCAGCTATACGATTTCAGAGAGGATATCCATTTGTAGAATAGAAGAGAGAGACTTAAAAATAGAAAGGATAAGAAGCTTTCTGGAAATATGTACCTACTACAGAATATTTTTAAGCACAAGATGTTGCTATGTATGTATTGCTGTACCACTACACCAGCTAACCGAAGATGAAAATCCTCTTACTTATTCATAACTATATAAAGATTAATTCAGAAGGTTAAAGCTCTACCGTGTTTCAGTTCTAGTCTAGTTTAAAAAAGAGAAAAACTTCTTTTAAATACTGATGCTAGTCTATAGACCTTAGTGATTTGGGATGCTTTCGTGGCAAATAAAGTATTTTTATAAGAATTTAAACTGTTTATAGTCAAATGTTTATATGCTTAACTCTCATTAAATAGGGTTGGTTCTTTCCATTTTTTAGATTAAAATAAAATACAATGCACAATTTTTTTTTTCTTATTTTCTGCTGATATATTGTCTAGCATCTTCATTATGTCTTCGATTGTAGAATCTCTGGAAGTTTCAGCAGACAAACAAAAGTTTCGTCGTCTCCTTCATCTGCCAAGGTTTTTCCTTGCATGGAGATTTACAGCGAGTAAATCGCCAAGGCAAAATCAGAGGGCGTCAGGTCTGGTGAATATGCATGATGAGGGAAAATTTTTCATTTAAGACTCTTTAGCTTTCCCGGTCTCTTCGAAAATATATGAACGGATTCTAGCATTGTCATGATGAGCGGGTCATTAGTTCTGGACGTTTCCCGTAGATTACCTGTTCTAATTTTGTTATTTGAGCACAATATATAAGTTATTAGTACGTTCTGGTGCAAAAACTCGCCATAAATGAAACGTTCGTAATCCCACTAAACAGGCGGCAATAAATTTTGTAAATAAATGATGATTTTTGGCATGGTTGGAGACAGTTTCTAATTTTTTAACAATTACCTGTTACGTTTCCTATTGTCGTAGACAAGCCGTTTTTTATCGTTTGTTTCTTTTCGATCCCTTGATTTTTTTCTGCTATTTTCGCACCGATTGAGACCGATAATGGTCAATGATGGCCACTGTATATTTCAACATTTGGTTGACCGGATCGGGGCGCATTTGTAATATTAAAATCTCTTGAATGGAATTTGACAAACCATTTCTGAAATGGTAACATCTCTATATAGTACATATATTTTTTTATGGATTTGGGCATCACATTTTCCTTTTTAGAAGCGCCAAGACTTTTGATATTCAAATCCGTTTTTCCAAATAAAGTATGAACCCAAATTACACCAAATTGTATTTACAAGATAAATAACCTTTCAAACGTACCACAAAGTTTCGCGGTAGCACTTAAGGAATGAAACTCCGCCAAGATAAAAACCGAGTGAACTGATTTGTCTATCTAATATTTTGACAATATAATTGATGGTTATTATAAAACAATACTTTATTAAACTTAGGTTTTGTATTGTATATGATTAATGTCAAGGTTAAGAAGGTAAGAGAAAAGTTTATTTTTGTTCCATTACCGTAAAACGAAAGAAGCATTAAGCAAGCTGATGTACGAAGTCTGTTCGAAAAGTATCCGACCTGTATTTATAATTTCTCGCCATGAAACCTTAGCGCCATCTGTGAGGTTCAAGAGTCGCCAGTTACACCTTATGAAGTCCTCAGCCAGCAACAGAAACCGCGCGCTCTCTAGTACTCAAGCAGCGTGTATTTATTGACAGCGTTTTTTTTTCGGTTTCGTCGCGTTCTTGTTATCGTTAGAAATGTCGGAGTGGATCGAATAAAGAATTTGCATTAAGCTTTGTTCCAAATGTAGAAAAGCATGTGCGAAACCACATGATGCACAGGGCCTTCGGAGATGAATACATGGGCAACACACAGATAAAAGAGTGGTACAGCCTATTCAAGGATGGCCGCATGTCTACTGACAGTTTGTTGATTGTTTTTTTTCGATAATTAAGGTGTTGTGCATCATGAATTTTTTCCAGAGGGTCCAACAATTAATAAAGAATTCTATCTTCGAGTGTTAAGACGGTTGCGCGACGCGTTGAGAAGAAAAACAACAGGATTTGTGGACGAGCGGTGACTGGCTGCTTCATCATGATAATACCCCATATTGCATATGGTACAAATTTTTTTAGTAAAACACGGCATAACACAGCCTCGCCAGTCTTCATACAGTTTTGACATTGAACCCAATGAATATTGACTCTTCTCAAAATTAAAATTACCACTCAGAGGGAAACGATTCGACGATGTTGAGACGACCCAAAAAAATGCGACGAGTTCACTCAAAGCCATTCCAGCGAAAGACTTCTAGACATGTTTCAATTCTTGGATACACTGATGAAAGCGCGTTGTGCAGTCAAATAGCAACTATTTTGAAGGATATCACCCGTCGGAATGTCAGCATGCAATTGTTAGTATAAGTCGGATAACTTTTGGACAGAGTTCGTTCCTTAAATTCCTGTCAGAAAAATAACAGCAACCTTATTTTGTAAAATTAAATATTTATATTTGTTTTAGGTGAATGATAATTTCATCCTATACGTATTAAAAGAACTGCTACAAAATACCTAAATTAATTTATGTTTGCTGCTGAGGTCATCTAAAATGAATAAAACAGAGATAAAACAATTATCAATTTTTATTGGGCTTTTAGAGCCCAAGAAATAAGAGTTTTAAACCAAATCCAATTTAAGAATTATTGATCTTTTATGACTCGTTAAACGACCATTTCCAAATTAGCAATCTTTTATTGTGTAAACCCTTTTGAACCAAAAATGTTACAGATAATTTCAAGTTTTATGAGGCATAATTTCATCGAAGGAGAAATAACAGGCACCCGTAGACAGTTGTTTTAAGTAGAAACATGCTCTTGGGTCTTTCAGAATCGAAATGACTTGAAATAACAGATATTTTATTAGTAAGTTTCCTTGTTTAAGGGGTCAGTAGAGTTAATGGCTGTGACGAAAATCCTGTTGGACTTTTTAGGGTTCCGTACGGAACACTTATGGGATCACTTCACAAATTTTCATTTAAAAAGACGAGTTCAGGTTAGTTCAGGTTATAAGATGTAATACTTGCGCACAGTTTCTTTGTATTATTTTAATAAAATGGCTAGAAATCGCTGTACTCAATCCTATCTCAAAAAACACCGATCAAAAAATTTTGAAAAAATTCTGGAATATTCTCCATAAAGTGTAGATTGAGCGATAAATATGGCGAGTGCATTACGTTTGATAATTTATCTAGTACAAAAAAAAGCATATTTAGCAATATGGTGGCCAGTGGATAGGCACGGAGACAAAATAATTTTATATTATTTGTTAATAATTAAATAAATATTTAGGTAGTAAATATTTGTTTAATTACACTTGTATTACTAGATTCTAGAATGAGTTAGATTGATTTATTGGCTATTAGATTGCTAAGATGCTATAACTATTATACATCATTTATTAAGAAAAAACGTGAAAATACATATTGGATCTTCAGACACATACAAGTCAGTGACCTAATTAACTTAGCCCAGGTGAGGATTTTATTTTAAAAGCAATCACCGTACGGAACACTAATTGAGCAATTCCGACTTGCACTTGGCCGGTTTTTTAATTAACAATTAAGAATAATGTACGTAAACTGTGACCTACAGTTTCTGAGATGGTGGTTTTTCCTTTTTTTTCGAACATACTTGCACCCTGGAACAACGAGCCTATTCATTGTTTAATAAATAATATATAAACTAAAACAAAATGGTATAATACACGCATTATAAATCAGATAAAAACCTTTTTACATGAACAATTATATTTGTTGAAATTCTTCACTTTGTTATTTTTCATTACTCAGTGGCCCATATATGCATACAGAGACTAATATCTAAAAAAAAATTTGCAACTTCCTAACCTGTCAAATTTGACAAGTAACAAGTTTTCTGAATCGTATTTTCATAAAAAACTAAATTTAGTAGTGATAGTTATTTTAATATAGCATCATCACATCTGGTGTCATAGCGTTCTACGCCTTCTAGTTCCCAGTCGCCAACCTCTTCTATCTTCCCAATCTCCTGATCTTAAGTTTTTCTCCGACATAGCTTTCTGGATTCCGCCATTTTAGAACTAGTTTTGGGAAGCGCTATTCTGTCATTCTCTCTATGTGCCCGTACCAGACTTACTGATTTGTTGAATATTGTCTATTGTTGTTCTTGTCACTTTCATGATTTCCCCTATTCTTACATTTCTGATTCTATTCATTCCTAATACACCAGCCGAAGTTCGTCAATAGTCCATTTCGAGAGCAAGAAGTTTCTTTTCTAAACTGCCACGCTTCGCAGTTGTAGAGTACAATGTTTTTAAAAATCGCATTGTAAATGTAGTTCTTCGTTTCTTTTGAAGGGTTTTTTGACCAAAGAACGAAGTTGAGGTGTTTTATGAGGGTTTTTTCTTCACTGATTCTATCTTCTATTTCTTATTTTGTTCTACCTTCCCTAGCTATTTTTGTTCCTAGATATACATTTTGATCACATGCACCAATCACCTGACCATCAGGCTTCCTTGTTCTCCACCAATACACAGATATTTGAAAATTTAAGCCTTCATCCAGGTAAATTTTAAACAGGATTGGAGACAAGCAGCAACCTTGCCTAAGGCCTTTCGTTATAAGAAAAGCACCAGATAATGTATTTACTAGTTTTATTCTTGAAGATCACTGATCGTACAGTTGTTTTATTGCAAATAAATAATATTTAATATATTGTCTGTATGTAAACGAGAAATTTATTTATAGGGGTGTTTTTATAATGATTTTTAATACATTGAATAAAAAAAATTGGGAATTGAGTGAGACACTTAAAGAGATATCCCTGTACATACATACGTTTAAAATTGTCACCTTACTACTACTTTTCTATTATAATCCGAGGCCAGTCAACTCGAAGTTCAAATAAAATTATGATAATACGAATAGCAAATGAGCTGTCTATGTGATGAATTACTGGGTCCCACTCCTCCGCGTTATCCGCGTTTGTAAATACTTTATAATTACATACCGCTTCACTTTGATTTGGTTCTCTAATGACGCATATAATAGCCGTTTAAGGCCGCTTTTTAACCCTCTATGATAAGCAAACACTCCTTTTATTCGGTTTAACTAAAGGGTGTATATAGAGGAAATTATACGAGGGCTACCTATTAAATTTGTTTTCATAAACAATGTGAGAAAAAAAATTTTGGTGCAAATCATTTTATTGTTTCTCAAAATATTCGCCTTTAAGATTTATATACTTTTGCATTCGTTCTAACCAATTCTCGAAACATCTTTCCACTCTGAAGTTGGTACCTCAAAAACATGGTTTTGGAAGGATTCGACAGCTTCTTAAGGTGATGAAAATCGCTGTCCACGTTTGTTTTTGACATTCTGGAACAAACAGAAGTCGTTAGGTGATAAATCAGGTAAATACGGGCAATGAGACATTAATTCGGTGTTTTTCTCCGTCATATAACCAATTGTTTGACGTACTGTGTGAGAGCTGGTATTGTCACGATGAAGAATGATGCGACGTTTTCGGTTGTTTTTCCTGATTTCATCGATGACTACTGACAAACAAATTGTTGTATACCATTCAGCATTAACTGTTCTTCTATCCTCTAAAGCAGTGGTTGCAACATGTCCAGTATAACCAAAGAAACAACCGATCATTTTCTTGGAAGTGCTTCGCGAACGAACCTCTTTTGTTAGCATCGGTTCATCTTGAAACACCCATACAATTGATTGTTCCTTAGTTTTCGGCTCGTACGAATATATCGAAGTTTCTTCTCCTGTTATGATGTTGTATACGGATTTTGCATGTCGTCGGTCGAATTTTTTGAGCATTTCTTATACCATTTAACACGAGCCTGTTGAGTTTCTGTCAAATTATACGGAATCCATCGGGAATAGATCTTTTTCACAGCTAAATGTTGATGAAAAATCGAATGTACAGGGTGAGTCAAGGATAGAGTAAAGTTCATTTTCTCATTTGTTTCGGGAATGACGAAAAAATGTTAAGTACAATAGTTTCAGGGAATGTTAACGTGTACAATTTAAAATTATTTTTGAATATACAGGGTACTTCAAAAAAGTGTGGCCGATATAACATAGGTTGTTTTTTTTTAAATGGAACATCCTATTTTCTAATTTATTTTTAAATTCTGCGTAAAACTTTTTTTTTAATGTTGTTATATACCTAGTAGTTTTTTCTTATATTTCAGTTTTTTTAAAAATATATTAGTTTTCAGTTTTGCAAAAAATTGCCTGTAGCGCCATTGTTTCTGCAGGTGGAATACTCATAATTGGCACGAGCGTTCTATAGAGATGAAAAAAAGATATATGTAAAGAAATTTGAGTTAGATGCTACAGGGTGTTTAAAATAAATTTACATTTCGACTATTTTAAATTGAAAAATCTCAAATTTTTTTTTTTAAAGTATTAAGTATGTCATACCTATTTCTAGTAGTTTTCGATTTATTTTGATTTTTTCAATTTTTACCCTTGTTGTTAACACACCTATGCTATAACATCATAGTTGCCAAGACAAAACAAAAATGTAGGCATTGTCAAATTTTGACATGTCTATTAAGCAAGCAAAAATAGTTTAATTTGTTGTAGTAAGTGACGTATAAAGGTAATAGTTATGGATTTTCCTAAAAAGAAATTAATTGATATGGTTTATATACTGAGCGAGGCGGGAAAAAATTGTCTTTTGGCAGTAAGGCTTTACGGAGCGAAGTACCCTAACAGACGTGTACCATCTAGAAAATCTTTTCAGTGCTTAATGGAAGGGTTTGATGGTAATGGTAGCGTTGAGTATACAAAACGGAAAGTAGTAAACCAGAATGCTACCAATGACGAAAAGGAAATGGAGATTTTACTTCATGTTGAAGATCATCTCCAGGTCAGCAGCCGTTAACTAGCTGACTTATCTGACATATCCCAATCTACGGTTAAGCGCATCACGAAAAAATACAAGTATCATCCTTTTCGTATGGAACTACACCAAGAACTTCAAGACCGGGTTGAACGACGAGTAAACTTTTGTACCATCATGAATGGAGCAATAGAGGCTGAGCCAAATTTTTTATCCAACATAACGTTTTCTGATGAAGCTACTTTTCGCAGTAATGGAGCAGTTAACAGCCATAACATGTATTATTGTTCAAGACTTAGCCCATTTTGGGTCCAGGGAGTTCAAAACTAAAACCATTGGTCGCTCAATGTATGGTGTGGAATATTAAATGTTCGAATTATCCCAGCTTCTTAAAGAAGTTGATGACTTTGAAAGGGAACAAATGTAGATTCAACAAGACGGCGCTCCTGCTCATTATCACCGACAAGTTCGGGAATTTTTAAATGATCGTTACTCACAAAAATGGATCGGTAGGGATGGATTCATTCAGTGGCCCCCTGCCTCATGTGACTTAAAACCTTTAGACCTCTTTTTGTGGAGCTACATTAAAGATTGTGTTTATATGAATCCCCCTACAATACCAGTAGATATGAAAAATAGGATACGGGATGCGTGCAGGACAATAACGCCCTTTATGCTAAGGAAAGTCAAGGAAAATATAGTAAAACGACTAAACATGTGTATTCAAGTAGACAGGCATATTTTTGAACATTTATTACGTCACAATAATTAATCATTAGATAAGTTAAGCTATATTAAAATTATTATTAACTATTCGTTTATGTTTTCACAATAGAGTAAGTGTATTAAAAACAAGGGTAAAAATTGAATAGTCAAAATAAATCGAAAACTATTAGAAATAGGTATATGAGATACTTAATAAAAGTTGGAGGATTTTGTAAAATCTATCAGAAAAAATAATAATATACAAGGTGTGCCGTTTAAAAAATTTGAAATTTTTCAATCCAAAATAGTCGTATAAATTTATTTTGAACACCCTGTAGCATCTAACTCAAATTTTTTTTACATATATCTTTTTTTCATCTCTATAGAATGCTCGTGCCAATTATGAGTATTCCGCCTTCTGAAACAATGGCACTACTGGCAATTTTTTACAAAACTGAAAACTAGTATTTTTTAAAAAATTGAAATATTAGACAAACTACTAGGTTTAGGTATATGACATTAGTAATAAAAAAGTTTTACGCAGAATTTAAAAATAAATTAGAAAACAGGATGTGCCATTTAAAAAAAATATATATATATGTTATATCGGCCACACTTTTTTGAAGTACCCTGTATATTCAAAAATAATTTTAAATCGTGCACCTTAATATCCCCTGAAACTATTGTACTTAACATTTTTTCGTCATTCCCGAAACAAATGAGATAATGAACTTTACTGTATCGTTGACTCACCCTGTACTGCAGTTTTCGATATGCCTAAGAATGCGTCTAGTGGTGGTTTGAAAAAACTTAAAAGGCGGCCACAATGTTATGTACGTTTTTGAATAATTCTAAGCGGCTTTGATTAAATGGGACGTTTCACCTATGATTGCACGAAGCAACTTCAAAGATGACGTCTGTATGGCTCTAGAATTTTGCAGTGGGGGGCGTGTTTATTTCGAAATTATATTTACCATTTCGCACAAGAAACTGTATTAAATAGGAATTTGTATCCGATGGAACTCAATGCACCAAAGCTAAATTATTCTGAATTACAAGGATATCTTTATTAGAGAGCCAAAGAACTACTTGTAGTGTTTTTCGTATATTTGTTTACATTGGATAAAAATTAAACGAAGCTCCTAACACGTAATTGAAATTAACATAATGTAAAAAATATTAAAATTACTATTCTCTCATCAGGAGATCACAATGAGAAATGGCACGAGAATAACCACGCGAAGTTACTCGAATCTAATGCGCACTCGATTTTAATGCTCGGTGAGATTTTGGAAGGCTAAAAAGTAAATACACCGGCCAAGTGCAAGTCGGACTTGCGCAGTTCGTGTTCCGTACGGCGATTGCTTCTAAATAAAAGAAGTTTTTACGGAAGTATAAAATGATCAATGACTTCACAGGCACACCCCAAATGAGTTTTAAACAAAGTTTGTTTCCAATATTTGTTGAAAACTGATGACCTTTATTTTTGGCAGTCTTTAAAAATAATATAAAGAAAAGTTTGCGTGTATATTATATCATATATATTTTTGAACGTGTGTTTTCACAAGCTTTTATTTGACACCCCCCTCGATGATCTTGCAAAAAAAAATCACTTCCGATTTAACCCCCCCTTAACTTAAAATTTAACTTTCCAAATTACACGGTACTGATTGGGCCATCAATTCCTATATTTGTGACAAATTTGAACTTTCTATGTAAAATAGTTTTGGAAAAAATCGGGTGTGACAGGCAGACAGATGGACACCAAAGCGATCCCATAAGTATTCCCTTCAGAACACTAAAAATGAGTTTAGCAACGAATAATGCGTAGCCTTCACCGCCACCTATACATATCAGAAAGATATTTGCATTTCCTGCAACAGCTGGCCGATTTCTGCCTGATTGGCTATTAAATAAATTTTCTTTATGATAATCATATGGTTTACTTTTAATACCATATTTTTTTCAGAAATCAGTATTCTTGATTATCTCAACAGATGTGCATATACTCTTACTTTTGTGGACCTCTATAATACAATTCGAAGACAGCTCCTTTTGTAAGAAAGGGTCAAGAGGTGTCATTCTTTTAAAATTTCAATTTACCTATTCTTATAACCATCACTTCTGTCATAAGACTGAGGAGAAACTAGGACAAGGACGAAGATTATAGGGAATTAGGCGCATTAGCATTGCTCACTACTTTTGGTCAAACGTTCTTGTCGTCAGAATGGAGTATAGAAATCTACTTTCTTGTCGTCAGAATGGAGTATAGAAATCTACTTTAATCTGTTCGTGGATTACAATGGACACTTGCTTTATAGCATCCAGCTAAGATACGTAATTGAAGCTATAGAAATCACGATCGCCGTCTTAAAAATTTGCTACAAGTTCTCGTGTTTCTCTAATTCCTTTTATGTTACTTTCCGAGTGTACCGCTTGGTGTATAAGATCCAGGCACTAGTGCACCTGGAACGATTTTTTACATAAGCATCCACCCCCAATTAAATGTTCACTATCCAAAGTGTCATAAAAAACCGATACACACTGTCGGGTATAACCGTTTTTGTCAGATCAAAGATACCCGTGTTCACCTAGTGTACGATGGAAAGCTCGAAAATATAAATTTTACAATCAACCTCTTACTGCACTCATTCTTCTCGTTGAGACCTCGAACTAGGCAATGGAGATTCGTCCCAGAACTCACTAAAGATAGTTACAATCTTGCCTTTTGGGATCTGCTGCGCAAGAACTTCTTCACTGTACTTAACTATACTTCGAAACTCTCTGGAGGTTTGGAATTTTGACAGAATGATAAAAATTTAATGCAAGTAATGGCTGTGTGAGATTATTTAGCTGGTTGAAGTAGGTACAAGTTTCCTGAATTGCTAATTCCGATGAATGCAAAAATTAGCAAATTCGTTTTCTTTCAAAAAAACTGTAACTATAATTTTCAATCTCTTATTTATTTTTACTATTTATATAGTTTGTCTTTTTCGAGAAAACTACTAAAAAGGGTCATTTGCTGACCTGATTATCTGCTCCAAGTAAAGAGTGGCAAAAAGAACATTTAATCTAGTAATAAAAAGAAGACAAGCTCAACTAACAATTATTGTTGGTAACTTTATCTACTATATTAAAAGTAGAGTGGAGCAAAAAATAATGGACATCCCCTGTACGTCCACTACTTAAATTCTGATTAAAGATACGTTTCAATCTACTAGATCTTATGAGCTAGATGTAGAAAAGACAGTTCCGAGCGATCTACAGTGACTCAGCAACACAAAAACCTATATTCTAGGACATGCTAAAACATCAGCAAGTACAAGTCAATCGCGCTACATGTGACGGCAGAAAAAAAAAATAAGAGAGGAGAAATTTATACTAATAAAGTTGTAATAGAGTTTTTGCTAACAAGTGATTAGCAACTTCAGAATTAACGTCACATGAAAAAAATAATCGGTCAAGTGCAAATTGAACTTGCACAATCAGTGTTCCGTACGTTGATTGCTTTTGAAATAAAAAAAATTGTTACGGTGGCATAAAATGATCAGTGACTTCACAAAAAGCACTCCAAATGAGTTTTCAACAAAGTTTGTTTCCAGTCTTTACTGAAAACTGATGACCTTGACATTTTTGTTTTTTATATACCAGATAAATTACACAGCCCCACAAAAAAAAAAGTGGGGTATACTTTTGATGCGATATATCAGATCCGTAGTATTTTTGCCCGCTGATCACGAATCTGACGTCAGAATATCGCCATCACATCCTAATTTTTTTTTCTAACCTCAAAAAATAGGTAAAAATTAGTAAAAATTAAGAAAAATATACTCCTAAAAAATTGATTCAAGCTTTTTCATGAATCCAAAGATGTATTAATATGTATTCGGACACGCTAAGCTAATATTCATCGGTTGGATTAAGCCATACAGTTCTGTTTTCTTTCTAACCTCAATAAATCAGACAGATATAGTGCTTCTCGAATGCAAAAACGAATTCAAATTAAAATTCAACCGATTCTTACCAAATTTGGTACACGGGGGTTTTTTTGGGTTGCTGATCATGAATCTGAGGTCGGATTTGCAAAATTCAAAATGGCGGATCCAAGATGGCGGACAAAATTTTTGAAAACCAACCGATTCCTACCAAATTTGGTATACAGTTGGGGAATCCTCAAACCTGATACGCTTAAACCCTAAACCCTGAAACCTTAGACTCCCACGCCCTGTAACCTCAAAAAATAGACCTCAATACCCTGTAACTTTAAAAATGAGACCCAATAAACTCAAAACCAGGACTTTTAAACCATATACTCTCAAATAGTAGACCCTTAAGCCCTAGAATTGCGAAGGTTAGACTCGCGCCTAACTTTCCTTTTTTTGGCTGTATCTTGTTCTTTTTTCCGCGAATGACCTATTCAAAGGCTTTCTGCCCAAACGCTTTTGAGGACTTGTTTCTCTTTTTAGCGACCAGCAATAGTCCGCTAGCATATGGTCATCCCATCGTCCTTGATACCGATTTTCTATGATTTTCAGATCCTGGTGAAAACGTTCCCCTTGCTCCTCACTGTAGTCACCAAGATTATCTGGGAAATCATCGATGTGGGAGTCCAGGAAATGTAATTTTAGATTCATTAAGCAACCTAATGTTTGAAAATTTTTTACCATTTTCTCGACTATTTCTTTGTACTTAGAACTTTTAATATTTCCCAAAAAGTTTGTTGCGACTTCTTTAAAACTAAGCCAAGCAGCTTTTTCAACTTTATTCATTTTAGTAACAAATAATGAATCTTGAAACAATTTTCTTATTTGTGGCCCGTCAAATACGCCTGCCTTAATTTTAGCTTCAGAAAATTTCGGAAATTTTTTATGCAAATATTTGAAACATGGGCCGTTTGAATCTAATGCTCTCGTGAATTGCTTCATAAGTCCAAGCTTAATGTGAAGCGGGGGAATAAGAACTTTTCCTGGATCTACCAATGGTGGAAACAATACATTATTTTCACCAGGCGTGAACGATTCTCTTGTTGGCCAAATTTTTTTCTTATAATGACGTTCCCTGTCTCTGCTATTCCACAGACATTTATAACAGGGATAAAGTGTAAACCCTGACTGTTGGCCAAGCAATATTGTTACAATTTTCAGATCTCCACAAATTTTCCAGTTATGATCAGCATATTTTATTTTTATCAAAAGCTGCTTCATTTTTTCATATTGCTCTTCCATAACTGTGGAATGAGCAATCGGAATGGGAGCGTAAACGTTGGTATTATGCAGTAAAACTGCCTTAATGCTCCGTTTAGAAGAATCAATGAACAGTCTCCATTCTTCAGGATCGTATGAGTTATTTTGAAATTCATCCATTAGACCTTTTACATCGGTACAATATGAAAGTGACAATTCCTCGTCCATTGTGAAATATTTTCGAAATTCTTCATCTCTGTTTCTATAATAAGAAATCGTAGCTCTGGCTTAAGTAAATGTCTTTTCTTTAAAAAGGAAGCAAGATGCTCTGAACCATCTTTGGATAAGCCTAAATCTCTGACTAGATCACTAAGTTCTGACTGTGATACGAGTATTGGTTCTGGTTTACGGTTGTATGGTAGAAATTCTTTATCTGTGTCACTAGTATATGATAGGTTGTCACTAGAACATTCATTAGTAACAGTGTTTGAATCTTTTTCGACAGTCTCAATGTTTTCGGCATGAACTGATAAGGTGAAATCATTTGTTTCCATAACATCAGCATCAAGTGGTTCAGGAGGCGGAATTAGTTTAGTTGGTCTTGTTACTGTCGAAACATCGTTATAAGTAATAGTGCTTTTATTTTTTCGGCTATGCCTAGATACAACATTCATACAAAAGTAGCAATCATTTTCACTGTATGGTCTATTCCATATTGCTGGTCTGGAATATTTAATCGCCTTCTTATTGATGTACAACATTATTTTGCAAGAACTGCAAATGATGTAGGGAACCCAATCTGTATCCTGGTGCTGTATTTCAATGTTAAAACAATCCTTATATAAGGTTTTAATCTTATCCGTTATCGGTGACCCCATTTTACTCAATACGTGTTGACAGCAAATATAACAAAATGAATCGCTGTTTTTATCGCACTTATGAAAAGTCCTTGTACCGTGAGACCGTTTTTCTTGTAGCATTATACTCTACATGAGCCAAGTCACCCACACATGAAGAGCTACGATCGCTGGATGACGACGGCTGCGGGCCCGCTTTCCCACCCTGACCAACCGCCGATACTGGGTTTCCGAGTCCCTGCATCGTAATTCTCTTTCTTCTACCTGCCATGACGGCATCCAAGCCGTTATCCAGGGACTCTGCCGGCTAGTGGAGTAACACCGTTGCCCACCGTCACCACGTGGAGGTGCCCTGGATGCAGGTAGAAGAATAAAAATCGACCGATGAATTTTCTCGGCGTTCAAAATGGCGCGAAAACATTTGCCATCTTGAATATTGCAAATCCAACCTCAGATTCGTGATCAGTGACCCAAAAATCCCCGTGTACCAAATTTGGTAAGGATCGGTTGAATTTTAATTTGAATTCGTTTTTGCATTCGAGAAGCACTATATCTGTCTGATTTATTGAGGTTAGAAAGAAAACAGAACTGTATGGCTCAATCCAACCGATGAATATTAGCTTTAGCGTGTCCGAATACATATTAATACATCTTTAGATTCACGAAAAAGCTTCAATCAATTTTTTAGGAGTATATTTTTCTTAATTTTTACTAATTTTTACCTATTTTTTGAGGTTAGAAAAAAATTGAGATGTGATGGCGATATTCTGACGTCAGATTCGTGATCAGCGGGCAAAAATACTACGGATCTGATATATCGCATCAAAAGTATACCCCACTTTTTTTTTTTGTGGGGCTGTGTTATTAAAGATAATGCACTCGTAATATTATTATATATATATATATATATATATATATATATTTTACTCGTGTTTTCACAAGCTTTCATTTGATACCTCACTCGAGGATCTAGTAAAAAATTTTTTTTTCACCTCCCAAACTAACCCCTTAAGTTAAAATTTAACTTTCAAAACTACACGGCTCTGATGAGGCCATCAATTCCTATATTATTACTAGATTTCAACTTTCTATGACAAATAGTTTCGGAGAAAATCGGGTGAAACAGACAGACAGACAGACAGACAGACACGGAAGTCATCTTATAAGTGTTCCATAGGGAACGTTAAAAAGGGGTGTTGGTAAATTGCCTCCCCGTAGGTAGTAGTAAAAATGGTCAGATTTAATGAGTTTCAGTTATAGGTAAATTGCCTCCCAAACCTTTTTTCTACCTAAAGGGTATTTCCCGGTAATTAAGGGTAGGTATACAATATATAGCTGATATATAACTTATAATATTTGTCAATTTGATTTCTAAATTCCATCACCAAAGACTCGAAACATTTTCTTAACATGAATCTCAGTATCACTTTAAGTGAAAAAGGAAAAATAGTTATTACTTTTAAACAACTACAAATACAGCTTCCAAACGTGTCCTAAAAAGTTGTGAAAAGCATTGGACTTGCACAAAGAAAACGTGCAAATCTTTCCTTGTTACTCTGGGTGAAGTGGACAACAATATTGTCGTTACAAAACATGTGCAGGAACATTGCCATGACGTGAAGATAGAAAAATTACATCGTCAAATTGTTAATACGTCCTGTAAAAGAAAAGCTGTCGAAGATGTGTCAGAAAAACCCGTCCAAGAAAATCTACCATCAACATTTACTACGTTCGATGTTGCTTATATTAGAAAAAAATATGTACAACGCTCGTCGGAACAAAAAAAAAAAAAAAAAAAAAAAAAAAAAAAAAAAACACCTTGCATTGCCGAAGAGTATTAAAGATACTTTTAAAATTCTGGAAGAGATCAACATCGAAACATCTAAAGGTGAACCGTTTTTACTTATTAACAGTAGAAGTGACCAAATAGTTGTATTGTTGTAAATCACATATCCAGTTTTTGGAAAAGGTCTTACGAATTTATTTAGACGGTACCTTTAATTATTGCCCTCAGTTCTTTTGTCAATTTTTTACTATTCATGGGTGTTACAACGGACATTATATTCCAAATTTTTTCGCTGATGCCTAATAAACGGACGGAGATGTACATCAAATTATTTGATTTCATAAC
This sequence comes from Pachyrhynchus sulphureomaculatus, assembly GCA_019049505.1. Taxonomy (NCBI): domain Eukaryota; kingdom Metazoa; phylum Arthropoda; class Insecta; order Coleoptera; family Curculionidae; genus Pachyrhynchus; species Pachyrhynchus sulphureomaculatus. The sequence continues at coordinate 200,306,805 of CM032446.1, forward strand.
GGATATTTTTAAATATAATTTTGTCAAACTAGACATTTTGGAAGTTGTAATTGATTTTGCATAAGCCTGTTCAACAAATTTGGCCACTAACGAAAATAGTTGGATGTCGGTTTCATCTTTCACAATGTTGGTATCGAAAAATCCAAGAATACGGCTTAACATATTTATATAAAAATGAAACTTCTGAAGTTGGAAAATGGTTACGAATGACATTCGCCCTTACTTTTTTAAAACCGTATGAAGTCAGCGATTGTTTCGTATTTGACTTGCTATTAGTTGCACCCGACTTAGAAAATATTTAAAAATATTCTGATTATTTAATAGACAACTACATATCAGAGGATTCTTTGTTTCCTCCCTATCTTTGGGCTGAAAATTCAGCGGAACTTACCCGCACTACCAATGCTTGTGAATCACACCACAAACATTTTAACTACCCCTTCTACAAAGCTCATCCAAATATTTTTATTTTTAGAGAAAAGCTTAAAGAATTTCAAACAGAAACTTACGTGAAATTACAAAGTGTTCATTTAACTGCTAAAATTCATAATATCAATGTAAAAAATCCCAAAAAATTCAGAATGCATTTTATTAAATGCATATCTTTCCATTTTGGTGCTAAAGAATAATTATTCTATATGTTTGTATGGAATATTATGTAAAGTTTATTATATATATTTGTGAAATATCATCATATAGATTTACACTTTAGTATTATAGGTAGATTTAAGGTTTAGGCTATAGCTTAAAACTTAGAATTAGGTACTTTCTTTTAATTTGTTGTCTACATTTTTGTTCTTCAATGAAATCAAACTTATAAACCATGTTTATTATTTATTAATCGGGACCCAATTTACACATCTATATCAGGTAGCTAAAATTTATGGAAGGCAATTTACCTATTATTTAGAGTCCAGTTTTATCTTGGGGATGCAATTTACACGTACACAAAAATAGAGCACAACGATAGCACTACACTTCTAAAAGCCCGGCGAAAAATCCCTAGCTCCGTGGTGGCGGCCTACAGGCCAGTGCACTTATTTATTAATTTATTTAAGTATATTTGGCTTGGCTTCATACGTAGGTAGTAGTTGTTGCAGAAATGTAATAATGTCCGTGGTAGCACTACCCCATTGTCTACAGAGTGCCATAAAATACAAATGTATGCTTTAGAACTCGGACAACGTTGACGGATATTATGACATCCTCGCCAAAAGGGTAATCCCTATTCAGGCGGTGAGGTGACCGATAAAAAAACTTACATTATCATCACGGGGCAAGTTACGTGTTCCAAATCTTATATTTAACCTGGGTATAGTAACTGATATAGTTATTGCCTAGTTACGTTTAATCCCTGTTAGTCAAAAACGGAAATTTGCAATTTTATTATCCCATCCCTAACAAATAGGTACGGGAATAAATGTAATGTAGCACAAAGTACACATTTAACGACCGCAACGCCGCTTTCCATCAGAAGTTATTACCTCACCAACTAATGTAATATCTGTAAGAAAGCAAATATCCAATATGTTGATGTTTATAAAAAAGATCAATTTTTCACTAAAAAGAGTATTCAAATCTGATCAAAATCTACATAAAGAGCAGACAATTTAAATCAAAAAATAATTTATAACCTTCTTATCTCTGGCAGTTATTATTCTGAAATATTTTATTAGCCCAGATTAAAAACCCATTGCCTTATAATTCTATATTTTATGTCTCTGTAATATAAAGAAAATATGAATATTTTGTATTAATTTAAAGCTCTAAACGTTGGCAGTAAAAACTATAATGTTGCACATTTGTGCATGCTTGCCTGCCGGTAAATCTACGACGTGCTAATTTTTAATAATCATAAATCAGAATCAGGAGCTATAAAAATATCAAATTATATCATTTAAAATAACATTATTATATTCAGAAGTCCAGACATAAAAAGAAATAAATCAATGCAGTGACGTGCAATTTTGAAAAAATAATAATAAAGAGAACTTTTTATTATAACTGCACTTATTTTTTGTTCTGTTTGTACTCGTATGTCAATGAACTTGACTGGTACTGAAGGCGAAGAGCCCAGTGAAAGATCATCGTCTAGATACTTTGTTTTTAAATTAGCAGAAATGCGAGAAATATTCTAGCTTCTTCGGATTACATATCGAATTAATTTTGGGATCATGATATGTTCCGGCCTTTGTGCTTACAGCTCTTCTTCCTGGTTTCTACTGCTGGTGTTGTTGACTCTTAAATATTTTCCTTTCTTTGGCTTCCTAGATATAATCAGTACAGTAGTTGGAAAATATGTACTTTCTTTCTAATGTAATAAAAGACTGATTTTGTCAAATTTCCACTTTATTTAGTTTCACTGAAACTGTATGACGCGTTTCGCTATACTATAGCTTCGTCTGATACAAAATGTGTTGTTACATTTATACAAATACCCTAAGGTAGATAGGTAATAAAATTAATACTATATGCTAATGAATATTGCTGGGAAATTCATTCTGAATAATAATTGTATAAGTTCAGTAAAGGTGAGTTACCATGGGCCAGACAGGTATCTTTTTGTTCATTTAATATGATGTCTGAATTTTTAATTCTATTTATTTCTAAATTTTCTAATAGGTTTAATTTTACGCCTTTGTTTTGTATGTGTAGAATTCTAAATTTATCGTCAAAAAGATGATTTGATTCTGTTAAATGATTACTGTACGCTGAGTCAGTTTTGTTTTTTAAATAGCTTCTTTTATGTTCTAAAATCAGAGTTTCGAATAAGCGACCTGTCTGACCTATGTAACTTTTATGACAAGAACCACGATTCAACTGATACACTCCAGATTTTTTTTGATCTATTTTGTTTTCCCTTTGCGTTTTTAATGAATTTTCCTAACGAGTTGTTTGTTCTAAAAGCTATGTTGATATTATATTTGTTTAAGTGGTTTTTAATTTTCTCTGACGTGTTACCAAAATAGGTTACTTTCTTTCTACTACTTTAGGACCCTCCTTTGATCAAACATCTTGAGAAATAAAACTTGTAATTTCTCTAATAATGCTGGTTCAGTATATTTTGTCAGCTCATTGTTGATGCAGCAGAACTTATCAGTTTTTTAGTTTAAGAATTGCTCTTTTAATTCTATCCTTCCTCAAATACCCATGTTGCGTCACACTTTTTTCGATGTCCTCATTTTCTTCTTGCCGTTCAGTATCGCATATACTGCAGTACTCAGAGCGAAAATACATTTCCCATTCTTTTTTTTTTATGGGTCTAGCATACGTGCTACAGGGAAGCCCTTAAAGCGCTCCAAGAGCGGCATGTGTGCGGAAAAAAGCGATTCACGTTGTTGTTAAATCGCTGTAAATTGTACTCGGTGGGAAACACAGCCCTGGGCAAATTATTCCAAAAGGATGATGTTCTCCATATAAAAGACTGCTTGAAAAGCGGTGTACGCGGAGTAACAAGCTAAACCTCATACGGATGTAAAGTATTAGCGCGACGTGTATTTCTAACGTGAACCGCTCTGGAAGGAATTAATCGGGCTACATCCTTCAAACACTTTCCATGAAAATATTTGTAGAACAGACTCACGTCTTCAACCGTTCTTCGATGTTCCAGCGAATCAAGGCCGCCGGTCAGTTCCGAGTCTCCAATCAGACGAACAGCTTTCCTCTGAACAGAATCCAACAAATGCAGCGTGTGTTTGGGAGCAGTATTCCATAGTTGGTCGAATTTGAGTTTTGTAAAGAATTAACAGTTGTTGTGGAGTGTAAAGCTTTTTGGTTCGAAATAATATTCCCAACTTTTGAGACTTTCTCCTTGCTATGCCTGCAACATGTTCATGCCACGACATATTTGCTCCCAAATTAACGCCCAACAAATTGAGTGACGATGCTAGGGGAATGGAGTGCTCCGACATGACTATGTCGAGTTCAGCAACGTTAACTTTTTTAGAAAAAACTGCCGGGATTTTTGTAGCGTTAAATTCCACTTGGTTACTGTTGCCCCAAGATAGAATTTCCTCCAGGTCTTTGTTAAGTTGAACGACCTCCTGCTGTTTGCGGATATTCGCCTGAGTAGTCGATGTCAGAGCGTTCAAATTGAATGAAGAGATAAGCGTACTATCATCTGCAAAGCTGTATATTGGATTCTCGGTCTTTTCCAGCAGATCGTTAATATAAATTAGAAAAAGAGAAGGAGACAGTATGGAGCCTTGGGTCATACCGGCGTTGATAGTAAAGGTGTTAGAAAGAAATCCGTCGACAGCCACTCGTAAAGTACGCTCTCTGAGGAAACATGAGAGCCACAAACAGAACTTTTCAGATCTACCATAAGAGCGTAGCTTAACCAACAGTTCATCGTGCCAAACACGGTCGAATTCCTTGGATATGTCAAGAGCAACCGCTCGAGATTCTCCAAAGTGTTCATCTGCGTTGTTCCAAACATGTGTGATGTGAAGATCTCCTGTTGATCTATGTTTACGAAAGTCATATTGGTGATCGCTAATAATGTTGAATCCTTCAAGATATTTTAGAAGATGCTAATTGATAACCTTCCATGACTTTCGATATTATTGAAAGCAGTGCGACTGGTCGGTAGTTATTTGGCAAGGTCTTCTTGCCTTTTTTAGGTATCGGCTGAACTGTGGAACTTTGGTTGTTATTTTAGTAGTCGGAACGTATTTATTTACTGTTTTTAGTGTTCCGTACGGAACACTTATAAGATCACTTCGGTGTGTGTCTGTCACGCCCGATTTTCTCCGAATCTAGTTGACATAGAAAGTTGAAATTTGGCACTAATATAGGAATTGATGGCCCTATCAGAGCCGTGTAGTTTTGAAAGTTAAATTTTGACTTAAAAGGTTAGTTTTGCGGGGTAAAATCGGAAGAGAAAAAAAATTACCAGGTGATTGAGTGGGATGTCAAATGAAAGCTTGTGAAAACACGAGTTCAAAAATATATATGATGTAATACTTTGTCTTACATTTGTCTGTATTATTAAAAAAAAAATGCGAAAAATCGCTCTGCCCCCCCTTATTTCGAAAAGTACTAATCAAAAATATTTTTAAAAATTCTGGAATGTTCTCCACAGGTTGTAGATTAAACGAAAATTATCAAGAGTTCATTACCTCTAATAAATAATTTATATGGTATATAAAAAAAACAATAATTTCAAGGTCATCCCTTTTCAACAAAGATCGGAAACAAACTTTGTTGAAAACTCATTTGGGGTGTGTTTTGTGAAGTCATTGATCATTTTATACCTCTGAAACAAATATGTTTATTTTAAAAGCAATCAACCGACGGAACACTAATAGCGCAAGTTCTAGTTGCTCTTGGTCGGTTTTTTTATATTATATCTAAAAATTCAAATCCTACATAGCAGAAACTGATACAATGAATTTGTGAACTCCCCAAATTCTATTTTAAGACAGTCAAAACTATAAGTTCATCCTCATTCTAAAACATAATTATCGGAGACATATGCCTTTAAATCCATTTTCAATGGACCCCTTTTACCGCCATAAACGAGCCATATTAAATCTCTCTCAAGGATCTATAACATTACTTCACCCCCAATACATTTCCAGAAATAGGCAAATGCTGCTTAATATCGATTTATTTTTGACTTTTGTGACATTTGTGATCGATTAGCGTAGGGGGACCTTTAAGACTAATGCATCCATTCGCTGAAAACTTTTACACATATTCCAGTTTTGATCTGTTTTTATGAAGGTTTAAGGTTAAATTTAGAAATTTAGATATAACAGTAATTTATATGTATTAAGATTTGTTTGTTTAGGTAAGAGTTAAAGTAGCTGGGGACGTTTCGACCAAAATGAGCTACTTGGTATTAAAGGATTGAGAAGAATTACGCATTTTCACTGAAAATATCATCGTTACGTGTTTTTTAACAGAAATTAAAAGAGGGAATTCAATGATTGTCTAATATTAGTTTGATCTTACAAAAACTAATACGAGGGTAAATCAAATATAAACCGGAATTCTGCTCTTAACTCTCGTGAAGTATTTATTTATTTATTTATTTACTTTATTTCAAATTACATGCATTTACACACGCGTGCAAACAAAACATAAAATGAAATTACGTCAACATACAAAAAAGGAAATATTCATTAATTTGATACAATTTACATAAACAGTTACATACTTTACATGTTCAAATAATCGTTAATACTATATGGTTCTAAATCTAACAGTCATTTTTTCACCATTTTTTTAAACATTTTTTCAGTTGGCATATTTTTGATTCTGACATCTAATTTATTATACAGTTTAACCCCCATATAATAAACGCTCTGCTTAAATAAAGCCAAACGATGGACTGGACAATTTATATTTGTTGTTCTGGTGTTATAATTGTGCTCTCTTCGCATTCCCAAGCTTTCCTTGAGACGGTAAAAAAACATAAGAATGTTTAGTTGTATAAAGCAAACACAGTTAATATACCCCTTGACTTGAACACACCCCTGCAAGACTGCAAATAAGGCATTCCATTTAAAATTCGTAAAAGCCGCTTTTGAATGATGAAAATACTTTGGGCTTTCAGGCTTGACGCCCAAAATATTATACCAAACCTCATTGTTGATTCAAAATTTGCAAAATACAATGTTCTCTTTGCAGGCTCAGATACAAACCTAAGACAGAAACAAATTTTATTTAATTTATTACTAAGAATTCAATATGTGCTGACCAATCTAGGAATTCATCTATTTTCAGGCCTAAGAACTTTGTGTTGCTCTGGCATGGGTACTGATTATTGTCTATGTTGACAGCTTCAGGTTTTTCTTTTTTATTTAATTTAGTTCTAAAAAGGATCATATTAGTCTTTTCTTTATTTATTATTAATTTATTTGTTTCAAACCAACTGCTTGTTTTCAAGAAAAAATCTTCTGCCTTTGTAATCCGATCGATTACTCGTTTCGCCTTGTCGGTCGATTTTGTGGTCAATGGCACCATATCAGAGCAACAGGTACCAGTATCGACTGAGCACTTATTATTATCAAGCTTTTAATTCTCGCAAACGTAAAACCTTTGAAAAGTTTATGACTAGCACAAGAAATTTTCCTGAAAACGGTGGAAAAGTCATTCTCGCCGGCTTCGGGCCAGCATCACGGATATGACATTAAGGCGATTAATTTTCTCCATAAGCGACGTACCATTAACGCTGTCTACTACTGCCCACTCTTCCATCAACTTTTCGTTTATCGACCCACATAGTTGTATTGACTCGACAAAAATTGGATCAAATGCACTGGAAACCCTTGGAACACCCACCCTACAGCCCAGATTTGTTGCCTTGCAACTTTTATTTGTTTGGCATTTTGAAAGAAGCGTTGGGAAGCAAGCATTTCGAAAATGACAAAGCCGTCGTTCGTGTGTAATTCTAACCTGCTTCATCTTACGTTGACGGTATCAAAAAAACTTCATTTTCGGTGAGAAAAATGTGTTTTGAGTAGGAAAGACTAAGTAGAAAAATAAACCTTTTTCATTATTGTAAAAATAAATTTCTTAAAAGAGAATTCCGGTTTATATTTGATTTACCCTAGTAATATGAGGATTTTAGAGAAACAAAATTATGTTATGAAAAACACTAACCAAGTATTCATTATAAACTTTTGAAACTGACTAGATATAGTTGAATAGAACGTTAAAACTTATAGTTGGTCATGCAGTTGTGTTGTGCTTTTGATTTTGCTATTCAAATAACTAAATCATTGTGTCCAGTTGTTCGATTCTACGGTGTATTTTATGTGGGCAACTTGCTGAGATTAACGAAGACTGGAGCGAAAAAAAATCAAACTAACAGATTCCTAGGGAGGCCTTCTACGTAGAAGCGACACGTTGTTACCATGGTGAGAGCAATTTTCGAAGTATCTACGGCGCCATTGAGTTACAGTGTAACGGATTAGAGAGCAACTAGTAAAATTTAAAAATTGTCGAAATGTTCAATTAAAACTATTTGATTGTAACTTCTTAGTTGACACTCAAAGATCTCTGATCACAATACATTCCCACACTATCTTAATCTTGATTAATAAATTTAAAATGACCCTATTTTATGATCTACTAAAATATATTTTTTTCATCTATGCACATTAAAACTTTGTTAATACAGGAATATCATTTATAATTTATCACTATTTTGGTATTGTTTAGATAAAAAATATTATCTAAAATTTGTTTTGAAATTGTTAAAAAATGCCATTGACAATGTTTCTTGTCAGTGGTTTTTATTTACTTTTTGTTCTCACGAAACTCTTGCAGTTTCTCTATGTCATCAACATCCGTCAGCCATCTTCATCCACTGCTGGATATAAGCCTCCTTTAAGAACTTCCACTGATCTGTGTCCTGAGCTGTGATAACTCAATTTCCTGCCACTCTTTTAATGTTATCGCTCTATCTAGTTGGTGGTCTTTTGTCTTCCCTGGGTATCCGTTCTATTAATCTGTTACACTATCGGTTATTATCATCCCTGTGGGCTAAATGGCCGGCCCATCTCCATTTAGATTTTGACATTTTTTGGATAAAATCTCTTACTTTTACTCGTTTTCGGATAATTACCTTTGTTATTCTATCTTTCCTTGTGATATCCAGCATAGCTGCGTTATATGCGATTATCGGCAAAACACAATGTTCATAAACTTTCCTTTTTAAGCACATTTGCAAATCACCCTGCAGCGTCCATCCCAAATCCACACGAAGGTCTATCTCACGGGTTTGGTTATCTTTGTAAATTGGTAATTCATGTCCCAAATACTAATAATTTTGGACCTGCTCCACCTCGCTTTCATTAAATTTTATTTTATTGTTCGTAATTAGATTAGAAATAAACTTGCTTTCCTAAAAATTAATATTTACACCAATCTTTGCTGATATTACTTGTACTCTATGTAAGCATGGTTAAAATCGCTGTAATATAAATGGAGAAATATTGTAGATACGAATATCTTAGTATATTTTCTCTAATGAATATAGTGACAGTCTTTAATAGCTTCCAATTAAACCGAAACTGGATTCTAAACTATTTAAATAAAATTCTCAGTATATTCCAACTAATGTTATTAATAATTTTATATGCAGAAGTGTGACAAATGCCATTTTTTCAATGTCAATATCTTAGAAACCGTATATTTAGACCCACAACACGATATAACACTACATTTAGAGTTCTAAATACGAGCCAAAAACGATATAATAGATAGTTTATTACGGTTTCCTAAGGCAGCCTGTATAAGCAATAGTGCTTCTACATTATTAATTTGTCCACTTCCTACAATCTTTATAAAAATAACTTTTCTCCATCCCCCACAGAACCTGAAATATACTATATATGTATTTAATAACTTATCGCTATGAAGGATGATTGTTAGACGACACACACTGTATATAATAATCCGTCGCTGTCTCTGAGACCAAATTATCAATCTACATTCTTTAAATGAAATCTAAAACCGAGCCTAGTGGACTGATTGTTTTGAAAAGTCATTGCGAGTTACTTTAACTGATGCGTCCCCTATCTGTGTCTAAATCCAAATTAAATTTAATTGATGTTAATGAAGTTATAACTACAACACGATCGCGTTTGTGTATTTAGTACAGGACAGGATTTAACCAGATTATGTTATTTAATGATACTATGAGGTCACTATGAGCATCCAGGAATATTCCCCCTCTGTCAAAATTTTTACTAAAATATGAAAGTGAATTATTGAACGGTGGAATTATTACTACAATTTTCACCGTAACTTTGCAGATATGCAAATATTCCTGATGCGTCTTATTTACATAAAAATAACCTTATTTTGCTGGAAAAAACTTATATAACTATCGCTGTTTTAGATTGTTATTTTTGTATTCTATACTGGTTTCTCCTGTCACTGATCAGTTAGCGAGAAAGAAAAAGTATCTCATAAGAAAGTTTAATTTTAAAATGTAGTAAAGAAACAATTCGGTAAATAACAAACCAGATTCACTATAAGAATTGCAACGTATACAACCATACGAGGCTCGTTCCAAAACTTCTGGGTCTAACAAAGAAATTGCAACTACTCAGTATATATCACCACTACACCAAACACTTTATTTTTGCACTCGACGCGCCCATACTAGCTTCATCAGGAGTCAATCATCGCTCCTGATGAAGCTAGCATGGTTAGCGAAACGCGCGTCGAGGGAAAAAATAAAGTGTTTGGTGTAGTGGTGATATATACTGAGTAGTGCCCTTGTGCCAAAGATTCCACATCCCTAACATAGTAAAGAAAATGTGAGATTAAAGATTTTTTTTTTATTTTTCTTCATTATTCGAAGTGAATCTTCGTCCAGCCAGACATTTTTAGTTTTCGGTACCTATAAGATCACTCCGGTATCTGTCCGCCTGTCTATCTGTTCGTCTGCCTCTCCATTAATCCGTCTGTCTGTTCGTCTGCCACATCTGATTTTCGCAGAAACCATTTGACATATAAAATTGAAATTTGGTACTAATATAGGAACCGATGGCCTCATTAGAGGCGTGTTGATTTGAAATATAAATTTTTACTAAAGGGGTTAGTTTTGGGGGGTGAGATCGGAAGTAAAAAAAAAAAATACCAGGTCGTCGAGCCCGTAGCAGTTAAACCTTTTAAGTATTTTATAACAGCTTGCACTTCAATTTTATCCATTTTTTGAGAAAATAATGAAACTTTATTTACAGATCGTTAGCAAAAATAACTAATTACATATATATGCAAATTGACAACACGCCATCTAATAGATAACACTTAACAAATATTGTAATAATTTCGGTTATCTTGGCGCCATATATGTGTCAGACCGAGAACTTTTGGAACGAATCTCGTGTTTTAAAGGCTTTTATAAGAAAATTTGTCTTTAAGGCCTTTGGCCAAGCAGAAAATATAACAGTTTTTAGAATTTTAACACAATATTCTCTCTAATCACAAAAAACAACGAATTTTCTGGTTATAGTCTCATAACTTCAGTTGGCTTACTGGTATTTTTGTCACCATTTTAAAAGTTAGGAAATTTCAGTGAATGAGACACTCATTGTATTTCAAACTACTTTGATAATTATTTCTAAAAAATAGTGTAACCTAAAAGTAGACTGTTACGTTCCTAGCACTCTTCTAAACGAGCGGTGAAATTATTAGGTGGGTCGTTTCTGTGATAGCTGTCATATCTTGCAATGCTCTTCTAAATTTATTAAATAAAACAGACTCACGAGTGTTGCGGATTCCTATTATCGATTAGGACAGGAGGAACAAATCTTACGACCATCACAAATGTAGTAAATCAGAGCGCTATGGAATATTTGCATGACTTCCGATTATGAGCTGCATTACGTCCAATCTTATTTGCAGTTTTCAACATAGACTACATAAGTTGTTTTATTAGTTTCCTGTTACGTATATGCTTACTAATTTTCTTTGTCCTCTGTGATATTTAATATTCTTCTGAAGTCATTCGTTTTTTTTTTTTCATCCTTAAGTTTGTTTTCTTTATCTTTCGCCTTCAAATGTAATTTGCACGAAAAAGAAGAAGTTAGGATTTCGCTCGTCTCAGATCTTTATTTGTGAAGTTTACTGTTATTGGGTTATAAGCGATAAAATTTCAGATTCTAAGATATTTTCTAAAATTTCAGAACTAAATTTTTAAAATACATATTCTCCTATTACGTCCACATTTAACCTTTACATATTTTAAATATATTTCACTTTGTTACCCACCGCAACAAAGACCTGGAAGAAATTCTATCTTAGAATGACAGTAACCAGTGCGGTAATTTAGTAGTTAATGTTACTAAACCCGACGTAGTTGTGTCGGGGTACTCCATTCTTTTAGCATCGTTACTCAATTTGCTATGCGTTACTTTGAAAGCAAATGTGTCTGAACATATTGCGAGCATTGTAAAGAGAGTTTCTCAAAAGCTGAGAATATGTTTTGAGACTAGAAAGCTTTACACTCCGCAACAACTCTTAATTCTGTACAGAGTTCAAATTCGCCCAACGATGGAATACTGCACCCATGTTTGGCGTTCTTCTCTCAAATATACATTGCATTTTTTGGATTCTATCAAGAAGAGAACTGTTTGCCTCACTGGAGACCCAGAACTGACCAGCAAGCATGATTACTTGGAACATCGAAAATTGACGACTTTACAAATATTTTCATGGAAAGCGTTCGATGGATTTAGCCCGCTTAATTCCTCCCAAAGCGGTGCATGCTAGGAATACACATCCCATTAATACTTCATACCTGTATGAAGTTTCAACTTGTTACTCCTTGTATAACACTTTTCAAACAGTCTTTTATATGAAGAATATCATCCTTTTGTAATGATTTGGCCAGAACTGTGTTTCCAACCGAGTAAAACTTCTAGCGCTTCAAGACCAGTGTGAATCGATTTTTCCGCACACGTGACGGTCCTATAGCGCTCTAGGGATTTCCCTGCAGCACATGTGTTATGCCCATAAAAAACATTAAATGATATATATACAGTGGCGTGCAAAAGTTTCCGGCCAGTGACATTTCGTACTCTAATTTATTTAAAAAAAAAGACTAATGATTTTTAGTCATTATGAGATGTGAGTATGAGATAAAGGAAACAAAATAATATAGTAATAAAGTGTTTGTGAATATATTTATTATTATTATTCTTATATTTATATGTGCAAAAATTTCCGGCCACATAATATACATTGCCGCAGTAGGACGTTCAAAGACGTATTTATAAATAATAGCGCGTTGAATGTTCACATTTAGTTCATAAAAAGTCGTGGCTGCATAAACGTGGCTCGGCATATGCAAATCCAAATTCGTGAGAGAGTACTAAAATTTTCAAAAGAAGGAAAGTCTTCTCGTGAAATTGCTTTCATCATATATATATATATATATATATATATATATATATATATATATATATATATATATATATATATATATATATATATATATATATAGTTTTCGTAAAGGTAAAAGAATTAAATTTATTTCCTTCATTTTTCTTTACAATCCGGTCCTGGGTAATAGTAGGCAAATTGTTTTTATAAATTAATTGGCCAGATTTTATTATGTGTCGTGGCAAGAAATGCACAACTGGCAAACACATGCCAAGAATAACCGGATGTGCCGTGCCAGCGATTAATTTGATGGAATTCATATTGAGATCTCTTTGTATGCCTATATACCTAAAATTTTTGTTTTTGTTAATTTCATTGTAAAATTTATAAAGGATAATACGATAAGTAGGCTGTTAGAGGAGTCGTTGCACTTATATCATAATATTCTTGGATTGGAAGAATCTAGAAATTAAATTATTTTTTACTATTTCCAACATTATAAGGAACTCTGCTCCATTTTTAGTGTTCCGTACGGAACACTTAGAAGATCACTTCGGTGTATGTCCATTTGTCTGTCTGTCTATCCATCTGTCACACCCGATATTCACCGAAACTATTTGACATAGAAAGTTGAAATTTGGCACTAATATAGCAAATGATGGCGTCATCAGAGCCGTGTAATTTTGAAAGTTAAATTTTGACTTGAAGGGTTAGTTTTGGTGAGTGAAATCAGAAGTGAAAAAAAAATTACCAGATCATCGAGTGGAGTGTCAAATGAAAGCTCATGAAAACACGAGTTCAAATATATATATATATATATATATATATATATATATATATATATATATATATATATATATATATATATATGTATATATATTTATATATATATATATATATATATATATATATATATATATATATATATATATATATATATATATATATATATATATATATATATATACAGGGTGTCCCAGTATTCTGTGTACATAGAGTTACTGTGGATTTCTGGGATGAAAATATGACAATTTAACCCAACTTACCTTAGTCCAAAAATTCGTAATTTTTGAGATACATGGTGTCAAAATTATACTTATATTTTAGTTTTTCTTAAGTAGCTTTCTTAATAATTGTACTATTGGTACAAGATTTGGTGCTAAGGGGTTTTTTGACATGAGAAATCGAAATCAGCTCACAGTTTTGTTGTAAATTGTAGGGGGGGGCCACTTATTACACTCTGTATACTTTTTAATTGTCATAACTTTTTTTATACCACTCTGTTTAATATTTTTAATTAAATATTCGAATTCTCCGCCTTCTGGTGTCTAAAAAAGTTCTCTTGGTAGATGTTGCTCCGAGCAACAGTTTCTGAGATAGTGGGATGTTTGTTTCCATTTTTTTAATTTCATTGTCAAATTTGCAAATGCATTCCTTCACACGTTTTTTCACATTGTATAATTACTTAGTAGCGTTCAAAAATCACTATGGCAATGATGTAAGATATCATATATACTATGACTTAACATTAATACTGACAGAAAGTAATTTTTGACAGATATTAAACAAGTTTTACGAGTATTAAAGAGAATTAATCCCTTCTCAAGCTCAACAGTGTTTTAAATCTACATTATTATGGAGTACACTTTTGGTGAGCAAACTGATATGATTTTAGTGTTTGGTTTTTGTAACGGCAACGGTCGCAAAAGTACTCGCGTATATCACGAAAGATTTTCTTATCGTCGGACTCCTAAACATCAGAATTTTTCCGATATCGAGAGGCGACTTCGAGAAATTGGACAATTTAAGCCGATCAGGAATAATGCTGGGCCGTCTTCACAAGCTAGAGCACCCGATGTTGAAGAGGAAATCCTTGAAATTTTACATGATAATCTGGAATCAGCACTTGTTTAATTGACCATCAAACGAGAATATTAAAAAGTACAACTAACCGGATCATTAGACAACAAATTATTTACCCCTTTCATATACAGTCCGTTCAGGAACTCTTACCTCCAGATCTTAGATCCCATTTGCATTTTTCACAAATTATTCGAGCCGGCTATTCACACTAAAATGCTGTATAACAAATATGCTTAATAATTATGTTTACACTGAAGAAAACCCACATTCTATGCAACAAAAACAATTTCAACGCGAATTCAGTATTAATGTCTGGATGGGATTTGTCGCAAACTATTTGATTGGGCAGATTAGATTACCAGATCGACTTGATGGTGACATTTATTTGAATTTCATTCGTGAAACTATTCCTGAATTATTGGAAAACTTACCCATTAATTTACGTCGCGACATGCAAGATGGTGCATCACTCTATTTTGCGCGTAATGTTAGAATTTTTTTGAACCAGATAAATGTATCGGAAGAGGTGAAGATGCTTCTATTCACTGGCCACCTCGTTCCCCAGACTTAAATCCATGTGATTTTTTCCTTTGGGATGCATTAAAATCGAAAGTTCAAATCGACAACATTGAGCAATTGTGGAAGAGGATTCAAAATGCTGTTAACTCTTTACGAGATGATGACATTTTAAGAAGAGTACATTTAAATTTCCTGCCACGTATTAATTTATGCACTAACGAAGGTGGCGGCTATATTGAACATTTATTGTGAAACCAATACCTTCTCAATTGAGCGATTAAACTTTTTTCGAATTTATCAATTTGTGGGTAATCTTTTATGCCCTTAGCCATTTGGTTTTTACATTCTTACTGTTGTTGGCCCGTTGGTTTTTAAATTTATGATTGTTGTTAGCCTGTTTACCTTTAAGCATGCTCCAAAATTCAAAGACTATTCTTTTGGATCTGTCCTAAACCTGGATGAAGTGTGAAAGAACGCATTTGCGAATTTAACAATGGAATTAAAAAATGGAAACAAACATCCCACTATCTCAGAAACTGTTGCTCGGAGCAACATTTACCAAGAGAGCTTTTTTAGACAGGAGAAGGCGGAGAATACCAATATGTAATTAAAAATATCACACAGAGTGGTATAAAAAAGTTATGACAATTTAAAAGTATACACAGTGCAATAAGTGGCGCCCCCTACAATTTCCAACTGTAGCTGATTTCGATTTCTCGTATCAGAAAACTCCTTAGTACCGAATCTTGTACAAATAGTACAATTATTAAGAAAGCTACTTAAGAAAAACTAAAATAAAAATATAACTTTGACACCCTGTATCTCAAAAATGACGAATTTTTGGACTAAGGTAAGTTGGGTTAAATAGTCATATTTTCATCCCAAAAATCCACCGTAACTCTATGTACACGGAATACTGGGCCACCCCGTATATATATATATATATATATATATATATATATATATATATATATATATATATATATATATATATATATATATATATAATGTAATGCTTGCTCACACTTATCTTTGTATTATTTTTTTAAAAAATTGCCAAAAATCGCTATCCCCTCCCTTATCTCAAAAAGTACTGACCAAAAATCCCCAAAAATCTGGAATAGTCTCCACAGGGTGTACATTGAACTTTCGATTTTACCCCCCCAAAACTAACCCCTTAAGTCAAAATTTAAGTTTCAACACTAGACTTTTTATACTAGTGCCAAATGTCAAATAGTTTCGGAGAAAATCGGATGTGACAGACAGACAGAGAGACGGGACACGGAAGTGATCTTATAAGTGTTCCGTACAGAACACTAACAAACGGTAATATAAATTTAATTCAAGACATAGAGTTTCACCTTTATTGAAGCAAAACTTATGCTAAAGATCAATTTTAACTAAAATCTGTAACAAAATATTTTCCCACACGACACTATTTTTTTTCGAAGACCCTGTGTATAAAATTTAATTTGTTCGTCTGTCTGAAATGGAAATAAGACTATAACCTGAGAAGGAATAATCTAATATTTGTGCAATTTTCTTTCACGTGTAAGTATGTTATTGGACTATACTTGATTAAAATTGAAAATATCCGAAAAATAGCGTGCATTGCAAATATGTGCATAGTGAAGGCATCATAAGCCAAGTAGTAGGTAACGGGATTTTTTCATGTCCTTAACTATTTCAAATATGCAAATCGTGTAGCCACGTGGGCGATTAAAATAATAACATAGCCAAAATATACAATCGTAAAATGCTTTTTAAGCATGTTTGGGTATCGAAATACGCAAACTAATTTATATAAAAACATTATTCTTTTTGCTTTCAAATCGGCTCTAGGTCGTGACGATTGGCCGTTTTTAAAATATTAATTTAGTCTGGACGCTTTCAAAACACAAATTATTTTAAAATTTATCGATTTAAACAAGCGTGCTTTGTTATGACTGAATTAGTAATATTTTGAGCTCTTGTTCGGCTATAAATTTGTAATAAAATCTGAATTTTATTTCAGTCATGTACTGGTGTTTAAAACTTGAGCGTATTTTATTACTTATTTAGACCGTATAGGGAGTTGATCTTGTAGACGTAAATAAAATGATTTTGTTTTTCTAGTGCAGTAAAAAAGCATTTGAAATGGCACAGTCTAGATACAGCAATATTATGATTTTAACCTCTCTGGGGTATCACCAGGAGTATTGTCTTGGGTTTAAGACCTCGAAAAACTTGCTCTTTTGTTTATAAACAATTTAAGTATTCAAAACGCGTTTTTTGAGCTTAAAATGCGAATAACTCCGGTTATATAAGATTCGCATATAACCTACAAAAATTTAAAAAACTGTTTTTGCCTCTTGTTATAGCAAAAATACTCTGAAATTTTGGTATAAAAATATTGAACCCAGTGGCTTCAATTGAATTTGTTATTTAAAATTTGAATTTCCCGCCATTTTATGCCATTTGGCCCAAAATGGATCTTTCTTTTTTCAAAATTTAGGCTTTCCAATGCTGTTAAAAACATTTTTTTTAGTCATTTTAACCATTTTTTACATTTGTTTATTAATCAAATAAAAACAAATACGTTTTTTTCGGTCATCTTGAAAAAAAATATTGAAAAATTTCTATTGTCACATGTGGTAGAGAATCGCGAGACATTTATTTAAAAAAAAAATCACTTTCGTTAACAATTTTTTTGTCAAAATGACCGAAAAACGCACTTATTATTCGATTAATAAGCAAATGTAAAAAAACGATTAAATTGACTCCAAAAAAAAAAAAAAATGTTTTTAATCGCATCGGCAAGCTGACGTCGAGACCTAAATTTTGGACTAAATGACATAAAATGGTGGGCAATTTAAATTTTAAAAAACAAATTCGATTGTGTCCACTGGGTTTAATATTTTTATACCAAAATTTCAGGGTATTTTTGCTATAATAAAAGACATATTCTGAAAGTTTCAAGTCGATCTTAATCAACCTGCACAATAAAATGAAAAAAAAAAAACACTGAAAGTTTCAAGCCGATCTTAGTCAACTTGTACAATAAAATGAAAAAAAAAAAAAAAAGTTTTTGTTCTGTTTTTTTACATTTGTTTATTAATTAAATAAAAACAAATGCGTTTTTTCGGTCATTTTGAAAAAAAATATTGAAAATTTTTTATTATCACATGTGGTAGAGAATCGCGAGACCTTTATTTTAAAAAAAATCACTTTCGTTAACAATTTTTTTGTCAAAATGAACAAAAAAACGCATTTGTTGTTATTTGATTAATAAACAAATGTAAAAAAAAGATTAAATTCACTCCAAAAAAAAAAATGTTTTTAATCATATCGGAAAGCTAACGTCGAGACCTAAATTTTGGACTAAATGACATAAAATGGTGGACAGTTCAAATTTTAAATAACAAATTCGATTGTGCCCACTGGGTTTAATATTTTTATACCAAAATTTCAGGGCATTTTTGTTATAACAAAAGACATATTTTCTGAATGTTTCATGCCGATCGGTTCACTTAGTCAACCTATACAATAAAATGAAAAAAAAAACAATTTTTTTGCCTGTTTTTTCAATTCAATAGGTTATGTACGCACTTGAGTGATTTAAGATTAATGTGGATTTGTTGGAAATTTCATTACCAAAAGTTTAGTATTTTTTTTGTCTCGATCCGACTTATATAACCAGAGTTATTCACATTTTAAGCTTAAAAAATGCGTTTTAAAAACTTAAATTGTTTATAAACAAGAGAACACAAGTTTTTGGAGGTCCAAAACTCAGGACTCCTCCTGTATCTAAACTATACCTACCTCATCATTATTGTGATCTTTTTTTATTGCACTATTCGGTTTATTTTGTTTTTTGGCGCTCTTGAATAGAATAGCCGAAATTAAAAATTTTCTAATTTTCTAATTTTTCAATTTATTCGTTTTTTTTCATGGAAAACAAGCAAAAAATGCGTCACAAGTAGGCTTTACACATGTGAGGTATGTAGAAAACTAGCCAATGTTTCTTAGGTTTACATTTAAACGCCATCAAACATTAAAAGTGGACTAAAACTAAGGCGACTGTATATCGACGAGTAACGATTTGGTTGAATGTAAGTGTTTTCATCTAAAAGAGTAAAATTCTTGTGCATAGGTTTAGCTAACAGAGAAAAAATAAATCAACTTATGTTCATATCAGACAGCTAAATATTTCTTTAAATTTGTGTTTTATTTAATAAATTATATATGACCACATGTAACCTACTATTAAAATTAGCAAATATAAATAACAATACAGGCCCTTATCGTGGATGGCAAACAAACTCTATATCTTCTCTCGAATTAGGTTCATTTTCGCCGGTTTTACTAGCACGTCACGTGCGACCATTCTGATTTTTAGCGGTGTCGTATGGAAGCCGATACAAGGTAATAAAAGAGCATTGGAATTTTGTCTAGTGTTTTCTACTTATCCTTACCGCTCTCATTTAAATTTCTGATAGATTGTTGATTTGGCAGCAAACGAAATATACTTTGTCTATTATTTTTTAATGTATAGGAAAACAGTGGTTGTACACTGTCGCCAGATTACCTAAAATTTATATTCTTTTTGTTTATAGGCCCGATTGCTTGTTTATTACTGTCTCCACGTATTTTATGGTAAAACGGCTGTTAGTGCAACGATTTCAGAGTCAACTTATCCCTCATCTACCTACTAGTCATCAGTCATTCTATTCATAAGTTTGTGTTTTTTTTTCAGTTTCTGCTTAACATTTAGTCATTTCTCTTCTCTACTTTGCATGTTCTTTCTATTCAATAAGATTTTTCCGCTTTACTGCGCACTGTTTTCATTTTTGAGGTTTCAAGTATTTGTTTCATTTCTGATGTTTAGAGTCGCTGTATAGGTTAAAGTAGTTCTAATTCTCGTCTTGTGGATTCGAAATTTAGTTCCAATTTTTACGTTTTTGTTTCACTTTCACCATATGGCATTGGTTAATTATGCAGTTGATTTCGTCATCTTTGTGACTTAGTCTCTTACTGATTTGACGATATTACCATAACTCGTTTTAACTGTGTCGATAATTTTTTTAATGGTTTTTTATTGCATAATTTTTTTGGTCAATAATAGGCTTACATCTTATTATTACGGTTACTTATGCAAATATCCGCAGACAGCAGGAAGAAATTCTATTATGAGGTGAGAGTACCTAAGTAGAATATAACACTGCAAAAACTAGGCAGTTATTTTGTCTCTTGTTTTTGCTGCCAATACTCTCATTTCAAAATTTTTAATGTTTTTCCAAATTAATAAAATAACCTCTGACGATCGTCTTCTTTATCTGCTATCAGCATGGAACTGTCAGCATAATATAATATTTTTATTTCATTCTCTTCGTCTACGAACTATTTTTCATTTTCTTTATTGATTTCTAAAT
The DNA here is from genome assembly GCA_019049505.1 of Pachyrhynchus sulphureomaculatus. NCBI lineage: Eukaryota > Metazoa > Arthropoda > Insecta > Coleoptera > Curculionidae > Pachyrhynchus > Pachyrhynchus sulphureomaculatus. The sequence goes on from CM032446.1 coordinate 200,327,447, forward strand.
AAGGCATAACCTCTTACTTCTGTTATTGACTGTTGTTATAACATGTTTATGATTGATTGCTTATTCTAGCTTAATCTAAGCATTTATACTAGTGATCCTATACTAACTTAACCTAGGAAATGGGTTTATGTAACATGATTGTGTTCTAGCCTAACTTAACCTAGGACTTATGCTAACTTAACCTGGTTTTACAGTCTTCTGTCATGGTGGGTGGGAAGGACCATAATCTTCATCCTAGAGAGGGTCTGAGGGTCTCGGGAATCAGTTGTAGACACGCGGAAGGATTTGGAAGGCATCTTTGATGATTAGGTTGGGGTGCTGGGACGTCTTGTCCATGGACTTCAATTGGGTTTTATTCATGCGTGTCTTTACGGTTGGCACACCGAGGTTTCTGTGTATTTGATTGTTCCTCATTGAACATGGAGCTCCCGTAATCATCCTCAGGACCTTGTTCTGCACTGCCTAGAGTGGGGATCTCCTTGTCTTAGAGAGCTGACACCATGTTGAGTAAGCGTACCTAAGACTTGCCTTTACAATGGTACTGTAGATCATGAGTTTTGTTTTAGTTTGCAACTTGCTGAAGCGATTTATAACTTACCCAGCAGTTGCTTAGCTTTCTTGGTGGCAATGCAAACCTGCTCCTTCCAGACGAGCTGCTTGTCGTACTGGATACCCAGATAATTGATGGTGTTTGCCCATTGGATGCGGGAGCCTCTTTATGAACTAATTTAATAACTTCATCCATTTCTACATAGAAAAGTAATGCTCTCAAGAAGTCTCCATGGTTATTTCCTCTTCATACTGATATGGGCGTCGTGGGTTCACCATTTATTTTAGCTATGATGTGTTATGTCTTCTAGTTCGTACTGGATAGAAGGTTTTTTGTAACATTGGCCTATTTTATTTTACCGAGTCTTCGGTAATTTGCTTTGATAAAAATGGCATTCGTACAAGACCACTGTATTCCAAGCCTCTGTTATCCCTCCGTCAGTACAAGGTCTTGTTGACTTTGTTATTATTTTTATTGTAGGTTTTAGAGTTGTAACTGGTAAGTTTATTCTTCTGTGGCTTAATAGTGTCTCTTCATCTTTCTTTTCGAATAGCAAAATTATAGTGATTTTTTCGTTAACCTGGAAATTTATTTTGGGTTTCGTTGAGTCAATTTTCCCAGATCATATTTAAGCAGCTCATTAGCAATAGAGTCTTGATTTGAAATTTTTATATATTTAAGTTTTAACTGATATTTTACGACGTCTTAGATAAATGACTAATAAATTACACTGGTCAACACAAGTCTTGTTTCCTTTATTTTTTTTTCTGTTATTGGGTATTTCTATGGCCCTGACTATGAAAAAAAATACTGGGAGATTGCTAACAGCTTTACCTTTTGAAATATACAGTTTTATTATTTTGCCAAAAAAATACAAAAAAATAATACATTATGTTAACAAAATTTCTATTGAACACTAGCAAATGATCTTTTATAAGATTTCCTTGAATGAACGACTTTAGGTAGATCTCGTTGCAAACTCCAGCAGTAGTCTGCCATCATATGTGAGTCTCATCACCCCGGATAACGCTCTTCCATTGTCCGAAGATCCTGATGAAATCTTTTACCCTGCTCCTCACTAAAATCACCCAGATTTTGTGGAAATCGGTCTAAATGCGAGTGCAGGAAGTAGATTTTTATGCTCATGTTGCACCCTAGCTCTTGCAAGTTCGATAGCATGCACTCAACAAGCTCGACATGGTCGTCAGATTTCTTTTTGCCTAGGAAGCTACTCATAACCAAAACAAATGAATTCCAAGCTTTGGATTCGACTTCAGTCATTGATTTGACAAAATTAGGATCTTTCACGAGTTGCCTAATCTGTGGCCCATCAAAAATACCAGCTTTCAATTTTTCTGAACTTATTCCTGGAAACTTGCGTGAAAGAAAATTAAAACATTCGCCACTTTTGTCAAGCGCCTTCACAAACTGTTTCATTATGCGAGTTTAATATGAAGTGGTGGAAGTATGATGCGGTCTCGGCTAACTAAAGGCACGTTTATAACATTTTTTGTACCAACTTTTAGCTCTTCCCGCACTGGCCAAACTTTTTGTGACCAATGGTGTTGTTTGTCACGACTATCCCAGAGACACATGAAACAAGGGAACTTTGTGTACCCCCCTTGTTGACCTAAAAGAAAGTTAACCATTTTCAGATCAACACAAGTGACCCATTTGTGGTCTTGATACTTAATTTTTTCCAAAACCTTAGAAACATTTACGTATTTTTTTTTTAAAGTCGTCGAATGTGCAATAGGTATAGATCCGTACTTGTTACCGTTATGAAGCAAAACACACTTTAAACTTCTTTTTGCTGCTGTCTATGAAAAGACGCCAATCACTAGGTTGGTTCTGTTTTAATCCCATCTGCTGCAAAATACCACCAACATCGTTACAAAAAACTAAATCCTTCTCTTGAGAAAAATACGGTAACAGATTTTTTTCTCGGGTACGATAAAATGTAATGTTGGTTTCCGGAGTAAGCAAATTTTTTTCTTTTAAACGAGATGCTAAAATTTCAGAAGCTTCTTTTGGTAAGTTCAGATCTCTTACTAAGTCATTTAGTTCTTTGTGATTAAATGGTTGAGATTTTGAAAGGCTACATTTGTAGTCTGAATCAGAGTCTTCACTTGATGTATTTCGTTCGGGTTTACAGAGATTTGGATCATCAGAAGATTTAGATGTGCTGGGTTGTACCTCTTGTGATTTTAATTGAGGTCGTTGAGCAGAAGATAAGTTAGGATATGACCACTTACTTCGATTTCCAGGGTTAATTCCGTTTATTTTCACAACGCAGAAGTAGCAATCGTCATGATGGTTTCGAGGCTCTCGCCAAATCATGGGTGTTACGAACATTATTGCATCTCTTTTTCCACTGGACCATAACCGTAGACATACCACACATTTCTGGCATACAATATGAGGAACCCATGGCTTGTCCTGATTACACAATTTTATTTTAAAGTATTGATGATACGCAGTTTTCACAAAGTCCGATATAGGTTTTCGATATTTTGCAAATATATATTGACCAGAAATATAGCAAAAACAATCGGGATTAAGCACACAACATCTTCTTGACGAAGCCATATCTAAAACAACAACAAGATATATTTTAGTGTCCAATAAAAAACGAAAATCTAAGTAAAAATAGTAAATGAGGGTAGTTAGCTATAACTCAAAAACAAAAGCTGTTAGAGAAAAATTGTTGCCATATTTAAAAAATACGCGTCAATTTGAGATAGAAACAAGAAAAAAAAATCACAGGAAACAGGCAATTTTCTTTTTTTTTTGTTGACCAGTGTTATAAATTAAAATATTAATTCATATTTTAGGAGCATCTACGATTTATACATCGGTAGTTGTGTGTTTAAACATTATATTTCATATAATATCATAAATATAAGTAATAAACTATGATTCGAATATTATGATGTTTAACCATATATTTATCATAACAAAGTCAGATTTTGTTCTTGTTTTGAAACCTTGTACAAACATGTTTGTACAGTTTTATTTGGCGATTAGTAATATAAAAATTAATGCTACATTTCTTCATGTTTTTCTCTTTTTCAATAAGAGAATGTATTCAAAGAGGTGTTGTTCATCTAGTTAAAGCGTTACTTGAAGGTGGTGAATCTCCGGGAAATATTGCAGAAAAATTTCACAGTTAATTTATAGTACAAAGAATTAGAAAAAAATTATAGTTTTCCTACTTCAAAGAAAGGTCGACTTAAAGTATTGTCTCAAAAAGACTTAAAAAGAGTTATACGGTATTTGGGGTCAGGCGAAGTTCCTTCAGCTTCTGGAGTGACTATCTTTTTGAGGAGACATATAAATAAAATCCTAAGTAAGTGGACTCGGCGTCGAATACTAAATCTTACGAGCTGTTGAAAAGAAACCATTTTTTTCTAAAAAAAATTTTGGAGTTCAAAATTTTTTTAGAAACAAGCATGTGCTTTTAACTTATCATTGGATGTAAGTTAATCGGTTTGAGGAATTTAAAATTAATAGATGCTCAATCATGAACGCCAGTGAGGTTGGAAAAGAGAAAAAGAATCATTGCAGGCAAAGGAATTCGTCCAAACTGTAACGCATGGTTCTGATTACGGCCGACATACAAAATTAAAGGGAATATGAATAAAGAATAAAATTCATAAACTTTTTAAAACTGCATCAGGTAAAATATTTTTGGGAATGACACTAGTATAAAGCAAAACGACAGTCATGATCATTTTTGTCAACAAAAAAAGGAAAACCAAGTTTAACAGTATTTGTCCAAAGCTTGCATATTTAGAAGTAAGAAGTATGAGGACTGAATATTGTTGAATACCTTCATGGAAACGTAATTGACTACTGCTTAACCATTAACGGAAATACAACATGGCATAAGGCAAGTTAAACCGAAAATAACAAATATTACTCTTTACTATACCCTTTCTTCCCTATTTAATCGGATTTGCCTATCAATTCTATTAACCCTTGTCTAAAACCCCACAAATATTTTAAATATCGGCCGTAACAACTCAAAACACAGTACACATTTCTAATGCAGTTTACCTACCTGAGTTAATTGACATAGAAATTACCTGGTAGGTATAATCTTCTAGAAACTAGTTTGGTTTTGTGAACTTCGTGTCTTTTATAATTTTTAATATTGACTTTTCTAATTTTGAAGCTTCATTTGATGTCTTTGAGATCTTATAAAACTCTGAGTAATATTGTAGGTATCCTGTGCTACACCATCTTGTCCAATATTTTCGTATTTCGAACCATAATAAGACTTATTTTACTTCCTTTGTTGAAGTTGATTTATCACTAATTTATTTTGAATTTTTTAAAATAATATTTCAAATGTACCCTTCTTTTTTTTACAAAATCATTACTCTTCTTGTTCAAATGCTATAAAAAGGCCCTAAAACAAATATAATTAATGATATTAATCTTGTATATAATCACGAGGATCTTATTCGTCATTTAATTAGAAAACAAATCTTAAAATCACAATTAATTGCGAGCAATTCGGCAATATTAGAATTATTAATATTTGAACAGGAAAATACTAAAGCAAAATTATATTTAAATAAAATGGCACTAAATTAATATCACTAACCAAACATGAGAAACCAAAATTGGCTGACAATAGTTGTCAATGACATTAACTCTTTTTTTAACAAAGCTTCCGTAATATTTGTTTAATTTCTTTAGGAAAAATAGGAGTTTCGTGTTTTTGTGATGAAATGTAAAGTTTGTTTTTAGACACGTGGATCAGTATCAGTGATCTCTATTATTATCCGGATTTGGTGAATTTTCACTTGAATATTCGTACGCAATGCACAAAAAACCAAAAAATCATTAAAACTAGTCAATAAAATCGCAGTTATAACAAGTTGTATCTCGGGATGACGTCAATCCAATATTAAAAACATACCCGCCCTTTACCAAAAACATACAATACATAATTGATTAAACAAACTGACCAGTTCTCTAAAAAGGAATGGATAGTGCACTAACCATATCAGACGTTATTTATGGTTCCCGCTAGTAAATACTAGATAAGTTAAAAATATAGCTATACAATTGGAGTAGTCTATATCAAAAATAAAATATATGATGATTGCCGCATTAATACATTATTTAACAAAATACTCTCAATTAAAACCAACTATCACTTCAAATCGGTTTTAGGCAAGTCCCTTATTGAAATTTAATACCCCTCCAAATGTTCTAGCACCAGTACTACAACAGAATCAAAAATCAATCCTCTGCGCAAACTAAATTATAAACTATTAAGTCGATTCTATCTACCTGCACCGATATATTTTACTCGGAACTGTCAGGATAACTATTCTTTAATGCATTAGAAATTTAGTACGCCACCTACCGACCCCTTATCCCTCTTCGAAAATATCTAATTTAGTTTGTTATGATATTCCATGCAGACCTTTAGTGTTGTGATGGTGACTTTCTAAACAATTTTTGTTTCTTTTGAAAGATCGCGCGTGCCGTGACGCGAAACATTTGACAGTTTTTCACTTTTGACAGATTAATTAGTTGTTTTGTGGCGCGTAATTTAATTTTTTAAATAATATTGTTTTAAAGTAAGAAGATATAGTGCGTGCTTGATCTATTTTAAGATGTCCCTAAAAACAGAAATTACAGAGGTGAGTTTTTCCAAAAATTAGATTGGCATTGTGTTAAAGTAATTACATAACTCTATATTTGTTTGTCTGAATAGATGATATATATATATATATATATATATATATATATATATATATATATATATATATATATATATATATATATATATATATATATATATATGAAATAACCGGTCAACTACAAATTGAACTTGCACAATTAGTGTTCCGTACGTTGATTGCTTTTAAAATAAAAAATGTTGTTACGGTGGTATAAAATAATCACTGACTTCACAAAACACACCCCAAATGAGTTTTCAACAAAGTTTGTTTCCAATCTTTACTGAAAACTAATGACCTTGAAATTTTTGTTTTTTTATATACAAGATAAATTATTAAAGGTAATGCACTCGTGATAATTTTCGTTCAATCTACATCCCGTGAAGAATGTTCCAGAATTTTTTCAAAATTTTTTGATCAGTACTTTTCGAGATAAAATTTGGGGACAGCGATTTTTCGCAATTTTTTAAAAATAATACAAAGAAAAGTGTGCGCAAGTATTACATTACATATATATTCTTTACTCGTGTTTTCACAAGGTTTCATTTGACACCACACTCGATGACCTACTAAAAATTTTTTTTTCACTTTCGATTTCACCCCCCAAAATTAAGTCAAAATTTGACTTTCAAAACTAAACGGCTTTGATGAGGCCATCAATTCTTATATTATTACCAAATTTCAACTTTCTATGACAAATAGTTTCGGAGAAAATTGGGTGTGATAGATAGACAAACGGACAGACAGATAGACACCGAAGTCATCTTATAAGTGTTCCGCACGGAACACTAATTAATTCGAATTAATAAAATAATATTTGGTTTCTTTACCAATCTTTGACGTTATAATTCTTGTGACCAAAGTAATTTTATAAAATTTCACCGGTTTAAGCTGATTTGTTTTTTTACTGAGCGATCTGAGGCGCGGAAAAAATAATTGATTTCTGACAGTTAATTCATTGTTATTATTAAGTGCAGCTTTCTAGAAAATTTTGATTTATTTCCATAGTTATCAAAAATCAGATGTATACAATATAAGTCGAATTTAGGCCATCTGCTGGACTATCTCCAAAACTCTGTTTTGTTATCATTATTTTTTAACGTGTAAACAATCCAAAGAGTTGTTCATAAAGTAATTGACATATAGTTGACAGTGAATCTGAAGTGTAAGGTCAAAAATTGGGAGAACAACATAGTGTAAAATAAATGTTCACATTTTTGTGCGAGACAATTATGGAGCAAGATAACGCCATGATTAATTTTTCTTCTAATTCCTTGGCAAGTGGCAGCTCTAATTCGGATTCTGACACTCTGACAGGTAGCTCTAGTGATTCTGCACAAAGTATGCCAAGTTTGGAACCTATCACACCAACGAATATGTCATCGGAAAATTATAATCTCAATCCAAGTTTTATCGAATACAGTGACAAAAATATTTATATTAAAAAGGTAAGATATATAAAAATGTTTACTGGGATTATCTGATTGAAAATTATGCGATTTTATAACATTTTTTGACATTAAGTCTCAGTTTATCAATGTCGAGTTAAAGCTAACTAGGAGTTAGATACTCTGAGCATACCAATCAGCCAGTATTTTTGTAAGTTGCATCCTAAAGTTGTTAACGATGTTTTAACTAAAGCCGCCAGACTTTGAAAATTGGATTGTGGTTGGTAAAATAAGAGAAAACATCGAAATTCGTCCAATACATGCCATAAAAACCGGGATTCATTTTCAACTTTATTTCATTAAAAATAATTTAAAAAGCCAGTTAGGGTTAGATTAACAAGAATTCCCGTTTTCATATTTAGCTTGCTTCACGTCAGTCATAAATCAATCATCAAAAATATATACATTTCATTTTTATCTAAAATAATATAAAAAAATTATATCTGTGTATAAAATTTATTTTATGAGGTGGCACCCATACAAAAAAGTTTTTTTTTAATTTTGCCGATTTATGTCGAATAGAATATATTTATTTTGCTCTTATTTATATTAGAAACTATTGAGTGAACATGGTGCCAGTACGCCTATCAGTGTTAAGTGTCGACTGCGGGAATGATTCGCCGTTTCAAAATAGTCTTGAGATCCGTGAGGTAAATTTAAATATTTAACTGTAGATAAAATAAGAAAACTTTATTAAAAAAAAATAAAAATCGGTCAAGTACAAGTTGGACTTGCGCAATTAGTGTTCCGTACCAGGATTGCCGTGAAAATAAAAATATTTGTTTGTATAAAATGATCAGCGACTTCACAAAACACAGCCCAAATGAGTTTTCAATAGAAGAAATAAGGGCCCAGATTACAAACATGTCTAGTCAGATACTGACTCAGCAGGCTAACCAACCAGAATAAGACAAAAATTTCTATGTTAAGATCCAATATGCATTTTCTCGTCTTTTCTTAATCAAAATACATAATAGTTACAGCATCTCAGCTGCCTAATGCTTGCAGCAATAGCTATAGCTTAAAGCAATAGCTATCAGTTCCGGTTCGATTCACAACTACGAAATAAATCTTTCTCATTTTGGCGGTCAAATAGTTTTTGTATACCAGACAAATCAAACGTAATGCACTCGTAATAATTTTCGCTTTATGGAGACAATTCCCGAATTTTTTCAAAATTTTTTTACCAGTACTTTTCGAGGTAGGGTGGATGGACAGGGGTTTTTGACCATTCCTTTTAAAATAATACAAAGGTAAGTGTGTGTAAGTATTATAGTATTTTTCACGATCTAAGAAAGTGATTTAGCTATACCCATCCAAAATTCAACAAGATTCGAAAGTGATTAATTTATAGTTGTTTAATGACAAGGCATCGTGCAGGGCCGCACTATACCTGACTGTATAATTGTTGGGTTTAAAATTTTATTGTGATAAGACAGTTGAATTTTAATGTTTTATGTACTGAATAATACACAATATAGTAATTACACAAATATATTAAAATAGTGTACAGTGTCCTCGCATACATTTGTTAAAATTTTAGTTATTAATTAATATCTAGTTCAATTTCGCTATCGCTACTAGCTTGCAAATCAATAATAAGTTTTTTACAGGTTGTAAACTATTTATGTTTATGTACATACATCTATATGAGTTTTCAATTTTTTTTGTCATGTTGAATACAGTTTCTGCAGTTTTCAACGGTTACATTTTTGATTTCTGTCTTTATCAACTCAATCACACTACTGTTTAAAGTGGGTGTATTATTGTGAGCACGTATATTAGACTTTATTTTATGTCATATCAACTGCTTCCTTTGCAATTTTATCATAAACATATTCCTTTGAAAAATTGTAACTTTTTAAAACTTCTAACAATTGTTTAACACACGTTCGCACAAAAAGGATTGTATTTCCCTTTTTCAACTGGTGGAACTTGGCACCTTATTCATTTGGCGACTATGATAGGATGCATTATCCATCTCAATACAGCTATTCGGTGGTATATTCGGCATTAATTTGTTTTGAAGCCAATCTTCAAAAACTTCAGCGATTGTATCACAATGATAATACAAGCTGGAATCTGAAATCAATTTGCCAAATCGCTTTCTTAGATCTTGAAAAATACTATACCTAATATAGCTTTTATTTGACACCTTACTCGATGACCTGATATATTTTTTTAAAATTTCCGATTACACCCCTCAAAACTAACCCCATATGTCAAAATTTAACCTTCAAAAATATACGGCCCTGATTGGGCCATCAATTCCTATATTTGTGCCAAATTTCAACTTTCTATGTCAAATAGTTTCGGAGAAAATTGGATGTGACAGATAAACAGACGGACACCGAAATGATCCCATAAGGGTTCCGTACGGACATATAAATATGGTGGCTGAAATTGCCACAGAAGTTGTAATTTTTCCGATTTAAAATAAAGACAAACTAATGAATGTTAAGGATTTTAATAATGACTTATTCAAAACCAGTGGAGTAAAATATTTAACCAAGTTTTTGTTTATTTTCTTAAATAAGCTCCAAGTCCTTATTTTGTCAACTTATGGACTGAACATATTAGCCGTTTGATTTTGACTAACTTTCACTCTTCTTTTTTTCAACGTTTTTTCCTGGACTTGGTTCCTTCCCTAACGACAAATATTATGTTATTTCAATTACTACAAAGAAAGATAAATTATAAGACTTCTCTGCGTATGTCTTGCGTAAAAGTTGGTGACTTTACAAATAAATCTTCCCCATTTTGGCGGTCAAATAGTTTTTGTGTACCAGAGAAATCAAACGTAATGCACTCGTAATAATTTTCGCTTTATGGAGACAATTCCCGAATTTTTTCAAAATTTTTTTACCAGTACTTTTCGAGGTAGGGTGGGTGGACAGGGGTTTTTGACCATTCCTTTTAAAATAATACAAAGATAAGTGTGTGTAAGTATTATAGTATTTTTCACGATCTAAGAAAGTGATTTAGCTATACCCATTCAAAATTCAACAAGATTCGAAAGTGATTAATTTATAGTTGTTTAATGACAAGGCATCGTGCAGGGCCGCACTATACCTGACTGTATAATTGTTGGGTTTAAAATTTTAGTGTGATAAGACAGTTGAATTTTAATGTTTTATGTACTGAATAATACACAATATAGTAATTACACAAATATACTAAAATAGTGTACAGCGTCCTCGCATACATTTGTTACAATTTTAGTTATTAATTAATATCTAGTTCAATTTCGCTATCGCTACTAGCTTGCAAATCAATAATAAGTTTTTTACAGGTTGTAAACTATTTATGTTTATGTACATACATCTATATGAGTTTTCAATTTTTTTTGACGTGTTGAATACAGTTTCTGCAGTTTTCAATGGTTACATTTTTGATTTCTGTCTTTATCAACTCAAACACACTACTTTTTAAAGTGGGTGTATTAATGTGAGCACGTATATTAGACTTTATTTTATGTCATATCAACTGCTTCCTTTGCAATTTTATCATAAACATATTCCTTTGAAAATTGTAACTTTTTAAAACTTCTAACAATTGTTTAACACACGTTCGCACAAAAAGGATTGTATTTCCCTTTTTCAACTGGTGAAACTTGGCACCTTATTCATTTGGCGACTATGATAGGATGCATTTATTCAAAACCAGTGGAGTAAAATATTTAACCGAGTTTTTGTTTATTTTCTTAAATATGCTCCTTATTTTGTCAACTTATGGACTGAACATATTAGCCGTTCTATTTTGACTAACTTTCACTCTTCTTTTTTCAACGTTTTTTTCCTGGACTTGGTTCCTTCCCTAACGACAAATATTATGTTATTTAAATTACTACAAAGAAAGATAAATTATAAGACTCCTCTGCGTATGTCTTGCGTAAAAGTTGGTGACTTTTATATTAATTGGAAATTCGAAGATTTCTTAACATAATTTGATTTTTATCACAGTTCTAGTATCTTTAGGATAATAACTAGCTATTATTTGTTTTTTAAAGGTTATTTGTTAATGACCATATTACTTAACAGTAGTAAGAAATAAATTGTTATACCCCAGAGATATATAAGTGCAGTAAAACATTTAATAGAAAAGAAAATTTAAAAATAAAAATATTATTACGCCTCTTTGAAATAGTTGTAGTATACAAGACCCCATAAAAGGATACCGTGCCTATATCCTTAACTTTTGTAAATGCTTCATTAACAAAACCATTTTATCTTATTTTGTTTCTCAATAAAAGTGTTTATTTTATGAATTGTAAACATAAATATGTAGCCATAATGTACATCAAACAACAATAAAAAAAAAATGTTAATTAAATTTTTATAACCAAATCTGATTAAATTTATGGATTTGAAATGTTAAAAGTGCTGTTAATAACTTGCAATATCAAAAGAATATTAAATACTATTAAATGATATTCTCAAAATTGACAATAAAATGTGATTGCATTTTTATTTATAATCAAATATATAATGTTTATTAATGACTAATGATAAATTGAAATAAAAGAAAATAAACAAAAATTAGGTATAAAGATAAAATTTTAAAGATAATAAAAGTCTCGGAAGATATAAATTGATTTCACTAGTAATGTGGCATTTTATTGGTGGTATAATTAAAACACACAACCAAAGTTGACAAGTCATTCTAGTCTGTACAACTGGGTGAGATTTTTATTAATCATCGTTCGAATGCATTCGCAGGTAGATATTTTTAAATTTATTTTTAAGAGTATACAGCTTCATTTTTAGTGGAACACTTATAAGATGACTTCAGTATCTGCATGTCTGTCCGTCTGTCTGTCTGTCTGTTTGTCACACACCCGATTTTCTCTGAAACTATTTGTGATACAAAGTTGAAATTTGGTAATAATATAGAAATTGATGGCCTCATCAGAGCCGTGCAGTTAAATTTTGACTTAAGGGGTAAGATTTCGGAAGTGAAAAAAAAAAAAATTTACTAGGTCATCGAGTGTTGTGTCAAATGAAAGCTTGTGAAAACACGAGTAAATACGTATATATATATATATATATATATATATATATATATATATATATATATATATATATATATATATATATATATAATGTAATACTTGTGCACACTTTTCTTAGTATTATTTTTTAAAAATCGGGAAAAATCGCTGTCCCCCCCTTATCTCGAAAAGTACTGATCAAAAAATTTTAAAAAAATTCTGGAATATTCTCCACGGGGTTTAGATTAAAAGAAAATTATCACGAGTACATTACATTACAAAACATACACCAAATGAGTTTTCAACAAAGTTTGTTTTCAATCTTTACTGAAAACTGATAACCTTCAAACTTATCTTTTTTTTATATATACCAGATAATTTATTAAAGGTAATGCACTCGTGATAATTTTCGTTTATTCTACACCCCGTGGAGAATATTCTAGAATTTTTTCAAAATTTTTCGATCGGTACTTTTCGAGATAAGGGGGGGACAGCGATTTTTAGCGATTTTTTAAAAATAATACGAAGAAAAGTGTGCGCAAGTATTACATTATACATATATATTTTTTTACTCGTGTTTTCACAAGTTTTCATTTGACACCACACTCGATGACCTAGTAAATTTTTTTTTTCATTTCCGATTTCACCCCCCAAAACTTAAATTTCAAAACTACACGGCTCTGATGAGGCCATCAATTCCTATATTAGTACCAAATTTTAGCTTTCTATGACAAATAGTTTCGGAGAAAATCGGACGTGATCTTATAAGTGTTCCGTACGGAACACTAAAAAAAATCTGTGCGTTGTGACTTGTTGGTACTTCTGGAAGCATTCAGGATATATTAAGTTTCAATAATTTGTTAATTCATATTTTGGGTTATTTTTTTGTTTGCTTTTTTTGGAATTTTCTGGGGTAGCTGCCATGGTTGATTTTGTTGTTATAATGCTTTCCTTAGATGCTTGTTTATGTTGGCTCCAGTATGATGAGGGAATGTTTGGTGTCTATATACTTTAAAATAGGGGGTATATTACACTGCCAAAGTTCTTTCGTTTTTGATACCATTCCATATCTTCCTTAAAAAGTGAATAAAAATTGGAAATTATTATAGTGGTTTTATGAAACGTGTTTGATAATATTTGTGTAACTTTATCAACTATAACATCTACTATAGTTGAATGTACTTTGATCCACAAGAAGTAAACCATGGTGTTTTATTTTTTATTTATATATTAAAAAATGTATTGAGGGATTTATTCTTAGTAACATTAAATATGGTTTAAATTGTTAAGGGCAGATTGTGAGCCAAAGCATATTAATATACAGTCTATCAAGTAAGAACATGTCCGTATTGGTATATGTGATTCTAGCGATTCAACAAAAAATCGGTAGAGGGAACCTTTGTCTACGGCGCATTTTAGCAAAAGTATCAGTCGATCTCGAACTTTCGTCGAAATCACTGAAAATAAGTCACTTGTTTGCGCGTCGGTTCGAGGCAGCCTTTCTTTGTTCCCACCCATAGGGACCTAAAATGAAACATTCTGCGGCCGTTAAATATATTAAAAAGTCGGTATCGTTTGTGAAGAAGTGGGTAAATCATTTTAACAAGACGAAAAATGTCGGCAACTGGCCAAAACGTGGCTCGGTAGTCAAAGTCACACCAAAAGTCAAAAAACAAATCGTGTCTTTGTTTTTAGGGGACCCGAAATTGACACTGCATCGAGGAACGGCAAAATTAAGAAAATCGGGTTTGAATGTGTTCCATAAGACCATTCGGCAACATCTTCGTGCTCATAATGTCAAATTTCGAAGCACGTTGAAGAAACCTTTACAGGGCAAAAATCACATCCCGAAGCGGCTCGATTAGACCCACGATAAGATACTAAATTGGCCCTCATAATCGCCAGATGCCAACGCTATTGAAAACGTTTGGTCTCTTGTAAAGAGAAGGCTCACAAGAAATACTCTGAGGGCTTTGACTCAGTTATTTCGCGAGATTCGAAAAATTTGGAGATCATTGCCGCGCGAGTATGCAGAAAATCTCGTTGACAGCATTCCAGGCGATTATTGATGCAGGACGCGATTGGACAACTTACGCGTACGACGTAATTACGCTATTGTTAGCACACCAAAGAATACATTGATGTCAAAAATTTTCTCAAAACACATTTTTTCAAGAATAAGTCACGATCTAACTTGACAGACTGTGTGTTTTTAAATTTAAGGAAAATGTCCATTTTAAAGTATGATATATAGATACTACTTAGGTAGAAGAATGCTTAGATTTTCATTTAGCCATTAAGCGTCTTGCTTATAGGACAGTTAAAATCTGCACGTTTAATTTCTTGCTTAGAGTCGTCTGTATAAATAGCAACGTATTCGGGATGTTTCCTGAGATGTTCATTAAAACTTTGGTTCGTTAGTAATGTCTCACTGGTGTATTTGGGAATATTAACTTTTATTTGTGTGATTAGTGCTTGATATTCCAGATTATATTTACTTTCAGGCTGACTAATTATCTTGTAATAAGAAGGTAATATTTTCATAGGCTTTAGCTCATGGCGCTATATGCTCGTTTTCCCAATAAAAGTACATAAAAATATTCAAAAATGTTTTCAATTTTTTTCTTAAAATAAGGTGTTTTTATATATCTAGTTTTAATAAGTATTTTTTAATTTCACAATGATACATTCTAAAAAACATAATATTAAATTATACATATGTAGTCAATACATTCTGTATAGATTCAAGTCCTAACAAACAAGATCAGTAGAAAGCAGGATAGGCGCGCTACGAAGCGAATAACGGGGACTTACTACGCGTCGAGCGAAAGTCACATAAACAACACATTATTGTTAATATTTTATTTACCAGTGTTCAACCTCTATTCACTAAGACGTTATTATTTTGAATCAAGGGTGTTCTTAATGTAATCAACCCCTAAATTTTATTGTCTTTATCTGTGGAATTTGCAGTTTTTGTTTGACGTAACAACTGATTATTTAATGGTAAATAATATTACGGTAGTCTAGTCCACTTAAAATAATATAATCTACAATTTCAGGTTTTCCTTTAGTATTTTTATTTTAAAATATTTAAGACTCTCTATTTATTTTTTTTATGCAAGTCACTTATAATTTTGGAAATATTAAACAGATCTCCACTGATTAATGTAAGATTTTTGGGTTATTATAATCGACTGGTTGGTAAATTTGAATATTGATAGCAATAGTTAAAAGATTTTCATGTTCGATAGATAGATAAAGTCTATATCTCATTTTCCTTTGGAAGATATCGTGTTAATCGTGTTAATAGGCAGTTTCTGCACCCCTCATACATCCCGGATAAGTCGGAGTCATCCTCCACGTTTAACAACGTCTTAATCTGCAGATGAAAATTGCAACGAGGAGATAAGTAATCATTCAATTTCTGCCTTTCTAAACCGCGATAAGGGAATTAAATAACTTCCACACTAATGTAATCATTTTGGTGCTTTTCTGTTTGCCCGATTTTTTTCCGAAACTATTTGACATAGAAGGTTGAAATTTGGCACAATATAGGAATTGATGGTCCGATCAGAACCATGTAGTTTTGAAACTTAGCTTTTGACTTAAAAGGTTAGTTTTGGGGGGGGTGAAATTGGAAGTGATTTTTTTTATCAGTCATCGAGTGGGGTGTCAATTAAAAGCTTGTGAAAATACGGGTGTCTCCTCACTTATGTCGGAAAGTCAAAAAATTTTTAAAAAATTCTGAAATATTCTCCACAAAGTGTAGCTTGAGCAAAAATTATCACGAGTGTATTACGTTTGATAATTTATCTGTTATGAAAAAAAACTATAAGAACTACGTTTCTTGACGTATGGTAGAGGTGACTGTAACCGAGTGGCGAATCGCTCTTGTACCTCATTCGCCGTATGGAACACAAATTGTGCCGATTTTTTTTAAACCGAGCCTAGTCTTTCATGCATTAGTTCGGAAAATAAAATTTTCTCTACAATTTCTTTATGGCATATGATTAAAAAAGCCAAGTATGAATTGCAATAATAATACTACCATGCAATGATTTCGAAGGCGAGACATTTATAACAACCTATCAGTGGATTCTTGAAAACTTTAATATCGCTTGCTATGGTATATAAATATTCCAGTTCTATGGTTTTAATGATGCGATATACTACATCTTCTAGTTGTACTGAATAAGAACGTTGACCTATTGTAGCCTGCCGATGTTTTGGTAATTTGCCTTATGATAAAAATAACATCTATGCAAAACCTCCGCGATCTAAACCTCTGTTGTTCCTAAGTTATAGTTAACATCTCTAGGGATGATTTATACACAAATTTTTCCTTATGGAGAGAAGTAAAAATGACCAATAGTTTATAGATTGAATAATATGTTACAAAGGTAAAGATGAAATTAATTTATTGTATAAGTTTTAGGAATTCGCTTAATTTATGAAATAACTCACTGCTAATTCATTAGTACAACGCAATATCATAATGCTACCTAATTAAAACAGAAACTGACCACTAAATCAGATCCCACACACAGAGCCTAATAAAAGCTAAGCCAAACAAGCTCGGAGTTATGAAAATAATAAAAAAGGACTTAAATTAAATAAACTGGGCATTATTCTAAAAATTCAAGAACCTTTTAGTTTTACACTCAACACATTGTTAATAAACTTTACATATAAAAAGAAAAACAAGATCCTTTATCTTTTTTGTCTACACTATCTATTAGCATCATGGTGTTAACTAGTACCTAGTTGAGAAATGTGAAGTTTCTTGAGTCATTTAATGTGCAAGGCGATGCGTAGGTTTAGGTTGGTCAAGTCTACTAAATATAAATAATTTTACAAGGATAAATATGAAGTGGGATATCGGACGAGACTGTCAGTAAGTTTTGATTTTGTATTGTAAGCGCAAGAAGTCTACAAATAATGGACAATCTGAGCCTGTGTCTATTATTCACCAAACTAGGCATGTGATATTTTGCTTCATTTCAGAACTCGTCAGCTAGTCCAGGTGAAGATGGTAGTGTTGGGTATCTTGAAAACACAATTATGGCAGCAACAAAGATTTAAGCACTATATATCAAAAAAAAATACTGGTAGCCAAGGAATGTAAACGCCATCTCATGCGAAAAAAGCCGAAGCTTTTAATAGGAAAGCATGAAATGTTTATACATTTTTCTTGCTACGTGTAATAAGCTCTTACGTTAGATTACTGAGTATGGTCCTTTTCGATTTCGCAACTTTGTAAATATGAGAATAAAACTACTAATATGGGTCTCTAGTGTCCCTGTTTAAATTACTATTACAGTTAGCGTCAAACTGGCGATAGCGGTAAAAAAAACCTTTTTCCTGACCGTCTTTGTGCGGTTTTGTCTCAAATGGCACGGATGTTTGTTGGCTACCAATATCTTGTGAAATATGGTTCCGGCATTTTTACTGTCATGAATAAGCCCGAAAATTTAGCGAAAAATAGCATGGCCCAGTTTAATGGGTTTACTCAGTGATTTCATATATTTTTCTTTTCATTTTCTACGGACGTTAAATATAATTTTCGTTTATACAATTTATGGTAATAAGTTGTTCTTTATTATAGTGAAATACATTAGAACACTGTCACTTGTTTCAATCACAAGTTCCTAAAATTATCGGAACACAAGAAAATAATATATATATATATATATATATATATATATAATATATATATATATATATATATATATATATATATATGTCATTTTTAGTGTTCCGTATTGAACATGTATGGGACCACTTCAGTGTTTGTCGGTCTGTCACACCCGAATTTCTCCGAAACTATTTAACATAGATAGTTGAAATTTGGCACGGATATAGGAATTAATGGTCTAATCAGAGCCGTGTAATTTTGAGAGTTAAATTTTGACTTAAGGGGTTAATTTTTTGTGGGGGGTGACATCGAAAGTGAAAAAAAAATACCAGGTCATCGAGTGGGATGTCAAATGAAAGCTTGTGAAAACACAAGTTCAAAAATAGATATGATGTAATACTTGTGTACACTTGTCTTTGTATTATTTTTAAAAAATTACCAAAAATCAATGTTTCCCTCCTTATTTCGAAAAGGACTGATCAAAGCGTTTTTGAAAAAGTTCTGGAATATTCTCCATAACGTGTAGATTGAGCAAAAATTATCACGAGTGCAATAACCGAGTCGCGAGTCGCTCTTCTACCAAGTTATAATTTTATTTTATTTGTTTATAATTAAATAAATGTTTGGGTAGTAGTAGTTTTATTACTAGATTCTAGATTGAGCTAGATTGATTTATTGATTTTTCGGTAGCTAAGATGGTATAACTATTATACATTATTGACTAAGAAAAAACGTGAAAATACATTTTGGACCTTAAGATGTCAGGGACCTAATTAATTTAGCCTAGGTAAAGATTTTATTTATTTAGAAGCAATCACGTTACGAAGTACCAACTGCCCAAGTGCAACTTGCACTTGATCGGTTTTTTATTCTATTAACTAACCTTCAAATGTCTTTGAGCCGCTCACGACCTGTGTATATGTGTTTTTTGTATAAAAATATTTGAGATTGTCATGAATTTTAATAATGTTCTATATATATACATATATATATATATATATATATATATATATATATATATATATATATATGTATATATATATATATATATATATATATATATATATATATATATATATATATATATATATATATATATACAGTCCCTGGCCAAATTATTAGACGCAGTGCAAGATTTCATGTAAAATATTAATTACCGAGTGATATTGTACCGTTTTATTATTTTAAATTGATTTGTTTTTTATTTTTATATTATCCAATCAATTACCTATTTATTTGACATAAATAAAACAGCATTAATTTAGAAAAGCATAAGTTTATTAAGTTTTAAAGAAAAGTGAAATTAATGTTAGTAAAAGTCAATATTTAGTTGAGCCACCTTTAGCCGCTATCAAAGCTTTAATTCTGCGCGGCATGCTATCAATGCAAGATTGTACTGTCTCCTGCATTTGAGGATGATGATTCCACACATGAATAATCTTTTCTAGGAGCTGGGTTTTGTTGGTAATCACATCTTTAGCCACTTCTCTTTTCATCAGCTCCCACACATTTTCAATGGGGTTCATATCAGGGCCAATCCAACAGAGGGATATTTTTTTCTGCCAAAAAAGCTTTAACAGACCGAGCAGTGTGGCAGGGAGCTCCATCTTGCATGAAAGTGAATGGTTCTCCATTTGGAAACCATTCTCTGAGCTGCGGAATCAACCGATTTTGTAATACTTCTTTGTACTGATCTTGCCTCATTATTCCTTTGACGACGTACAGACGTCCAGTGCCCTTGCCGCTGATGACTGACCAAATCATCACTTTGGTGGGATGTTTAACCGTCGGGACGACACAATCAGGATGAAACTTTTCTCCATGACGACGACGCACATACTGAGCTTTATTCTGCAAAATTTCGAATGTGCTTTCGTCACTGAAGCAGACCTGTCAAAAATAGGAAAAATATATAAACTTCCATGTTTATTTGCTTTATTTAACTGAAAAATGATAATAATGTATCAATTATTGATTAAATTGCTGTACCTTACCGATCTCCAGAAGTCCACATCTTTGTCTTGCCATTGTTTGGCCCACTTCAGGCGCTTTGCTTTCATTGCAGCTGTTAACTTGGGCTTCCTGGCGGGGCGACAGGCATTAAAATCTAATTCTTTTAATTTTCTTCGAACAGTGCGCTCAGAAGCATTTACGCTAGCATCCTGGAGTTGTGATTTTATTACCTTTGTGGTAGCAAATCTGTTTTCTACACAAATTTTCTTCAAACATCTCTCTGACCGTGGAGTGAAAATTGATTTTCTACCGCATCTTTTCTTTCTTTTCGGGCTTAATTCCTTCCCTGACTCAATTTTCTTTTTTATGCATCGTACACTAGCTTGAGAAACCTCCAATCTTCGTGATATTTCTCGGTTTGTAAATGTTTTCGCAATCACAAGGGCCTTAACTTCAGCTTTTTTACGTGGTGAAAGATCGCCTTTTCTACCCATAATGAAAATAGTCCAGTTACTTTTTTAAAACACACTGCATACAAAATAAACTAATAACTGAGTAGTATAAAACTGTTAAACAAACAATCACAGTCCATAAAGCCACAGAAACACGTCCGTACCTGACTCGATTCCGATCGCGACTGATACAGGTTTGTACTTGTTTACGTTCATGTATCACTTTGTCAACACAGTGTTGCCATATGTTAAAAATAAATACAAATATGTAGTCTACAACAATTCTTTTAAATAAAAATCAATAATATTGTAGTTTAAATATACCATTATTGCATAAAAACTCTTAAGAAACATAAAATTACTAAAAAAAATACAGTGCGTCTAATAATTTGGCCAGGGACTGTATTTTTTTTAGTAATTTTATGTTTCTTAAGAGTTTTTATGCAATAATGGTATATTTAAACTACAATATTATTGATTTTTATTTAAAAGAATTGTTGTAGACTACATATTTGTATTTATTTTTAACATATGGCAACACTGTGTTGACAAAGTGATACATGAACGTAAATAAATACAAACCTGTATCAGTCGCGATCGGAATCGAGTCAGGTACGGACGTGTTTCTGTGGCTTTATGGACTGTGATTTTTTGTTTAACAGTTTTATACTACTCAGTTATTAGTTTATTTTGTATGCAGTGTTTTAAAAAAGTAATTGGACTATTTTCATTATGGGTGGAAAAGGCGATCTTTCACCACGTAAAAAAGCTGAAGTGAAGGCCCTTGTGATTGCGAAAACATTTACAAACCGAGAAATATTACGAAGATTGGAGGTTTCTGAAGCTAGTGTACGACGCATAAAAAAGAAAATTGAGTCAGGAAGGAATTAAGCCCGAAAAGAAAGAAAAGATGCGGTAGAAAACCAATTTTCACTCCACGGTCAGAGAGATGTTTGAAGAAAATTTGTGTAGAAAACAGATTTGCTACCACAAAAGTAATAAAATCACAACTCCAGGATGCTAGCGTAAATGCTTCTGAGCGCACTGTTCGAAGAAAATTGAAAGAATTAGATTTTAAGGCCTGTCGCCCCGCCAGGAAGCCCAAGTTAACAGCTGAAATGAAAGCAAAGCGCCTGAAGTGGGCCAAACAATGGCAAGACAAAGATGTGGACTTCTGGAGATCGGTAAGATACAGCAATTTAATCAATAATTGATACATTATTATCATTTTCAGTTAAATAAAGCAAATAAACATGGAAGTTTATATGTTTTTCCTATTTTTGACAGGTCTGCTTCAGTGACGAAAGCACGTTCGAAATTTTGCAGAATAAAGCTCAGTATGTGCGTCGTCGTCATGGAGAAAAGTTTCATCCTGATTGTGTCGTAACGACGGTTAAACATCCCACCAAAGTGAAGATTTGGTCAGTCATCAGCGGCAAGGGCACTGGACGTCTGTACGTCGTCAAAGGAATAATGAGGCAAGATCAGTACAAAGAAGTATTACAAAATCGGTTGATTCCACAGCTCAGAGAATGGTTTCCAAATGGGGAACCATTCACTTTCATGCAAGATGGAGCTCCCTGCCACACTGCTCGGTCTGTTAAAGCTTTTTTGGCAGAAAAAAATATCCCTCTGTTGGATTGGCCGGGTAATAGCCCTGATATGAACCCCATTGAAAATGTGTGGGAGCTGATGAAAAGAGAAGTGGCTAAAGATGTGATTACCAACAAAACCCAGCTCCTAGAAAAGATTATTCATGTGTGGAATCATCATCCTCAAATGCAGGAGACAGTACAATCTTGCATTGATAGCATGCCGCGCAGAATTAAAGCTTTGATAGCGGCTAAAGGTGGCTCAACTAAATATTGACTTTTACTAACATTAATTTCACTTAATAAACTTATGCTTTTCTAAATTAATGCTGTTTTATTTATGTCAAATAAATAGGTAATTGATTGGATAATATAAAAATAAAAAACAAATCAATTTAAAATAATAAAACGGTACAATATCACTCGGTAATTATATTTTACATGAAATCTTGCAGTGCGTCTAATAATTTGGCCAGGGACTGTATATATATATATATATATATATATATATATATATATATATATATATATATATTTATTTATTTATATATTTGTCCAGCTTTGTTTAGTCCAGACCAACAAACCGTTGATAGTCAAGTTGGATATTCAATTTATTATTCTTTAAAAATTAAATAAGCTTATTTAAACACACATTTTAATAGAAAACATTTAACTGCCTTAACACTTTAGGTCCTTTGTAGTATTCCGTATACCCATGAATTTTTATTACAGTAATGGGTAAGATATAAAAACCTAAATGACTCTCGCTTATTTTATATTTTCTACTATTTTATTGCCCCTTTTTAATTTAATTTGAATTTTTATTAGTTCTTTTAATTAATTTTTAAAGAATTAATTCGTTTTATTGAAATCATTTTTGGTTAAATATTGGGGTACAATCGTTTAATCTTTGGTAAGATAAGTTGGAACTGCTAATTAATTTTGGGATAAAATCATCTTTGAAAAATAAAAATTATGCCTCGTCCACAATGTATATTTGGTCAACGCGTAAATTTAATTACCTGGCGAGTGCAAGTCGGACTTGCGCAATTAGTCTTCCGTTCGTTAATTGCATTTGAAATAAAAATTCTTGTTACGAAGGTGTAAAATGATCAATAACTTCACAAAACACACTCCAAATAAGTTTTCAACAAAGTTTTTTTCTGATCTTTACTGAAAACTGTTGACCTTGAAATTTCTGTTTTTTTTTATATACATAAAATAAATATAAATAAACTATTAAAGGTAATGTACTCGTGATAATTTTCGTTGGATCTACACCTTGCGGAGAATATTCTAGAATTTTTTCTAAGTTTTTTAATCAGTACTTCTCGAGATAAGGGAGGAGGGACAGCGATTTTTCGCACTCGATGACCTGGTAATTTTTTTTTTCACTTCCGATTTCACCCCCCAAAACTAACTTTTTAAGTAAAAATTTAACTTTTAAAGCTCCACAACTCTGATGAGGCTACCAATTTCTATATTAGTGTCAATTTTAAACTTTCTATGCCAAATAATTTCGGAGAAAATCGAGTGTGACAGACGGATAGACAGACACCGAAGTGATCTTATATCGTACGGCACCCTAAAAATGGCGTTATTACTCAAATGACAGCTATATAACAGTAAATAAAATTCCTAGGAGGCATAAGAACTTTAAAGTCCCCTATTTTATTAGCACATCTTCATGAAGATTCTATACATATAAAGAGATTCTTCTGCTGTCCGAGCCGCCCACTGTTTTAGTTGTGTCAAACTTTCCATTGAATTACATAGTCTTATAGGAAATAATAATATGATTCTTTAGTCTATTATCAACGGAAACTTATTTATGTAATGACACTTTTCAACTGTTATTAGCGTCGCACTGTCAATATGTAACATTCAAAATAATAAATATACACCCAGAGTCCAAAACCTTACAACAATGAAGAAAATAAGGAAACTTTTGTTAATATCCTGTCGGCTGTTAGATGCTGAGTTATAGAGATAAAAGTCTCTTTACGTGGTAACGCACGGTTACAAATAGGTTTGACATAGGAGTGACTTTTATAATTAGTTACTTTCTATTAAAAATTTGGTGTCCTTAGATAAATAATATTCCGACTTGAAGATTAAAATTAAAGCATATAAATAAATGATACAAATTTTTTTTCAAATTTATATTTAAAACATGATCTCGACAAGAATTCTATGTTGTCAGGCGAAAAATTAATTTTAAGTAATAATTAAGGCCATATCTACGTGCATTTAGATTTACGAAGTAATATTAATGTCTGTTTGTCTCTATGTCTGGTATGGTAGTAAGTGTGTTAAAGTTATGTTGTAAGTGTATGGCGGACAAGTTAAAATGTATAAAAAGCAGGAATTAGCATTGCACCTGTATACTATTCTAGTGATAACACGAAGTACTTTACGTTATAAAACACAAAAAAAAGGTTAAGTGCAGTGATTCCTTTAAAAATAAAAATTTTTGTTACGGAAGTAATAATCAGCGACTTCATAAAACATAACCCAAATGAGTTTTCAATAAAAGGATTAAGAACCCAGTACTTTTCGAGACAGGGTTGGTGGACAGGGGTTTTCAGCCATTCTTTTTAAAATAATACAAAGAAAACTGTGCGTGAATATTACATCATATATATTTTTGAACTCGGGTTTTCACAAGTTTATGTTTGACACCCCAACCGATGACCTGGTAAAAAGTTTTTTTTTTCATTTCCGATTACACCCCCAAAACTAACCCCTAAAGCCATCAATTGCTCTATTTGTGACAAATTTCAACTTTCTATATCAAATCGTTTGGGGGAAAATCAGGTGTGACACACAGACGGACAGAGGGGACACTAAAGTGATCCCATAAGTGTTCCGTAGGGAACACTAAAAATACAAGATGAACCACTTGCATGATTGTAAATTATAAGACGACAGGTATTGTGCGTTTCAAATAGAGCAGAGTCACTGGTAACACAGTAACATCCCCTAATTTCGACTTGTTACGAATCACAAATATATTTTTGCCTAATTTGTTTGACGCCATTTCTACATGTCAATTACAGCTTGATTTTTGATCAAAATAAAAACTCCAAATATTTTATACTTTGAGAGACAGAGGTTCTATAGGGTTTCCTATTTCACGATATGTGATGATCATTCAAAGTGAATGGCACTGATGGAAATAAATATAAAGGGTGGGCCATCTATCGGTTAAAATTTGAACCACCGGTTATTTCGAATCTGGCAATACTTATGTCATTCTATTCTGTCACAAAATTCAGTATATTATCTCCACTGAACGAAATGAATCGATTTACGCTTGAGCAACGTTGGGATTTATTGGAAATTTATTTCCAAAACAAAGACAATTGGTCGGAAATTGCACGAAAATGTCGTACAAAATTTGGTCGCAGAGAAGGACCAACAGTGCCCGGTATACGCAAGTTTATTGCTAAAGTTCGTGAAACTGGTTTCATTGTTGATGCGCCAAGACGTGAGCGTGCTCGTACAGTGCGTACACCCGAAAATATCGAAGCTGTGGCTGAGAGTGTGCGTGAGAATCCATCAACATCAACTCGTCATCGTTCTCAAGAATTGAACATTTCACGCACCAGTTTACGTCGAATTTTGCGAAAAGATCTCGGTATGACGCTTTACAAAGTTCAATTGGTTCAAGAGTTGAAGCCGCATGACCATCCGCTTCGTTTTCGCTTCGCTAGATGGGCCAACGAGAAACTGCACGATGATGTCGATTTTGCCAAAAAAATCATCTTTTCGGATGAAGCTCATTTTCATCTTGGCGGGTATGTTAATAAGCAAAATTGCCGTATTTGGGGCTCAGAAAACCCACACGTGGTCTTACAGAAGCCAATGCACCCATTACGAGTGACTGTTTGGTGCGGCTTGTGGAGCGGAGGCATCATTGGCCCATATTTCTTTGAAAATGAGGACGGCGTAACCATTACGGTCAATGGAGACACCTATCGCACCATGATAACCGATTTTTTTGTGCCCGCTCTTCATGATATTGATGTGAACGATGTTTGGTTTCAACAGGATGGGGCAACTTGCCACACATCTCATGCCACAATCGATTTATTGCGTCAAACGTTTGATGGCCGTTTAATTAGCCGAAATGGTGATGTCAATTGGCCGCCAAGAAGCTGCGATTTGACACCGTTGGACTATTTTCTGTGGGGCGCCGTTAAAGAAAAGTGTTATGCCGATAAACCAGAGACAATTGAGCATTTGAAGGCCAACATTCGTGATGCCATTGCCGAGATACGACCACATACACTCGAAAAAGTGCTCGAAAATTGGTCCGATCGAATGGGGTACTGTGAGGCCAGCCGCGGCAGCCATATGAATGAAATAATATTCCATCTCTAACCGGAACAACTGTACTTCACAACAAAAAAATAAATTTGGCAAAATTTCAAACCGTTTTTGTTTTATTGCATTTTTAAATTTAAACTTTTAAATGGCCCACCCTATATAAGTTAAGACCGTGCTATTATGAGTTTACTGAATGAGCAGCCCCCGCTTGCACCAAGTTATGTGTTTATTTTGTTTTAAGGGATTAAATACACCTGGGCGCTACAAAAAGTATGTATAGTTAAAAAATATATTTTAAAGGTTTTTAAGTGAATGATACGATTATATATATTTAGTGTACTTTAAATTATAAGATTTTTTTTTTAAATATGTTCTTAATGGACCACTGATGAAAACTATGGCGCCTCTTTGTCTGCAGGATAACACCACAAAAAATAATCTGATCTTCAAAAATAAAAATTGATCTTGTAAAATAATGTGGTAGTTAAAAATTGTTGAAGAGTTGTTTTTCAAAAATCAAAAATTTACGGTGTTTTAAAGCATGCAGATTTCGACCAAAAAATTTATATTTAATTATTTATAAAAAATTGTCTATTAGAAAAATTTAAAAAAACCTCTCGACATTTTGTAGAAAAAGTAATTATTAAGATTTTAAAAAAAAGTTAAAAAATATTAAAATTTAACTGAGTAATATTGCAGACAGTGTCTGAAAATAGGTAGCGGTCCCAATCCGACGCCAGGTCACATTTAATGCTATAATTTTGTAATAGAATGGAATTTTCTTAAAAAAAAATTTTTGAATAATTCTTAGAAGTTTGGAGAATAAAAATCCATAAAAAAAAAAAAAAAAAAAAAAATCAAATTTTGAAAATTTGCGGTGTATATAACCCCTTAATAGGTAAAAATAGAAAAGAAAACATCTGCCATATAAAAATACAACATTTATTTACATTTATAGATGTTGTAATCTACGGTATATTAAAATAATTATTTTTTTCTTATACAGTCGCCTTGGTAACAAAACAATAATAAACTGTAAAAATTCTTAGTTTTAGATTTGATTATACGTAAAACCATGAAATAATCATAATTACTACGTTTGTCAATATAAAAGCGGTAACAATTTATTGCAAAGATAATTAAATTTTGCTCGTATTTTATAGTGCATACTTATAACATGTCCAATAATTCATTTCGTAAGATCACCACCTTGTGGCATCCATGGTCTTTTATTACATTTCATTAAACCTGACGCATACAATGCTTTTAGTTACATTGTATTTCAACTTCGATGAATTTTGCACTTTATAGTTTTCTAATAGGCTCTTTTAGGTCTTTCTCTTTTTCCTTTATCGTCATAACAATTATTCATTGTTTTTCTTTGTTCAAGTTCTGTCCGAGATGCGTAGCATTTTTGATTGTGAACACCATCTAACTTTTCGCGGAATAGATTCGATAAATAACGTACTGCAAGGGATGAAAACTCCCGGGACTTTTGAAGAAACAATAACCCGATTTCATTTCTCAACATAGTTTCCTTCAAAAGCGGTACACTTATTTCAGCGATCTTTCAATATTTAGACACCTTTCATATACTACGATTTGTCGGTTTCTCTAAAATAAGCCTCAGTTTCCCATTCTACTAATCTCTGGAGCTATCTTTTCAAATTTGGAAGGAGGTAATAATCGCTAGGCTCCAGATCTGGTGAATACGGGCGGATGAGGAAGCAACTCATAGCCCAATTGGTTCAATTCACCTTCGATTTTATGGAGTTGTGGAGTACGGAGACTGTTTTCTGTCATTCAAATGGACCAACAAACCAACGTAATAGTCCCTGGTAATTTTTTGCACCTTCTCAAGGTAGTCGATCAGTATTATTCCACGTGCATCCCAAAAAATACGTGCCAAAACCTTTCCAGCTGATGTTTTTGGAGGCTTAGGTCGGCTTTCATGCGATTCCAGCCACTTTGCGGACTGCCAGTTGGACTCAAGCGTATAGTGGTGGATCCATGTTTTGTGCATTATAAAGAATCGCCTCAAAAACTCCTTTGGATTACGCCGAAATAGTACCAAACAGCGTTCTGAATCTTCGCCATGTTGCTATTTTTCATAGCTTTTTCATATGCAAATATTCATGCAAAATATGGCTCACACGTTTTTTTGATATCTTCACGATATCAGCTATCTCTTTTACTTTAACTTTGCGGTCTTTCAGAACAATATGGTGGATTTTTTTGGTATTTTTTGAAGTGACTGCCTCATTTGATGTCCGGAACGTGGTGCAACATCGGTGCTTGTACGACAGCATTTAAGTGCACTAAACTATCGACATATAGTTGCTTTCGACGGAGCAGATGTGCCAAGACACTTCTTAAGCCATTCTTTGGATCTGGATGTGTTTTTTTTCCCATCAAAAAGTTATGTTTAATCAACACACGAAATTCTTTTTGTTCCGTCGTTTTGCAAAAATCAAACAGCTGTAACTCGCAATCTAACTGATAAAACGTCATATTTTAAACAAATCTTCTTAGAGTTGACACTGACTGAAATTCATATGGGTTTTTTGTTTGTGCTGCCATCTCTCGGAAAGCCTCGGGGCTTTTCACGCGATGTTAGTACAGGTTAGTTATTATTGTTTGTTTATTTTATGTAGATGCATGTTTTTATTCTTTCGCTTGTTTCCTTTTTTAACACAACGTGAAATGATAATAATACCTAACATGTAATGGCAATCAATTCATGTCTTTACCTACTGCCAATGGTACTGTTCAAGGCTCAACCTTCTTTCTTATATTTTCATGCATGCCTATCAATTTCACCCCTCATGTAAACCTAACTTTGGTGATGATACCACTCTTCTACATCGTGCCCTGTTACAAAAACTGTTTTGAAGAGATTTTGGGCCCAACGCTCTGTTGGGGCTCTATTAGTCCAAATGGAGACCCAATACCTTTAATACATATTTAAATTCAGAGAGAATTTTAGGCCTGAATAAACATTGAATTTTGATTGGGTCTGATTGGGCCTCATTGGAACTGCAATAAAATACGGTATTTAAAGAGAATTATATCCTTGTTAAAAGCTGATAACTAAGGTAAAAAATCTAGTGATGAGCCAATATTTGGTTATTTGTATTTACAGGAGTCCTTGTCTCCGCCCTCATGCAGCGTCCTAGTAACATGCTTCACTTGAAAACTTTAGAGAATACATTTTCCACATTACCATTGTTATTTGTTTACATATTCTTTGACATATTTTTTTAGGAGTGTCAATCGTTTTTCCAACATAGCGCTTCGTTCTCGCTGTCTTTGTCCCATATTACTCGTGCGCCATTAAAATTTCTCAAAGATCTATGTCATATCTATAATTTGGCAGCATAAAATTTGATCTACAACGCTTCCCGTAAATTTTGCGGAACTTTTTTGAAAGAAAAAACGCAGTTTTTTCACTCTTAGTGCGCACTTAACATGAGTATTGAGGAATATTAAAGGATTTTAGGGAAAAATGGATTCAGCATTAAAAAATGTGCAAGGAAACACCTTCACAAACCTTAAATTCAATTCAGAAGTCTAACGAGAGCCTATTGAAGGGGAAAAAACGATTGAGAAGAAAAAATATATTTTCAATCGATGGATGCGACGTCTAAATATTAATATTTTTTTCTAAAAATTTAAGTGCTTCATTTTTCATAGGATTAAAAATTTTGCACGGGTAGGACCAAAGAAAATCAAAAAAAAATTGGGCTTGTCACCCTAATATATATTATGGGCGTGTCATTGATCTTCTGCCATTCGGCGACTTGTCTCTTGCTGTCTGTACTATCCCGTTATTTTTTTTTTTGCTATTCTTCCTATATCTTGATTGCATTCTGCTTTTCTTTCTGTTATCCAATGGTTGATATTTTCTATATTAAATACGCGCCTTATGTCTTCACTCTTTTCTCTATCCCTCAGTGGCTTGTTTGTAAATATCCTAAGTATTCTAATTTTAGTTGATTCCAGCATCCTCTGTGTTATACTTGTATCAGGTCTTGTTTCAGATGTGTAAGTCATCACTGGTCGTATTACGCTCTTGTAAAGTCTTGTTTTGGTCTCAACGGAGAGAAATTTATTCCTAAATATCATTGAGGCCTCCCGCTATCCTATTAGCCTTGTTGACTTGATGTTTTATTTCTTCGTCGATTTTTCCGATACTGGATATTTTGATGCCTAGGTGATCGACCTCCATCAGCTGTTCTATTGGTTTATCTTCCACCACCAACTGATCGGCTCTTTTGTTATTACTACTGTCTTGGTTTTTAGTGTTCCGTACGGAACACTTATAAGATCACTTCGGTGTCTGTCCGTCTGTCATACCCGATTTTCTCCGAAACTATTTGTCATAGAAAGTTGAAATTTGGTAATAATATAGGAATTGATGGCCTCATCAGAGCTATGTAGTTTTGAAAGTTAAATTTTGACTTAAGGGGTTAGTTTTGGGGGGTGAAATCGGAAGTAAAAAAAAAATTTTTTTACTAGGTAATCGAGTGTGGTGTCAAATGAAAGTTTATGAAAACACGAGTAATATATATATATATATATATATATACATATATACATAATGTAATACTTGCGTGCACTTTTCTTTGTATTATTTTTAAAAAATCGCGAAAAATCGCTGTCCACCGCCTTATCTCGAAAAGTACTTATCAAAAAATTTTGAAAAAATTCTGGAATATTCTCCACGGGGTGTAGATTGAACGAAAATTATCACGAGTGCATTACCTTTAATAATTTATCTGGTATTTAAAAAAAAAACAAAAATTTCAAGGTCATCAGATTTTAGTAAAGATTGGAAACAAACTTTGTTGAAAACTCATTTGAGGTGTGTTTTGTGAAGTCACTGATCATTTTATACCTCTGTAACAAAATTTTTTATTTGAAAAGCAATCAACGTACGGAACACTAATTGCGCAAGTTCAACTTGCACTTGACCGGTTATATATTTTTGGTTGAAATTGACATATTATATTGTTTTGCTGCTATATAGAATCCGTATAGCAGTCTTTGCCGATCATTCTCGGTGTCAGCCATTATTATCGCGTCATCTGCATAATATACAATTTTCAGTTCTTTGTTACCTATTCTATATTCCTTCTTTTTTAACATTCATCCAGGACAATATTAAATAGCAGAGGGCTTATGTAGAAAAGTATCTGTCTGTGAATTTTCTTTCACGGCTAGGTAGATAATTTTAAAATAACACAGTAGTATCAGTCTATAAATATCGTTGAAAATGATCTATTTACGTTTTTCAATTATATTGATCATGTAACTTTAATCCAGAGTATTCATTTATAAAATAACCATTAACGAAACCAATATCTTTTAAATATTATATTCGAGATTATAGCCAACAAAAAATATTATTACTATTATCTTGGTCAGTGTTTTATGAAACTAATTTAAAAAGATTATTCACATGCCTTTAAATTCATCGATTAATCAAAGATGTTTTGAAAACAATCTAAAATAGCCACTTTTGTAATTATAGTGCCAAAAGATTTTATTAATTACCACAAATAAATAATTCAGAAATGTTGAATCCCTTATTAATTGGGTTATAAAAAAGAATTTAAACTTACATAATATTTTCAGTGACGTGCTGTAAGAAGAAATAAATATTTTAATTTTAATTTGTTTTCGCGTATTATATCCATCATAAGAGAATTGGCCTGGATCACTACTTTCCTTGCCGAAGAGAAGAATTGTATTTGTGAAAACATCATCCTCCTCCAGATTTTTACATTGCTTTACGTTTTAAGGTCTTTAGATCGCAAAAACTTAGTCCCCCATTTTCGTCTGGTTGTCTATCTGTAGGTCTGTTTGTCTGCCTATTGGCACGATAGCGCTATAAGATACCGACTTCCAATTTGGTGTACTTACAAAACTTTAAGTAGCAATGAAAATTGTAGTTTTTGACTGATACCGTTTTAAGGGAAGGGGCGGATGTCAATAAATTTTGTATATTTTTAATATCCATATTTTTTTGAGGTTTTGGTTGAGATAATAAACTAATTTTAGGCATAATTATTTATAATTGAATATATAAGGGGTGAAAGGAATGGATGTGTCAAAGGTGTTGCGTCGTCATAGTTCTTTACAGTTCTTGAAGATGATACATTCATGCTGTTAAATTTTGATCATTTATGGTCAAACATATAAGGGGTTAATAAAGTAGGGGAGAAATCAGAGGGGTTGTTTCATATATATCGTGTTACGTGTACTTTTTAAGATTCCTGGAGTCGACAAATCTAAAAATTGTGTTATCCTTTCATTACTTTCGATTAGTTACCGTCAAACATACTAATGGTTAATGAGAAGGGGGAGGAAGTTTTAGACGCTTTGCCTTATATATAATGCAGTACGTCATTTTTAGAGTTTTTGGACCGAGGAATCTGAAACGTTTTATTTTTGGAAAACTTTAAATTCTAACAGAAATAGTATGCTGGTTTCTTAGGATTCACAAAACCGAAGAATGTTAAAAATCGATCTTGATATTGAGGAGTCCGCGCATCTGCTGCTTTGCTTTATCCCGTAATATTTACATTAATTTTTACTTCCCTTAGAATGAGAGATCTCTATTTCAGCTTTGTTTCTCCAATTTTCTCTTGTATTTGAAATGTCCTTGTTGAGTTTTTCCGTTGCTGCTACTGGGTAGTGCGGTTAACTTATGTTTACTGGCATTGTACTGCGTCTTTATATATATATATATATATATATATATATATATATATATATATATATATATATATATATATATATATATATATATATGTTTCAATAGAGGTTTTCACGGATGGTGGAATATAATACATTAAAATTCCGGGTTTCAATCCGTTCGTCTAACAATGAATTTGGACTACGTTTCGCCAAAATCTCATTTGGCATTTTCAAGTGCTCCCACTGCTGCTACTCGATACTGTGATCTTGCTGCTGCCGCCGCCCGAAGCTAACTGAGTTACCTTCGTATATATATATATATATATATATATATATATATATATATATATATATATATAAATATATAAATATATATATATATATATATATATATATATATATATATATATATATATATAAATATATATATATATATATATATATATAGATATATATATATATATATATATAATATATATATATATATATATATATATATATATATATATATATATATATATATATAAATATATATAAATATATATATATATATATATATATATATATATATATATATATATATGTATATATATAAATATATATATATATATATATATATATATATATATATATATATATATATATATATACGAGGCTGGTTTGAAAAGTCCGTGCAAAAATAAAAACTACTTATGTGTTTGGGGTAAACCTTTTTTATTTTTCGACATAGTCTCCTTTTAGGATTATACACTTCGTCCAACGATGTTCTAGTTTGTTGATCCCTTCCGAATAATAGGATTTGTCCAAGTCTGCAAAATATCCATTAGTGTCTGCAATCACCTCTTCGTTTGAATAAAATCTTTGTCCCGCCAGCCCATTTCTTCAAATTGGGGAACAAATAGTAGTCCGAGGGAGCCAAGTCTGGAGAATAGGGGGGATGTGAAACGAGTTGGAATCCTATTTCCATTAATTTTGCGACCACAACTGCTGAGATGTGTGCTGGTGCGTTGTCGTGATGGAAAAGGACTTTCTTGTGGCCAATCGCGGGCGTTTTTCTTGCAGCTCGGTTTTCAAAACGGTCCAATAACGATGAATAATATTCACCTGTAATAGTTTTTACCCTTTTCCAGATAGTCGATGAGGATTATCCCTTGCGAATCCCAAAAGGCCATAACCTTTCCGGCCGAAGGAACGGTCTTCGGCCTTTTTTGGTGCAGATTCCCCCTTGGTAACCCATTGTTTAGATTGTTGTTTGGTCTCAGGAGTATAGTAATGTATCCATGTTTCATCCACAGTGACGAAACGATGCTTAAAGTCCTCCGGATTCTTCTGGAACAGCTGCAAACCATCCTTGCAACACTTCACACGATTCCGTTTTTGGTCAAGCGTGAGCAATCGCGGCACCCATCTTGCGGATAGCTTTCTCATATCCAAATGTTTATGCAAAATATTATGTACCCGTTCAGTCGAGATGCCCACAGCACTAGCAATCTCACGCACCTTAACTCTTCTATCATCCATCGCCATATCATGGATTTGATCAATGATTTCTGGAGTCGTAACCTCCACAGGCCGTCCAGAACGTTCAGCGTCACTTGTGCCCATATGGCCAGTCCGAAAATTTTGAAACCACTTATAAACTGTTCTAATCGAAGGTGCAGAGTCACCATAATGTTTATCAAGCTTCTCTTTAGTCTCCTGAGGCATTTTGCCTTTCATAAAGTAATGTTTTATCACCACAGTCACGAAATTCTTTTTCGTCCATTTCTTGAAAATCACTCGACTTCCTTGATTCACGCGAATGCCAAACACAAAGAAATAGACCAATATGGCTGAAACTTGGTGTGCGTTCATTCAAGAGATGCTACTAACTAAACATGACATCGATACGCGCCGGTGGTGCTATCTCTCGGACTTTGCACGGACTTTTCAAACCAGCCTCGTATATATATATATATATATATATATATATATATATATATATATATATATATTTATATATATATATATATATATATATATATATATATAAAATATATATATATATATATATATATATATATATATATATATATATATATATATATCTATATATATAATACATTAAAATTCTGGGTTTCAATCCGTTCGTCTAACAGTGAATTTGCACAACGTTTCGCCAAAATCTCATTTGGCATTTTCAAGTGCTCCCGCTGCTGCAACTACTCGATACTGTTGTCTTGCTGCTGTAATAGAGTATAGTAAAATAATACTGTAGTATTACTGGTAATCGCTGTAATATACTCGCCTACTTCTAGCTGATGATATTCAATAATACGAAAGGCGTCCTCTTCGTCCGTTTCTTTGCTTATTATAACTATCTTTGATACAACCTAAATTTTACAAATTGGAGTGTAGTTATAAGAAATTCCAAACCTAACCTGTACAAAATATGAACACCACATTGTAGTAAGTCACAACAAACAAGGACCGGCTATAATAAAATGACTGAAAAGTTGAAAGTGGTTTTAAGACTGTATGAACTTTTGTTATTTAATTGTTTTGCTTTTATTTAAATTGTGAATATGTATATATTCTTCTTCATCTTAGAGTACCATACGCTAAGCAGCATGTAGGTGGTTAACTGTTTTCGGCTCACCTTATTTGGAAAATGCTATTCTGTGCTATAACAGTATAAATATCTGACACATTGCACCAATTTTCGCAATCAAAAGTGTTATTTCTTACCCGAACCGTTACTGCCTCCGATTTTTCGATATCTCTTAAAATATGGTATTTGAAACACCTAAACATGTACCTCACGGTCCCAATTCTTCGAATCATACAACAAATTTCTACGAAAATATACTAACTATACAAACAAAATTCTTCCAAAAATGATATATCCTCTAGTGCAGTATGTCGAATCACAATCATATTGTGGCTCTCAAGTTTCCTCGGAGAGCGTTCTTTATGAGTGGCAGTCGACGGATTTCTTTCTAACACCTTCACTATCGACGCCGGTGTGTTCCAGGGCTTCATACTGTCTCCTATTCTCTATCTCATTTACGAGTACATTAACGATCTGCTGGAAATGACCGGGAATCTAATCTACAGCTTTGCAGATCACAGTACGTTTATCTATTCATTCACTTTTAAACACTAAGACATCGGCTACTTAGACGAATATCCGCAGACAGCAAGAAGTCATTCAACTTAGCAAAGACCTGGAAGAAATTCTATCTTGGGGTGACAGTAACCAAGTGGAATTTAACGCTACAAAAAACCAAGCGGCAGTTTTTTCTAAAAAAGTTAACGTTGCTGAACCCGACATAATCATGTCGGGGCACTCCATTCCTCTAGCATTGTCACTCAATTTGTTGAATTGGGGATTACTTTGGAAGCAATTATGTCTTGGCATGAACATGTTGCAAGTATAGCAAAGAGAGCATTTCGATAGCTGGGAACATTATTTCGAACCAGAAAGCGTTACACTCCACAGCAACTATTAAGTCTGTACAAAGCTCAAATTCGACCAACTATGAAATACTGCTCTCATGTTGGGGGCTTTGCCATCAAACATACGCTGCATTTGTTGGATTCTATTCAGAGAAGAGCTGTTCGCCTGACTGGTAATCTGGAACTGACCGGCGGCATTGATTCGTTGGAACATCGAAGAACGGTTGGCGACTTGAGTCTATTCCACAAGTATTTTCATGGAAAGTGTTCGATGGATGTAGCCTGCTTAATTCCTCCCAGAGCGGTGCATGCTAGAAATACACGTCGCGCTGATACTTTACATCCGTATGAGGTTCAGCTTGTTATTCCTCGTACAACCCTTTTAAAGCAGTCTTTTATATGGAGAACCTCATCCCTTTGGAATAATTTGCCCAGAATTCAAGACCAACGTGAATCGCTTTTTCCGCACACATTTCGCTTCTGTAGCGCGTTAAGGATTTCCCTGCAGCACGTGTACTAGACCCATAAAAAAATATGTAAATGTACTCTTGGCGCCACCACAATTTGACGATTAAGGAAAAACCTTATCCAATTCTCACAAAAAAAATTAATCGCTTATCTTCCGTTGTGAATAAATATATGTTTTCCTTTAGTTTATGATTACATTTCGGTTAATTTTTCTCATGTGGCTTAAAAAAAGATGCAAAGAAAATGTGGACACATTAGCGGGAGCTAAAAAAGAACTCGAGTATTTTATGAACTTACTTTTACTTCTTCATGATCTTATAGGGTTCGCATATAATGAAAATAATAATAGGAGGGCCAGTTTTTACAAAAACAATGAAAGAAAAAAGTTTTTTGGTATAAATCGTTTTATTGTTTCTCAAAATATTTTTATTTATACACTTTTGCATGCATACGAACCCATTCTCGAAATATTTTTTTCACTCTGAAGTTGGTACCTCAAAAATATGGTTTTGGAAGGATTCAACAGGTTCCTGAGGTGACGAAAATCGCCGTCCACCCATTTTTTTTTGACATTCGGGAACAAAATGAAGTCATTAGGCGATAAATCAGGTGAATACGGGCAATGAGACATTAATTCGATGTTTTTTTCCGTCAAATAATCAATTGTTTGACGTACTGTGTGAAATGTCATGATGAAGAATGACGCGACGTTTTCGGTTGTTTTTCCTGATTTCATCGAAGACTTCTGGCAAACAAATTGTTGTATACCATCCAACATTAACTGTTCTTCGCTCTTCTAAAGCAGTGGTTGCAACATGTCCGGTATAACCAAAGAAACAAGCGATAAAAAAATCTGTAATTTTCGGAAAGAATGGCGAACTTTCTAAGAGAATTCCGTTTCCAACAAGTGAAGAATTAAGGCCCAGATAGGTAACCTTTTTCTCTTTAATAACGTTAAGTAATTTTCTGTATATATTAACAAAGTTTAATTCTTCATTGCCTTGGAAACAATGCACGAAATATACCACATTGTTCACACAAATTTCTGCAACAATAAACTTGTTGTGTAGAATTAGGTCACATGAATAATACTGATAATTTCAAATTAAAATAACAGCTTGTCAAGAATATCGCAAAATATAAATTTATATAAAGTACAATTTTCCGCCCGCATGATAGTTGCTGTAATTAATCGACAACGCTTATCAAATAATACAAAAATTACTGTAATGTAAACTATTGAGCATGTTATATTTAAAACAATTAAAATAATATACATCCTTGGAAATTTACCTGTTTTATGGAAATGTAATAAAAAAGTTTTGTTCTTATCAGTCGCTTATTTATAAATTATTCATAAAGTCATACTGTTTGTATTCAAGTATTATTTTAATTACCAATTTATCACTAACATTTATTTGAAAAATAACCTTTTTATAGTAACCATTTCGTTAACCTATTTTTAAACAATGTAATATAAATTTTTTGTTTTGTCCGCAATAATTTATGTACATATAATATATATATATATATATATATATATATATATATATATATATATATATATATATATATATATATATATATATATATGTTATCGTATGAGAAGCTAACACAATACAATGGATAATAGCGGGGATATCAAATAAGAGCAAATGTTATATAACCAATATAAAACATATATAGCATAACACAAATACAATGCGAGGTAACATTAAAGGGAGCTGACTTAGACGGTAATGTCTAGAATAGAGAGCCACTGGCAAGCCGAGTTAGAGAGTCGGTTCGGTTCCGTGAGGCCTACCGGAAACCTTCTAAGAGGACAGTCATTAACAATGTGGTTCATGGTATGTCGAGCTTCATCGTAGTCGCTGCCTGGGTCTGCCAATATCTTTCGATATTATGTTATTATTATATCGATACTTCGATTCGGAATCTATTCAATTTGCACCAGATTTTACTTGGAAAACTAGATATAGGGAAGTAATAATCTGGGGGAGGTTTGGTGATATGTCTTGATTGGCTTGGATAACGACAATAATATTTTTGTCAATGTCTGCTCTTTTAATTAGAATAATTTATTATTCAACTTGCATGATCGCATATATGGCATGTACGTACTCATGGAGCAGGCTAAGTTTTCTGCTGGGATCTTCTGTAACTTAAGCTGGGCATTTGACTGTAACCTGTAATGTACTGCTCTCTGAATTAGAGAC
Organism: Pachyrhynchus sulphureomaculatus; assembly: GCA_019049505.1. Classification (NCBI taxonomy): domain Eukaryota; kingdom Metazoa; phylum Arthropoda; class Insecta; order Coleoptera; family Curculionidae; genus Pachyrhynchus; species Pachyrhynchus sulphureomaculatus. The sequence goes on from CM032446.1 coordinate 200,366,928, forward strand.
CTATGGTGTGAGGGGCTTCTCGTTAAGCTGGTTGGCTAGTTTTTTGTGAAATAGAGAGCAGTTCGTCTCAGTTCAGGAGGGGGGGCATTTTTTTATGGCATACATTTAGTATCATTACTTGAACCTAAGTTGGTCGGTGCATTATATGGTGATTACTCGACTTTTGTTTTTTCTGATGGAAACTAAATTGAGCTGGTAAAACAGTGTAATACTGGTCTAAGGGCCCTCATACAAGAATTTAATAATAACCCATTATATTGGAATAGTTCTAAAATCCACAATCGTATTATATTCGTTTAAACAGATAGTTTGTGGGACTATTGTACTCGTACAAGTTAAATCAGCTAATGTACTAACATGGGTTCTACTTAAATCAGTTCTACATTACCTACAATTGTGATTTACATTACTTTCGATATTCGAACTTCGAAACTACCACATCCCTTGTTAGTGTAGAGTGTTTACAGTTGTTATCTTTAGTATGGCTTAGAAGGCTTTTGCGGGGTTTATTACTACCATAAATTATCTTTTTAATGCCTAAAAAAAGCAATTCGATGCATAATGAGAATTACTCCATCTAACTCCTGTACGTTACTGTTTAAAAGTTTAGATGAGCTGACTGTTGCCACCATATTTATTTACGATTATTTAAATCGAGGATCTTTTTATGTTATCTACTTACCTGTGAAAATGGCGTCATACAAAAACCAAAAGTTATTCATGAAAGAATATCTTGGCAATTACAGCATATTTTCAAGTAAAATTTTAGCCAGTTTGGATGGTTATAAAACTCAATTCAGGGTGACCTTAAATCAGAAAAACTGGTTCAGACCATAATTGAAGGAACCATGGTAAGGATTTGCTTTTTTTGGATTGATGAATTAAGAGTTCAGTGTTTGCTAAAGTAGCTGCAGTATATAAAACTACGATTTTTAAGAATATACTCGAAGATTTAGGAATAAAAAGAATTTCTGCACGATGGATCTTCAAATTCCAATATAAGAGCAGAAACTGGCGAGGAAAGAAATTTCTTATCCTATCCTAAATTTGTTTTTAAGCTATTTTTACGAACTGTCTAAGACAACAAGAATTAGATGTTCTATTGAGGTCTTCTCACGAAGCGAAGCAAAAATCTTTGTAATGGATTCATAAGGGCTCTCAGTCTCAACAGAATATGAATATCCAGTCGTTTTCTGGAAAGTTGATGGCGTCCGTTTCTTGTGACTATCGAAAAATTTTGCTTCTTGAATATATGGAAAAGGGGTTCACAATTAACGAAAAGGTTTACGGAAGAGCGATCCAAACCCAGAAGCAGGACAAAACTTTGCTGTTGCAATTGTAGCCTCCACCAGTCCCCATGAACTTCCTTCAGTCCAGTTTCTATCTCGGCCGCAGTCCACTTTTCCATATAAAAATATGTTAACACTGCAAGATACTCGGCCTTATCCATTTGTTTGAAATTCATTTGAAATTTTGAATAAAACCGTTACAAGAATCACGCTTACCGACATTCATGCCGCTTAACAAAATTTACCAGACTTATTACTTTACCCTCGTAAAAGAATTTATTTATTTACTGTTGCAAGCCCAACAAAATAATTAATTGATAATACAATACATATCACAAAATGCTTAATTATACAAACAATATACAAACTACAATTTCACATATGCTTACAGCTATTAAAATAAATTTAGACAGATACAGAAGAATTCCCTCTGAGACATGGACAGATCACATGCTCTAGATACCTTATTATAAGCAGCGCATATCTTCTAAACGGGAGAAGTATACAATATATTTGTATGAGAAGTAGGAAGATAGAAGAAGTTTCCAGTCCGATGAGCTAGTCTGGGCACAACAAAATTCAGTTCCTTCAGCAACAGTGGACATTGAATCACACCATTTACAAATTTATACAGAAACATCACCATACCCATATTTCTACGTTTCTCTAAGGTCATATAAGTAAATCTCTCTAACAAAATATCATTCTCTATGCCTACCGGTAGATACACCCCATCGACTTTTCTAGCCAAAAACTTTAAAAACCTCCTCTGAACCCTTTCCAAAGCCACAACCCACCTAATATAAAATAGTTCCCAGATAATAGACCCATACTCAAGCCTACTTCTGACCAATGTATTGAATAATGTTGAAAAGGTTTCAATATTTTGCAAAGATCCACCATTTCTAATTATGAACCCCATCATTTTCATCGCTTCTTAAACCACCTTGACAATATGCTGATTGAAGGTCAACCTAGAGTCCAAAATAATGCCCCGATCTTTGGCTGTCTCCACTCTCTGCAACTCTATATTACCTATACTGTAATTATAGTTCTCTGTAGATACTTTACGGCTCACTGTCATTACAGAACATTTCTTTGCATTTAGCAATATTCCATTGTTGTCACACCATGCTCGCATTGCCTCAACACTACTCTGCAGTCGTTTACAGTCACCACCACACTCAACTGACACATACAATTTCAGGTCATCCGCAAACATCTGGTATTCCACATCAATGACCTCCTGAATGTCATTTATGAACATAAGGAACAATAACGGTCCCAAGTTTGACCCCTATGGCACACCGGACTCTGCACGAAACGAATGCGACCTAAAGCCATTATACTAAACATACTGGAATCTTTCCACCAAGTATGTCTTGAAGAAGCTAAAAAAAATCCATGAACTGGCAGCTTATAGATCTATGATCTGATACAATCAAAAATATGGCACTCAATAACGGCCAACCTAAAATAATTAACACCCTAATAAGCCGTAAATAAAACCAAATCACATTCAGCTTAATTTATCCCATAAAAGAAAACCAAGAAACCAAAACATTCATATCTCTGATATATTTTGGTCCCATCTCGGATAAAATATTTCAAATTTTCATAGCCGAAAAAAACAAGAATAACTCTAAAACCTACTCCATCCAATCCAATATATTTTTCAATTCCAAGGATAAAACTAATAAACATAATAAATCAGGAGTTTATAAACTTAAGTGTCAAGAGTGCAATAGCTGTTACGTAGGCCAAACAGAATGGAATTTCAAACAAGATCCGTAGAACATAATGAATAACCGGTGAAGTGCAAGTCGAACTTGCGCAATTAATGTTCCGTACGTTGATTGCTTCTGAAATAAAAAAAATTGTTCCGGAGATATAAAATGATCAGTGACTTCAAAAAACACACTCCAAATGAGTTTTCAACAAAGTTTATTTCTGATCTTTACTGAAAACTAATGACCTTGAAATTTTTGTTTTTTTTTTGTATACCAGATACACCCCGTAGAGAATATTCCAGAATTTTTTAAAAATATTTGGATCAGTACTTTTCGAGATAGAGGGGGAGACAGCGATTTTTTCAAAATAATACGAAGAAAAGTGTGCACATGGAAGACATTATATATACTTTTGAACTCGCTCGTGTTATTACAAGCTTTGTTTCCGATCTTTACTGAAAACTGATGACATTGAAATTTTTGTTTTTTTTATATACCAGATAAATTATTGAAGGTAATGCACTCGTGATAATTTTCGTTCAATCTACACCCCATGGAGAATATTCCAGAATTTTTTCAAAAATTTTTGGATCAGTACTTTTCGAGATAGAGGGGGGTACAGCGATTTTTTCAAAATAATATGAAGAAAAGTGTGCACATGTAAGACATTATATATATTTTTGAACTCGTGTTTTTACAAGATACCCCACTCGATGACCTAGTAAAAAAATTTTTTTTTTCACTTCCGATTTCACCCCTCAAAACCAAAACCCTTAAGTCAAAATTTAATTTTCAAAACTACAGGGCTCTGATGAGGCCATCAATTTCTATATTAGTACCAAATTTCAACTTTCTACTAGTTTCGGAGAAAATCGGGTGTGACAGACAGACGGACAGACACCGAAATGATCTTATAAGTGTTCCGTACGGAACACTAAAAGTCACACTTTGCTAAGCATTTTTTAGAGACTGACCATCCAATATTAATTGTGAAATTGTAAATAAAATGAATTATACAGACCACTTTTCTTTATGGTATTGCAGTAACTAAATAAAGTAAATTATATTATACTGAAATCTTAAAATGTTCCGTCTCTGATTATCAACCAGCCCGATTGATCCGTAAATCAATAAAATATTTTATACCATTCAACCTTTTATTATTAGTGGTGAATAAATCACTTTCAATCTCTCAGAAGATCTGTCTACCTCCGGTATTAACTGAAGGATTTCAAAAAGCAAATCCTATAAAAGATATATCATTTAGAGACTACCCAGGGACGGAGAATCCGTCTATTGTAAAAGATTTGTATAGGTTTGTTTGAATTTTATTACTTTAGAAGAGATGAAGGGTTTATTTGACGACTGTCAGGTTAAAATATTGATTGATAGAAGTAAGAAATTCACATTGGAAAAGGAAACAGATAATAAAATAAATTTCTTAGATATTAAAATTTCACAGAATGGAAATAGATTAGAATTCGATATTCTCCGTAAACCAACCTTTACAGTTGCCACCATCCCAGCAGACTCAATACACCCTAAGTCCCATGAACTGGCAGCTTATAGATCTATGATCCATAGAGCCTCCAATATTCTTCTTAGTAAAAATAATTTTAAAAAGAACTGGACACAATCAAAAATATAGCACTCAATAACGGCTTCCAACCTAAAATAATTAACATCCTAATAAGCCGTAAACAAAAGCAAATCATATTCAGCTTAATTTATCCCATAAGAGGATACCAAGAAAGAAAAACATTCATACCTCTGACATATTCTGGTCCCTTCTCGGATAAAATATCTCAAGTTCTCACAGCCGAAAAAATAAGAAAAACTCTAATACCCGCTTAAAAATTATCCCATATATTTTTCAATGCTAAAGATAAAACTAACAAACATAATAAATCAGGAGTTTATAAACTTAGGTGTCAAGAGTGCAATAGCTGTTACGTAGGTCAAAGAAGCCGGAATTTCAAAACAAGATTCGCAGAACATAACGAATCATATAGGTTAAAAAAATGAAAAATCTCACTTTGCTAAGCATTTTTTAGAAACTGACCATTCAATATTAATTGTTTATTAAGGGTCAAAACTTAATTTCTTAGAGTTTACAGACATTCAAAGAACCATAATATAAATTTACGAAACAGTCAAGTACACGTCGGAAATTCCGTCGTTTACCAACTTTTTTAGCACCTAAGATACCGACATCCTTTCATTATATAAAAATAAATACAAAAATCTCCTAGTTTAGCGTTTGAAAATGTAGTTGTACCATGAAATCGTGATAACGCATTTGTAAATCTTTACAAGAAATATTTTTAGTGTCAGTTAATAAAGTAAATAAGTAATTTTATTGTTAATAGACCAAAGAGAAATTTTGACCTGTCGACTAACCGTCTGCCTAGGTGCGCATTCTATCGGGCGAGTCGAAGTCGAAGCCTTTGACGTTAATTTTGCGGCCCCTGTGCTCTGGAATACCCAGATAAGGCCTAAAATGCTATATCCAAAAATGGACTGTCGTTTAACCACTGGAGTTAAGTACCATAACATTTATTGACACTAAAAAAGTCGAACATCTCAAAGGGCAAACGCCGCCGAGACCGGACCCAGCTTTAGGGCCCAAAAAACGTCTATCCAAAATATATATAAATCAATATATAAAATATATATAAAATCAATAAATTTAATATGTTTTCTTCTATAATCTAATATATATATATAAAATTCAACGTCTCTCTGTCTGTCTGTCAGTCCGTTATTGCGCTTATCACTGGAGAACCACTTATCGGATTTATGTGCTTTTTTTTTTAAAAACATACATATGTTCTCTGGCCAGGTAAAAGACTATATATTTTACTACGTTAGGTAACATAAGGAATAAGCAGTGACGATAATAGTGAATCAAGTCGGAAAAAAAATGTGCCGCTGGCGCGTTCTCTTGCAATACACTGTCTAAACCACTAAATATCATGTAGCAAAGAATATCTATATATATATATATATATATATATATATATATATATATATATATATATATATATATACATATATATATACATATATATATATATATATATATATATATATATATATATATATATATATATATATATATATATATATATATATATATATATATATATATATATATATATATATATATATATATATATATATATATATATATATATATATATATATATATATATATATATATAAAATGCAACGTCTTTCTGTCTGTCTGTCAGTTAATGCGCTTATCACTCGAGAAGCACTTATGCGATTTATGTTTTTTTTTTTTTTTTTTAAATTCATACATTTGTTCTCTGGCCAGGTTATCTTTAATCTTTTATAATGTATATAAAATGCAACGTCTCTCTGTCTGTCTGTCCGTTAGTGCGCTTATCACTGGAGAACCACTTATCCGATTTACGTGTTTTTTTGTTTTTAATTCATACATTTGTTGTCTGACCAGGTTATCTATTATCTTCTATAATATATATAAAATGCAACGCCTCTCTGTCTGTCTGTCCGTTAGTGCGCTGATCACTCGAGAACCACTTATCCGATTTACGTGCTTTTTTTTAAAAAACATACATATGTTCTCTGTCCAGGTTATATATATATATATATATATATATATATATATATATATATATATATATATATATATTATTACGTTGGGTAACATAAGGAATAAGCAGTGCCGATAGCGGTGAATCAAGTCGCAAAAAAGCTGCCGCTAGCGCGTTCTCTTGCAATACAGTGTCTAAACCATTAAATATGGAACAATATCATGTAGCAAAGAACATAATATATGCAACATATCTCTGTCTGTCTATCCGTTAGTGCGTTTATGACTTGAGAACCACTTATCCGACTTTGTTTCTTTTAATTCATACATTTGTTCTCTGGCCAGGTTATCTATAATCTTCTATATATATATATATATATATATATATATATATATATATATAATATATATGTAACGTTTCTCTGTCTGTCTATTTGTCAGTTAGTGCACTTATCACTCTAGAACCACTTATCCGATTTATGTGTTTTTTTTTTTAAATTCATACATATGTTCTCTAGCCAGGTAATATAATAATAATGATCTATATAATATATATTTATGTGTGTTTTTTTTTAATTCTTAGCTTAATATTTATCAAAAAAAATACTATAATATATAAAACTCAACGTCTCTCTGTCTGTCTCTTCGTTAGTGCGTTTAGCGCTCAAGAACCACTTGTCCGATTTGCGTGTTTTTTTTTATAAAATACTTATGTTCTCTGGCCAGGTTATAGTATATATTTTATTACGTTAGGCATAAGCAGTGACGAAAATAGTGAATCAAGTCAAAGCGCGGGGAGTCGCGGGCACGGCAAGTGATAAAATAAGGGGGAACCTGCAAAAGGCAGACGCCGCCGCCAATACCAGAGGACGAAGCTGGACAACCGTTTTTGGTTGGAAAAAGCGGGTCTTTTGCAAGTTCCCCCTTATTTTATCAAGAACAAACCAAATTTTTTGATTTTATATGGTTAAATGACGGTCCATTTTTGGATCGATGTTTGTAGCAATTTGGGCCTTATCTGCTTTTATTCGACTCGATAGAACGAACAACTAGGCAGACAGTTAGTCGACAGGTCAAAAGTTGAGGTCGCCCTCTTGATCTCGTCAGACGAATAGATTCTGGATGGAATCTAAAAAATGCAAAATATATTTGGGAACTAATATATATTTGAGGCTCAAACACCGGAGCAGGGTATTTCCTCGAAGTTCGAATTTGGTTTTTATGCTGTTATGGAGTAATCATCTTTCTAGTAAGAAGTAATATTCCGAGTTTCTCAGAGTTTTCCTTGTTATACAAGCAACATGATCACGCCAAGTCATATTTGCTGCCAAGTTAAATGACAATGCTAATGGAATAGAGTTACACAACGTAACCATGTTGCGTTCTGTATTGTTAACTTAAATGGCTGCTTGAGTTTTGGTAGCGTTAAAACTTACTTGATTATTACCATCCCAAGAATGGTCCTGCTACGTTTTTATTAAGTATTAAAATCGATTTGAATATGTCTTGCGAATTAATTGCTGGATTAAAACGGGGATATAGTTAATTTTATTCGCAATGCTTTTAATTATGAACAAAAAAATAGTGGGTCAGTCTCTAAATTTTGTAAACAAATAAACAGTTATCGAGTATCAGAAACAGTAGACTGTTGATAGCTCGCAAATGTAAAAAAATTGAAATTAATTTAAGCTCGTTTTGAAAAAAATCTATGAAAGCGTTGCATCAGTATTCCATAAGAATATTCTAATCTATATTATATATTAAGAAAATTATTAAACATCTTCTTCTTTAAGTGACTATTCGGTTCGAATTTTGTCAATCATTCCTGCTATTATTACTTTATGCAGCTCTGAAAAGTCCGGTAGTATCTGTTGAGAATCAATTTCGCAGAATGTTTAGCCAGGAGATAAGTTTGCGTCCTGGTCCCCTTTTTTCAAAAACCTTTCCTTGGAGTATTTGCTGTAGCAGTCCATATCTGTGGGAATTTCTCATTATGTCTTCTCCTAAATACTCCAATTTCCGTTCTTTAACAGTTTCCATAATTCCCAGCTTCTTTTTCATGCGACATAAGTCATCCTCGCTGGTAATATGGTCAGCGTAAGAAATTTTCAAAATTCTGTAATATAACCATAATTCAAATGCTTCAAGATTCTTAGAAGTGGCTTCAGTCGGTGTCCAAGATTCCACACCGTAAAGAAGGACACTGAAAACATAATATCTTAAGAGTTTTATTTTGGTGCTTAATTTTATTGCTGAGCTTTTGATAAGTGATGTCATTTTAAGGAGTACTGCACTAGCTTTTTCGATACGGCAACGAATTTTCTGCGAATGATCCCACTGTTCGTTTATCATAGTACTTAGATATGAATATTGTGGAGTTCTTTGTATTTGTTGATTGTTAACCATCAACAAGGTATCAAGAACTTGAACAGGACTTGCTGATTAGCATGTACTTTATTTTGCTGATATTAAGTTTGAGGCCGTATCCATTATTGACTTCGTTTATTTTTGTCACAGGATTAAACATAGTTACCAAACACTTCCCTTTCAAATATCGATTTTAAAATAAATAAATAATATATATAATATAAATAAAATAAACACCGGATTTGATTTGCCCCGTTAAAAAAAGTTACATTGGATCTGGATCTTTTGTCTTTAAGATTAGGAATAAAATACGTACCAATATTAAACGAATATAGTTCCACTGTTGGCTGTATTGTTAAAAAAAACTTGGAGTGATCATTATTTTTATTATACGTACTATTAAATATTATGAATTTAAGAAACTAGAATAATTTACCAACTCTATGTATCTGTCACTGGTAGTGATACAAATAAATGTAATACGTAAAGAAAAGAGTTTAAGTATATCCAGCAATGAAAGGCTATTAACGTTATTCCTCAATTATTACCACCTAGAGGCTAAACGACCTAACCTGAACCAACTTAATGAATAGAATGTTGATCTTTACAGCACAAGCCTTACTGTTTATATTAAATTTTCAAATAGAATGAAATAAAATAAAACATTAAACATATGACGTTATTTGCCATGTAATGACGATATTTACTACTGAAAACTAACATGTCTTTCTACATACTATTTCTATTAAAATTGGAAATGATGAAAAAAAATCATGATTTTCAGAATCTTCGACTCTAAGAACCAAAAATAGACGTATAACATGATATATTGAAAACAACCTGTTCTAACCGCCACTACACTTCTGTAACTCTTATATATACTATCATAATTTAACGATTGTCCCTTCTTTAAGTCCTTTTCTTGAAGAGATATTGCTTAAAAAATAGGTTCCTTTCATTTCCAGTATTATATGTATCCAAATTTAAAATTAATATATGATGTCGTTCGAGAGTTATCGTGCCAACTGACCGGCTGAAATGAAAATCTGTGTTTTTTGTATTCTAGAGACCTTGAAATGCGATGAAATGCAAAAATTTCAGGGATTTACTAGGCTACCTTTTAAGTTTTTTCGAAAACAATGAAAGAAAAAAAAAATTTTTGGGGCAAATCATTTTACTCTTTCTCAAAATATTCGCTTTTAAGATTTATACACTTATGTATGTGTTTATATCAACTCTCGAAACATTTTTTCCACTCTGAACCTCAAAAACATGGTTTTGGAAGGATTCAACAGTTTCTTGAGATGATGAAAATCGCTGTCCACGCATTTTTTTTTAAACATTCGGGAACAAAAAGAAGTCGTTAGGTGATAAATTCGATGAATACGGGCAATAAGATATTAATTCGATGTCAACTAATCAATTGTTTGACGTGCTGTGTGAGAACACGCATTGTTAGATTAAGAATGATGCGACGTTTTCGGTTGTTTTTCCTGGTTTTATCGATGACTTCTAGCAAACAAATTGTTGTATATCATTCAGCATTAACTGTTCTTCAACCTTCTAAAGCAGTTGTTGCACCATGTCCGGTATAACCAAAGAAACAAGCGAACGTGTTCTTGGAAGTGCTTCGCGAACGAACCTCTTTTGTTGGATTCAGTACATCTTGGAACACCAAAATAGTTGATTGTTGCTTAGTTTCTGGCTCGTACGAATATATCCAAGTTTCGTCTCCTGTTTCGATGTTATATACGGATTTTGCATGTACCCGGTCGAATTTTTTGAGCATTTTGTTACACCAATTGACACGAGCCTTTTTTTGAGTTTCGGTCAAATTATGCTGAATCCATCGGGAACAGATCTTTTCACAGCTAAATGTTCACGCAAAAATCGAATGTACTACGGTATTCGATATGCCTAAAGATGCCTCTACCTCACGGTAAGTCACATGCCGATCCTCTACAATCATGTTGCGCACAACATCGATGTTTTTTGGAACAACAACCGATTTTGGTCGACCTTTACGAAATTCATCGCTGACGGAAGCCATGACGAAATTCTGCACACCAACTGTAAATAGTCTTTTTTGATGGCGAATCATTACCAAAAGTTAAACGAAACAATTCGAGGTATTTAGATGAGTTAGACCTTTTCTAAAATCCTAAAATATTATCCACCTTCACGTGAAATTTCCAGTTATTCATAAAACTGTTTTTTTTTTAATCGCTCTCACCAAATAAACTACTAGGCCAATTTCTGAGCTGCCACTGTTTTAACAATAACAAAAATCAAATTTTACAACAATGGCAATATCACATCTCAATAGCACCATCTAGTAGTCATTTATAAAAACTTAAAAGGCGACTCCCGTATGACACTCAGGGCTGCAGACAGGGCGTAACCTGATCTATATTAAAGTGACTTCCAAGAGTCATAAAATTAGAATTTTGTACCATGCTTTTACGTTTTAAACAATTTTTAGTTACAACTCTCTCTTGATTGAGTTTTTATTCGACTTCATATAAATCTACAGTTGTTATATTGTTCATTAGCTATTTATTCAGTTTATTTCATACCAAGCAGCTCTGCAACCTTTATAGAGATAATAAACAATACAAAGCAACGAGCAAAACAAAACCAATCCAAGTGCTAGCATGTTTTCAAATCAAATAAATTTATACCTAATGAATTTACCCTGTAGGTATATCGAGATAGCCAACATCGGGAGGTATAATAACCTGAACGATTCTTAATCGTCTTCAACACCTTTCTCGATCTCGATACATGTGAATTCAGGACTAATAATTCTTCTCATTAATATTAAACACCTACCTTTATATATCTGTGTATGATAAATCGATTAAAACAAAACAACATTAATCGGAATACGACCATCATCTCTGCTATACAGGGCATGTATGGTTTTTCTACTACCGGTGAGCAAAAAAAGCGACTGAAACGATTTTAGTTCATTTAACACCGATCCTTGAATTTTATCTTTGGTATCATTAGAATGCTGATTTTCTACTCTTTCCAATAATACCAAAAACATTTGGATTTCCAAAAAGTTTTACTAATTATAACGGTTTTACTCAATAGAACCATTTTTGCTTGCTCAGTAACATACTCGTAGCGCGCGGTTCTTCCCTATAAAAACTCATGCAACTACACTTTCCTATCATTAAAGAAGCTAATCTAACTCCGGAGGCACCATCTAACAGACCCAAATTGACAGCAGCCTATCGAAAAGCGCGTCTCAGAGCGTAACCTGATCTAGATTATAGTGACTTCCAAGAGCCAAATTTGCCCGAGAACATATTGACTGGATCTTAGAGCAACGGCGCTCCGTTTTATTCTCCAATTAATCCTCAATGTGTCTACATGGCAATAATGGAAGAAGATGAGTCTATAGAAGGCCTGGGGAGTGCTTTGCTCAGTACTGTATTACCGAAACGGTCGCCTACGGTGGAGGTTCTGTCATGGTGTGGGGAGGCATCTCACTGGAAAACCGATTTGGATTTCGTGGCTGATGAGACTCGTAGCGGTGGATTCACTGCTGACCAGTACGTCGAGGAGCTCCTGCAGGAACACGTCGTTCCTTAAGCTGAGTTTGTTGGCGATAGCTTCGTGCTAATGTACGACAATGCGAGGCCACATGTTGCTGCATCGGTACGGCAGTACCTGGCCGAAGTGGGAGTACCCACACTATACTGGCCTGCGCGAAGTCCTGACCTCAGTCCAATCGAGCACATCTGGGATGAGCTCAAAAGAAGGGTTCGAGCCAGAAATCCAGCTGAGGAACTTAAAGGTTGCGATGGCGGAAGAGTTGGGAAGAATCCCACAGACAGTGGTGAAAAATTGGCTGGAAGCAGTAATAGGGGGGGGGGGAGGTAATACAAAATATTGATTTTGCTTTTCATCAGTAAATTTAATTGTTAAACTTAAAATTTGTTTAATTTTTCCTTTCTATTATCCCTATGTTCAATTCTTGTTCTCCTTATTTCCCCTTTTAGTGATTTTAATCAGTAAAAAGCATGAGGTATGCTATGGAATGAGAATGGAAGAGAATAGAATGGGTTTTCAAATGATCCGTAAAAATATATGAACAAAATTCTAGGATCCATGTTAAATGAAGCCAAATAGCTGGAGTTGATCTTTTTGCTTATCAGTATAGTATTTTTTCAATGGAATAAAATAACTCTGTCTTTTTCACCAATTTAAATCAAGACAAATTAACCAACATCGACATGTTTGAGAAAGGTGCGTTTTCATATTCAGCACGGTTGTTGGTTTCATGTATTTAAAGAACTTTCTTCAAGGTTTGTAATGAGTAAATCTTGGAGGCGAAAAGCAAGCAGAAAAATATATTAAAATAGATTAGTCACTCATTAACTGAAGTAAACAAAATTAGAACAACAATTTCAAAAGTAAAATTTAAATGGTTTGTTCCTGCTAGGAAACTTCTTAATTATCATAATTCTGATATAAATCATTCTGAAACATGCTAATGGAATAGAGTACCATAACATATCCAGGTTGGATTCTGTAAGGTTAACTTAAATGGCTGCCTGAGTCTCGGTAGCGTTAAAACCTACTTGGTTATTAACAATTCAAGATAGAATAGCCCTGCTACGTTTTCATTGAGTATCAAGATTGATTTGAAAATGTCTTGCGAATTAATTACGGGATTAAAACGGGGATATAGTTCAAAGTATACTCTACTTAGTATAGTCGGTATAGTAATCTTTCTCTGACGCTGTTATCACACTTTGTTTGATTAAGATTATTGTTCTTTGAATATATGAAATCTAATCAGCATGAAGATAAACTTTTGTCTTAAAACATCTTCATACACATTAATTTGTCCTGATTAAATGAGGAAAGTAGGCAGAATTGTCTTATTTTATTAATTAATTTGTTCTACTCACAGATGGACTACTTCATTAAAATAAATATGTTTTTGTTGATTTTAGGGAAAATATCTTATTCGTAAATCTTGACAATGCCTTGCAGTAGTAAAAAAAGTGATTCAGTTCATCAGTAATAATAGAGAAATTTAATGCTATCAGGTTGTAGACCGCACATTTTCTTTATACGAATGTTTTAATCAGTCCCCGTTAAAGGGCTAGTTTGACTTCAATTTTGGTACATGTTTTAGAAGGCTATTTCTTTCTGGGTATTGGGGTTAAGAAAAAATTGAAAATAGAATTCGATTACGCATAGTTGGTTTGATTAGACAATATGTTTTATTTAGCTTATTAGTGTGAAACATTTAAGAAACTGTTAAAGTCTGACCAGTGACCATTGCGCTCAAACTTTTTCCGTCAAAACTGATGCTAAATTTTAAAATTTTATTGAACTAAAGTTGAAGGTTAAAAGATTAAATTGAACTACTATTGCCAGGGTAAACTAATGGAAAATATTCTTTTCAATTTTTGAATTTTTGTAGAAAATTTGTGATGTTTTTTTTTTTTTTTTTTTTTGCAAAATGTATTATATAATCTAAAAGCGGGGCCGTTTTTATAGCCTCACGCTGGAGCGCTATTTTGTATAGCCCTAACTTTCTTTATTTTTAATAAATATTTTATTTATTAAATAGAAGCCGTTATTTGCTTCTTATGTATATCTTAATTTTTGAGAATGGATTGAGTGGATATTAATACTGATAGAGCAAAAATTTAGATATAAGCTAGCTCATTTTCTTTGGAGAGATTATGGATAAGAGATAATTTGTGTATGTCTTTTGAAAATAGTCTCTATGTTGTTTAAAATTTGTTTGTAATGTTTATTTTTTTGAGCACCATTCATTTTAAAAAAAGGAATCTGATTTCAGCTCAAAAAAATAGAAAAATACTTAAGAGTTATTTAGTTGTTAAAATAAGATTAATTTACGTACAACCGTTGGGTCCTGATAGAAAAGCAGGAGTTTAGTGAGACACTACACATTTAAATAAAGAAGGGTATATTTATTAACAAAATGAAAAATTCCTACTTTTATTACACTCTTAAAATTACATCTACTAAATAAAAACCCCTTAAGCTAGAAGAGTGTCCACTATTACATAGAGTCTTTAAATGAGGATTACTAAGTTTTTAATAAAAGGCTTGATAAAACACGATATTAAAAGATTGTGAAATTAACTCCGTGAGTTATGTGTGTTGAATAGTCTTTGGAAGGAGGATGAGCAGGATATTTCAAGCAAGGAAGAGAAGGCCTTAAACTTGAGAGTTAGAAACCAATACTGCACTACTTCATCACTGAGAAAAAAAACAGTCTAGCGTGCTGGAGAAGAAAGCCACTACGGCTTTGGCGGAACAAAGCCGTTACTGCTTCATGGTGGAAAAAGCCCACTACTGCTTCTGGTGGAAAAATCCCTTAAAAATTCCATCTGGACGCTTAAATATCTTTGTCCCTTCCTTGGGTCATTTCCCGGCATGCAAATTTCAACGCGTTCAATGCGAACTAAATAAGTCAAGTCGACAACACGCGTTACACACTCTGCCGGTTTAAATTAAACTGCTCAAAAATTTAAAACACTGTTTTAAGCTACACTACTCAAAAATTGAAATCACTGCAATAAATATATAAATGTAATAACATATAAATTTTAGGGAGAAAAACAGTCTCGTAACATGATCTTAAAATCTAGGAAAAAATTAATGTTACAGTATCTTGGAATCCGTGTATCAGAAAATATCTACAGTGTACGCTTTTTAGGCTTAGTGAGCGTGCAAAGAGGCGTCAATAATAGATTAAAAAGACAAAAAAACTCAAAAATCATAAAAAACTTAATTTTCAAATTTAAAATGCAACCGGTAAATCCTTGTGCTAAGAATAACTGCGGAAGAGGAGTGATAAATGCTCCTTCGCTAAGACTAATGAGAAAATATATCATGCAATTATGCTTATTCAAGAGGTAGAGCTAATGTTAGTAACACTGTAACAGTTTAATTATTAAATTTTGATAATAATCTAGTTGCATTGTTAGCATGCTTAAAATTTGCAGTATGTTATTTTTTTTTTAATGTAACTAATGTTGAACGAACAAACTATATCTGAAGTTCAGTGTTTTACAACCAATTGTTCACTAAAGAAAAGAACACGCATCAACTATTCAAAGGAGAACATTATAATATTCAATTTTAGTTGTACAGTCAGTAGACTTATTGAACTCATTTTTAATCGCATAAAATGTTGCACTCTTGTTCATGTTTCACTCTGTATATATATAACACACCTCTAAAAAACAATTAATTCACCCTTTTTACAACGATTGCACGGCCCACACCATTCATCTATCATGGGTATCGTTGACATATTCCAAATTAAAACCACTAACCCGATACTGTATTCGATAAGTTGAACCCGAACCCGACTATATAGTTTAATTTCATTCTTCGGAGATAACCCTTTAAGCGATCTTATGCCTTATTTACATCTTTATCTGACTTATTAAATCGGAAGGAGATAGAATGCTGATCGGAGAGGCAGTAGAACGTTTTCGAAATGCAATTTTTTCACACCTAACTTGATATTAATCATAAGTTGGCCTCTGGGTTTTTAAAGTTTTGATTTTGAATCTCCATGTTTTTTTTTTAATATCTGATCTGTTATCTGTTTAAGAGGTCAAAATTATTAAATATGATAGGTAAATTGATTTAGTTATAAAAATTAAAATATATATAGAAACTACTTATTAAGAATGAAAACGTAATTTGAATTAATGTATCTAATTAGAATAGCTGTACCTCGGTTAGTAAAAATAAGGAATGATCTGTAAAACTAAAAAGCCAAAAGCTTAACTAAAGGGATGAGATAAATTGCAAATATTAGAATAATTCGTTAGAGATATATTCAAACTATGTCCCACAGAATGATGTACAGTGAAAACTATTACAGAAATTTTACCCAGTGTTACATTTCTAGAACTTTTGGAACGAAAACCTACATAATTAGTGCATTTTTTACATAAAGTTTTAAAGATGCATTTGTTGTAGTTTTAGTAGAAATTATTTATTAATAACTTGAATATTATTGATAAAATATTTACAATGGTAACTAACTGTCTTAGGCTGATTGCCCAGAGTACAAGTTTATCACTAGAATCCTTAATGAGTTAGGACGCAATAAACTATAATAAGCTATAACTTTAAGAGAAACACCTTTGTTGTATGGGCGAAATTTCTGTATGTTTAAAATGTTCTCTTTCAACTGCAGAATATAGAAGTTACCTTCAGCTCTAGACACAGCTCTGCTAGCATAAACAATCACTCGCTCTCAACCATCAATTTTCCCCATTGAAACTCCTTCTAAACCAATGATTTTAAAACTCTGGATATGATAAAATTCGAGGAGCAACTAAATGTTCCTTAATCTTAACGATTGTTCTCTCTGCAGCGTTGGTCCAGTGGATTGGCTGGTTCTTCTTGCTTCCTGTTAGAAAATCAATAATTGGAGACATTAATGATGACAAATCTTGGAAATTTGGGTATCAAGCACACATTCCTAAAAAATGTTTCACTTTAGTAGTGATGGTAGAGAGAAACCTGGAAATTTAAAGTTTAGAGGAAGTCACATTTTTCCAAATTCACAGTTAATTCTACGTCGTACAGTTTATCCTTGACCCGGATGAGCAAGCGAATATATGACTAAAAATCTACTGATGTTGCAATTGTATCATCCAGGTAGGTCAAGCTCGTATTTTGGACCAAATATAACATTGACCAGGTGTTGCTGAGTCTGAGCAGCAGTTTCTAGAATAATGTCCATCATTACGAATTAGCTCTCTACCAACATCTGTAAAATCTGTTTTGTATTTAGATGCATCATCCTATGGATTCTGCTAAAACGTGGGCCTTTTGGCGATATGTAGTATATTTAGTGTCACAAAGTACGATTAGGATTTTATCTTTATGGTTAAACGAGGTATTAAACATAGTGAAAATCACTTATGGGCAAAGTAATATCGTATTCTAGATTCTTATATGCTTAACATATACTATGACGACGCTAGATTATTACACGTGATATTAATCTCAGTATTTTATCATTTTTATGCGAGGAATATTTTTTCAAAATTATAGATGTATTAAATACAACGCACCGTTTCCTTTTCATGCTGGGAATATCATAACTATTGCCGTAAAACAATTTCTTTAATTTTAAAAACTGTTCCTAACAAATTAATATTTTTATTTAATTAAAATATAATAAAAAATTATTAGTTGTCTTTTAAAAAAAGCAGTAGCCTGAAAATACTGTCTTGTTGCATATTAGTCTTGATTGGCAGTCTCTCGGAAACAAAACCATCATCATTTATTTTATCAACGAACGTTTGGGTTTTATCATGAAAGAATGTGACAAAGGCAGTCAAAACCCTTCGAAAGGTCTAGAAACAGGAAACACGCAAGTTCTTTCCCCTCCACCTGAAAAAACAATTTTTTCGGTGGAGCTTCGAGGAAATCATGCTGAAAACTAGCAAACAGGTCGGTTTACTACAAAGCATTGTTTAAATCTGTAATTAAATTTTTTTCGAAGATTTTTATAAAAGAAGATAAAATACCAACAGGTCGGTAATTTTCTGAACGATTATGAGTTCTTTTTTGAAATAAAGGGTTAACTTAAGCATTCTTTAAATTTTTAAGAACAATTCAATAACTGCTTCGGGATTTAAAAAGATTAAATCGGACTAGTTAGTGTTCCGTGCGGAACACTTGTAAGATAACTTCGGTGTCTGTCCATCTGTCTATCTGTCCGATGTTCTCCGAAACTATTTGACAAAGAAAGCTGAAATTTGGCACTAATTTAGGAATTGATGGCCTCATAAGAGCCATATAGTTATGAAAGTTAAATTTTGGCTTAAGGGGTTAGTTTTGGGAGTGAAATCGTGAATCGTGAAAGAAAAGCTTTTTTACCAGGTTATCGAGTGTAGTGTCAAATGAAAGCTTGTAAAAACACGAGTTCAAAAATATCTATAATGTAATGCTTGCGCACACTTTTCTTTGTCTTATTTTTAAAAAATTGCGAAAAGTCGCTGTCCCCCTTATCTCGAAAAGTACTGATCAAAAAATGTTGAAAAAATTCTGGAATATTCTCTACAGGGTGTAGATTGACTGAAAATTATCACGAGTGCCCCTTTAATAATTTATCTGGTATATAAAAAGAAAACAAAATTTCAAGGTCATCAGTTTTCAGTAAAGATCGGAAAAAACTTTGTTGAAAACTCATTTGGGATGTGTTTTGTGAATCATGTGATGATTTTATACCTTCATAACAAGAATTTTGATTTTAAAAACAATCAACGTACAGAACAGTAACAATTTCGACTTGCACTTGGCCGGTTATTTTTATTTACATTGTATACAATTAAAATTGCTTATCGAAAATAAATAAATAAATAAATTCACTAATAATATATCTCTAAACAAGTTTTTAAATATCTTTTTACAACGAACTTTCCAATTTAAGTTTTTACAATGGGGTAACACATTTATAGAAAATTTTATAAAAATTTTGTTAATACCTATTCTTCCACGTCTACCCAAATACTATTATCATTAAAATATAAAAGGGAATGTGACTTAAATCTCACACATTTCCGAATAATACAAAAAACAAACAATACATTATTCATAACGTAACGTACAGCGTAATCCGCCTCACATCCAATCCATTCATACGTAAAAATCGATGAAAAATATTCAAGTTTGATGAGTACCCGACCGCAGAATCATTCGAGGCGTTCATGTATTATAATCTAACTAATTATCAGAGGTTTAGCGTATTGTAAAACCATTTTATGCTGTTATTGTATTGTATTATATTCCATACAATGCCTAAAGCATCCCATTGAGCGTTATAAAGGGGGACATTACAATAGATTTGAGGAATATATGCTCGCACTTCTTAAGGGTCACATACATAAGGTTAGGTTTTCTTTTGTTGAAAGTCAAGTGATTTGATCCCCTTGTCTGAAATGTTTATATTTTGTTGTGATGTTTATCTTTTGTATATCGGATGTATATTTATTTCTGGCCGCGCTGCAGCTTATCTGGGATGTCATCACCGCATATATTTCAATAAAATTAGTGTTAATTAAAGACTTAATTGCGTGTTTTGAAGATCAGAAAAGTAATTTGGCGATTAATTGTTTCTACAAGATTATTTGTTAACGTCTGACTTAATTTCTTTTTTATGTTTTTAGTTTTTCGTCACAATAATAATAATCACATTTATTCAGTAGTTAATTAGAAAGGTTAAAAATAGCTGGACAGTTCCGCACACATATATATATATATATATATATATATATATATATATATATATATATATATATATATATATATATATATATACATATATATATATATATGTTAATTAGAAAGGTTAAAAATAGCTGGACAGTTCCGCACATATATATATATATATATATATATATATATATATATATATATATATATATATATATATATATATATATATATACATATATATATATATATATATATATATATATATATATATATATATATACATATATATATATATATGTATATATATATATATATATATATATATATATGTATATATATATATATATATATATATATATATATATATATATATATACATATATATATATATATATATATATATATATATATATATATATGGGTGTCCCAAAAACCAACGTATTCCTTTCCAGGCCAGCTCATAGCTCACCAGAATGTGTAAATCAAAGTTAGCTAATTAAAATGTTTTACTCATGATAACTTTTTCCTCACAGGCTTATCATAATTAGTTTTATTTGGAACTATGATCAAGCGAAAAATGAGAGACAATTACAAGGAAACCTCAATATTTGGAATAAAGCGTTTAAGGAAGAAGGTATGGAAATCAATATAGATAAAACAAAAGTAATGACAATGGGAAACCAACAAACAAACATTTACATAGAAGGGAAAAAAGTACGTGGAAGTAAGTAATATAAGTATCTGGGAGTGATAGTGGATTGAAACTGGAAAACAAGACAAAGAAATTGATGAAAGAATCGAAAAAAACGAACAAACTTTACTATGCAATAAATAATAAATTCATTAGGAAGAAAGAGGTGACGAAATAAACAAAAAGTGTTCAAGGCAATTTTTAGGACAATCCTGACATATGGATGTGAATTATGGACCTTAACGGACAGGCAGAAAAACAAGATACAAGCTGTCGAAATGAAATACCTGAGAGCAGTACAAGGAGTTACACGGAAGGACAGAATAAGGAATACAGAAATAAGGAGAGGGCTGAGAGTACAAGCAACTATGGAATATATACAATAAAGACACCTGGGATGGTGAGGACATGTACAGAGAATGAAGGATGACAGACAGGTGAAACAAGTGTATAAAGCCCGAATACAGAGAAAACAGAAGCGAGGAAGACCTAGACAAATCTGGAATGGGAGTATTGGAAGTATACTTGAGGAGAAGGGAAAATCCTGGAAAGAAGCTGTGAAGATGGCAAAGAATAGAGACAGATGGAAGAAGTTTATATGTGGAGATTGAGGGGGAAGAAAAAGGAGAATGTATAACTGCCCTACACCATATGGTAGAAGGGATATACGATTATATATATATATATATATATATATATATATATATATATATATATATATATATATATATATATATATATATATATATGTATACTATGATCAACAGCAGAACTTGAGCAACTACTGCTCGAGAAATATCACTCGAAGCACATCCAAACCACCTTTTCATGTCCTTCAGCCAAGAATTCTGTCGTCTTCCGATCGATCGTTTGCCCTTTATTTTGGCTTCAATAATTTGATGTAGCAATTCATAGTTTGGACCCCTCAGTATATGTCCGAAGTATTGAGTTTTTCTTATTTTTATGATTGTTACTAATTCCTTCATTTTGTCCATTCTTTCCAGTACTATGTTTTTTATTTTCTGTACCCAGGAGATGTGAAGAAGGCGTCTATAAATGTACATTTCAAAAGATTCCAGTCCTTTCTCTGAGCCAGGGTCAAGGATCTAGAACTCACATCCATAGAATTGCACGGAGAATACATACGCTCTCACCATTCTCATTCGGAGTTCGGGACTGAGACTGGCGCGATGGAAAAATTTATTCATATTCATGCATGTCACTTGGGTCTGTTCAATTCGGGAATATATTTCCTTTCTTGGGTCCCACTTGTCATTTATATTGGTTCCCAAATATTTAAATGTGGAGACCTGTTCTACGGTGTTGTCCCTGATTTCGAGGGATTCTGGTGGTAGACTTTTCTTTGTTATTACCATCCACTTGGTTTTCTTATATTCATAATTAATCCAAATCTTTCGATGGCTGTTACGACTCGATTGATTAGTTGCTGAAGATCTTTAATATTATTTGCTAATAGAACAGTATCATCAGCATACCGTATATTGTTCAGTGTACTTCCGTTAACTGTTATTCCTTCAAAGAATTCATAGATAGCCTCATTAAACACAGCATCAGAATAAATTGGACAAAAGTGATGTGAGAATGCATCCCTGTCTTACTCCTTGGGTTATTTTTATGCCTTCGGACTTTTTTTATTTAGGATTACGTAACAATAAGTAGAATCTTAAAATATTTAAATTTGAAGTTGTGGCACTCGATAAATTGGTCTGAGGTGTAGATTTTCATGAAATTCGTAAGTATCAATATCTCAAAAACTAACGATTTTTTTCACTAAGATCATACTGACATATTCTGGTGAGTTATGAGCTGGCCTATCAGCTCTCGAAGGGAATACGTTGGTTATATATATATATATATATATATATATATATATATATATATATATATATATATAATATAATATATATATATATATATATATATATATATATATATATATATATATATATATATGTATATATATATATATATATACACATATTTATATATACATATATACATAGTGAGTCCCAACGTAAACAGGACAAACTAGTCAATAAGTTGCATTTTTTACTGACATTATATCTAATTTTCGTGACAATTAGATGAATAGAAACTGAGATATTGCGCCAAAAGTAACAGGGTGTTTTAGCTATCGATTGGAAAATGAACAACGAACAAAGAGTAATTATTGGGTTTTGTGTAAAACTTGGTTAAACATTTACCGAAATGTATCTATTGATGAAACATGCTTATGGTCATGATTGTCCATCCCGTAGCAGAGTGCACGAGTGGTATAAACGAGGTCGTGAGGGCTTAAATAAGGCTGAATATTTTGGTCAACCAAAAATCGTGATAACATAAGAAAACATCGAAATTGTCCATAAATTCATCAAAAAAGAACTGAAATCTTTATTGCTGTACATGGAAATAGAACTAAATATATCCAAAGCTTGACTTGATTAAACCATTGTAACTGGCGACGAAACGTACATTTCCAATATAATCTGGAAAACAACCGACAAAGCTTTGTATGGAAGCACCCATGCGAAGAAAATCCAAAAAAAAAGTCGTTTGAAGAAGTCAAAAGAGAAAACAATGTTGATTTCTTTTTACGATTGGGAGTCCATTTAATAACCGTGCAAAACGCTATAGCTAGTCCAAAAGCGACTATTTTGAACATAATAAATAAATTTTGCTAAAATAATACGTTTTTGTTCATTTATTTTGAAAAATTGTTGTTTACTTTGAGACACACTATATATATATATATATATATATATATATATATATATATATATATATATATATATATATATATATATATATGTCCGAATGTACATTCGTTGGACAGTACTGTTTTGACGCAGACGATTCACCAAAACCTTATTTCGCATTATCAATGATCATTGTCGACGGTAAACTTTTACCGTTGACCAGCGACCAGTAAGCATTACTAATGCCAAATGAGATTTTGGCGACACGTCGGCGACTTATCATTCAAAACAACACTGACCAACCGATGTACATCCGTACACATCGGGTCTCTAATTATTTCATTTTTAACGTGGTGTAGTCTAAATATTTTCGCCGATCTTCTCTAGAAGTTCATATCCAGTGCATTTAGTTTTTTTGCATGAATATAATACTTTTAAGAGAGGTTTTGACGATATATAGTGCATATTAATTACCAATAATTTATCCCAAAAACAGCCTATGTACAAACGCAATGTTACAATTTTGTTATATATAAGGTTAAATATATTTTTTTGAATTACATTAATATTTGGATGGGGTAATTACTCTCTCTATCTCTCCCTTTACACTTCATTCATCGATGTTTAGAGGAATGAGTGTACATTAATAAAATGTAATTGCACTGGCCTTGTATACTTCGGTATTCCAAAGGACTGACATATTAATATGATCCAACAAAGAAAACGTGTAACGCACATTGTTTCTTGTTTAATTCCATCTATTTCAACAAAATGAACCGAACAGTTTAAAATAAACTGTTTCTTAATGAATCGCATTGGCCAGTGTTTTAAAGTTGATCTTACTAAAGGCATGTATTTAAATGATCTACATGAACCATTTCATAAATTGGTTATTGTTGTAATCGAGATGCTGCCCCCTAAATAAAAAACGGGCGCTTAAGGCAGATCGTACGAAGTAACCCGTAAAGATAGATGATTCTGGCGGACAGATTAGTTAACCAGGGTTATTAATGACCATGTTTAACCTCCACAACCCCACCTTACTACAATGGCTGGTGTTTTAACACCACATTATAAGCAATTACAAGAGGCTGACGGCTGATAATATAAGAAAACTGTATTGAGCGATATTAGCCGTTGCGATTGTATTCAACGGGAAGTAATGTAAACTTAAATATAAGATATTTAACTTTCTGGAACTTAAATTTTAGTAGTTTAATTGGGAACAGCACTAATGAATTACCTTTTCTTATTGTATAAGATTAATCATTATAAATAGATTACCTCTCAAACTTGTTCACTTAAATATGAAGTTTGTGTCATATGTTAAAAATACGACGTACAATTGTTTCTGCTATAACTCATCAGTAATAATGAAGCATTACCTTATAACTGTTGGAGCAAGTTGTGTATCAAAATTGTAAAGAACTCGTCCAATAGTCAAACAGGAACGTCTTGCATCAGTTAAGCTTGACATGAACAAAAATGAATGATAAATTCAGAATTTTCCTCATTACTGCCACGTTAAAGAAAAATTAGACAATATGTCACTAGAGGTGCACAGCTAGTTATAGCAGCCACTAAAATTCATCATTAGGTACTCTGAAGGTCGCCTCAAAGGGAGAAATTAAAATACGTTATTTCATGACATGGGCGAAACACAATTCAGCTTCATTAAGGAAGCTGGCTTTAAAAATAGTCGCTTTTCAGTAAATTATTGGTACAGTAATGTAAGATCTATTTACTTGCTTTGTCTACTATTAGAGAACTCTTAGTTATGTCAAACATGAACCTCTGCTGGCAAGGCTCCATGAAATCGGAATTGATAATTAGGGCATCAGTATAATAAAAGAGCTATTCTGGTAGTAGTCTGCAATCAGAGACCTTCCGTCACCATTTTGTTTAATATCTATGTTGAAGAAATAACTTAGTTAGTGCAAGGTGAGGTAACAAAGTCCATGACAACCCAATAAATAAATAATCTTAACTAATAAGCTCGAAGCCCTTCAGTCAATTCTAAATTAACTTCAATATTATTCAATATTCCCAAAACAAGACGATAATTCTCCTCTCAACATTAGGAAGAAAACTACTAAATAAGTCGCAAATGTCAAATATCTTTGTTGTTTTTTTAAAGAAAGAGGAAACTGTGGAGGAGAGAACTAGCTCTGCAAAGCAAGGTTTCTAAAACTCGAGAATTTACCACTCGACAACCCATTACGAGAATTTAAATGCTACATATGACCAATTCTACTATATGATGAAGAAATCTGTTCGCTTAAAGCCAGAACGCTGAATCGATGCTAAACTGTGGACACGTTGCAGACTAATGAGTATTCCCTTGTTCTTAAATATTATATGGTAAAGTTTTCCGAAGATTTGGCATAGATAGAGAATGTATAGATATTACAAATCGACGTAAGTCATCATTCTTATGGGATATATGGATAGATGTTCAATACCCCAAAAGAAGATAGTTCGAGCTAAGTCTAAAACAACATTCGTGCCTCTGTAACATAAGAAACTGCGAACGTATTCAGGCAGGATGAAAAGGAAATATAACTAATATTATAAAAATGATGAAGGAGGAGTCTGAAATGGATAACTGAACATTGACGTGTAACAAATCACGTCATACCCGAAAAAGAAGAACAAGATCACTAATGTTTGATCTACATCATTTAGTATAACTCATATTTATTTATTTATTCTTAGGTTCTACTGAATAAAAGTAGAAGAAGTATTTGATACCAAAAGAAGTCTTTTAGTATGATGTTAGAATAGTTAGATTAAGATTTAGATAACAGATTGTATTTATTTACATTATTCTGAATGTTGGAATGGCAAAAGGTTAAATTTTAATGATGATAAACCCATGAATAACAAAGTAAACCCAATTTATGAGTTTTTCAGATAAATGATCTACCAAAACAGAAATGTGAAAGATCGAACTGCTAAATTAAAGTACTAAAAATTAAGAGGCTAGCAACATATCATGCTGTTTAGGAATTGTTTAATATCATTCACATTATCAGCCATAGGAAGTAGTACTGATAAAAATAAAATCGCAAAAGTAATTCAATTTAATTTTCAACCATTATATTTCATCTAGTTTAATCTACATAAATTAAATCCAAGATTCGAGATAAAACGCCAATTAAATATGTATATTCTTACATACATATTTGTCAATATGCTGAAATTTATTACACAAGCAACAGTTTCTAACAATAAAACAGAAGCTTAAGAAGCTCAGTTAATTGCTAAAAATGACAAATGATTTAACAGCCATTAGACAGTTTTGTTGAATAAAAGAAGATACATTGGAATTAATAAATAAGATAGGAGTGCCGTCTTTCTTTATATGAAAATAAAATAAATAACATCTTGCTTTATTGGATAAAGCACATTGTTGAAGAATTGAAGTAACTAAATTACCAAGAAATAATAATCTATTAATTTCAAGTTAATTGCTCTATAATGTAATTATTGGCCGAAAATGTAGTTTGTAAAACTTTGTGCTCAATCAAGCCAACTGTTGTTGTTCTCCTAAAAATTTGACGATAATTTTTATTAAAACTGTAAGTCACTCACTTAGTTCTAAAATAAGTTTTACTTTTTCGCGTAAATACTTAGTCCAAGCATTATAGTTTGATATTTTAAATACTAAATACTTTACAGGGAGATATTAATCTCAAGCGAAGGTTAAGCAGAAGACTGAAAACTGATGCATTACTCCTATTAATATCGGAAATAATGCAATGTCATATAACATTATACATTTGAAGCAACCCTCTCTAACCCCTAACCCACTCTTTTACGCTCTTGTATAGTGGAATAAATAATTTAGCTTTCATTTACTAAACCGAAAGCATTTTTGTCGTGATCAAAGGACCACGAAACATGAAAAATGTAAAAATTTCGAATGTAATATTTCCTATGGCAAGCGTGACATCTGTATAATTGGCAGTCAATGTGGAAATTTTTTCGCAATTAATCATTATGCCATCAAATTACAAGAGCAATTATTTATTAATTTTCGTGAAGGAAATCAGTTCGGAAAAAAATTTATTTATTACAATCAGCAAAAATTTTCACCAAATATAAAAAATGAATTCTTTTCCTCATTGTAACAGCAGCTAACTGCTTCAAAACTTTTTTTTCTCGTTTTTTACTCCTTATGTGTTATTAACTATTATTTACTGTACTAGTTTTTCTCTCCGAATCATTATGCCCCTTTGTTCCGGAAGTAACAAAGAAATTGTAAATTAATTTGGTAGACACTATGTTAAGTATCCACCGCTTTTAATTTATTATGTCTTTAGTATCTTAATAATATTATTTGAAACAGGAAGAAAAAGGCAATCGGATAACTTTTATTGACAAATTAGCTTGTTTTTACATTATTACATCTGTATATAACGATTTGGTGTCCTATGTTGAAAAATAATTTTAAATGTATTGATATTGGTTAGTTAAGAAACCTGGTTTAATTGTCGATGCACCTACAACCAAAATAAAACAAAATCATTGAAAAAGCCCGCCATGCCTGAGCGAAACGTCTGAGGAATAAGTTGTTTAATTAAAAAATAACCCTATAATTCCAAGAAAAAAAAATGAAAAATAAATTAGAATCACAAGGGTTAAGAAAAACTTAAACTTTTATATATATACTAGCCGGGCCCGCGGCTCCGCTCGCGTGGTCTTGATTCACTACTATTGTCACTGCTTATTCCTTATGTTACCCAACGTAATAAAATATCTCCCATTATTCCCCCTTATCTCCCATTATCTCTACATAATTTCCATTATCTAGGATTATCTCTGCTCATCTCCCATTATTTCTCCTTATCTCCCATTATTTCTCCTTATCTCCCATTATCTCACATTATTTCCCATTTTCAAGGCTTATCTCGACTTATCTCGCAATATTTCTCCTTATCTCCCTTAACTCCCATTATCTAGACTTATCTCTGCTTATCTCTGATTAGTTCTCCTTATCTCCCATTACTTATACTTATCTTCCATTATCTCACCTTATCTCCCATTATCGAGGCTTATCTCGACTTATCTTCCATTATTTCTCCTTATCTCCCATTATCTCACTTTATCTCCCATTATTTAGGCTTATATCGAATTATATAGAACATATGTATAAATTTATAAAAACACGTAAATCGGATAAGTGGTTCTCGAGTGATAAGCGCACTAACGGACAGACAGAGAGACGTTGCATTTTATATATATTATATTCTTTGCTACATGATATTGTTCCATATTTAATGCTTTAGGCAGTGTATTGCAAGAGAACGCGCTAGCGGTAAACTTTCCTCCGACTTAATTTACTATTATCGTCACTGCTTATTCCTTATGTCACCTAACGTAATAATATATATCCTATAACCTGACTAGAGAACATACGTATCTTTAAAAAAAAGCACGTAAATCGGATAAGTGGTTCTCCAATGATAAGCCCACAAACGGACAAACAGACAGAGAGACGTTGCATTATATATATATATATATATATATATATATATATATATATATATATATATATATATATATATATATATATATATATTTATTTATATTATGTTCTTTGGTACATGATATCGTTCCATATTTAATGCTTTAGGCAGTGTATTGCAAAAGAACGCGTTAGCGGCAAACTTTTTTTCCGATTTGATTCATTATTATCGTCACTGCTTATTCCTCATGTTACCTAACGTAATAAAATATAGTCTATAACCTGGCCAGAGAACATACGTATGTTTTTAAAAAAAAGCACGTAAATCGGATAAGTGGTTCTCCAGTGGTAAGCGCACTAATGGACGGACAGACAGACAGACAGACAGACGGACAGAGAGACGTTGCATTTTATATGTTATAGATATAGATTATTATTATTATATAACCTGGCCAAAGAATATATGTATGAATTTAAAAAAAGACACGTAAATCGGATAAGTGGTTTTCTCGTGATAAACGCACTAATGGACAGACAGAGAGACATTGAATTTTATATATATTATAGATTATAGATATTCTCTGCTACATAATATTGTTCCATATTTAATGGTTTAGACTATGTATTACAAGAGAACGCGCTAGCGGCAAAATTTTTTCCGACTTTACTCACTATTATCATTACTGCTCATTCCTTATGCTACCTATCGTAATAAAATATAGCCTATAACCTGGCCGGAGAACATATGTATGTTTAAAAAAAAAAAGTACGAAAATCGGATAAGTGGTTCTCCAGTGATAAGCGCACTAACGGACAGACAGAGATACGTTGCATTTTATATATATTATAGATGTAATAATATATATATATATATATATATATATATATATATATATAACCTGGTCAGAGAACATATGTATGAATTTAAAAATCACGTAAATCGGATAAGTGGTTCTCGAGGGATAAGCGCACTAACGGACAGACAGACAGACAGAGAGACGTTGCGTTTTATATATATTATAGATATAGATTATTATTATTATTATTATTTTTATATAACCTGGCCAAAGAATATATGTATGAATTTAATAAAAGACAGGTAAATCGGATAAGTGGTTCTCGTGTGATAAACGCAATAATGGACAGACAGACAGACAGAGAGACATTGCATTTTATATATATTATAGATTATAGATATTCTATGCTACATAATATTGTTCTATATTTAATGGTTTAGGCTGTGTTTGCAAGGGAACGCGGTAGCGGCAAACTTTTTTCCGACTTCATTCACTATTTTACGTCACTGCCCATTCCTTATGCTACCTATCGTAATAAAATATAGCCTATAACCTGGCCAGAGAACATATGTATATTTTTTTTTAAAAAAAAGTACATAAATCGGATAAGTGGTTCTCCAGTGATAAGCGCACTAACGGACAGACAGACAGACAGACAGAGAGACGTTGCATTTTATATATATTATATATATATATATATATATATATATATATATATATATATATATATATATATATCCAAAAAGTCTCCATACACCGTTTTCTATACTATATTTCTGTTATATTTAATTAATTAATTGGAAATATAAAGAAACATGTTTAAATTACTATTTTAAACTTAAACAACTACGGCTCATTTTATTTAAAAGTTACATCATTGGTATAAAAATATAAACAAAATTAATGTCAATAAAGTGTTCATATACTCAAGAACTGCATTGAAAATAACACGTTATAATCAGCCGCATTTTATCAAGATATGAGCAAATGAATACTTTTCAGCTATACTTAATAATCTGTCACTAGTAATTTTCCAGTGTGTTTTCAAAGTAGTATTAAAAATGAGCGAGAGAAATTGTGAAATTCTATTTCAAGTTCGAAGGATCATAATTGATTTGGGGAAAGATGGAAAATCGTACAGAAATATAGGAAAAATGCGACTTTTTTGCATGCTGCTATTCAGTACATTGTAAACCAGTAAAAATCAACGGATTCTTATAAAATTCAACTCCACGTGAAGAGGCCAGTATTGTTATACAAATAAATATAGCTCCCAAGAAAAGTCCACCAAAATTAAAAGAAGTACGGGAACTATTTTTGCAAAATGTTTGTTCCCAAAGAGTGAGAAATTGTTTACACAAGGCAGGCTATAAGGGGTGTGCAGCCAGGAAGAAGCCGTTAATTTCGGAAGCTTATCGCAAAAAGCGGTCAGCTTTTGCTAGGGAATACGTTACTAAACCTCCTGAATTTTGGCAGTCCGTAATCTTTAATGATGAAACTAAAATTAACCTTTTTGAGTCTGATGGCAGAACTAAAGTTTGGAGAAAGAAGAATACCGCATTCGATATTAAAAACTTTTGTTCCACGGTGAGACAAGGGGGTGCCAGTGTTCTGCTTTGGGGATGCATGTTCCCTGGAGGGGTTGGAAATTTACATTTTATTAATAGTACCATTGATCAGCATGTTTATCTGAACATTTTAAGAAACAATTTAAGAGAAAGTGTCCAAAAATCAGCACTTGAAAAAAGATACATTTTCCAACAGGACAATGATCCGAAATATACCGCAAACTTGGTGCTAGAATGGATGATCCATAATGTGGGACAGCAGCTTCATACACCTCCGCAATCACCCAATGTTAACCCCATCGAGTATCTATAGGAGGAGCTTAAACGGCGCGTTCGCAAACATAATGTTTAAAATAGAGAAAAATTAAAAAGCAGAATATTGAACGAATGGGAGAACATGCCAGCAGAAGTTATTAGAAAGCTGATTGCAAGCATGAAAAAAGGTTACTGGAGATTATCAAGGTCAACGGCGGTCCCATTAAATATTACTTTAAACGAAGTTGTTATTTTCCGTTAAACTCCGTCAAACTATTATCAGTAATCGTTAAGTGTCTGGAGACTTTTTTGACATTAATTTTACCATTTTTTTACATTTGGTGTATAGAGACTTTTTGGACTGACTCTGTGTATATATATATTTACATATAATTATATATATATATAGAAAAATATATAGAAATATATATATATATATATATATATATATATATATATATATATATAAACTTAAGGAGTGTGATATGAGCACACCTATAAGGGGTGTGCAGCCATTCATAGTCATAATTTTTTTTTAGTTTTAACAGTACCGTTGCATTTTAGGCTGGGAGCATCAAATAAATCTGTTTCAAATATTCCTACTACTTCGTACTAAAGAATTCTTTTTACACCATTTTGTATCAAAAATTCCTACCCAGTAAATGCCTCTTTTAATTTACCAGATAATAATCTTCACTTTTTTATAATACTCCACAAATCGACAAAAACAAGATGAAGCTAATGACTTATAAAACGCAATTCAAAGAAAGAGATAATTAATAAAATTTAATGTTCATATAGCTATCAAGCATAGGTGCGTGGTTCGAGTCCATATTAAGTATATGCATTAAATTGTGTACAACAAAAGATGTAATTAATAGCGATATTTGTTATACGGCCAGACCGGGGTTCGATACTAACGCCGGAGGCGGACCATGGCATCAATCAAGCGGCTGTTAACGCTCATCAAGGCCCCAAGGATCATCCACTGACAGCGTTTATTCTCGTCTGTTAAATCGAGGGTAATCAATCTATGTGATACAATTTTACGCATTAGACGTGATGAGTTTTTTTCTATCTTTTTAACCTTATTGTTTCGAACGATTTTAATATTAATATAAAAGAAGGCAGCCTTATTCTCTCATATTTATCTTGGAATTTAATTTGAGTATCTAATTAATCAGATTTTTTGTGAAATTATATTTATAAATTGGCTTGTCTGCTATACATAACGAAATATTTAAATAACTATACTCTGAACTTAGGAAATCACTGTTATGACATATAGCTCACGTTATAACAGATGAAGCGAGAAACAGAATAAACTATTATAGAATTAAATTGTTATTGTCTGTATTCCTAAAAAGGATAAATTTTACTCTTATTTATGGTAAAAATACCAAACTGTTTTAAAATTTGACTGAATTAAAAATTAAAGATTAGATGATTGGATTCAAACCCGCTGTGTTTATTGGACAATGATCTTGAACAATTGGCCATATTCGTGTGAAAAAGAATCACTTTTTGGCGATAAATAATCGTTTTTTGCCACAAATGATCATTGCAGTTGTTGTTTATAACGTTCGATGCTAATTGTTTTCCTAGTTTTTAGCAACTCGTAATAGATCACATCCTTCATATTTCACCAAATGCACAGATAGATTATGTCACCGTGAATGTTTCGCTTTGGAGTCGATGTTGACGATTGCCCAGAATTAACCCATAATTTTCTGCTTTTCATAGTGTCGACATATGTATATATTTTTCATCGCCCATGACTATACGTTCCAAGAAACTTTTCTTTCTTTGCTTTACGAGCAAATAAAAGTAGTGTAGTAAAGAAGTACCAGCGTACATAACGGATGACATCTGCTGAATGAGTTTTAGTACGAAATGTTCAAATTTTAAGATTGTACAGCCTGCAAGTAAGAACGTGTCCGCGATAAATCATTTTTGGTAGATGCGATTCAACAAAAATCAGTAGAGGTAACCTCACCTGAACTAACCTGAACTTTCGTCGAAATCCTGTAAAATCCAAAATGTCTTTCTTAATTTCTATCCAGAGGGGTCTAAAATGACATATTCTGCGGCCGCTAAATATAATAAAAAGTCGGTATCGTTTGTGAAGAAGTTGGTAAATCGTTTTAACTAGACGAAAAATGTCGAAGATTTGCCAAAACGTGGCGCGGCAGGCAGTCACTCCGAAAGTCGAAAAACGAATTGTGTATTTGTTTTCACGGAACCCGAAATTGACGCTGCGTCAAGTGGCAGTAAAATTAAGAAAATCGGGTTTAAATGTGTCCCATGAGACCATTCGATAACATCTTCATGCTTATGACGTCAAATTCCGATGCACATTGGAGAAATCTTTGCTGGGTGAAAATCACGTCGCGAAGCGGCTCGCTTGGGCCTACGATAAGATACTAGGGTGGGCCTCACAATCGCCGGGCGCCAACCATCTTGAAAACGTTTGGTCCCTTGTAAAGAGAAAGATCAGAGGAAAAACTCTGAGGACTTTGACTCAGTTGTTTCGCGGGATTCGAAAAATTTGCAGAGTATGCAGAAAACCTCGTCGACAGCATGCTTCGAAGATTCCAGGCGATTATTGATGCGGGAAGCGATTGGACAACTTACTAAAGTAATTGCGCCGTTGTGAGCACACCAAAGAATTCAATGATGGCAAAAAATTTTCTCGAGACACATTTTTTCAAGAATAGGTGCTATCACGTTCTTATTTAACAGACTGTATAACTAACTCTCTATAGAATATGTATCCCGAGCTACAGCGGATTTCAATGCAACTAATACTATCTGAAAATACGATGAAATTCTCTCGGTGAGCACTCGATTTTAATTTCAGATGATGCGCAGTATAATTTCCACCTAATAAAACATGTGGAACGTTTCAGAAATTAATTAAGTAAATGTAACATTATTTAATAGTCGTATTTAAATCAATTTGGTGATTGAAGTTTTTAAATTTAATAATTTCAACTATGAAACTAAATCTGCTTGAATCTGTTGAGATTAATAGACATTAAAACTCTGATATGTTACTTAATAATCAGATTTGAATAATTCACTATTATTAAATTCGTTTTATTTCAGTCCCAGATATTTTATACGTTGGAAATTTTATAGTATACCATTTAAACATACAATCGTTTTATTATTCAAAACTGTAAATGTTAAAACATTTTATTACACTCTTTAGGCAGTGTGTCACACATTTTCCATCTGAAGAAACTACAATGTAGCGAAAAATATTGCAGACATTTTAATGAAATATGAAAATTTCAGATAAAGACTTATTTTATTTCGTTTACCTTGAGTTGTTTTACAATTCTAAAGACCTTATTTTCCTACCTGTTGCAAGGACTTGATTCTCGATCATCTGTGGTAATTTTTGTTATAAAAACTCTTAATTGCTGTCATTTATAATACCAAAATAAAACAGTGCAGAAACAAAAGTCACTACAGATTTTGGAATCCGCAAAAACTAGATCGAGTTTATCTTATTGTTACTATTTTACCAAAACAAATTAGGCAGATAACCTTTTAATTTTAATAAATTTACATACTTCGTTGCATGATTTGTGTTGAAGTATTGCGGAAACTTTTACATTTGGGCAGCACTTTTTACTCCCCTTGCTAAAGAGAAGAATTGTGTTCGTTAAATATTATCCTGCGAAATTTTTGCTTCTCTTCACGTTTTAGGATTCTAGAACACGAAAAACATAATTTCCCATTCCCCAATTTCCATCGGTCTGTTAGTCTGTTGGCATTATAACTCTCGAACAAGATGAAATATCAGTTTCAAATTTGGTAAATATAAAATATTTAAAGTAGAGATGAAGCCTATAGTTTTTGAGCGATATCGCTAATGGGGCGGAGGTGGAAGGGGCAGGGGGTTTCTTGTTGAGATAATTTTATGCAAAAATATTTAAAGTAAAACTTATAAGGGGTTAAAAGGTAGGGGAGTGTTAGAGGGATTAGTTCGTATATGTCGTGTTACATGTCTTTTTCAGGGTTCTTGGAGTCGAGGAATCCGAAAATTAAGTTATCTCTTTTATTATTTTCAATTTAAAACGAGAAAGAGTGAGAGTTGTGATGAAATATTGTATCGCTTCAACTTGTCGAGGTTGTTGATTAAGGGTATGTACAAATTTCTAGGATTTATTTGTAGTAAAATATATAAGGAGTTGGGTCACTTGCATATATTCCTTATATGTCCTTTTCAGGGTTCCTAGAGTCAAAGAATCTGAAAATTTAATTATTTTTTCTTTACTTTTAACTTTCGCAGGAGAAGGAGGTAAAAGGATTGAAGGTTGTTAAACACCTGTAGTGTATAGTTCTAATCGAATTATGAGAGTTTTTCCTGGTTTTTGGCTACAATAATGGATACATTTTAGGCAAAGCTATGTATGGAGTTAAAGGGGTAGGGAAAGGAAGTAGAAGGGTGGCTTTGAAATTAAAATCAACATAGAAATTAATTCGGTATATAGAATTCCATTAGTAAAAAAATTAGCAGACTGAAAAATAAACTGAAAGCGACCAAGTATAAAATAAAAGTACAATAAATAACATTCACATAATTAATGAAGAAACTAAATATATAGTCACTTAACGTATGCATATTAAGAAAAACGCCAATTTTTTATGGGGAATCACATACGCTGCAGTAAAATCAGCAAATCGCCCCAAAGGCGGCTCCTGTGCGCAGCGATTGATTTTCATCTTGAATCGCTGCAGGTTGTGCTTGTTTAGGAAATATAGTCCAGGTAAATAAGTTCCTGAAGAAGATGGTTTGTATTGTTGGTAGCTGAAAGTCACAGATATATGACGACGTGTTTCCCTACAATCCAGTGAGCTACATACATGATAAAAGTTTTTATAGAAAAGTAGAATTCTAGTGAAATGAATCTTCAGCAAGGTAAATATCTCCCATTTGACAGAATTTAGTAAATACATAGTATGTTGGGGAGCAGTATTTGATCGGTGGAGGATTGTAAGCTGTAAAAAGCGATAAAATTGGTTGCCCCAGCATATATTGAAAAAAAAAAGAGGAGAAAATATAAAGCCCTAAGATACACTGGCGTACATAATGAAGATGTTGAAAAGAAATACATCAACTGCCAGTTACAAAGAGCGATCTCTAAGAAACTCGTGAACTGTAAAGAGAATCTTTCTTACACACCAAAAGAGCGCAGTTAAGCCAATAATATGTCGTGCCAAACACAACATTAGTAATCACTCGAGATTTTTTATAATATCGAATTTTGTGCGACACAGGTTAGAAGAGTTGCTGTTGATCTTTGCCTAATTTTTGTTTTGATTGATGTTGATGACAACATTCTCTCCCTTTGTTATTTTAATTATATTGGTTACGGTCTTTAGACCGTCCAATAAACATATACGAGGTCCGACAATAAAGTAATGAGGCTGATGGATAAAAAAATTTATTTATGTTTCTAGTCTGCTGTAGTGTGATCTCCTTCAAAGACTGAGAGGTTGCACGGATGTGTGCTTGGTCTATTAGTGGCGTGAGGATCAAGGTCAAAGATGGAGTCTCTATGAAGGCTGCAGGGTTGCCATGTTTTACTCAAAAAAATCAATCTCATTACTCTATTGTCGCACCTCGTATATGGAGGTATATATAACATGCACAAAGAAAAACTATTAAATTATATAATTATTTCAGTAATCCTTTAAATGTTGTTCCCTATAGCATTGTTATCTAACGGTAATGGGTATTATATTGTATTTCACATTCTTACAAACCTTGTAAAATGCGAATTAAAAGTGTTTGTTCCATCTTTAAAGCACGCCTATACTAAAGGACAAAATTTAATGACCAACTTTGGATACAATTAAATAATATTATTACTTTAATGGACTATAATAAACAACAGTCGAAACCGAAATCGTCATATTACACGTAATTACTGATTTACTTAAATTAAATAAATGCATTTATGCTGTAAAGTACCATTTATATGGCATTTTAATTACACAATAGAAATTTCTACCTACGCTTATTTCCCATTTAGTTTCTAATGATTTAAAATTATAACCCTATAGACATAAACGATTAACTTTATATTAATGTCCGCACCATTGTGAAAGGCGTGGCGGACGGGACGTTTTTTTAAGGCTCGTAGAAATGCAATTAATTTTAAAATTTTTATAAAATTCCGTATGGCTATTAATTGTGGTTTTCAATGAGATAAAAGTATAAGAAAAGATAGATATTTTGTAAGAATGTTTTAACAATTTTAAAATAAGTTTTAGAGTAGTATGATATGCAAATTGTACACTATGTACGTCACACAACATCGTAGTGTACGTGATCTACTTTGTACAATGAATGGTCATGTATTGTTACAAGACCCTGCAAGCTTGGTTTAACCACTAAACTATTAAGGGGGTTACGCCACCTTGGCGTTCGGAAAAATAAAAATATATATATATATATATATATATATATATATATATATATATATATATATTATATATATATATATATATATATATATATAATATATATATATATATATATATATATATATATATATATCTATAATATATATATTATATATATATATATATATATATATATATATATATATATATATATATATATATATATACTATATATATATTATATATATATATATATATATATATATATATATATATATATATATATATATATATATATATATATATATATTTTGTCGCAACTATTGTATGTTAATAATAATTTTTATTTTTTACAAATACATAATGGTTTCAAAAACAAATTAAAAGAAAATACATTAAAAAAATTTTAAAATGGCGGAGATATGAACCATCTTGTAGGACCCTTTTTTAAAAATTCATGTTATCGGTGGAATATTTTTCTCAGGCTCAAACTAAAAACTAAACAAATCATTTTTTATTGTTAAGAAAGGTCATAGCTAAGTAGCCACAAATTTTAAGTGCCGTTCGAAAATAAACTCGGATTTTTCACAAAAATTTTGAGCTTTAAAAATTAATAATAAATTAACGATGCATCCAATCGAAAAAATCATACGTCAACTTCAAGATAATATTATAAAAATATGTGGTATAAATTTTATCAAAATGGGTTTAATAGATCTCGAGATATTTTGTTCACCAGTTTGAAAAAAGTAGTTTCGAGGAAAACGCAAAAGAAAAAAGTACCCCGGGCGCGTCTTAAAAATCTCTAAATTTTTTTAATATTACCTTCAATCTGCGATTCCATTTTGTAAAGCTTGAAATATTCTTAAAAGTATAAATAATAAATCTAACCAAAAAAAAAAAATTCAAGGTGGCGTAACCATTAAAACAAACTTTACCAAAACTGAGGCTGTTTTCTTCAAAAGAAAAAGAAGAGCACCACATCGGCATTTAACAATAAACAACACCCGGCTCCAGCGCCCGAGCACCGTAAAGTATTTGGGAGTGCTCTCTGACAAAAGTTAATTTGGAGAGACTGGATCAGGGCAACATGCAAAAAGGCAAACTTAGCAACTACAAAATTATACTCATCACTGCAAGGAGAGGCGTTATGTACTATTCACTAAGAACAAATAAATCATATCCTACAATATACTGGTATATACTGGCCAAGCTTGGGTATACCTCTTCAAAGAAAGGTTAGCTACCATCCAAGCTATAAACAACCTCATATTAAGCGCAGCAGTAGATGCCCTGGTATGTCAGGATTTAACAGTTGCACAGGGGCCTACAAATGCCCACAATTAGAGAATATGTGGCACAACAAAAA
Organism: Pachyrhynchus sulphureomaculatus; assembly: GCA_019049505.1. Lineage (NCBI taxonomy): Eukaryota > Metazoa > Arthropoda > Insecta > Coleoptera > Curculionidae > Pachyrhynchus > Pachyrhynchus sulphureomaculatus. The sequence goes on from CM032446.1 coordinate 200,406,437, forward strand.
ACACGTTTCTGGAAAAAGTCGCAGTCTATGTTATAACAGCCACATCTGGCTGGTGTCACCACAAACGGTGCTTTTTTTACTAATCCATATCGCCTGTATAAACTACCAATAGGCTTACTCCAACTAAAGTGACAACCCTGATTCACTATTAATAATGCCCGGAAAGTTTTAGATCATAATATTGTAAACCCATTTTGCTATCTCAATTGTAAAACATGTAAAAGGACTATAGCTCCAGCATAATCGATAATAACGATATTATGTATTGTATATCAAAAATTTGGATAAATCGTAACAAGTATATTCATTTCAATTTCGTTGATGTAATATATTATAGTATAATAATGGGGTTAACCTGGTGCTTTCTACAAATAAGCGGGATTTACATAATAGATACCGCTACATCGCAATATTAGAGAGATTTTGCAACACTTATTTTGGTAGGCTTTGTCTTTGTCCTTATTTGAAGCATGCGCCCACCGTTTATAGTTTGCGCAGAAGTCAGGAGAAGAAATTAAACGAAAAGACTCAGCTGTTATCGCTATTTGAAGCATGCGTCCACCATTTGGAGCTTGCACAATATTTAAACACAATAATAGAAACCTTTATTAAAGATAACGATTTCCCTTATTTAGGAACTTATAAGAGAGATTATCTCACCGTGGAACAAATGTTTTTAATATCGAATGCGGTATTCTCCTTTCTCCACACTTTAGTTCTGATATCAGTCCCCAAAAGGTTAATTTTAGTTTCATCACTAAAGATTACGGATTCCCAAAATTCAGTTAGTTCAGGTTAATAACGTATTCCCTAGCAAAAGCTAACCGCTTTTTGCGATTAGCTTCCGAAATTAACGGCTTCTTCCTGGCTGCACACCCCTTATTACCTGCCCTTTGTAAACAATTTCTCACTGCTTGTGAACAAACATTTTTCGAAAATAGTTCCCGTACTTCTTCTTTTAATTTTGGTGCACTTTTCTTGGGCTTTATAATTATTGGTCTAACAATACTCTTCACGTGGAGTCAATTTCTTGGGACGACCGGAGCATGATCGAATTTTATAGGAACCCATTGATTTATACTGGTTTACAAGGTACTGAACAGTAGCAATTTTTCCTATATTTTTGTACGATTTTCCATCTTTCCACAAATCAATTATGATCTTTCGAACTTGAAATGAAATTTCACAATTTCCCTTGCTCATTTCTAATACTACTTTGAAAACCCACTGCAAAATTACTAGCAACAAGTGACAGCTTATAAAGTATGTCCGAAAATTATTCATTAATGCATAGAAATAAAGAATTATGAATAAATACGTTTTAGGATCTTTGTAAAGTTCAAAAAAAAACTCTTTTGGAGATTCCACATATCTTTTTACAAGCACGAGCCGCACAACAAAATCTTCCTTTTGACATATTTTTTATAATTATTTTCAATTATAACGTTAAACGAGTCATTTACGTATTGGAAAATTATTAATAATGAATTTCGGAGTACATTATAAAAGGATTCTCCTTGAAATCCAGTTAAAAACAAAACCTACTAACATTCTGGCAGCCATTTTGTTGGCATGATAGGGGACGCATGCGTGATAAAAATAGAACATAAAAATGTTCTTGAGCTACTACGTTTGTATCATAAGGGTATAAAATTTTACAGCATATAATCTATGCCTATCTTAACTTTTCTCATTGATAAGTTTCTGCATAGAAGAAATTTAATTAGTACCATTTATACCAGTAACAAGTAATCTCACTCCTATTGTTGTAAAGGTATAAGAGTTGGTATAACTGGAAGGTATAATTTATTATTATGCAGTGCTTAGATAATAAATGGCGTATGTTATAACTGACTACAATAATTTCACGTTGGCTAATGAGTTCGTTATTACAAGGAGGGATTAACTATATTTCTTACTTGATCAAACTGGTTTAGATCAAGTTAGTCCAGTAGCATTATCGACAGTGTTTTGTTTTTTTTTTACATTTCGTTTTTTATTTTTCTATATTTTATGTTAATATTTCTGACGTGTAACTACGATCATAGAATTTGCAATTTTCTTTTTTTACGACAAATGAATTATTAGCGTTGTTTAGAGCAAATTACTTCAGAAAAAATGGAAAAATAACATATTTGAAGATAGTTACATCAATTACGTTACCTGACCAAGTCGATTTTTTTTCAATAAATCCTTGTAAACTTATACGGAAAAATTATTTCTTTATTAATTCAACATAAGCCTGCAAAATTTCACCGACTAATTCAAACTTTTAATGACCAGTTCTTACCTTAAAATATATATAATTCTACATTTAGGTTTAAAGAAGTAATAGCGAGATGACGCTCCTCTTATTACGTACCTTAGCAAGAGTTTGGACGTGTTATGTTTCGATTGCAAGAATCGTGCTTTTCCCTAAATCACGGTTTTATGCGGCATGAACAGTTTCGTGCGTAGATTATTCCTTTTGGGCGTTTCCAATGTATTTTTCCCTCCACTATAAGTTTTTCTTCGTTTCTTCTCGAGATATACCCAAAGTATCGCAGGTACGATTGGTTTATTTTGGTAGATAGACGATTCTTCATATTTAATTGATTTAGAATGGAGACATTAGTCCGGTGCTGTGTCCAACATATCCTCAATATTATTCTGTATACCCATGTTTCAAAGGCGTTAATTTTTCTTCGAGCCACAACATTTATCGTCCAAGTTTCCGAGGCGTAAGTAACTATGGGAAATATTAGTGCATTAATAAGTTTTAATTCGTTATTTTGAGATATTGCTGAGTCGTTCCAATTTTGGCCAGTCTAGCTACTGCATTTCCAGCTATGCTAGTCTTCATTTTATTTCTTTATGATGCTACCGATATGAAAAAATAGTTTTTTTAAGTCAAAAAATTTTCTGTAAGAAAAATTAATAGTTGACCGGCTATTCTGAAGAAACTAATTTTCTACTGTTGACCTCATTTTGAGAAAATATCCATTTTGACAAATAACAAAAGTGACATGGCTGCCATCTAACAGGTCATATTTAATTTTTTTTTTTTAAAACGGGGCTAATGCCAAAGCTGAAGAACTAAAAGCGTAAATATATATATATATATATATATATATATATATATATATATATATATATATATTCTATCTAATGTAGATTTGTACGAGAAACCAGTATTTTAAAAAATGTTTAATTTAGAAGAAACCTACCATGCTACACACCAACAATAACCATGGAAAGTATTTTGATTCTTCCTTTACATAGTAACAACAAGGAGAGGCAAGAATGGAATTCTTTTGGCTGAGACGAACCAAATGATATTTTTGCCATCTTGAGTCACAATAAGATTGGCAATAAAGTGGAAAATGTCTGAATATGAGATGAGCTACATGTCCCCAGTAAACTTATTTAACAGGAACTGGAAAATAAAAATAATAGAACGAAGACACTTGAAGAATCTCGACTTTAGGCAAATGCTAAACTAGAGCGGCAATGTATAAGGAGTTAAAAGCATTGAGTCTGCCATTCAATTAGGATATTATACCACTGTATTAGAAGTATATGTAATAATGCGATGTGCAATATAAAAGAAGAAAATCAATATCGTGACTGACAACCAGACATCACTAAAGGCTCTATCAAGCCCAGATGAAACTTCTAAACTGATTTTAGAATGCCAAAATGACTTGTATTCTTGGCTGGTCACAACTGAGTTACACAGATGTAAGTCCCTGGTTAGTCACGAATTAAATGCTAGGAAAAGGGCGACATAATGGTAAGAGAAGGTTCGCCATCATCATATATTGCTCCAGAAGCAGCCCTGGAAGTGTCAAAAAATACAGTAAAAGGAGATGTACAAAGATGGATCAAAGAACAGGAAAATTACTACTGAAGAAAAAATCTCCAGGAACTGACAGATCGAGACCTTAATCAAAAAAATCTCCTACGAAAGCTGATGAATTACCCAAACTCAGTATAAACCAACTATCAATAGTTGTGGGTTTACTGACTGGGCACTGTTCACGAAGATACACCTGCATTTAATGGAGCTGTACACAGATAGCTCCTTATATCCTATTCGGCAAGAATTTAGATCGCAAAAAGCAAGATCTTTTTATCTGAAATCTTTCCTCGTTTAAGTTAATTTATTTGAATTTAAACGCAATAATTTACAAAATTGCTGGGAGATTTTAGATGCACCAAGTAATTTAAATCATTTCACTAAAATATTTACATGAAATGAAATGTAAATATAATAAATTATTTAGCCCAAGCAACATAAAGTATTCTGAGAACTAAATTAGATATAAAGGTTAGTCATTGTTTAATAAGTAACCAACTTGACTATAAGTTAGTTATTAAGCAGTTGAATGCTCCCTAACAAATGACATGTAGGTTTTAAAAGACATTGTGTATAATGAGATGATCTGAGCAAAGGAACCTTTCACTAAATTTGAAAGTTAATACTTTTGAATCGGACATCAAAATGTAAAAATTTTCAACATTTGTTATTTTCTAAATTAATTATATTTTGCTGATAAAATTGAACAATACAAAAAATATATTGAGCCTACTGACAGGGCACTGTCCTCGAAGATACACAAGCACCTGCATATCCTAATCGACCGTAAACGTTTCTTTTTGGACAACCAAATATGGATCTAAATTTATACAAACGACAGGAGTACTGCAGTAGCTGCTGTAAAAATAGAAGAAAATAAAATAAATCCATTGCGGCTGCGGTATCTCCAAAGATTTATTTCACATGGCTCCCGGAAAATAAAAAAAAAGATGGGCTAATGCAAGTTGGACTTGCGCGATTAGTGTTCCGTACGGTGATTATCTTTAAAATAAAAAATTTTGTTACGGAAGTATAAAATGATCAATGAAAAAACACACACACGTGAGTCTTCGACAAATTTTGTTTCTGATCTTTGTTGAAAACTGATGACCTTGAACCTTTTTTTTATATATATACCCGAAAAATTAGCAAAGGTAATTTACTCGTGATATTTTTCATTTAATCTACACCTTATGGAGAATATTCCAGAATTTTTTAAAAATTTTGATCAGTATTTTTCGAGATAGGGTGGGTGGACAGGACTTTTCGGATATTTTTTTAAAATAATACAAAGAAAAGTGTGTGCAAGTATATATTTCATTTGACACCCCACTCGATGACTGTTAATTTTTTTTTCTTAACTTCCGATTTCACCCCCAAAACTAAGCCCTTAAGTCAAAAATTTAACTTCTAAAACTACACGGCTTTGATTGGGCTATCAGTTCCTATATTTTTGCCAAATTTTAACTTTCTATGTCAAATAGTTTTGGAAAAAATCGGACAGACAGACACCGAAGTGATTCCATTAGTGTTTCGTACGGAACACTAAAAATACCAGATTTTAAAGTAACTAAAAGAATATTTTCTAACAAAAAAACCTTTAGATATTTTTTCAGTAGGGAGCAGGTATATTTTAATTTATTGGATGTTCAAAAATCTAATATTATATATTTTTTACAGCTCTACGAAATCAATGACGATCCAAAAAGGAAAGAATTCCTCGACGACCTATTCTCATTTATGCAAAAACGTGGTAAGTTACGAATTGAGTTTTATTAGATTTTAAATAACCTTGAAATACAATTTTACTATAAGGTTTATTACAGTTATTTTAGGTCTTAACTTCTTGGAAAGGCCAATTTCACCCCTAAGTCTTAAAATAGTTTTTGCGTTGGTGACGTTATTATTACTTAGGTCAGCTAACTTAAATGGAATAGAGTTATTATTTACTTTTACTTAAGCACTAATTTTAACTTTCCTTTAATTATTTTTCCATCATCAATTTATATAGAATTTTATGTATATGACTTAAAAAATAACCGGTAGAGTGCAAGTTGGAGCTGCGCAATTAGTGTTGCGTACGTTGATTGCTTTTCAAATAAAAATTTTTGTTACGAAAGTATAAAATGATCAGTGACTTCACAAAACACATCTCAAATGAGTTTTCAACAAAGATTTTTTCTGATCTTTATTGAAAACTGATGACCTTGGAATTTCTGTTTTTTCTTTTTATATACCAGGTAAATTACACAGCCCCACAAAAAAAAAGTGGGGTATACTTTTGATGCGATATATCAGATCCGTAGTATTTTTGCCCGCTGATCACGAATCTGACGTTAGGATATCGCCATCACATCTCAATTTTTTTCTAACCTCAAAAAATAGGTAAAAATTAGTAAAAATTAAGAAAAATATACTCCTAAAAAATTGATTCAAGCTTTTTCATGAATCCAAAGATGTATTAATATGTATTCGGACACGCTAAGTTAATATTCATCGGTTGGATTAAGCCATACAGTTCTGTTTTCTTTCTAACCTCAATAAATCAGACAGATATAGTGCTTCTCGAATGCAAAAACGAATTCAAGTTAAAATTCAACCGATTCTTACCAAATTTGGCACACGGGGGTTTTTTTTTTGGGTTGCTGATCATGAATCTGAGGTCGGATTTGCAAAATTCAAAATGGCGGATCCAAGATGGCGGACAAAATTTTTGAAAACCAACCGATTCCTACCAAAAAACCTTAGACTCCCACACCCTGTAACCTCAAAAAATAGACCTCAATAACCCTGTAACTTTAAAAATGAGACCCAATAAACTCAAAACCAGGACTTTTAAACCATATACTCTCAAATAGTAGACCCTTAAGCCCTAGAATTGCGAAGGTTAGACCAGCGCATAACTTTCCTTTTTTTGGCTGTATCTTGTTCTTTTTTCCGCGAATGACCTATTCAAAGGCTTTCTGCCCAAACGCTTTTGAGGACTTGTTTCTCTTTTTAGCGACCAGCAATAGTCCGCTAGCATATGGTCATCCCATCGTCCTTGATACCGATTTTCTATGATTTTCAGATCTTGGTGAAAACGTTCCCCTTGCTCCTCACTGTAGTCACCAAGATTATCTGGGAAATCATCGATGTGGGAGTCCAGGAAATGTAATTTTAGATTCATTAAGCAACCTAATGTTGGAAATTTTTTTTACCATTTTCTCGACTATTTCTTTGTACTTAGGACTTTTATTATTTCCCAAAAAGTTTGTTGCGACTTCTTTAAAACTAAGCCAAGCAGCTTTTTCAACTTTATTCATTTTAGTAACAAATAATGAATCTTGAAACAATTTTCTTATTTGTGGCCCGTCAAATACGCCTGCCTTAATTTTAGCTTCAGAAAATTTCGAAAATTTTTTATGCAAATATTTGAAACGGGCCGTTTGTATCTAATGCTCTCGTGAATTGCTTCATAAGTCCAAGCTTAATGTGAAGCGGAGGAATAAGAACTTTTCCTGGATCTACCAATGGTGGAAACAATACATTATTTTCACCAGGAGTGAACGATTCTCTTGTTGGCCAAATTTTTTTCTTATAATGACGTTCCCTGTCTCTGCTATTCCACAGACATTTATAACAGGGATAAAGTGTAAACCCTGACTGTTGGCCAAGCAATATTGTTACAATTTTCAGATCTCCACAAATTTTCCAGTTATGATCAGCATATTTTATTTTTATCAAAAGCTGCTTCATTTTTCATATTGCTCTTCTATAACTGTGGAATGAGCAATCGGAATGGGAGCGTAAACGTTGGTATTATGCAGCAAAACTGCCTTAATGCTCCGTTTAGAAGAATCAATGAACAGTCTCCATTCTTCAGGATCGTATGAGTTATTTTGAAATTCATCCATTAGACCTTTTACATCGGTACAATATGAAAGTGACAATTACTCGTCCATTGTGAAATATTTTCGAAATTCTTCATCTCTGTTTCTATAATAAGAAGTCGTAGCTTCTGGCTTAAGTAAATGTCTTTTCTTTAAAAAGGAAGCAAGATGCTCTGAACCATCTTTGGATAAGCCTAAATCTCTGACTAGATCACTAAGTTCTGACTGTGATACGAGTATTGGTTCTGGTTTACGGTTGTATGGTAGAAATTCTTTATCTGTGTCACTAGTATATGATAGGTTGTCACTAGAACATTCATTAGTAACAGTGTTTGAATCTTTTTTCGACAGTCTCAATGTTTTCGGCATGAACTGATAAGGTGAAATCATTTGTTTCCATAACATCAGCATCAAGTGGTTCAGGAGGCGGAATTAGTTTAGTTGGTCTTGTTACTGGCGAAACATCGTTATAAGTAATAGTGCTTTTATTTTTTCGGTTATGCCTAGATACAACATTCATACAAAAGTAGCAATCATTTTCACTGTATGGTCTATTCCATATTGCTGGTCTGGAATATTTAATCGCCTTCTAATTGATGTACAACATTATTTTGCAAGAACTGCAAATGATGTGGGGAACCCAATCTGTATCCTGGTGCTGTATTTCAATGTTAAAACAATCCTTATATAAGGTTTTAATCTTATCCGTTATCGGTGACCCCATTTTACTCAATACGTGTTGACAGCAAATATAACAAAATGAATCACCGTTTTTATCGCACTTATGAAAAGTCCTTGTACCGTGAGACCGTTTTCTTGTAGCATTATACTCTACATGAGCCAAGTCACCCACACATGAAAAGCTACGGTCGCTGGATGACGACGGCTGCGGGCCCGCTTTCCCACCCTGACCAACCGCCGATACTGGGTTTCCGAGTCCCTGCATCGTAATTCTCTTTCTTCTACCTGCCATGACGGCATCTAAGCCGTTATCCAGGGACTCTGCCGGCTAGTGGAGTAACACCGTTGCCCACCGTCACCACGTGGAGGTGCCCTGGATGCAGGTAGAAGAATAAAAATCGACCGATGAATTTTCTCGGCGTTCAAAATGGCGCGAAAACATCTGCCATCTTGAATTTTGCAAATCCAACCTCGGATTCGTGATCAGCGACCCAAAGAATCCCCGTGTACCAAATTTGGTAAGGATCGGTTGAATTTTAATTTGAATTCGTTTTTGCATTCGAGAAGCACTATATCTGTCTGATTTATTGAGGTTAGAAAGAAAACAGAACTGTATGGCTCAATCCAACCGATGAATATTAGCTACAGCGTGTCCGAATATATATTAATACATCTTTGGATTCATGAAAAAGCTTGAATCAATTTTTTTAGGAGTATATTTTTCTTAATTTTTACTAATTTTTACCTATTTTTTGAGGTTAGAAAAAAATTGAGATGTGATGGCGATATTCTGACGTCAGATTCGTGATCAGCGGGCAAAAATACTACGGATCTGATATATCGCATCGAAACCCCACTTTTTTTTTGTGGGGCTGTGTTATTAAAGATAATGCACTCATGATAATTTTCTTTCAATCTACACCCTGTAGAGAATATTCCAGAATTTTTGCAAAATTTTTTGGTCCGTACTTGTGGAGATAGGAGGGAGGACAGCGATTTTTTGCACTTTTTTAAAAATATTACAAAGAGAAGTGTGCGCAAGTATTACATTAAATATATTTTTGAACCTGGTAAAAAAATTTTTTTTGACTTCCGATTTCACCCCCCAAAACTAACCCCTTAAGTCAAAATTTAACTTTCAAAATTACACGCCTCTAATGGGGCCATCAATTTCTATATTAGTGCCAAATTTCAACTTTCTATGTCAAATAGTTTCGGAGAAAATCGGGTACGACAAGGGGATAGAAGGACACCGAAGTGTCATCTTATAAGTGTTCCGTACGGAACACTAAAAATAAGTAAAAATAAACGTGAATATTTTGTGTACACAAAACTTAAAATTAATATATCATTCCGTTCGAGAATTATTGTGGCAATGCAACTGACAGATTGATGGAAATTGGAAACTATGTTTTCTGTCATTTGGAAACTCGGAAACATGAAGAACATCTTGTAGAGTAATTCTGTCATGAATACAATACTATAGCTCCCTTAGTAAGAGAACTAAAAAGGAAATAAATTTTAGTTTCATAAGAAGTTGTATTAATAATGGATTCAGTGTATAAGAAAAGTCTTTTTGATAATTAATCTTTACGTAGTTTTTATAAATAGAAATTTTCCAATCATCTACGCTACATTTTTGAAATGAGTGTAAACGTACTATAGATGTTATATAAATAATAAATTATTTAAGCCCCATCAAATAACGCAAAAAACAGTTCAGCAAAGTAAAATAATATAGGTTTTTATGGGTGTTTCTATACTAAAGTTGTAATAATGTTATAATATTTCATCCTTCAATCAGCATTGCGAAAACTATTATAATCCCCAATCTGTAAAAAATATGTTATTTAAGTACCTGCTCTTTTCAATAGAAGATAACTTGGTACCAAAACTGGGTACTTGACAATAACAATTGAGTCAGTCAATATAAGTTTTTGAATATGTCTGTTTGATTAATGGCTTTACTGCTATATTCTTAAAATTAAAATGGAGAGAGAGGCTTCAAATAGAAATTACAGCATCTGGAACATTTACATTTTTTAAAAAAAGAATAAAAATACATGACCAAAACTAAATTATCTTTAAACTAGAAACCCTATTTTCTACACAGATGATACTGATTCTCTTATTGTTGTTATTATACTAACTTTTTTGAGTTTGATGGCCCTATCACAAATTAGATAGTAAGATATGTTGGGAATGTGGAATCTTTGGCACAATGACACAACTCAAACACTTTATTTTTGCACTCGACACGCGGTTCGCTAACCATGTTAGCTTCAACAGGAGCGATGATTGACCATCATGATGGAGCTAACATGGTTAGCGAAATGCACGTCGAGTACAAAAAGAAAGTGTTTGGTGTAGTGGTGATGTATACTGAGTAGTAGATAGTAACATGTTTAGTCCAATTTTACCAATTTAAAAGCCAAAATCAGACAAATAAGTGCCAAATATGCTATCCATTACTACCAATATTAAATCGCTCAACCATATTGTTTAGTGTCAGGTCACTTACAACGATCATTTTTAGTGTTTCGCACGGAACACTTTGGTGTTTGTCTGTCTGTCTGTCTGTCACGCCCGATTTTGTCCGCAACTATTCGACGTAGAAAGTTGAAATTTTTTACTAATATAGAAATTGATGGCCTCGTCAGAACCTTGTAGTTTTGAAAGTTAAATTTTGACCTAAGGGGTTAGTTTTGGGGAGGTGAAATCGGAAGTGAAAAAAATTTTTTTTTACTAGGTCATCGAGTGGGGTGTCAAATGAACGCTTATAAAAACACGAGTTCAAGAATATATATAATGTTTTACATGCCCACACTTTTCTTTGTATTATTCTGAAAAAATCGCGAAAAATCGCTGTCCACCCCTCTATCTCGAAAAATACTGATCCACAAATTTTGAAAAAATTCTGGAATTTTCTCCACGGGGTGTAGATGGAACGAAAATTATCACGAGTGCATTACCTTTAATAATTTATCTGGTATATAAAAAAAACAATAATTTCAAGGTTATCAGTTTTCAGTAAAGATCGGAACCAAACTTTATTAAAAACTGATTTGGGGTGTGTTTTGTGAAGTCACTGATCATTTTATACCTTCGTAACTAAAATTTTTATTTCAGAAGCAATCAACGTACGGAACACTAATTGCGCAAGTTCAACTTGCACTTGACCGTTTATTTGATACAGTAATATCACGCTATCCCTCAACACTTTTTAAAGATTCCTTTTAGCTAATAATAAAGAACTATGTTGTTTCATTAAGAATAGTGAGTAAATTTTAAGCTAATGTAAAATAGAAAAAATAATAAGATTAAGAAACAAGGAAAACATGTATACACAAAGTAAAAATGATACCCTCGATAGCATAAGTAACTGAGATTTTGATTCGTAATTAATCATTCTTCCAAACTGACGCCCCTCCCCTAGATAATTCTAAATTTCCTTGATATATTTAAATTTTTTTAGATTAGCTAGAAAACTGTTATAAATTACTGAATAAATACGAATATATTTAAACGAAGATTTGTACTTCTGACTCTAATGATGTTCCTAAACTATTTTAATTTCTTGTGTTAAGTTTAAATTGTATTCTATTAAGTAAGTAGTCAGGTATCTGTGTCGAAATTGCCTTGTGTGTTTTGTAAATTTTACGTCCACATTGCATTAAATGTCTGTCTGTCTATCCGTTAGTGCGCTTATCACTGGGAGAACCACTTATCCGATTTACGTGCTTCTTTTTTTTTTAAACATACATATGCTCTCTGGCTAGGTTATAGGCTATATTTTATTACGTTAGGTAACATAAGGGATAAGCAGTGACGATAATACTCAATCAAGTCGGAAATAGTTTGCCTCTTGCGCGTCCTCTTGCAATATACTGCCTAAACCATTAAATATTGAACAATATCATGTAGCAAAGAATATAATATAAATCAAATGCAACGTCTCTCTGTCTGTCGGCTTGTCCGTTAGTGCACTTATGACTTGTGAACCACTTATCGACCAGGTTATCTAAAATCTTCTATAATATATTTAAAATGCAACGTCGCTCTGTCTGTGTCTGTTTGTCCGTTAGTGCGCTTATCACTTGAGAACCACTTATCCAATTTACCTGTTATTTTTTTTTAATTCATACATATCTTCTCTGGCCAGATTAGACAATAATAATAATAGTCTGTAATATATATAAAATGCAACGTCTCTCTGTCTGTCTGTCCGTTAGTGTGCTTATCTCTGGAGAACCACTTATCCGATTTACGTGCTTTTTTTAACATGCATATGTTCTCTGGCCAGGTTATAGGCTATATTTTATTACGTTAGGTAACAAGGAATAAGCAGTGACGATAATAGTGAATCAAGTCGGAAAAAAGTTTGCCGCTAGCGCATTCTCTTGCAATACACTGCATAAACCATTAAATATGGAACAATATCATGTAGCAAGCAATATCTATAACATATATAAAATACAACGTCTCTCTGTCTGTCTGTCTATTAGTGCGCTTATCACTCGAGAACCACTTATTCGACTTGAGTGTTTTTTTTTAATTCACACATTTGTTCTCTGGCCAGGTTATCTATAATCTCCCATAATATATATAAAATATAACGTATCTCTGTCTGTCTGTTTGGTCTATCTGTCCGTCCGTCCATTAGTGTGGTTATCACTCGAGAACCACTTATCCGATTTACGTGTATTTTTTAAATTTATACATATGTTCTCTGGTCAGGTTAGAGGATATATTTTATTACGTTAGGTAATATAAGAAATAAGCAATAACGATAATAGTGGATTAAGTCGGAAAAAAGTTTGCCGCTAGCGCACTCTCTTGAAATACACTGCCTAAACCGTTAATATGGAACAATATCATGTAACAAAGAATACAATATTTATAAAATGCAACTTCTCTCTATCTATTTGTCTGTCCGTTAGTACGCTTATCACTCGAGAACCACTTATCCGATTTACGTGTTTTTTTTTTAAATACATATGTTCTCTGTCCAACTTATAGGATAGATTTTTTTACGTTAGGTAACATAAGGAATAAGCAGTGACGATAATAATGAATCAAGTCCACGCGAGCGAATATATATATATATATATATATATATATATATATATATATATATATATATATATATATATGTATATATATATATATATATATTCTATATATATATTCTATATATATATATATATATATATATATATATATATATATATATATTCTATATATATATATATATATATATATATATATATATATATATATATATATATATATATATATATATATATATATATATATATATATATATATATATATATATATATATATATATATATATATATATATATATATATATATATATATATATATATATATATATATATATATATATATATATATATATATATATATATAGATATATATATATATATATATATATATATATATATATATATATAGATATATAGATATATATATATATATATATATATATATATATATATATATATATATATATATATATATATATATATATATATATATATATATATATAGATATATATATATATATATATATATATATATATATATATATATATATATATATATATATATATATATATATATATATATATATATATAGATATATATATATATATATATATATATATATATATATATATACATATATATATATATATATATATATATATATATATATATATATATATATATATATATATATATATATATATACTTTTTTATAAATGTATTCAAAATGTCAATATTTATATCAGATTGGGTATCCATATCGTAAAGTTAAGACTTGTGAAGACACTGCAAGACAAGGTCATTAAATGTCAGTTACTATTTTTAGACTTAACTATTTTATACAAACTCACAGAATTTCTTGACATTTTATTATCAACAATAATGATTAAAATTATTATGGAAAAAATCATTTTTTATAATATTGTTTTAATTTAAAATGGTTTACCAAAAAGCTTAAAAATCAAAAATAAAACTAACCTTTTAAATAAGTGTAAAACAAATATGTACTATCTAAATATTTGTTTAATTATGAACAAATAAAATAAAATTATTTTCTCTCGGTACAGGAGCAACGCGCCACTCGGTGGCGGTAATGTACTGAGAAGTATATTAAAAAGAACCTTTGCCATACTGTTAAGGCACATAGTTTTTTCTACCAGTTAAATTATCAAACGTAATGCACTCGTGATAATTTTTCTCTCAAGCTACATCTTATGAAGACTATTCTAGAATTTTTTCAAAATTCGAGATAGGGTGGGGGGACAGCGATTTTTTGCCACTTTTTTAAAAATCATGCAAAGAACAGTGTGCGCAAGTATTACATCATATATATTTTTAAACCCGTGTTTTCACTAGCTTTCATTTGACACCCCACTCGTAGACCTTGTAATTTTTTTTTTAACTTTCGATTTTGCCCCCCCACACAAACTAGCCCCTTAAGTCAAAATTTAACTTTCAGAACTACACTATTCTGATTGGGCCATCAATTCCTATAATTTTGCCAAATTTCAACTTTATATGTCAAATAGTGTCGGAGAAAAATCGGGTACGACAGACGAATACACGGACACCGAAGTGACCCCATAAGTGTTCCGTTCGAAACATTAAAAATAACTAAGTTCCTTTTCATGTCAATTAGTGCTAGTTACCGCGTTATTTTTTTTTAATTGTACTTGATTTTTGCATTCTTCATATATTATCCCTGTAACGAAATTCTTTTAAAATTAGTTGGGTTTAGGTTATAAATAACAATTTTGTCTAACAATGTTCCAGGTTAGAATTAATTTAAAAAATACGAGGGAAAAATACTCGACTATGCCTGAATGATAATGATTATGTTTTAATATTCAAAATTCAACAAATTGACAGTCCTGTCCCAAATTAGGTGGCGTCGGTAACACATTAAGTCAAATTTTGCCAATTTAAAAGCCAAATTAGCACAAATAAATATCAAATTTTCATGATATTATGTGACCCATTAATAAAGTCAATATTATACCGCTGAATCATGGCATTTTGTGCTGGGTCACCAGGTACGCTCTTTTTTTACAGTAGCAGCAACTTATACAACTAATTCTTTTTAACAACTTAATGGAGGCCCTCGGCAACCAGAATTTTGATACCAGGGCTAGTTACAGGATGATAGGTGTAATTTTAAAGCAAGATACCTGTTTTAGCTACCGTCTGTCGTATTTATCTGAAATCTTTCCTCGCTCAGGTTGATTTATTTGAATTTAAACGGTTTATTACCCAGTAATTTACAAAATTGCTGGAAGATTTTAGATGCAGCAAATAATTTAAATCATTTCACTAAAATATTTAAACATATTGATGTTATGTTGGGTTGTTGAATAAGTATTGAAACTTTTTGTCGGCCCTACTTAGCATTAGTTAAAAATTGATATTTGACAGTAATAGACGCGCAAAAACTTTTAGAGCGTCTTGAAGAGGGGTGAAGTTTTTGCAAAAGTTCATTATATTTTACAATTTTATTTCGATAAATGTACAAATGCTGCGCGGGTCTTGAAGAAATTCGTGCTATTTATGGTGAAGATACGTTACCAAAAGCAACAGCCAAAAGATGGTTCTGTGGCTTTCGTTGTGGTAATTTCGATGTTAAGGATGCTCCTCGTACTGGTCAACCAACGACAGAAATGGTTGATAGAATTTTGGCAAAAGTTATGCGAGACCGGCATGTGAGCAGCCTACACATCGCCAAGAACAGTTTTAAATCATTTGGAAAAAGCTGGCTGCAAAAAGAAGCTCGATATTTGGGTGCCACATGATTTGACGCCAAAATATTGACTCGATCTAATTTCCATCACCGAATCTTTACAGAGATGTAACGAAATCGAGCAATTTCTATTGACCACGGGGAATAACAAGTGAATCACGTACGATAATCATGTGCAAAAAAGATCATGATAAAAGAAGGTTAAAGCTTCACAAACGACGGCAAAGCCCCGATTGATGCCAAAAAAGGTGATGCTGTGTATTTAGTGACACTGGAAGGAAATCTGCAGCCTGGCTAACGATGAACTCTATACTCTACTATCAGCAATTAACAATACTGAAGCAAGCTATTAAAGAAATAACCAGAAGTAGTCAACAGAAACAGTGTCCAGGACAATGCCAGACCACACCCATCTTTGATGATTCGACAAAAGTTGTGAGGGCTTAGCTTCTTTTTCTTCTTCTTCTTCTTATGCCTTCTCTGTCCCTCCTAACATGAAACAACTCCCCGACATTCATACCCGTCCATTCTCTGTTGTTTTTCTGCCAAGACTTTTTCTTTCTTCCAACACCCTTTCTACCGTCAACTCTTCCCTGTATAATAGTTTACAATAGTGAATATTGTACATGACCTAAGTGGAATGTTTTTGCGTACTTTTATGATCGTCAAGATTTTCTGCCTTGACCTATCCTTCGTAGAACTTCCTTATTAGTGATCCTGGCTATCTATGGGATTCTTAATATTCTTCGATAGAGCCACATTTCAAATGCTTCTAGCTTCTTAGTACTGTATTGCTTCAACGTCTATGTCTACTCCATACAAAAGTTGGAGCCATACGTAAGTTTCTGTTGCAGAACATTGTCCGGAATTTTAAAAATGATATTCTTACAACCTTTATTGTGGTTTTAATTTCAGTATCTTAGTTAATGTCGAATGTGATATAAGTGCCTAAATATTTGTACTTTTCTATATGTTCTATTTGTTTTCCTTCGAGAAATAATTGACAATTGTTGGTTTGCTGTTTAGAAACTACCATAAATTTTGTTTTTTTTTCCCGTGTTTGTCGTTAGGCCCATTTCGACACTTTATTCACATTGTACCAATCCTTGCAGGTCCTCTAATGTTTCTGCTAAGATCACGGTATCGTCGGCAAAGCGAATAATGTTTATCACTTCACCCCCTATCCTGATTCCTTCACTTCGTTCCCATAATGCTTTCTTGAAGATGACTTGGGAATATAAGTTAAATAATGCAGGTGACAGTATCTAGCCTTGCCGGACTCCTCGCTGAATCTGTATTTTAGCTGTTTCTATTTCATTTACTTGGACTATAGCAGTCTAATTCCAGATAAACACATGTTTTATTATTTATGTGTCTTTCTGGTCAAGTTGGATGTTCTTTAATTCTTCTATCAGTTCGATGCCCTGTACTTTATCAAACGCTTTTTGATAGTCTAAAAAGCATATAGCTTGGCTAAGTTTAAATTTATCCATAATATAGCCCGGACCTTATACCAGTATCATTTGTTTAGTCTCTGCAAAATTTCCTGAATAGTGTTAAGTCAGATTCAAGAGAGACCTGTGAAAACCACTTGTCATAATTTTTTGTTCACAAACCACAAAAGATTTACAATGACGAGATTGCCAGAAAAATGGCTGAAGATCATTGAACAAAATGGCATATATTTGGTTTAATAACGTTCTTTCAAAAATGAAAAACAATTATCTTAGTTTTGAACTTGAAGGGCTCAATATTTTTTCGACAACACTTGATTGACAAATTACTTCTTGCAAGCAACATAAAGTATTCTGAGAAACTAAGTTAGATATAAGAATCTGTCGTTCTTCAATAAATAACTAGGCTGTAAGTTAGTCATTAAGCATTTGAATGCTACCTAAGGAACTGCATGTAGTTTTTGAGACTGTATATAACGTGATTATCAGAGTCATGGAGATTTCATCAAATTTGGAAGTTAATGCTTTAAAATAGGACATTAAAATCTAACATTTTTAACATTTGTTATATTCTAAATTAATTGTCTTTTGCTGATAACATTAAACAATTCGCTGAACGCTCGTGTTGCTAACCATGTTAGCATCTTCGGTTGAATAAATCTAATATTAAAAACTAGATTATTTGTACTAAAAGGCTAGAGCGAGTTTTGGTCTATTAAACAGTACAGAGAACTGTAACAACTGTAATCCTCTATTCTTATTTAGACTATTTATGCATTTTTAAAATATCAATATTTTCATATGCGTCGAATAATTTTCTGTCTTATCAGTATATATTTTAATTATAAATTATCTGATGTTACTGCATAATTATATTCAGGCATTCTCAGGAATGCTTCATTTTTTTGATCTACAGTATCTGAAATGAGCTAATGTTCTTTAAATGTTGTTTGAGTCAACTCAGTCAATCGATCGAGTTAAATTGGAATTGAAATATATGTTACACTTGACTACAATAGATAAAAGATAGCTACGAGTTATTTTGATAGCCCTATGTTGATCAGAACTGATACATACTTCGGGATATTAAAGCAGTTCATAAAACCTAATTTTAGCTTAGTCCGAAACCAGACAATTTTCGTGATTTAATTCTTTCCCAACACGGTCAAATTAAAACAAATACACTGTTTAAACGTTTTTATATGTATATCTGAGTAAAAAAAGTATTTAAAGATTAATTGTTAAATCATGATTTATTTCACATAAAGTCACCTCACGTTTCCTTTGAACTCCATATTACTCTGCTTTACCGACAAAAGGAATTCAAAATACGTACAGAATTGTTTACTAGAAAAACCTAAGAGTCATTCAAGAAGATGTGTTTTAAATTTAACGCGTGCCCCATATCCAATCCCCACTGACAGACGGGTGTAAGACAGGATAAAAGTGACAAAGAGGGGAACATAAAAAAGTTAAATAAATAAAGATAGAGGTAAATAAAGCTTAATATTAGAAAAGGGTGCTTGGAAATAGACACACATGGTTGACAGGAATGTCTTCAAGGAGACGGCTTAATTTGAATATTCTTAATAAGTTCTTTACACCAAGTGCCGTGAGTTTTATAATTTTCTTTTTTACATATGCATTCTACCTTGTGGTTTCGCAAGGAAACTGCTTCATATTGTAGATTAATTACTTATACCTCTAAACCATTATCAAGAAAAATTTTTATAAAGTACTGAAAACGGCATTAATTTCGGTTGTGAAGTTAGCGATAAATGTGTCTGTTTCGGTTACTCTTAATAATCAGTGGACAGATCTTGATTTTGAGTTTCCGCTAGTTCGAAAAACAACTCTCATAAATATCTCTGACCTAACAGTCTCACTCAAAGCAGAGATAATCTGTTATTACCGTAAATGTAGCCAGGAATGCGTTATCACTTGTTATTTGTGGAGATTAACTGATACTGTTCAGAAGCTCAACTATCAGCATCAGGAGTATTTAAATGCTTCGAACCTAATGGCTTGGGCCGCAGTGTCGGTATGTGGAATAATTGAACCGTCCTTCTTATAGAATAACAGGGGCATTACAATAACCTTTAACTGAGTGAGTGAGACCTGTGAGACTTAGACCTGTTTTAACGCCGATGGATGTTTCTTGTAGAGGTATTTTAAAACTAAAGTTCCCAGTATTAGTTTCTGTTCTTTGAAACAATATAAAGATAATATCCGGGAAGATAGAAACATGTGCAGAATAGTGATCAATAATTGACTGCTTGCTTCGAAGAGTGCCAGGAACTTAACTGTAACATTTAGATGACAAATATGTTTAGGAGATAATTTTCCAAAAAGTGTAGTTTGTTATAATATAAAAGCTTTTTTTTTCAATTTATGAAATAATAAAAAATATGGGACTCTTTATCGTTGCGTTTCTATAGCCTGAAATTCTGTTGAAAATGTCATTTCGAGATCATTTTGCACAAAGTTTTTTTTAATTTTTAGTATTAGTATATGTTTCTTCAGATAAAAAAAGTTTTTCTTAATGCACTAGCCTATAATTAAAACCAGAGTTCTGAGAAGATGTACATAAAAAAGTTTTTGGAAACTTTTTTGACCACCCATATTAATTTAGTTTTATTTCTCGATTTGTCAACAAAAACAACACATTTTGATTTAAAAACTTAATTAAATGTCAATAAATGAATTAAATTAAACGTAAATATTTGTCTTTTTATCGGGACGATCTTTTTTTTATTTTCTGTTTATCACCCAGATGTGCCGGTTTGATACAGAGCAATTAAACTTAAGTTAACACGTGTTTTTTAAATATTCGGAAGGCAATAAAATTAGAAGTAGTTCACGTTCGAATAGTGAAGAGTTTTGTATCGTTGGACCAATTTATTTTGAAATCGTTGTTTATGGTGAATTTCTTTTTACATACCTAATTTCATCTATCATTACTGGCTTGATTGTTGGTTGAATTATTAGAGTGCACTAAAATTAGGTCAAAATAATGATGAGATGGGCATAGTTTAGATACAGCAATATTATGATTTTATTCTCTCTGGGGTATCACTAGGAGTATTGTCTTGAGTTTTAGACCTCGAAAAACTTGTGACAGAGACAGAGACAAAAAAAAGCCAAACTCTTCGTAATGAAATTTTCTTCAAGTTCTCGTTAGTTTTACGTCGCTCAAGTGCGTACATAACCTATAAAATTTAAAAAACAGACCAAAAATTGTTTTTTTTTTTAAATTTTATTGTATAAGTCGACTAAGTGAACCGATCGCCTTGAAATTTTCAGAAAATATACCTTTTATTATAGCTAAAATACCCTAAAATTTTTGGTACAAAAATATTGAACCCAGTAGGCACAATTGAATGTGCCGTTTTATGCCATTTCGTCCAAAGTGAATCTTTTTTTATTTAAATTTAGGTCTCGACACCAGCTTTCTGATACTATTAAAAAAATGTTTGGAATCATTTTAACCGTTTTTTTTATTAATCAAATAACAGCAAATGCGTTTTTCGGTCATTTTGAAAAAAAAAATTGTTAACGAAAATCATTTTTTAAAATGAAGGTCTCGCGATTTTCTACCAGATGTGATAATAATTTTTCAATTATTTTTTTCAAAGTGACCGAGAAAACGCATTTGTTGTTATGTTTTTTAGTAGCATCGGAAAGCTGGCGTCGAGACTTAAATTTAAAAAAAAGATCCAATTTGGACTAAATGGCATAAAATGGCGAGCAATTCAAATTTTAAATAACAAATTTAATTGTGACCACTGGGTTCAATTTTTTTGTGCCAACATTTCAGAGTATTTTTGCTATAACAAGAGGCATATTTTCTGAAAGTTTCAAGCCGAGCGGCTCACTTAGTCAACCTGTACAATAAAATAAAAAAAAAAACAGTTTCTTTCCTGTCTTCTTTTTTCAATTTTATAGGTTATGTACGCATTTAAGCGACTTAAAACCAACAAGAATTTGTTGGAAATTTCATTACGAAGATTTTGGTCTTTTTTTGTCTCGATCTGACTTATATAACCGGAGTTATTCACATTTTAAGCTCAAAAAACGCGTTCTGCAAACTTAGATTGTTATATAAACAAAAGACCACAAGTTTTTCGGGGTCCAGAACTCAGAACAATACTCCTGGTAATATTCCAGAGAGGATCAGATCTTAACATTGCTGTATCTTGAATGTACAATATCAAATGCTTTTTTACTACACTATTAATAAATTCATTGTGCAGCTTGCTTTTACAGTTTTAATGATATAGTAGGTAATTTACTATAGTCTTTGTCGCTATGCTTTTTCCTCAAGTAAAATTGTTCCAAATAACTGAGCTAAAATTTTAATTATCCCCTCTAGATTAAATATGTCACAAGTGATATCAAAACAAAGAGAAATTATTGCTTACTTGACATCATAATTTCATAATCGGTCAGCTGGGAGCATGTTAAAACGATGTCAATGGTAATTGACGAATTCATGTTAATTTTAAAGCAGTTTGAATCAATGTTAGTAATAAAATAATGTTTTTAAATGTCTCTAATAATAAGAAACGATATGTAAAATATTAAATAAGATGTTTGAATGCTTAAATGGCTTCAAAAATTTCAAGTATTCATTCATATTAATATTTTTAATAAAGTACGCCAATGTCTAGTATCTTTTGGCGAGACTTTCCAAGAAGTGCAAACAACTGGCAGTATTTTAATAATTTTAATAACTGCACGATTCCCTTCGGTCACGATATAATTAGGACAATTTTCAGTCTTTGCACATTTTGATGTGCGTAATTATTGTGTTTCAAACATACAATGATTATGTGAGCAACACGAGGATTTTCTATGTGAATATTTTCAATATTTATATCCGAGTCGTAGAAAAAAAAATATCAATATCAACTACTAAAATTCTTATTTATTCTTATTATTTTTATTACGACTCATCATCTGAGCTAGGAACGACAGAGAAGAGAGTAAAGCTTAAAATAGGTATCACAGTACTAGCGCGAAAAATTTGTCAGATACAATAATTTGTATTTCTAACTGCTATATGCCTAGTTTTGAAGGCATACCGTCCCGCCGACGCACAATGGGGCAAATGCGTTATTTTTCGGTCATTTGCTTATAACTTCCACATTTGTTATTGGAATGACTTCAAACTTAATACACATAATGTACGATTAATATATGTTCAGTATATGAAATAAAAATCATACTATATACTGTTATCGCGTGCGCGATAAAGCGTAAAGATTATTATTTCAAAATACAACAAATTGAAAAATTTTTCGATTACATGAGTGCGAATAGTCATTTTCAATGTATTTTTGCCTGCTGAACACGAATCCGTTGTTCAAATTGGGCTACCGCGTCGTAATTTTGAGAAAAATGACGAAAATTTGCAAAAAACGACGGTTTCAAGGATTTTCATGACATAACATAGGCACAAATATTTTTCTCATAAATTTCGTTAATACTACGAGTAAGTATCAACATTTAGCTTTAAAATGCCTTTTGTTTCGTTTTGGTACATTTTTTTAATTTTCGAGGTATCGCTAAAATTAGAAACACTGGTTGCGCTTACGCAGCATTAATATCATTGTCCCGTGTTACGATTGCCCTACGCATGCGACATGTAACGGAACATTAACCCATCAAAATACACTCATGAAGCGAATAATATTTCGAATATCAATTATCTGCTCTTAGCGTTACCCAGGATCAACGGCGTGGACGTGACAGATATTTGATCCCTCGGGGTGCTTGATTTTTGTGAGTCTCCTTGGCTCTCACATTTGTACTTCTTGTTTTAATCATCGTAGTCTGTATCATCATCACTGAAATGTAATAGATGTTTTACATCTTCGGACAATTCTTTCTTCTTACGTTCAATTTTCGCGAATTAGATATTATCGGATCTGAAGCAATCATCAAATTATTAAAAATATCTTCATTATTATATATTCGAGACATTCTTCGCGAATGGTTTTCTCTATATTTTCTGAAATATGACGTAAAATGACCGAAAAATGTCGTATTTGTCTCACTATGGCGCGTGATGTAAGCAAACACTCGCATTGAGATCGAAATTTCAAAGTAGTCAAGCCGCGTTGCCGAAAAGAGGCAACAAGAGTTTAATTGCCCTTTTTTTAGAAGTGTATACTTCATAAGAAATGAGGAGTATATCGTCATTTTTTCATTTCATTGGAATATTGCCCGAGTGAATGGCTGAGTGGAGAACGTTAGATCAAGTCGGGGGGGAACTTTAATGTCCATTTTTTTACCAAAGGGAGACGAAGGGGGATAAAAATAGGATATCTTCGGAAACTAGAGACTTTGCCCTATCAGATGGTGATAGCGCCATCTCCTTCCACCTTATTCCAAAAACTTTATACATCTTTGAATATTGAAGTAAGAATAATTTTTTGTGTCGAATATGTCAAATATTTATTAATATATTGTAGCACTCTAATGACGTTACACTAAGATTAATTTGTTGTTCGAAACCTAATAAATAAGTTTTAGTAAGCGTTTAACTCATATTCGTAGTTATGTTGTCCACAGAGAATTTAGAATGTAATTTCTCGAATTACAGAAATTCCAACATTGACGAAAATGTCACACTTCAATGGATAATTTTAAGGAAGGCAGAAGGAATAAATTAGTTATAAAACATATTTATGCATGGTTTATGATATATATTAAAGGAAAAAATCGTCAATATTCGAAAAGTACATCTTTAATTTTTTCATCCAATATCCGATTTTTTACGCCGTCGCCCCAATGTGCGACGGGGGCTGTTTAAGCTACAGACTGATAGGGGTATTGTTTAGCGACAACACTGTCACAGTTGCTTAAAATTAGTATCAACACTAAAATTGAACGAAGTTCATATTTCGGCTGTTATTTAAATATTGTACTATTATTATGATTTAGATATACGACTTTCGCAGACAGAAATATAGACTCATTCAAGATATACTTAGATATCACAAGGATTGAGCTTTAAGTTCTATGTTATTGGGATCTCCGCTCGTGTGGATAGGAATGAGAACAGAAATTGTTGGCATGCTGCTCATTTCCCATTGTTTTCTTATTTATATTTTCAAATCCCTATATTGAGCAATAGGTGGTTACTATTTGGCATGTTGAACAACAATAGTAAACAAAGTTTTGTTTACTATTCCAATGTCTGGTGTATTATTAGAGACAGCATGATTAGTTACTACACTTCGGATCCACTAGAGCTTGTAGTTGTTGCCAAAGATTGAATCTAGAGTTTATTTGTAGTAAGGCAACTTATCTACGTATCTCAACTTCAGTTTTTCCACCAACTCTTGTTGGAATAGCTTCGTTTTATTGACATTTTCCCAAGTGACTTTATATAGCCAGTGAGAATTCTGTGTGTCTGGCTGTTTTTGTAATTAGGCTTCAGTTATGATGCTTACAGATTTATTGGTTTAGTAATGAAATTGAGTTTAGTATCTATTTTGATTCATAGCTACTTTGCTAGTACTAATCATCGGATTTAGTACGATTATTTGAGGAGTTGTTACTTGTTAATTAAATCTTAGATATTACGGTTTTAGACAGTGTGGAATGTCATTTTTGGAATCAGATTTGTATGGTATTGGTTAACTTTCTGGAAAACGTTAATTAATGCCGCAATCATCTACCGGTTTAAAAAAAATGTACATGTTTGTGTCTATTGTTAATGTGTTTAGCTATCGTTGCAGTAGGTATTGGCGGTGTGAGAATGGTAAAACTACATATTGTGATACGTACAAAGACAAATTCATTAGATATCTACTTATTTATCTTTAAGGTTTAAAAAATTAAAATTGTACATTTATCTTTATAGCCCAAATGATATATTGGTATTTTGTTCTATACTTTCATATTTGTTATGTTTTTAGTATTTTCTCTAATATTTTTCCTATTACTGTTAATAGTGAGATTGGTCTGTAGTTTTTGGATTGTCTAAATTACTTTTAGGCTTAGACGTGTCAAATAAATTTATATTTTTTTTAGTGCTCCATACGGAACACTTATGGGATAACTTCTGTAGTCTGTCTCTCTTTGCTCCCAAACTATTTGACCTAGAAAGTTGAAATTTTTCACAAATATAGGAATTAATGGCCCAGTCAGAGCCGTGTAGTTTTCAAAGTTATGTTTTGACTTAAGGGGTTAGTTTTGGGGGTGAACTTGGAAGTGAAAATTTTTTTTTTTTACCAGCTCATCGAATGGGGAATTAAATGAAAGCTGGTGAAAATACGAGTTCAAAAACACATATGATGTAATACTTTCGCGCATTTTTGTGTTATTTTAAAGAAATTGCCTGAAATCGATGTCCCCCCCCCCCCCCTTACCTCGGAAAGTACTGATCAAAAAATTTTGAAAAAAATCTGGAATATTCTCCATAAAGTGTAAATTAAGCAAAAATTATCACGAGTTCATTACGTTTGATAATTTATGTGGTATAAAAAAAAATTAGAAACCTATGTTTCTTGACGTATGCTGAAGGTAACTGTAACCGAGTGGCAAGTCGCTCTTGTACCGAGATATAGTTTTATTTTGTTTTAAAAACGAAACACTAATTGCGCAAGTCCGACTTGCACCTGGCCGTTTTTTTTTTTACTTTGAAATGATAGTGTATATATATGTATATATATATATATATATATATATACATATATATATATATATATATATATATATTTATATATATATATATATATATATATATATATATATATATATATATATATTTATATATATATATATATATATATATATATATATATATATATATATATATATATATATATATTTATATATATATATATATATATATATATATATATATATATATATATATATATATTTATATATATATATATATATATATATATATATATATATATATATATATATATATATACCCACGAAATTAAATCAGAGTTGGAGTTCAATTTTCAATCTTATAGTGTTACTGGAATACGAGAGAGTAAGTCATAATAACTTAACATAACCGATTTTGGTTGAAAGCTTGGACAAAGGCGGAAAATGTAAATTTATCACTTTATTATATTGATGTAAGGAATGGATCTAAATGGATCGAATAAAACATTACAAGAAATTAAATTGAAGTACACACAGTTAATATTTGTGTACTAATGTAAAGAAGACCCATATAAACGAGCCACCCAGAGAAAAATATGTAACAAAGTTGATACAGGTACAATGCGTTGTTTTAATGTCGGCAATCTGAAACGTCTTTGTCTAAAAATGTGTATGTGTTTGACATACTCTAAATAAGAACTAAATCAACACTTTGCTACGGCTTTCTGTCTTACGACTTAACATAAAGTTTATGCACCTGTATACAATTAAAACAAAATTGCAACAAATTGAAATTACAACAACCCGAAAATATTCTTTTAACTTCGATATACATACATACATGCTTCTAATTTAACTAAAATAACATTTAAGATGCCGTCACCTATTTAAATTTAAGGGGCAACAGCTTCATAAATTGGATATTGTTATGCGGTAACTTAAAAAAAACCTCAACAAACTAGTGGTAGAAGCTTATGACTTGAAGATGCCTTGAACCGATGCAAGTTATTGTAGAGTAACTTGGATTTATTTAAATTTATACAAATTCAATAAAATTATGTTTTCTAGGATTCCTTAGCCCTCAAAGAGATTCGCTTTTTATGGATTTGACATTGTACTGTCTAAAGAAAAGTCTAAACAAATTGAAAACCCTTCAACAAACTAATGAGCGATCCTTAGGACTTGAAAATGATTGCTTTTTTGGGAGCCGGTACTTTTTTCTTTCGTCCAAAAATATTTAAAAAAAAAATATCGAAAATTGTTTTTTTACAAAAATCATGCAAATATTTCAATTGTATATTGATACTGTTCAACTCATGCATCCTCTCAGTGCTTATGTACGGATGTCAGACTTCGACTTGCACAAACAAATAATAAAAAAATAACTGTCACATAAAGGGCGGTTAAAAGGCACATGATCGCCATATCTCTGCAAAACAGGAAGACCAATTAGTGGATTAGACGAACAACAGGGATGAAAGATGGAATTGAAACAATCACCACTCTGAAGTGGAATTATGCAGGATATATAACCAGATGTAGTGATTCTAGATGGAACAACATCATCCTTCACTGCAGACCTTATACTGGGAAAAGAAAAAGGGGATGCCCACCAACATGTTAGACAAATGACCTGAAACTGTGGGTCTGAACTGGACGAGGGAAGCTCAAGATAGAAACATATGAGGTATAATGAAAGACCTATGTTCATAAATGGTTGGTCGATATGGACCTTTGAGATTGAAATTGAGACTCTGTAAATAGTAGATATGCGATTCTAATATTTGACAAGTATTCGAGAACAATTTATTGATGTCTTTTTTATCAGACTTCTTTGACATTTGTTTCTAAATAAGTACGATTTGATTTTTTACGTAGGGAATTAGCTTTATTCGTATACGACTATTGTCAATATTGAGTGTTTCTAGGATTAACATGTTGATCTATGGTAATAAAAATGAATTAGTATTACTTAAATATAGTAGATTATTTCCTTCATTTAAATAACTTCTTTTTGTCTATGAACATCAAAATCTAACGTTTCATAAAATAAATAAAACATATTTGAACCATCGTTTCCTAAATATAAAAGATCAACAACATTCTAGTTTGTTTCTACGTTTGATTAATAGACACAGGGTTGATGTAACACATGTGCAGTTGGCAATAAGACATTATAGAATGTCGGTGACTGACAGCCACGTTTATAAGGGAGCTGCCAACAAAAACAAGCCGGAAGTGTCCGCTAATTATAAATGCCTCCTCATCAATCACAAGCGCATTTGACATTTTAACTTTTTATCTGATTATAAGAGGAAATTTCTTATAATTATGGTAAGGATTGTGATTTAATATAATTTAATTACTAAAAAAATCTTTTTACCTTGGAAAAAAAAGAAGAAAAATAGATAACTTAGCATTTAGAGAAATTCTAACGCTACCAGTGCCGGACCTAGGAGTGGGGCGCAGAGGGCATCGTCCCTCGTCTGGTCAAGTTCTATTTTTATTTACTTATATTTTATTTCTTAATATTTGTCGAACGCCATCACTTACAATACTGTATTTTGAACTTCTGTGGACAGCATCATCTCATGAAGAGGTAATTTTATTTTTTTAGGATTCATGCACTTCCAAATAAAAAAGTGGCGAGAAATATTTGGAATTTGAAACTGAATTTTGAGATATTTATTTGAAGGGTACTGAATTAATTCGTACATCTAATAGAACTACGATTAGTAATGAGAATAAATTAAACTGACAGAGGGTTTAGGAAGGTATAAGTATACCTGACTCATAAGCATTTAATATTCAGGTATAATCTGATCAATGGATCTTTGCAGTGATGTGATCAACGCGACGTCAAGAATATTCATACGATTCAATCGGCTGTCAATTCAGTGTCGGCGCGGCGGAGTTTTAAATGACAGTTTTAAAAGTCAAAATAGAATTTAAAATTTTTCTTCCGGTTTGGTAATTAAAAAAACTACAGATATATTAAATGTGTATGATATGTAAAACACCCTAGTTCTTACTTGTGAAGGACATTTATCTCTCTGCATAAATCCAACGTCTAATATCACCTATTTTTATTTTTCAGGTATTGCTATTAGATTATTTCGTGAGTAAATTTACTTCATGAAAAGTTTACAATTGTTATCTGTTAGTTATTTGAAGTTTGTGTAATGTTTGTGATGAAATTACATTACACCCTTAACACAGCTTTATCAAATTTACATATAAGGCATTATAAAAACTGTAAAAAGTTGCGCCGTAGAACTCATTAAATAAAATTTTAAAATAGAGACCTGAAATATACTTTTAAAAACAGAAAGATATTACATGATGAGTGTATAAAGTATGAATAGGAGATATAAATTGCATAATCCAATTTTAAGACACTTCCAGAAATTAAACATAAAGTTGACGTAACCTCAACCCGTCAAAGAATTATCGATTATTTTTATTGCCTATAAACTTGGCGGTACTGGCTTCTAAAACATGAAGCTACACCCAAATTCCAGGTTGTTCGCTGTCTTTCTTGCATATGTACAACTAAACGAGACAGATAATAGAGCGAATGTCGTAAATAACTTCAGATGACAGAAGACCTACGTTTTTAAATTTTTAAATATACTTAACATGTTGACAAGAAGAATAATATACACCAGAGGTTCCCAAACTTTTTTTTCTCGTAGACCACTTTCAAAATTTTACTGGTTTCGGTGGACCCCTGCTGCTACATTTCTACCATATTCCCAAAACTCGTCAAAAAATGTGAAGATTAGATCTAACGATGAAAATTTGCGTCGTGGCTGAGTTCCAACCCTAAATTCGGAGTGGTAAAAATAAAAAGAAAAATAATATATTTTCTTGTGTTCTATTTATGAAAATAATATGATTACAGACTTAATAGAATTAAAATTAAACATTAATAACGTACCGTAACTTCAATAATGCAAATCAACAATTAAAAAAAAATTAGTCATAATTTTAATGGGAGGGATGTACTTGATGGATTGACAGAAAATTATCAATATTTGGCTTCAGTTTTGTAAGGAATAACCGCAAATCTCCCCGTTCTGTGATGTTTGATCTGCTCCTTTTTTTTGTTAATAGATTTGTAACGACACTAAAACTTTTTTCGACAAGGTATGACGAGGGAAACGCTATCAAAAGTGTTCTCGCAATTTCCCACAGCCCAGGATATTTTTCGGGTATTTCGGCCTGCAGCCAAAATGTTTGATAGCCTTTTTTCAATTTCACCTTCAGCTCCCCATTGGTGCTAAGCTCGAATAGCTCCTCTTGTAATACCACATTCGCCACTTCCGTTTCATCAAATGGATTTATGATCCATGGTGGTATTTCCATCGTCAGAATATCTTCAAATCTATTTTTGAAGTCATCACGCAGGGCATTTAAATGTTGAACGTATGTCTGAATATCCTCATCAAGACATTCTGCCTGTGACAAGTTTGGAAACTGGGAGAATTCGCGCCAACTAATATTTTGCTTCATAAATTTCAATTTTCCAAGAAAAGCCGAAATTACACCCTTTGTTTTTATTAAATTTAGGCTGTCCCCTTGTAACTGCAAGTTAATGTCATTAAATTTTTTGAACAAATCTGTCAAATACGCGATGTCTGCTTTCAATTTGATCATGTTTTCTTTTAAATCTGGATCTTTACTTTCCAGAAACTCTAAAACTGATTCAAAAAGTGAGTAAAATCTTGTTAAACATGCACCTTTCGACAACCAGCGTACTTCAGTATATAAGAGCAATCGTTGGAAGTCTTCATCATTTTCGTCGCACAATTGTGCAAATAAACGGGTATTCAACGCATTTATTCTTATTTTGTTAACTGCTTTAATCACAAATGGAAGCGATTGGTGCAATCTATCACTCAAATTTTTCGCTACCAGGTGTTGTCGGTGGATGACACAGTGAATTGCAGTTACTCCTGGTATAATTCTTTTACGAGGCTGGTTTGAAAAGTCCGTGCAAAAATAAAAACTACTTATGTGTTTGCGGTAAACCTTTTTTATTTTTCGACATAGTCTCCTCTTAGGCTTATACACTTCGTCCAACGATGTTCTAGTTTGTTGATCCCTTCCGAATAATAAGATTTGTCCAAGTCTGCAAAATATCCATTAGTGTCTGCAATCACCTCCTCGTTTGAATAAAATCTTTGTCCCGCTAGCCATTTCTTCAAATTGGGGAACAAATAGTAGTCCGAGGGAGCCAAGTCTGGAGAATAGGGGGGATGTGAAACGAGTTGGAATCCTATTTCCATTAATTTTGCGACCACAACTGCTGAGGTGTGTGCTGGTGCGTTGTCGTGATGGAAAAGGACTTTCTTGTGGGCCAATCGCGGGCGTTTTTCTTGCAGCTCGGTTTTCAAACGGTCCAATAACGATGAATAATATTCACCTGTAATAGTTTTACATTTTTCCAGATAGTCGATAAGGATTATCCCTTGTGAATCCCAAAAGACAGTCGCCATAACCTTTCCGGCCGAAGGAACGGTCTTCGCCTTTTTTGGTGCAGATTCCCCCTTGGTAACCCATTGTTGAGATTGTTGTTTGGTCTCAGGAGTATAGTAATGTATCCATGTTTCATCCACAGTGACGAAACGACGCTTAAAGTCCTCCGGATTCTTCTGAAACAGCTGCAAACCATCCTTGCAACACTTCACACGATTCCGTTTTTGGTCAAGCGTGAGCAATCGCGGCACCCATCTTGCGGATAGCTTTCTCATGTCCAGATGTTTATGCAAAATATTATGTACCCGTTCAGTCGAGATGCCCACAGCACTAGCAATCTCACGCACCTTAACTCTTCTGTCATCCATCACCATATCATGGATTTGATCAATGATTTCTGGAGTCGTAACCTCCACAGGCCGTCCAGAACGTTCAGCGTCACTTGTGCCCATATGGCCAGTCCGAAAATTTTGAAACCACTTATAAACTGTTCTAATCGAAGGTGCAGAGTCACTATAATGTTTATCAAACTTCTCTTTAGTCTCCTGAGGTGTTTTGCCTTTCATAAAGTAATATTTAATCACCACACGAAATTCTTTTTCGTCCATTTCTTGAAAATCACTCGACTTCCTTGATTCACACGAATGCCAAACACAAAGAAATAGACCAATATGGCTGAAACTTGGTGTGCGTTCATTCAAGAGATGCTACTAACTAAACGTGACCTCGATACGCGCCGGTGGTGCCATCTCTCGGACTTTGCACGGACTTTTCAAACCAGCCTCGTAAGATGGCTTATAAACCCATGATATCGCCCAAAGCTCCATCTGCTGCCACCGAAATAATGTTTGTAAATGGAATCGATTTTTCCTTAAAAAAAATTACTCAGGACATTAAATATTGATTTGCTTTTAGTGTCCGTCTCCAAAGTTTTCGCGAATAGCAGCTCTTCATGGATTTCTTCGACCATAATAAATCGAACATATGCCAATAATAATGCTTCATTACCAGGTAAAGTTGACTCGTCCAGTTGAATAGAAAAATGAGTTGTTTGCAGATAATTACACAAGAAGCTTTCAATATCAGAGCTCATTTCATCAATACGTCTTTGTACAGTGATGTTACTCAAAGGAATTCTTTTGAGTACGTCAAATGGAGGTTTGTGCAGAACAGTTTTTAAAACCTCTTCAACAGCGGGTAAAATTAACTGTTCTCCGATGGTGTGCGGTTTTCCAGATTTCGCTATAAGCAATGAGATATTGTAAGATGCCCGCAAGCCATCATCGTTACTTTGAGACGTTGAACCGAACATACTGTGCACGGTGGGTCTCTTTTCATATTTTTCCTTCAATGTTTGAAAATATTTTAAATCTTTACCTATTTTATCAGGATGACACCTTCTTAGATGATCTTCGAGCTTCGATGGTTTCATAGAGTCATTGCTTAAAACTTTGTTGCATAAAAGGCATATGGGTAATCGCTTGGCTGCCTTTGATGGAAGAAAACCAAATTTCAAATAATCAACACTGTACTGTCGACATTTCTTCTTAGATTCAGCCATGTTTCGTATCAGTTACCTACCTATAAAGAAAAAAATGTTTGTTTTAGTAATCATAAGGCGACTTTAACAGGATATGGCTATTTTAACAGAATAAAATAGGATTAATTAATTATTGCAATGAAAAAACCAAAATGCCGGCGGCAAAACTGATTTTAATTATTAAAAGCAATAAACTGCTAAGACCCATATAGAGGTTTTTACAAAACGGCTGAACCTATTTTAATGTAATATAAAATATTTGTTGATTAATTATATTTCTGTAAATTCGAGAGAAATACTTTTAAAAAATATTTTGACATCAAAACTCCGCGATTTTAATGATTTATTTATTACTTTGATGTAAGTTACGAGTGGTACATAAAGACACGTATAATTTATGAAAATATTTTTAGTCATTTAGCATTAGCAACTACGAGGGCACTGAAATATGTACAAACATGCAGGTCAATCGTATGTCTTTCCTTTAGTGAATCACCACAGTCGGGTAGATAAATAATTTTATAATAAAAAGTACTAAAAGTTCAATCACTGAAAAATTTGGAATTTTTTTTTGCTCCCTTAATTTTTTTGAGTAGTGTATTATCTGCGTACATTGATAGGTTAAGCCAAGCCAACATTTTTGTTCTTTATTATCGAAACCAGATAAATTTTCGTGGACCCCCACTTACAACTTGTGAACCCCCATTTTTTTTTCACGCCAACGTAGACCCCCGTCGAGTCTCCCGTGGCTTCCATGTTGAATAAATCAAATCATAGAAGAATACAATATTCTTATTCTTATTCAAAATGGCACTTGCTAAAAACCATTTATTGCAAATTATAGTAAATTTACCTTAAAAAATGTTTCTTCGGTAGCTTTAACATAACTTAAAATTGTAAAATTAGAGACACTACATACTCAAGTTAGTGCCATGTACTACCTAATGAAGTTCCGAAGATTGTAGTGGTTTTGTTTTCTTGATTTTGTAGTAGCATTTTCTAGATATGCATATAATTAACAGTAAATGTTTGTTACCTTACATTGGTTGTTTTATGGGAAATGCGTGTGTAAAGAAATGAAGATCACTATAGTACATAGGTTGTCCTTGAGAAGTTATTAGGTAGTAAGAAGTAGCAAATATAATTTTAAATTACCAAGCATATAGAATACGTTAAATTAATGGAATTAAAGTTGCTTTCGTCGAAGAACACCTATATATTGCCACGTTTTTACTAGAAATATAAAAGTCAATATTTGTATGTTTGGATATAACCTGATCGGGAGGGTAAGGGGGAAGCATGTGCCTCTAACCCCTATGGATATAGATATTACGCCCTTCAGAAACGAACATCTTTTTTATTAGGAGTTCTCTTTTGTGAAAAATGTTCACTCCCCAGTCATCAATTTTTAAATTGAGTACCAACTTACTAGAGTTCCATTTTAGGTAAAGATTCTATTTTCACCATTCATCACTGATTTGTAGTTTACCGAAGGTATCTAAGCTTTTATAGTGCCAGAGGGTTATCTCGGTCCCCGATTAATGTTTAATGCCCCCATTCATCTAATGACTCCCCCATCTATAAGCCTATAAGTCTTCAATGTCCTCTTTTTAGTGTTCCGTACGGAAGACTTATGGAATCACTTCGGTGTCCATCTGTCTGTCATAACCGATTTTCCCCCTAAACTATTTGAAATTTGGCACAAATATAAGAATTGACAGGCCAATCAGAGCCGTGTAATTTTGAAAGTTAAATTTTAACTTATGGGGTTAACTTGGAGTCGGAAGGGTGTCAAATAAAAGCTTGTGAAAATATAAGTTCAAAAATATATGTGATGTAATACTTGCGCAAACTTTTAAATAAACCGGTCAAGTGCAAGTTAAACTTGCACAATTAGTGTTCCGTACGTTAATTGCTTTTAAAATAAAAAATTTTGTTACGGTGGTATAAAATGGTCAGTGATTTCATAAAACACACTCCAAATGAGTTTTCAACAAAGTTTGTTTCCAATCTTTACTGAAAACTGATGACCTTGAAATTTTTGATTTTTTTAATATACCAGATAAATTATTAAAGGTAATGCATGCATAATTTTCGTTCAATCTATACCCCGTGGAGAATATTCCAGAATTTTTTCAAAATTTTTTGATCAGTACTTTTCGAGATAAGGTAGGGGGACAGCGATTTTTTCGCGATTTTTTAAAAATAATACAAAGAAAAGTGTGCGCAAGTATTACATTATATATATATATATATATATATATATATATGTATATTTTACTCGTGTTTTCACAAGCTTTCATTTGACACTACACTCGATGACGTAGTAAAAAAATTTTTGTTCACTTCCGATTTCACCCCTCAAAACTAACCCTTAAGTCAAAATTTAACTTTCAAAACTACACGTCTCTGATGAGGCCATCAATTTCTATATTAGTACCAAATTTCAACTTTCTGTGTCAAATAGTTTCCGAGAAAATCGGGTGTGACAGACAGTACGGAACACTAAAAATATGGCTAAAATCGATGCCCCCCCCCCCCCCCCCCTATCTCGAAAAGTACCGATCAAAAAGTTTTGAAAAAATTCTGAATTATTCTCCATAAGGTTTAAATTGAGCGAAAATTATCACGAGTGCATTAGCTTTGATAATTTATCCAGTACAAAAAAATATAGTAGCTAGCTTAACAATATGACAAATTTTTTTTCTTGGAAAGTTGTAAATTTAACTCGGACTAACAGCTATGAAATATCAATACGTACACATATACTGGTGACCAACGGTTCCAAGACAAAATAATTTTATTTTATTTGTTTATAATTAAACAAACAATGAGGTAGTAATTATTTGCTTTAAACTTTTACTACAAATATGTCTTGTTTTCTATGTATTCTTGGTAATTCTTATACTGAAGATGAATATGTGACTGAATTTCATAGAATACTTCGGTACGGAACACTAATTGCATACGTCCGACTTGCATTTGACAGGTTTTTTCCTTGTATTAATATGCCCCCCGCTCCTTGAATCTGGTTTTGCAACTGAATAGAACTCTAGAAAAAAAAAAATAATATCATTTTTTAATTTTGTAAAAACTGGGGGAAAGGACAAACCTGAAACGGAGTAAGCGAATTAAACAAATTGATTATCTATTAAATCTTTTTAAAATTTAGTAAAAATTTTGAAAAACTGTTTTGATTTTGTAAAAAAAAAAAAAAAAGAAACGAAAATTTGAATTTTCAAGCAAGCTCAACTTAATATTTGAGACAATAAGCTGTATGTAGGTAAATTACTTCCAAAAATGATATATATAATATAGTATATTTGTTGATGGGTTGCTTTGACTAATGGGATGTTAAAATACCTAGGCTGTCTGAAAAGGACTAATAGGATGTTAAAATACCTAGGCTGTCTGAAAAGTGAAACTATAATTGTATAGGAAAGTTCCGTCCTTTATATAAACACACTTAAAATTTTACTTCGATCTGTCATTTCATTCGAGTAGTAGCAACTGTTTAATATTGACGTGTCATTGATTTTTTTAAAATGCCCAAAAATTGAATATCCTGCAGTGATTAAATTCTTTATTTTGGATGATTTAACACCAACAGAAATTCATCCGCAATTGTTAAAAGTGTATAAGGATGCATCACCTTCACTTTCCACTGTAAAAAAATGGGCTGCTCTTTTTAAATTTGGTCGTAGAAGCCTCGAAGATGATCTACCCGAAGGTCGTCCAAAAATTGCTACAATATCAAAAATCATTGAACAAGTCCATAATATGGTGTTAGATGATCGACGAGTGAAAGTGCGTGAAAGAGCTGAGGCCATAGACATCTCAAAAGAACAAATTGGAAATATTTTGCATGAAGAATTACATATGAAAAAGCTTTGTGTAAGAGGGGTGCATTTGCTGCCAATTAACCAAATACGGTTTTTGGATCATTTTAAGCAAAATAAAATGGATTTTATAATTGTTGATGAAACTTGGATCCACCACTATACACCAAAGTGGAAAGTACAATCGAAACAATGGATTGAAGTCGATGGTCAAAAAAAATTTTCTTTCATTGTTAGGCCGAGAGCTTTTCATATTGTTGTATTTCATACAACCTATGTGCACCAGGTGTACAAGTATGAAATGCGGATTTTTTTTCTAAAAAAAACATGTTAAATTCGGAAGACTGATAAAAAGTGCTTTATACAAAGTATGCTCCATAGCTTGTTATACATTTTTCCCATCTTTCGGGCAATTTGTGAATATTACGCCAGTAAAAATCTTCCCCTTTTGTTGCGAACCATTCATCGAGCCATTTTTTCACATCTTCGTACGAAGCAAAGCGCTGCTCAGCAAGTGCGTGAGTCATCGATGCAAACAAGTGGTAATCGGAAGGAGCCAAGTCTGGTGAGTAAGCCGCATGGGGTAGAACTGAACTATATTATTGTAAAAAAATCTCACAGTCTAAAAACCGATCAAAAGAAACTTGGGATATTATTAACAAACTTCAAAATAAATCATACTCAAAGAAACAAATTAGTTCTATTCTCGACGATAATAAAAAAAATAGAAAATTTTAGCCATATCGCAAATATTTTCGGTCAATACCTATCTCCAGTTGTTGAGCAGAAGATACGCATACACTTTAATCCAATTTATCATTATCCTGCACTATAGCTGAGTGCTTCCAACGTGTCGCGAACGGGTTTTGCCGTATGTGATGGAACATTGTCATGAAGAAAAATGACTTTGTGTTGCCTCTTTCGGTATTCTGGCCTTTTTTCAAGCAGCGAACGGTTCAAATTGGTCAACTGTTGTTGGTAACGTTTAGTATTAACCATTTCCCCAGGTTTTAACAGCTCATAATAGATCACGCCCCTCTGGTCCCACCAAACACAGAGCATCGTCTTCCTGCCAAAGCGATTCCGTCTTGCGGTCGATGTGGATTGTGTGCCTGGATCTACCCATGATTTTTTGCCCTTGGGATTCTCAAAATAAATCCACTTTTCATCCCCTGTAACTATACGATGCAAAAACGACTTCCTTTTGTACCGAGCGAGCAAAATGTCCACGTGTTTTCGCGCTTTTCCATTTGCTTGTCGTTCAACTCACGTGGTACCCATCTACCGGCTTCTGAATCTTTCCCATCTCTCTTAGCCGATTGGAAACAGCTTGTTGCCTAACGCCCAATGGCTCAGCGAGTTGTTTTTGTATTTGCGAATCATCTTCGTCCAACAATGCTTGCAATTCCACATCTTCGTATTTTTTTGGCGGTTTTCCACGTTCCTTGTCTGCAACATCGAAGCAACCACTTTTGAAACGCCGAAACCATCGTTCATACGTATCTTGCGATGGAGCATGTTCACCATAAGCTTCTCGAAGTAATCGGTATGATTCAACAGCAGTTTTCATCAAACGAAAACAAAAAATTAATGCTGTCGGCTAATGCTCTTTGTTCGGTATAAATTTCGACATATTGAACACAACAACACAACACTATGCACACACTTTTCCAATTTATCACTCATGCGCGTCTGACACTTGTGGATGACACAACAAAATGGCGCAGTGTCAAATCTTTATAGCACAAACTACATTGGTGCACCATCTGTTGTCTGAAATCCGCATTTCATACTTACCTGGTACTACTTACCCCTCTTCGATAATTGACCAACGTCATCGATTACCTAAAAGTCTAGTAAATGAAAAATAACAAACATAGGATTAATAGAAAACTAGTGTCTAAAATCGCAATGTGGTGTAGATTAAAGTTTGACTTGGAGATTTTAAAATTAAAATTTATTTTACGTTAAAACCTTCCTTCATTTATAGGCTATAAACTAATTTAAAGTTGACTATCAAAATCACATTTTACAATATTTCACATTGACTGCAACCAGCTGGGCACTTAATATATTACATATTTTAAATAAAATATAAACGCTTAAACGTAGGCGTATTTTAGCCAATAAAACTTTAAGTTTATTTATATCTAATTACACAATAATTGTTCTAACGAATTCATTCTCGGCGAAAAGTGTACTCTTTTACTTTCAATAACAAGTAACGAGAAGCAATTATTGGCGATCAGATAACAAATATACTAAGTGGACTTTCTAAATTCTTTCATTGATAAATAATAATCACTAGTATATTCCAGCGAGTCTGTCCAACAGAACTACTGGATTTGTGTCAACAAAGTAATGTAGGACAATAATAGTCCAGAGTCTCCTTAGCTACTGCTAGTCTAAACTAACCTACTGGTGCTTCACTATATGTGTAGATAAATAGAAGAGTTGGTTTGATGTTTCACGTCGACCTCTTAAGAGCCCGTTATTCGCCAGCCTTATCTATGGGTTATAGGAGGCCAATAGCCGTTAAAAACAACAGTATTCTTTCAGGTTCAATCCCCTTAATATACTCCTGGTACAAATTTATCGGACATTTCAAATGAATGTAATTATCGGGCAAGGCATATATAGATGGATACTCGTTTCTTCCTCTTCCAAATACCATCTACAATCTGGATCACTTTTGACCTCAACGCGAATTAACTTGTCAGTCGTAGTATCCGGTAAGGATTCCTATCACCGTATTCAGTCTTTTCGATTTAAGTACAGCAGAGACCTGATAGGGTTAAGTCCTTTTAGGAGAGTTACATCCGTAGTGCCTCGTTCAGGTCTTTCACAAAGTTATTATCATTCAACAGATTTACGATTGCTGCACCTCTCATATTATGTGGGATTTGTAAAAAGTGTTCTGATTCCATAAGACTCACTGGTGCTCCTTTTTTAGCCAGTAGTCAGCCATTTCATTTTCTTGGACTTCAGTATGACTAGCTATCCAGAAAAGAAACATAAATGACAACATCAGGTGGGTCACAAAACATATATTAATCGCTACAAACAGATAGCTAACACAAATGACGAGAACTGAAGCCACTGAAGCGATTATCAAGGAGGCGGAACACCTACGTACAACCACGACCATTACAACCTTCGGTGCAGATGTCAAACACCCGGCAGCAATGTAAACTCTCAATATGTCATGGGCTCCGGCGAGTCAGCATTGAAAATGCCAAGCGAGACCTTAGCTAAACTTTTATGAATTCCTAGCTGGAGTGTAACAAACAAAGGAATTTAGTTTCAAATTAACACTTCTGCACACGCATATACGTAAAACAACATATATTTAAAATAGAAGGTGGATCACACAATAATAGATGATATGAAAGAATTGTCATCGCATGGAAACTGATTATCAAACTGGACCACAGTTTGATAAACACCAGTTAGGTATAGATACTTAGCGTCTCCATACTTATGTTCTAATTTTGAAGAATAAAGATCTCTGAAGATGCCTCAAGTATATTATTTTAATTTGACATAATCTATTCTAAAAACCGGTCAAGTGCAAGTTGGACTTGAGCAATTAGTGTTCTATACCGTAACTGCCTTTAAAATAAAATAAAATCCTGACCTAGGCTAAAGTTAATTAGGTCCCTAACATGTATTTATCTTAAGATCCAATATGTATTTTCACCTTTTTTTCTTAGTCACTAATATATAATAGTTATAGCATCTCAGCTACCTAATAGCCAATAAAAATTAATCTAGTTCAATCTAAAATCTAGTAAAACAAACATTTGCTACCTAAATATTTGTTTAATTATAAACAAATAAAATAAAATTATTTTCTCTCGGTACATAGACGCGCGAAGTGGCAACAGTACCTGAAAATTATATTAACAAAACTTCCTCCATATAAATGATCAAACGTAATGCATTCGTGATAATTTTCGCTCAATATTCCAGAATTTTTTCAATATTTTTTGATAAGTAAGGGAGGAGGATAAGAATTTTTGGCCATATTTTCTTTCCGAATAACTGAAAGGTTTTCGCACAATTTTGCAACTTTTAATTCAGACTTCTCTATAAATATTTAGGATCAAGCAAATTATTAATCCTATTGAAAAGTTTTAAAAACTACTGGCTATAGCCTACAAGTAGATTCAAATTCGTTAAAATCTTGCAGGTATAATTGCTCCTATGAAAAATAGAACATTAGGCTTCAATCGAAAAGATAAACTACTTAAACTAATAAAAATTTTAAACGATCAAACAGATTATAACTGGAAATATGCATTTGATGATTCACCACTATCGTCACTGCTTATTCCTTAATTTACCCAATGTAATAAAATGTCTCCCATTATTTCCCCTTATCTCTCAATATTTCTCCTTATCTCCCATTATCTCTACATAATTTCGATTATCTAGGCTTAACTCTGCTCATCTCCCATTATTTCTCCTTATCTCCCATTATTTCTCCTTATCTCCCATTATCTCACCTTATCTCCCATTATCTAGGCTTATCTCGACTTATATCCCATTATCTCACCTTATCTCCCATATCGAGCTTTATCTCGACTTATCTCCCATTATTTCTCCTTATCTCCCATTATCTAGGCTTATATCGAATTATATAGAACATATGTTTAAATTTATAAAAACACGTAAATCGGATAAGTGGTTCTCGAGTGATAAGCGCACTAACGGACAGACACACAGACAGAGAGACGTTGCATTTTATATATATTATATTCTTTGCTACATGATATTGTTCCATATTTAATGCTTTAGGCAGTGTATTGCAAGAGAACGCGCTAGCGGCAAACGTTTCTCCGACTTGATTCACTATTATCGTCACTGCTTATTCCTTATGTCACCTAACGTAATAAAATATATCCTATAATATGGCCAGAGAACATATGTATGTTTAATAAAAAAGGACGTAAATCGGATAAGTGGTTCTCCAGTGATAAGCGCACTAACGGACAGACAGACAGACAGAAAGACGTTGCATTTTATATATATTATAGATATTCTTTGCTACATGATATTGTTCCATATTTAATGGTTTAGCATGTTTAAAAAAAAACACGTAAATCGGATAAGTGGTTCTCCAGTGATAAGCGCACAAACGGACAAACAGATAGATATACGTTACATTTTATATATATTATAGATGTAATAAAATATATATCTGTAACCTGGCCAAAGAATATATGTATTAATTTAAAAAAAAGACACATAAATTGGATAAGTGGTTTTCGCGTGATAAACGCACTAATGGACAGACAGACAGACAGAGAGACATTGCATTTTATATATAATATAGATTATAGATTATAGATATTCTCTGCTACATAATATTGTTCCATATTTAATGGTTTAGGCGGTGTATTGCAAGGCAACGCGCTAGCGGCAAACTTTTTTCCGACATCATTCACTATTTTACGTCATTACTCATTCCTTATGCTACCTATCGTAATAAAATATAGCCTATAACCTGGCCAGAGAACATACGTATGTTTTAAAAAAAGTACGTAAATAGGATAAGCGGTTCTCCAGTGATAAGCGCACTAACGGACCAGACAGACAGACAGACAGACAGACAGACAGACAGAGAGACGTTGCATTTTATATATATTATAGATGTAAAAGTTATTTCTTACTGACTAGTTCTTTGCTTCGTTTTTTTTAGTGTTCTGTACAGAACATTTATGGGATTACTTCGGTAGCTGTCTGTCACACCCGATTTTCTCCGAAACTATTTGACATATAAAGTTGAAATTTGACACAAATATAGGAATTGATGGCCTAAGCAGAACTGTGCAGTTTTGAAAGTTAAATTTGGACTTAAAGGGTTAGTCTTGGGGGGTAAAATAAGAAGGGAAAAAAAAAATTTAACCACGCCATCGAGTGAGATGTCAAATGTAAGCTTGTGGAAACACGAGTTCAAAAATATATATGATTTAATACTTGCGCACACTTTTCTTTGCATTATTTAAAAATAACGGCCAAAAATCTGTGTCCCCTCACCCTATCTCAAAAACTATTCATCAAAAAAAGTTGAAAAAATTCTGAAATGATCTAAATAAACTGTAAATTAAGAGAAAGTTATCACGAGTGCATTACGTTTGATAATTTTTCTGGTATAAAAAAGGACTATGTGGCATGACAGAATGGTGAAGATTTGGAAAAATGAGAATTCAACCGGGTCTAAGAGCTACGAAATATCAATACATATTCGGTGCAATCAGTAATATCATGATGACTGGTGACCACCGGATAGATACCGAAAACAAGATAATGTTAATTTATTGGCTTATAATTAAACAAATATTTTGGTAGTAAATATTTATTTTAAACTTTTATTAT
Source organism: Pachyrhynchus sulphureomaculatus (assembly GCA_019049505.1). Classification (NCBI taxonomy): domain Eukaryota; kingdom Metazoa; phylum Arthropoda; class Insecta; order Coleoptera; family Curculionidae; genus Pachyrhynchus; species Pachyrhynchus sulphureomaculatus. Next base: position 200,449,961 of record CM032446.1, read on the forward strand.
TAGATTCTAGATTGAGCTAATTCCTATTTTAAAGGTAATTACGATACGGAACACTAATTGCGCAAGTCCAACTTGCGCCTGACTGGTTTTTTATATTTTGCGTCTAGTATTTCGTTAAGAATACTCTCGTCTTAATGGTTAATGGTTTTAGTAAATAAAAATTTCGTTATGGGTAAATCAATAGAAAAGTAATGACATACTATAAAATAATATTATAATATTTATTGGAATACGTGACATTTGGTAGTCATGCAATTGCGTTTCATTGGTTAGACACAATTAAATGTATTTTGTTTTTTCTTATTATTTTATTTTAATATAATATAATAAAATAACATTATTGGAAAACTTGCATGCTACGTATATTTTAGTCGATAAATATAATATATATATATATATATATATATATATATATATATATATATATATATATATATATATATATATATATGTTGCAATAGAAGTTTTCACGGATGGTGGAATGTAATATATTAAAATTCCCTGAATTTCAATCCGTTCGTTTAACAATGAATTTCAGCGACATTTCGCCAAAATCCCATTTGGCATTTTCAAGTGCTCTTGCTGCTCCTGCTACTCGATACTGTGATCTTACTGCTGCTGTTGCCGCTCGCTGCTAACTAGCAATCAGTTTCGAGCGGCAGCAGCAGTAAGATCAGTATCTAGTAGCTGCAGCAGCAAGAGCATTTGAAAGTGTCAACTGGTAGTTAGCTTGGAGCGGTAGCAGCAGCAAGATCACAGTATCGAGTGACAGCAGCAAGAGCTCTTGAAAATGCCAAATGAAATTTTGGCGGAACGCCGTGCAAATTCATTGTTAAACGAATGAATCGAAACCCGGAATTTTAATGTAACATATATATATATATATATATATATATATATATATATATATATATATATATATATATATATATATATATATATATATACGTAATTACCACGAAATTATTACTACTCAGTATATATCACCACTACACCAAACACTTTATTTTTGCACTCGACGCGCGTTTCGCTAACCATGTTAGCTTCATCAGGAGCGATGATTGACTTATTAAATTATTGAAAAAATAACATTGCCAATACGTCAATGCAGTATTAACTTCGAGCAGGTCTGCTTTTGATCTTCTAAATCGTATTGGTTAACTTGTCTTGCACTGGATGCTAAATTGAGCAGCAGTACTCCAACGGAGGCCTTAGTAAGGTTAAATACTAAAATTTACTCTGGATTCCAACCTGGTTTATCCAATTACATAATTCAGCACCTAATATTTAATCGTGACCGTCAGATTGACAGGATAATACTAGTTCATATTGGCAGACAAGTATATACCTATATACTTGACAATAATCTTAAGAGTTAAAAAACTGATATTTATTTTGTAATCAAAACTGATTTTTTTCTTTGCCAAACATGTTTAGCTGATTTTTAGTGGCATGTACTTTAATTTTATTTAGAGAAAACTATTGCTCTATATACCTTAGATTCTCTTGCAAACTCAACCTGTGGTCTACGGTAGATAAACTTCTATAAATTATGCAGTCGTCAACAAACTGCTGGACCTTTACGGTTATGTCGCTTCGAAGGTAATTTATGAAGAAGAAAAACGCGAAAGAACCCAGTACACTTCTGTGGATAAATATGGAGTTACCAGTTATAATATTTTGTGCTCTAGCTGACAGGAATTTTATTATCCATTTTTAGTGTTCCGTGCGGAACACTTATGGGCTCACTTCAGTGTCTATCCGTCTGTCACACTCGTTATTTACGAAAATATTTGACATAGAAAGTTGAAATTTAGCACAAATATAGGAATTAATGTCCCAAACAGAGCCGTGTAGTTTTGAAAGGTAAATTTTGACTTAAGGGGTTAGTTTGGGGGGGTGAAATAGGAAATGAAAAAAAAAGTACCAGCTCATCGAGTGGGGTGGAAATACGAGTTCAAAAATATATATGATGGAATACTTTCGTGCACCTTTTTGTGTTATTTTATTGCCACAAATCGATGTCCGCCCCTTATCTCGAAAAGTACTGATTAAAAAATTTTAACAAAATTCTGAAATATTTCCATGAAGTGTAGATTGAGCAAAAATTATCATGAGCGCATTACATTTGATAATTTATCTGGTATAAAAGGAAAACTATGTTTCTTGACGTATGGTGGAGGTAACTCTAACCGAGTGGCTAGTCGCTCTTGTACCGAGATATAATTCTATTTTTCGACTTGCACTTGGCCAGTGTTTTTACTCAGACATCTCCATTCAAAGTTTGAAGCAAAACTGAGCATTGCAATTTTGTGACGTATGATCTTTCACATAAAAGTAACGATTGCCAACTATACAAAACGACTCAGCACCAAAGTTTCGGTTGTTTTGTATTCCACAGAATCATCTAAATATATTTTATATGTGGTATTGCGTTATTTTCATTATTTTACATGCTAATGTTACTCGTTTTTATCAATAAACGAAAATCAATTTACGATAAAACAATCCTTAATTATTACATCCTTGTTAAGGATTAATCCATTATGGTAAATCTACAAGTAATTTGCCGTCTGTAGAATCATTAATTTTATTGAATTCGTACTTTATACGTGTTAATAAAGGAGATAACAAATATGGTTAACACCTCCTGTCTCGATTAAAATGGTAGTTTATAAAATCGTAACACTTCCTTTTAATTGGTCTTTGCTCTCTTAGTCAGTATTATATTGTACTTTATCGCGATCTGCTGAATCAGGTAAATAAAAAATTGCAAATAATTGAGTTTCGTCGGTATGCCGGTATAATTTAAACAGTGGCGTCACTTGAAACAGCTTAGTAATTTCAGATAGATACAGAGTCTAGAACTTCTACGACTTTGACAGACATATTTACTAAAAGACACCAGTTGTAAATTTAAAACCTCTAAATTTCGGCCTTGTTAAACCTCTTGAAGGTTTAAAATCCCCTTTTTCTTCCTAAAGTGACTCTCTCGCCTTTGCCTGTGGTTGGTACCTTTTTTAAGTGTTCCATACATAAAGGAGACCTACAATTTAATGCCGGTTCTGAATGGCCAAAGTGGGCGGGCTTTACTAGGCATGATACTGCGGGTGGTTTGCCATTGCCTTCCCGAGAGAGGCGACCATCAATTTTTTGTTTTAATTTTTTTTTTAAATCATTCTTTTTTTTCCTAGCCGAGATTTAAACTCGGGTGTCCGGTGTAGAAATCAGACACTTAACCATTACGCTATGGCCGCCTCGTTTAAAATCTAATTGAATTTAATTATTACAATTGATTTAATTTAATATCAATTTTTTGTTACGTTCGAAAACTCAGTATGGTCTATTTAACTCGAAGATAATCCCAAAAAAATTACCTTCTGTAGTATGTTTTCCTCAGCTCCACTATTCGTATATCAACATACTACATTAAATAGTGCAGCAACTAGTAAACCAGCTGATGCTCTATAACGTCTATTGTGGAAGTTACTGCACGTCCAAATCACCTTATATTGCTGCAATTTAATCTCCAATGTATGAGTGCCTTTAGGCTCTTACTTGAAAAAAACTGGCATACATTGGGTACTATAAAAAACTGATAATCTGAAAACTACTTTAATGATTGTATTTTATAGTCTTACGTGGTAAATGAATAATTATAATGGAAGACCAGACACTTTTTTTAAGGTTTTATGATGTTTTCTTAATTAAATATAAATATGGCGTAAATTATATCGTACTTTTATTTTCATTTTATGGCGGATGGTGCATTCATATGTATTAAATTTAAATTTTAAAAATATATCTTAACTCTTTTATGAAAGTTTGCATCTGTCAAACATGTAAATATATCCGATGCAGAAATTTCTTTTTTGTTATAGAAAAGTTAACAAAATAGTGTTAAGTAGCTGTTTCTCATAGTCAATAACACAACTTAACAAGAGCGTAATTTCACCAGTGATAACTTACACATCTGAAACAAGACCCGATACAAGTATAACACAGAGGATGCTGGAATCAACTGAAATGAGAATACTTAGGAGATTTACAAACAAGACACTGAGGGATAGAGAAAGGAATGAAGACATAAGACGCATATTTAATATAGAAAATATCAACCAGTGGATAAGAGGAAGAAAAGTGGAATGGGACACAGGAAGAATAGCAAAAAACAGGATAGCAAGAGACAAGTTGCCGAATGGAAGAAGATTAATGACACACAATATATATATATATATATATATATATATATATATATATATATATATATATATATATATATATATATATATATATATAAGGGAATAAAGAAAACAGTCAATAGTGCTTAGGGAGCAGAAGAAGAACTACCCTCTACACTTATACACTTACGTTATTGTTTTTCGAGTTCCATCGAGCATTCCATCAAAAAAATAATTTTGTGATAACGCTACTGCAGCTTTCAACTCACTATTTGAGGAAAATTTTCTCTTTCTTCAGATATTTAAATAATAACCGGTCAGGTTTAAGTTGTACTTGCGCAATTAGTGTACGGTACGTTGATTGGTTTTAAAATAAAAATATTTGTTAAGGAGGTATAAAATGATCAATGACTTCACAAAACACATCCGAAATGAGTTTTCAAGTTTTTTTCCAATCTTTACTGAAAACTGATGACTAAGGAAACCCAAATATGCAAGTGAAAAACTTTCAAAATATGCGCATAAATATGCAAATAATTTTCTCAAAATATGCACCTACATGTTGTAAATATGCAGTAAAAAAAATCGAAATAGACTTGAAAAATGTAAATTTATTGTTTCACATTACATGATACGAGTACTATACAAATGTAGCAATAAAAGACCCATTTTAAATTTTCAACATACAGGGCGAATGAACTAAATCTAAATATAATATTATACAAAGTAAAAAATAAATATAAATAATAATGTATTTTATTACTTTACTTAAAGATGGACATATAATAATAATAATAATGTAGGTATATATTATAAAAATTTATATACGTAGTAAACAGCATAATAAAACATACATTTTAAATTCGATACATACAGAGCGATGCAACTAAGTAAGCGGAAATATGCAAATATTGCAAAAGACAGGGTCGCCGTTAGTTTATAAAAACAATAAACTACTAAATGTTTCTCAAAATTCTCCATTAAAAAGTTTTGTCTTCTTTCATTGTATAAAAATTTATAAATTGAGAAACTCCTTTCCACATCGACTGATGTAATAGGGGCGTCTTTAAAATTATTTAATAGCATAGGATCTAAATCAATGGAATCAGTAAAATCCCCCTTTAAAACATTAGCTACTTGACTGACAAATTGAAACCCACTATTTTTTTCCATAACATTCCGAAATTTTTGAAAAATTTTGCTCCAAATTTTACCTGCGACATTTTCAAAAGAGATCTCACATTGTTTTATTAGTTGAACACTTCGGGTTAATGGCAAATTAGATTCCTCCATTTGAGTTGTGGTTTTAGAAACAAAGCTATAATTTGTTTTAAGAAAGAAAAGTTGTTGTTTTATCTCCTTGTTTTTGAATAATTGTTTAAGTTCTGTAAGGGACTGATAATTCTGCAATTAGACCATCTAGTTGACAGAAGTTGTCGCAATAAAAAAATGTTGCTTCCAACCAAGTGCCCCATCTTGTAATTACAGGCTGAGGTGGAAGAGGAGTGTTTGGTAGTTTTTCTTTGTAGAACTGAATCCTTAAAGGCGCTTTAAGGAAGATTTTCTTCATGTTAGAAATTAAGCTATTTACAAAGCGGAAAATGATTCCTAATTTCCTCAGCAACCCTATTTAAAGCATGAGCGAGACATGTTACATGTATTAAGTTTAGATAAAAAAATTTTAAATTTTGCCCGGCCTTTATCATGTACGGTGCTGCGTCTGACAAAATAAGCAAAAAATTATCTCCTGGAACAGGCGTAGGAGGAAAAAACTTCGATAGTTCCTCTTGAACAAATCTGACCACTGTCAATGCATTTGTTTTTTCTAACTGTTTGGAAGCAATCAGATAAGATTTTGGCAAAATATCGTCGCTAAGAACTCCAATCAATAAATGCGCAATATACCGTCCTCTTGAATCGGTGGTTTCATCAATACATATGTAAAAATGTTCGTTGCGAATTTTACCTTTAATTTCCTCAATTACCTGTGAATACAAGGAGCTTACGTCGATTCTCCGTATTTATTAGAAATAAATTAATAATACAAATATGCTCTGATGGCCGTTTGGGGTTTACTGACTGGTTTTTTTACTGACCATAAAAATAATAAAATTTATTTGGGGAATATCACCGGCGCGGCGGCGGCGGCCTAAACATTGACTCTTATTCCGAAAAGCGAATGAAAACGCCTGCCAAAGACCTACATTATTATAAATTCCTTCAAATATGCACATATATGCTATTTTTAAAGCATTTATGCAAATTTATTTAGAAAAATGCATATAATATGCAAAATATGCAATATATGCGCTTTGCATATTTGGGTGTCCTTACTGATGACCGTGAAATTCTTGTTTTTTATATACCAGAAACACTATTAAAGCTAATGCACTCATGATAATTTTCGTTCAATCTACACCCTATGGAGAATATTCCAGAATTTTTTCAAAATTTTTTGATCATTACTTTTCGAGATAAGGGGGGGCAGCGATTTTTCGCAATTTGTTTAAAAAATAATACAAAGAAAAGTGTGCGCAAGGATTACATTATATATATTTTTGAACTTGTGTTTTTACAAGCTTTCATTTGACACCCCACTTGATGGCCTAGTAAAAAAACATTTTTTTCACTTCCGATTTCACCCCCAAAAACTAAACCCTCTAGTCAAAATTTAACCTTTAAAACTACACGGCTCTGATGAGGTCACCACCATATTAGTGCCAAATTTCAACTTTCTGTGTCAAATAGTTTCGGAGAAATTCGGGGGCAGACAGACAGAGACGGACCCCATAAGAGTTCCGTACGGAACATTAAAAAACATGTTATTTCCACAGGACTTTCCTTGCAACCAATTATTCATAATTATTCTTTATCTTCAATTAAGCATTTATTTTATCATTTATCTATATTACTATCTAAAATTTCTAATTTGTCATCTATGGTCACAGTCTTTTGCCACTTCTATGTTTCTTCACAATTACTCGTTTCGAACCTTTTCACCTTTTAAAATTCTCCCCTCAAGACAATTCTAAATTCGAGCTATCCATCTCCTTCGCTTTTATTTAACTCTTTTACCAACAGTTGCATTAAATCACGTTTTTAGCCTTCTTCAAGTGATATTTTAGTTATGAAAATTGGCAATTATTAGGGCTAAATGTAATCTCTACATTGCTGTTCTAAATAGTTGTTATGTTGAGTAGTTAAGTCAGTCTCATAAATTCCATCTCTATGAATGTCGTCTCCATCTTTCACTTCTTCTATATTAAATTTGCTAAAATAGCAGCTGCAATGGTACTTCTTTTACTACATAACGTACCCTAACCACTGCAGTTTTCATTTATTTTACTGTAATTATAATTTCTTTCTCATTATTTTCATGATTTCTTTGTTTATTCTTTTCTTTATGGGTTTACTTTGGCGTGATCTGCAGTACAACCATAAGACAAACGTCTCCAATTTTGTAAAATCCAATTTCTTACTTAGTTACCTTCATGCCATAAATGACATTGAATGCACATAACATTTTACTAACCGTAAAGTAGAACCACCGCCAGACAAAAGCGAGTCAGTTTGAATACGAGTAATGAATGAAGGTGCTGAAGATAGTCCCTACATCACCAAGATTCTTTAAATAAAATAGCAAGACGAAGAGCAGCAGGTGAAGACGGCATACTTGTCGAAATGTTGCAACAGGGCGGAGAGTCCATATTATGAATGCTAGATATATTGTGTCTCGATATGTGCGATGTGCCTCGAGTCTGGGATAATGCTGAGGTGGTCCTGCTATTCAGTAAAGGAGATAAGTCTTAATTGACCAACTATAGAGCAATCAACCTACTCTCCGTAATGTACAAGTTATTTATGAAAATAATAACTGCAAGACTCCCAAAGAAATTAGACGCTTACCAACCCAGAGAACAAGCTGGATTTAGAAAAGGCTTTAGTACACTGGAGCACCTTCAAGTATTAAGAACCTTAATAGAAAAGTCAAACGAGTACAATTTTAAGATTTGAGTGGCCTTTGTGGATTACGAAAAAGCGTCTGACTTCCTTGAAATCTAGGCAATATTAAATAGTCTAAGTAACTGTAGAATTGACAGCAGATACTCCCAGATATATGTTCAATATATATATATATATATATATATATATATATATATATATATATATATATATATATATATATATATATATATATATATATATACTCGTATATATATATCGCCATGATAATAATATCATCCTCTTTAAGGTTGTTGGTGTCTGTCTTATCCTGATTTTTATTTCTCTAGAGCAATCGTTGTTTTTATTTTCAATTGTACTTAGATACTTATCATAATGATTACAAAAATATGGCCATTATTTGTGCTGATGTGGTAACTCATATCATTTTTCTTTTTTTTTTTTCACATTTAGTGATAGTCCATATTCTTTATTGGCTACGGTTACTTTTTTAATTATTAATGGTAAGTCCTCTATGTTATTAATGAATACTCCATGGATATTACCTCTTGTTTATCCTGTGAATGCTTTTCTCAAGATTTCGTTTGAGTATAACTTGACAAATTTCGATGATAACACTCATCCTTGTCTGATTTCGCTCCTGATTTAAACTTCTTCAATAGTGTTTTCTTCTTATTTCTATTCTTATAACAGCTGATATTGATTAAAATAGAGATTTGAAATGATTGTCTTTGCTATACGCTTTTCTTTCCTGAAAAATTAAATCAGATGATCGTTATGTATCTTGTCGACAGCTGTGTTGTAATCAATGAAATACATACTGAGGTCTTGGCCCATATTCATGCACTGTTTTGCTACCACATTCAGTTCTCTTTGCCTGAGTTACCTCTGAAACTAAACTAAGCCTCGCTCTATCTCACATCGTAATTTCTTGTAATTTATGTTCTAAATTACTATTAGTAAGGTTTGTAATCTGTAATTTCTTAACCTGAGGGTTCAATAGTCAATATGAACAATTCGTTAGGTGTAGGTCCCGTTTTAAATGTAGCCTTAAAGAGAACACAAGAATATGAAGTGTTCATTTTCAATAAATTTGAAGATTTCAGAAGCTCTTCTGTTAACGTAGTCATTATTTTATCAGTTATTCGTACCATTATGGTATTTTGTCTTGTATTTTTGAATAGTTCCTTAGTTGTTCTCGAAATTCTTTCTTTTCACACCCTGCCCCTTCTTCTTATCCCTACAGTCAACACAATATTTTCAGTCAGCCGTACCCAATCTACTTTCTTGATCTTTGTTTATTGTCTATCGTTAACTGCTTGGTATATTATTTAAGTCACTTCCTTATTCTTAATATTAACTCCATCATCACAGGGAATAGGAAATATTAAAAAATATTTTTTAAATCTCTCTATCCTACCTGCACAATGTGTTATTTCTAAATCCAAGTGCATCCTCTGTATAATACATTATAATCTATTTCTCCTAATGAATCTGGGAAAAATATCATCCATTTTCTTTGATGGACTGGAGGTAGAAGAGTTTCGGTTATGAACACGTCCATTAAAAAATTGATAATCTTCACTGAAGATTTATTAGATTCGTTCCCAAAATACATTTTAGAATTTATCGTTAATGTTAAGATTGCCTCAATAACCCTGTAGACGCTAGCAAAAGCAATAAAAAAGGGATGAAGTAAAAATACTCTTAAGTATCTTTGTCTATTGACAATTCCCAACTTATCCTTATTTAAATAAAATTTAGTGAAATGTATTAAAAACTTTTCTAAAGTTCATATTTTGTTACGTTGATTTTATTATGTCTGAATATTATCACGTATTAAAAAAAAAATAATTAAGTAAAAGAAAACATAAAACAACCCAAGTATTTTCTTAACCCAAGCAACACCATAATAGAGCTACGAATGTTGAGAACCCCATCAACTTAAGAGCAATATAAGTTAACTTTAAATCATCTAATATACAACAATGTAATTCAGTTGTAATTGTTGGTGGACGTCTAAACCAGCGAGCACCTACGCTATAAGCACGTTCTTCGAGTAAATATGCCGCTTTTTTATTCGTACTTATTGTGTTTGTTACGATTATAAGTTCATTGTTGTGAGGCTCGAGTGGCTTAAAGTGTGGGAAATTGTGACGTTTCATACAATGTATTAATGCCATGGCTAATTATTCTATATAAAGAGAAGTGTATATTTTCGAATATTTCTGACGAGTAAATAAATGTCTTTCTTTATCGTGTTTTGCATAACTGTTTCTAAAACTCAGTGGTGAGTAGATCAGATAATATCTTACTTTCGTTACTGTACTTATAATTTACGCAGTACAACATGTACAGTATAAAAATCTACTTTTAAACTAGTTTTAACAAATGTTATGTTACAACTTAAAAAGTAAAGATTTTTAGTGTTCCGTACGGAACACTTATAAGATGACTTCGGTGTTTGGTCTGTCTGTCTGTTTGTCACACTCGATTTTCTCTGCAACTATTTATCATACAAAGTTGAAATTTGGTAATAATATAGGAACTGATGGCCTCATCAAAGCCGTGTAGTTTTGAAATTCAAATTTTGATGATTTAAGGGGTTAGTTTAGGGGGGTGAAATCGAAAGTGAAAAAAAAATTTTTTTAGTAGGTCATCGAGTGTGGGGTCAAGTGCAAGTTGAACTTGCACAATTAGTGTTCCGTACGTTGATTGCTTTTAAAATAAAAAATGTTGTTACGGTGGTATAAAATGATCAGTGACAAAACACACCGCAAATGATTTTTCAACAAAGTTTGTTACCAATCTTTACTGAAAATTGATGACCTTGAATTTTTGTTTTTTTATGTACCAGATAAATTATTAATTAAATGCATTCGTGATAATTTTCGTTCAATCTACACCCCCTGGAGAATATTCCAGAATTTTTTCAAAATTTTTTGATCAGTATTTTTCGATATAAGGACAGCGATTTTTGTCGATTTTTTAAAAATAATACAAAGAAAAATGTGCGCAAGCGCATTATATATATATATATATATAATATATATTACATATATATATATATATTTTTTAATCGTGTTTTCATAAGCTTTCATTTGACGCCACACTCGATGACTTACTAAAAAAATTTTTTTTTCACTTCCGATTTAACCCTCCAAAACTAACCCCTTAAGTCAAAATTTCACTTTTAAAACTACACGGCTTTGATGAAACCATCAATTCCTATATTATTGCCAAATTTCAACTTTCTGTGACAAATAGTTTCGGAGAAAATCGGGTGTGACAGACAGACAGACACCGAAGTTATCTTATAAGTGTTACGTACGGAACACTAAAAATCGCGAAAAATCGCTGTCTCCCCACTTTATCTCGAAAAGTACTGATTAAAAAATGTAGACTGAACGAAAATTATCACGAGTGCATTTATCTGGTACATAAAAAAAAAACAAAAATTTCAAGGTCATCAATTTTCAGTAAAGATTGGTAACAAACTTTGTTGAAAACTCATTTGGGGTGTGTTTTGTGAAGTCACTGATCATTTTATACCACCGTAACAACAGTTTTTTATTTTAAAAGCAATCAACGTACGGAACACTAATTGTGCAAGTTCAACTTGCACTTGACCGGTTTTTTTATTTAGTTTAGTTCAAGTTAATCTTTTTTAATTTAGCCGACATAATATATGATCTATTATAAAATATTGCACATAAACATCTCTTGTATTTCCTAGCTTCTGAACTTTATGTTAATCGGTGTGGGCTTTATAGTGTGTCCAACAACCTGTAGTAGTAGATTATTTTCCAGTCTCTAGCATTGACAAACATTGCTCTCTTTATTATGGATAAGTTTTTATGCAAATTCTACATAGTTTAGGAGCTGCATTTATATAATTCAGAAGTAACTATTACATCTCCTATATTTCTGTTGTAGGATAAATTATTCTCGTCTTGTGAAAGTGAACGTGTGTGAAATACTTTTAGTAAGGCTTCCTAGCGTTTGTGACGCATGATATCTTTCTGACATTCTCTGGATAAGACTGAATGTGGGCCGCTGTAGTTTGTATATATGGCCATATTTCACCCATTTAGGTGTGGTGCTGCACATATAGGCGGCAAGTCCAGATAATTGACAGTAACCTGTATTATATGGATTCTTCTGTGCTTCTATTCGTACCTTGTTCAGTTAGTTTTTATTGATGCTATTGCACCTAGGGAGCAGGGACATAACCAATGGTGATGTTACTCCATCTTTGTGGTGCCATCGGATTATTTTGATTGGGAATGATTGTCGATAAAATCCACTCTAATTTCTGCCGCTATTATTTTAAGTATATCTCTAAAGATTATTGTATTGGTTTTTCTTCCATTAATAGGTAGGTGTATTATTCATTCTTCCGATTTTACAAAATCGCTATCATCTTTTTTAGACATTATAGTGTCATACAGTGGATTCAGACTCCTTCCGGAAGTATTAATGTACCTCCGAACCTAAGAAAAAAGTTTCTTGAATGTTATGGTTATTGTATTGTAGCTTCTTTTTGTTTTTAACATTATTGGGTACGCTTTCTTCAGCTGCGAGTCATCAAATTCTGTTTTTATTACTTCTATTTCAATTTATGTTAATGTCTTTATGATTATGGTTTGTTTTTCTTCTATTAACTTTTCAATTTCCTCTTGACGTTTTCTTACTGGTAGGAGTAGAACATCATTTTAGCTAATGGGTATCTCATTTTATTACCCCTTTTGTTGCCTCTTCTGCAAAATCGTTTCCATATTCGACTATGCAGGTAACACAGATAAGTTTGCCGGCATATCTACACACAAGTTGCAGCACTTATTTAGTACCACCCATTGTACGCTATATACATCGCGATTCACTTTGTTGCTCTTGTCTTTTGTTTTACCTAGGCTAAGTTAATTAGGTTACTGATATGTACATATCTTAAGACCAAAATTGCATGTTCCTTCTATTTTGTCGAAATTTGTCAATAATGACATCCAGATACCATTCAGGAATAATCTGAAGTATCTGGGTGTCATTATTGATTTACGACTAAAATTTCCCCTGCAAATGTCACATGTGCTCCGGAAAGCATTGGTGCAATGCAGAATTTGTGCATTTTACTTGCACTGCATTAATGATCTATAAACAAATAATAAGACCGGTAATGGTGTATGCAGCACCAGCATGGTGTGGCATATCAGACACGCAAACATGCAGACTACAACGAATGCAAAACAAAATACTAAGACGTTTCACATCAATTGACAGATACATACGAATTAACGACTTGCATCATATGACAAACATGTCAACAATAAGACAATTCTTAGATGAAACCGCTGACAAATTTTACAGACATAAAATTTACGTATCACTTCTAACACAAGTCTTGACGCAAATCAGATCACAAGACACCGTGACACACAAACCGTTATGCCACTGATCAGGGATTTATTTCCAAGCTCCATGACGGCATTGCGACAAATGCAAAGTAGACGAATGTAGATATGCAAAATAATATATATATATATATATATAAATATATATATATATATATATATATATATATATATATATATATATATACCATATATATATATATATATATATATATATATATATATATATATATATATATATATACATATATAAGATAAGATAGTCAATAATGGAAACAGAGTCTATGAATATACACAGGTGTAAAAGAGACGCATGAAAGAGAGAGAAGAATAAAAATGAGGTAATGAATGAGATTAAAAAGACAACAGAGTTTGACATCATTATTACTACATGTACCTGATAATATTAAACTGGGTTTTTTTAAAGAATCTTCTCAGTAGAACCAAATAAAAAAATCTACACAAATATTAATAATGAACACCAAAAAACTTTTATCAAAATCAAATCAAAAATAGTCATTAAAGAATTACTCGAAATGACTTAAAACAATATTATCACATACCTAAGGGACGGGCTACCAAAAGGCAAACCACCAGCCAGCCGTAAGGCTAACAACAGATGAATTTATATGAAGTAAATTGTATCAGTTGTACCTAAATAAGTAAGCCAACCTTGTATTAACCAATTAGAAAGAATAAAAAGCTTGTTGAATTGGAATTTGAAATTTCTCAATAAATAATTAGATTCTACCTAACACATCATCTTAATAACATCACATTTTATTAAAAAAGGTGCAGCTTATTCTACCTTATATACGACTAGATAATTATCAAAGAGACTTGTTTAAAATGTGAATTTATTGTTATGATTTTAGCAAATGTTATCCATGTTAAACTAGTAGTAGAAATCAATGTTTGATGCGATCTTCATGAATGTTATGTTTATACTAATATGACAGCATAACATGATATTAACTGGAATTTTAGTTTAATGTTTTTAAAGTGTGTAATAGGGAATTTGCTATTTTATAGATTATTGTGAAAACTAATACAAGAAATTTGATGATACCGTAATGAACATGACTAAGTCCTTCTTAATATCCAAGTTTTTTGTATCCTTGTTTAAATCAACGAACCTATCTAATAGTCTGAACTAATTATGACTTAACTTGACTTTATTGACGAAAGCGTCATTATGGAAATAATTATTGATGTAATAATAGTTTCCTTTCCTTACAATTTTTTTAGCTACGAGGCGTATTCGAGAAGTAAGGGCCGTTTGCTTATATTTAAATGCCGTTGGAGAGTCTGAACAAAGTTGTACACATGCAGCGCCATCTATTGAACCCACTGGAGTTATTGTTTTGATTCAGTAGTCGTTTGCCTGTCGGTGAATGCAGACAATAATGTCTGCGAAAATCGTTACTCCCAGCAGTTGCGAAGTCGGTGCTGTGATTCGATTTTTGTGTGCAAAAGAATCATCAGCTGCTGAAATTTATTAGGAGTTATGGACCTACAGTAATGAGTGAAGGAAAGGTTACATAATGGTGTAGAGACTTCAAAATGGCCGCACAAATGTGCATGATGAAAAGCGGAATGGAAACCCAACGATGAAATCGTTCAACAAGTGGACGAAAAACTACAATCTGATCAACGATTGCACTTGGTGCACAACAGTGGCTTGGTGGACAACGGTTTAAAGACGACGAGGATCTCAAGACCGCCGTTGTTATTTAATTTTAGGAGCAGTTTGAAATAGTGCTATTGGCGGGATATTTTTAGCAAGCTAATTTTCTTTGGTTTAATTGACTCTCACTAATTTGAAACTATCTACATGAACATGCATTATAATAACTTTTAATAGTATAGTATAATAACAATACAATAGTATATTATAATAATAATACAATATAATAAGTAATAATAATAAAATAATAATGATACTGAATGTAATCGAAAATTCACCTACTCCGCATTAAAGAGCAAAATCGTTAATGCAGTGTGCTACTTATACACAACTATATGAAATTTTGAACTGAAAAAATATGAATTAAGCAAACCTGACTGTTGAAGTCAAGCGAATGCGAATACTCAGTAATATTCATATAATCCCTACACAGGCCGACAAAATTGGACGAAACTCCACACCCTGAGACCAGAGTATACTTTCCCAAAGGTTTTTGGTGCGCTCAATCTGAATCCGACCTTAGAATTGCTTCATCACATCAAGTTTTGGAGATATCCTGACCTAAAAATGCAAAAAACACGGTTTTTGCGTTATATTCGGGATTATATTACACCGCGAATTAATTTTTCTTCACAAAACTCGTTGCGGCATATGAAACTACTATTCTTCCCCATCAAAATGCACTTTGAATTTTTCAGGTATCCTGTTTCTTCCCGGAGAAATCATCTTTCTAGTAGCAACATTGTTTATTTGTATACATGGTGACCCGTTTCATTTTTATATATATATATATATATATATATATATATATATATATATATATATATATATATATATATTTAGTAAAAAAAGTTTGAGACCAAAGTTTTGAAGGGGCAATAAAACGGTATAATTGTAAAGACCTTGGAAGATGATTTTGAAAGTCATTTCAAGGTCAAGTTTGATTTTTTAAATGGAAACCCACATTTTTTATGACGGCGTCATGTTTCTCTAACAAAAATACACAACTCTTGTTCGGAAATTTTTTCTCGTTTGTATTCCGTTCTTCAATTCATTGATAAAAGACATTACACCCTTAATTCCCAAACAAGCATAAAGGCAAATAAACCTAACATAATCTTTGGCATCGAGTAAAAATTGATAAAAGATATTACATTCTCAAATCCGAAAAGAATCAAAATTTAACATAACAGAAAGGCACACGTAAGTTTTATAGCAATATAGACTCTTCAGAATTCCGGCCCGTCATATCAGTTCCGCCATTTTGAATTTCTTAAGGTTAGGGACAAACCGTGACTTGAACGAATTCAAATTCAGTGTCCCAACAATCATATAATCAGACTACTCTCGCCTACCGGATCAACTTTTTTTTTCGTGTGGTTGTAACGAAAACGCAAATTAATTACAAAGGACAATTTCTTCGAGAAGGAGAAGGATATCTCAAAAACCTGATATGATTGGACAATTCTGAGGTCGGATTTCGATTCAGTGTACCGAAAACCTTCTAAAAAGTATAGTCTGGTCTCAGCGTTTGAAAAATATTGGCCAGTGTTTATGCTTCAAATTTAGCTCAATTTAAATCACTATCAGGCCTTTGATTTCTCATACGTGTTACCTAGTGCGCGAGTTTTTCCTGTATACATAGGTTCAAATAAATTATTCTCTTATATATATTTAACGATAGTAATAATGATATAAAACTTATTAGACCACAGCATATCAACGTGGAGAACTACCATCAAATTTTAGGTGTCCCCCAGCATTGATTTCTGCTCCGCTTTATCTTAAATCAATATCGAGCCGGCTAAACTCAAGTAAATGCGAATTTGGTATTAAAAACAAAAATGGAGAGATAGTAAGGTTACTGCTATAAATTAATTAACGACAGTCACTAGAAACTAGCTCGTACACCTGCTCATTATCGTGGAGGAGTTCTTCAGAGATGTAGAGATACAGTTTAGACTAGACATAAGCGCAATCGGGTGCCTTTCAGACGAAATATGACCAGAATATTGAGTTACTTCTTTAGCATTGTAAGCTGAAAGATTAAGATGAACATGAAAAACTGGGAGAGAAATTAAAAGACCCCTCATCAATGCAAGGAAGATTATACATAGACTGACACTGAAAGAGCTTGATTTAATTATAGATTAAAGAAAACTAATGAAAATGAGATCAAGAAAACAATCCCAACAACTGACAGTATTAGTGTTCCGTACGAAAGATCACTTCGGTGTCTGTCACACCCGATTTTTTCCGAATTTATTTGACATAGAAAGTTCTAATTTGGCAGTAATAGAGGAATTGATGGCTTCATCAGAGCCGTGTAGATTTGAAAGTTAAATTTTGACTTAAGGGGTTAGTTTTGGGGAGTAAAATCAGAAGTGAAAAAAAATTTTTTAGCAGGTCATCAAGTGGAGTGTCAAATGAAAGCTTGTGAAAACACGAGTTGAAAAATATACATTATGTAATACTTGCGCATATTTTTCTTTGTATTATTTTTAAAAAATTGCGAAAAAAATCACTTGTCCCCTCCCCTTGTTTCGAAAAGTATTGATCAAAAAAATTTGAAAAAATTCCGAAATATTCTCCATGGTGTAGATTGAACAAAAAATTATCAGGAGTGATACACTTTAAAAATTAATCTGGTATATAAAGATAAACAAACATTTCATGGACAGCAGTTTTTAGTAAAGATCGGAAAAAACTTGGTTGAAAACTCATTTGGGGTGTGTTTTGTGAAGTCATTGATCATTTTATACCTCCGTCAAAAAAATTTTGTTTTAAAAGCAATCAACCTACGGGACACTAATTGCGCAAGTCCGACTTGCACTTGGCCGGTTATTTTGATAGATTTGAAACAGACATCTGTTAGATTTACTAAAAATTTTTGGTTGCTGTATTAAATATGCTTATTAATTATTTTAGTACATTATGTTGAATAATTTGTATAACAATTCCAATTATCCGAAATAATAATATAAATTTAGATAAACAGACATTATGATGTACTTGTGGGCATTAACCACGCAAAGTTAGATATTAAAATAGCAGTGTGACAGCTGACAGACGATGACTGATTATACCAAACATGTGATCAAATTAGATGCGAGAGACAAATAAAAATCTAATGTAGCACACAGAATAATATAAATAGTTTATATCTGCTTTCATTTTTAGGTTTTTGGCTTTGATATATTTAAAATTATTTCGAGTAATTAGGTGCAGACGCCAAATTATACTAAAAAGTTTTTTTTGTTTGACGATTTATTAATGATTAGATTATTGTTGAGTGTAGATACGTTATTAAAGAGTAGTCGGCAGCTTATCTGGAAATTATTTGTCTCTCTCTGTATTAGTATAGTTTTCTATTTTTGGAGGTATCTTCCTAAAAGGTACTTACTACGATAAATGTTTAAACCGGACGAGTTGCACAAACAAATCCATCTCGAAAGCAAATTCTAGAATTGGGTTTTTGAGTACTTTATTTTAAAACTTTATCATAAATAATATTGATGATCGATACGCGAAAATGTTCAAAGTTTTTTTACAATTACAATTATAAATAAGTTAAAATTTATAAAATTTTAAAAAAATCATTTGACTACAAAAGCGCCACGATTGGCTGCCATGTTTTTGACATCATTATAATAAAGTGTTTTCACGTAAATACTGTGAACAGCTTCTACCTATGTATAAACTGTCAAAGTTATTGAAATTTAGGGCAAAAAAAATTATTGTTGGTTATTAATTTAATTTAATTTAATCTTAATTCAGTAATGTGTGATAATTTACGCTGTCCATATGGTCCAGTGTATAACCTAGCTGGATATATAAATTTTGAAACACTAAATAAAACAAAAATCATTCGATAACATCATTCTGATATGAATGATTATTAAATACATTGTTATATTAATATACTTACATCGAACAGATATTCACAAAGGAAAAATTTAATGTTTTATATTAATACGTGCTACTTGGAACCATTGATTTCAACGTTTAATATCTTGTGCCACATTTAAAAACATTTTTTCGGGAGTTGTTTTTGTAGTATTCGTACAAAATGGCGCGATAACTTTTTAGATTAGACATTTTCAATAAATTTATCAATACACTGATGATAATAACAATAATAAATTGATTGAAAACTAAAACATTAGTATCGGCTGTCTGTGAAGAAATAAACATTGTGAAGTCACACGCGCTCGAGTTTTTTCGGCGCGTCATCGGTAATAATTTTAAAACTTATTTTCAATTTGATATAACATTTTAATTATAACGAAAAAAAAAAGTAGTCTTGTTATAAAACTTATATACGATCTTTCCACTATTTTTTTTTTCTTCCAAAACTCCAATTCATGATAATTTATCATTTGTTAAATTCTAGACGTAAAATTCATAACAAAATCAAAATAAATCTTTACACATTTTCATAAGGTCTGCCCTACTATATGGTGCTTTATCCTAGTGCAAAATCAATGAAATAGAACATGAAATGTTACAAGTAATCCAAAACAAAGTCTCAGGCATGATTCCTAATGCTCCGCAATTTACTCCAACAAGAATTATCCATCGTGATTTATGTTCGGAGTGGGGAATCTTTGTCACAATGACACTACTCGGTATATATCACCACTACGCCAAACACTTTATTTTTGCACTCGACGCGCGTTTTGCTAACCATGTTAGCTTCATCAGGAACGATGCTATTTAGGATGATAGACATTCATCGCTCCCGATGAAGTTAACATAGTTAGCGAAACGCGCATCGAGTGCAAAAATAAAGTGTTTGGTGTAGTGGTGATATATACTAAGTAGCATCGTGATTTATTGGGACCATTTTTGACTATCTAAATAAAATTACTTGTAAATATTCAAGTTCAATACATCATTGAACCCAATAATAACAGAATCTTATATAAACTCCGATCCCAACAGCTGAATTAAATTACCGAACCATGGGATAAATCGGAATATCTAAATTATCAAGTACAATTAAATAATACTCCAAATACAATTTTTCTTCTTTCTCTGTCCCTCTTTTTTTGAACCCAAACAAAATGACAAGTTAAACTAGACATTCAAAGTTTTTAAAATCAACCTGTTATATAACTCTATTAACAAACAGAAGCAAAAGCCATTGACCTTGAAAATCAAAGAAGAAAAGAACTAAAAAATTACATATTTGGTGGTAGTTAGGTGGCTATTGCCTGTCCAAATTGAGTTTTCTTTTTTATCGCCGAAAATGTGTTTATTTGTTATGTTATCAATTTTACGTAAGTATATTAAATTATAATGGCCATCTTAAACTTTTATGTTTCGCCACTTTTTTATATTTACGAAATCTTTAAAAAGTAAAAAACTTTCTGACCTTAAAAAAACTATTTGTTTATAAGAAACTTTATTACGTTATTACCTTTAAATCTGAATGTTGCTTATAATGACTCTTTTCAATGAGAAACAAAAAAACGCTCCAAAATTCCGTTACACTTGATACAAAATTGGCTAAATTTCAAAAATTGATTCCACAAATTAAATTAATTCACTTTTTCAGTGGAAAGGTGATTCTAAAATAAGACTGAATAAAAATATTATTAAACTGTGTTAAGTACACCGAAGGTTCCACATCTTTACATTATAAGGCGAACACACATCTTATCTGGCCTGAAAATTGGTTAACTGGATCGACTGCTAATGAATCAGTGAAATGTTTAGGGTTGTCAGATTTCCATAATTCACTGGCTTTTTCAATATCATTTAAAGTCTAGTTAAATGAAGTGCATAGTTTTAACCAACAACGAAAAAATAAATAACATTATATTTGTAAGTATTTAGCTGAATATTTTCTAAATTTGTACTTTGATAACTTATTTATAACCATAAGTCTAGTTCTATCCAATGCTGGATGTAGGCCTTACACCTGAATTCCCATCTCAATCTATTTGCAACTATTGTCATCCATTCAATGCCGGCAGTCATCTGTATATCATCCCATCGGGACGTCCTACGGTTCTTTTCTGTTCTCGTGGTCTCCTTTCTATTGCTCGCTTGGTCCATCGATCGATCATCAGTCGTGCGTGCTACATGTCCAGCCCATTACCACTTTCTTTCTGCTACATGCTCTATAATATCCTTAACTTTCGTTTATTTACGTATACACTTTCTTTCTCAGTCTTTAAGTTTTATCCCGATTCGCTGTCGTTCGTGTGCTCGTGGGAACGAGCTAGTTTTTGCATATGGGCGTTATTCAGTGTCCAAGTTTGAACGCCATATGTAATCACCGGTAGGATGCACTAATCGTAAACTTATTTGGGATGGCTTTATATTTGAATAGTAATTTTCCGAATGTTGATTCTTCTTGAAATTTCGTCCGAGCACTGTCATTCGCCGTAGTAATTTTTTGCCCCAGATATACATAATTTTCCACAATCTCGAGACCTGTTCCTTCTAAATTTATATGCTATGTTGTTAGTAGTGTTGGATAATATGTTTTCATTTTCCTTAACACCAATTTTTGTGAGTGGTAATTTAATTCATTTATCATTTCTTGTAACTCACGTGGATTGCTACAGATGACCACAATATGGTCTGCGAACCTTAATGACTCAGATACACACCATCTATCCTTAGGCCCTTTTTTGTCCAATCCAGTTGGCAAAATACGTCTTCTAAAGCTGCAATAAATAGCTCAGGATAGATTGTATCTCCCTGTTTTACACCTCTTCCTATAGGTATTTGCTCTGTACTAGGTTTTATGTACATGTATGCACTTTCATATATATCTTCTATTAGGGTATTGTATCTAGAATCAATTCTACAGTTCTTCAAGCCGTTGATGATTGCCCATATTTCAACAGGATCAAAAGCCTTCTCGTAGTCTCTGAAGGCTATGTAGAGTTCAGTTGTTTCTCATTCTCTGTAAGTGGTCGCATGTGGTATAGCCGGATCTAAAACCAGCCCGTTCGCATAGCTGATAAAAGCCTAAATTATTTTTTAATCCATTGGAGATAACTTTAGTGAAAAATTTATAAATGTGAGATAGTTACCTTATCGGGCGGTAATTCTCTAACATTCTGATATCTCCCTTTTGTCTAGAATTATTATTTCTTGTATATGCCATAATGTTGATATTTTGCCAGTTTCTAATCACATGTTGAAAAGTTTGGCTAATTCTTGTTTTAAGTCGTCGCGCTTCTAATAGTATTTCCGATAAAATACGATATATAACTTGATAAATTAATAGATATAAGCGCATAAGCAGATTTTACTTCAAGACGCCAGGTGATCAATCAGTTTTTGTAGTGGTGTCGAACGGAAGCGGCGTAAGGTACCTTTTTTTATAAGACAGGGTTGCAATTTATACTATTGTTTTCTACTTGTCCTTGTCGCACTCATTTAAATTTTAAATTAAAGATCATTAATATGACAGGAAACGATTCATGCATGACATGATTTATCTCCCTTTGGATATAAAATGTTTTCATTTATACCTAATTTTGTAGTATCGCAAGCTTTAAATAATTTTCCATAGGAATAATATATGAAACTTGTTTGAGAATGTTTTTATTAAACTTGTACCTATAAATAATATAAAATACATAAAATAAAAATTGTTTTTCAGGTGATTAATTACTGTTAAAAATACCACAACGACAACAGTTAATTTATAATTTTGGTCTGGCCTACACAAGCAGCTAGTTCCACAAAAAAATGTTATTAATTTAATCTTGTTTTTTTTCATATAAAAAATAATTTGATTATCTGGCAACATAACAAAAAGGAAAAAGATTATTAACGATGTCAGTGAAAAAATCACTGGCATAAATTAGGGTTGACAGTGTGATCTAAAAAATATAAAGATTTTTATAAATAGAAGTGTTAAATAGGGTAATTTTATGAAATTTTCCATTAAAACGAAAAATTTCCTTAAAAAATAAAACAATGGTTTTCGTGACAAGAAAATATAAAATCAAATTTTTTTTTTATGGCTCTAGCACACGTGCTGCAGGGAAGTCCCTAAAGCGCTCCAGGAGCGGCATGTGTACGGAAAAAGCGATTCACGTTGTTCTTGAATCGCAGTGAATTTGTACTCGGTGAGAAACACAGCGCTGGGCAAATTATTCCAAATGTTCTCCATATAAAAGACTGCTTGAAAAGTGTTATATGCGGAGTAACAAGCTGAACCTCATACGGATGTGAAGCACCAGCGCGACGTGTATTTCTAACATGCACCGCTTTGGGAGGAATTAAGCGGGCTACATCCTATTTAGATATTAACACGTAGGCTGAAACGTTTTTGATCTAACACATAGATGTCGCCCTTTTCAAAAAATCCATATGATTTTTTAGGAAGTACCAACCTTCAAACGATACATGTCAAAATTGCATGACATTTCGACGATTAGTTTACAAGTTTCAGTGGTTTTAGGGACGCTACTTTTGATATTTTCAAAACAATGGAAAAAATCGAATTTCGCGTGTTGATTAAACATTGTTTTTTGATTGGAAAAAATACCGTTCAAGCAAAGGAATGGCTTAATAAGTGTTACGGGGACCCTGCCTCTGGAAAATCCCGCATTATTTACTGGTATGCTAAATTTAAACGCGGTCGTACAGACACAAAAGATGCTGAATGCTTTAAATAACCAAATGAGGTGATTAGACCGGAAAACATTAAAAAATCCACAAAATTGTTTTTGATAACCATAAAGTGAAATTGCGTGAGATAGCTGACACCCTAATGATATCAAAAGAACCTGTTAGTCATATTTTGTATGAACATTTGGGCATGAGAAAGCTCTGTTCGAAATGGGTACCGCGTTTGCTCATAGTGGACCAAAAACAACAACATGTTGATGATTCTGAGCGCTGTTTGGACTTGTTTAAGGGCAATAAAAATGATTTTTTTCATGCGATGTGTGACAATGGATGAAACACGGATCCACCACTACACTCAGAAATCATATCGACAGTCAGCTGAGTGGACAGCAGCCGGTGAGAGCCGCCCGAAGCCGGTGAGAGCCGCCCGAAGCGACCAAAGACACAGCAGTCGGCTGGGAAGGTTTTGGCTTCTGTATTTTGGGATGCGCATGGAATAATTTTCAACGACTATGCTGAGAAGGGAAAACCATTAATAGCAAATATTATATAAAGGTATTGGTGCGTTTAAAGGCATAAATCGCAAAAAAACGGCCCAAATGAACAAGAAATGCGTTTTTTCATCAAGACAATGCACTATGTCACAAGTCAGTGGTTACGATGGCAAAATTGCATGAATTGAAATTCGAATTGTTTCCTAATACACCGTATTCTCCAGATTTGCCCCCTCTCTCCTAGCAACTATAATCTATTCGCAGACCTCAAAAAAATGCTCGCGGGAAAGAGATTTGGCTCCAATGAAGAAGTTGTCGCCGAAACTGAGGCCTATTTTGAAGACAAAGACAAATCCTTCTACAAAAAAGATATAGAAATATTAGAAAAGCGTTGGACTGATTGTATCGCTCTTGAAGGAGACTATGTTGATGAATAAAGTCGAATTTTACAAAAAAAATGCGTTCAAAGTAGCTAGAACAAACACTTTTTACCCTGCGTATTAAGTTCTTCGGTAGAAGCTAGAAGAACGAAAAATGATTTTCTTACGTAGGATGTTATGAGTCAGCGACTTTGTTTCTGTTGACTACACGGTTTGCTTCATTCAAGTAATAATCTTTTACCTAAGTATTATTTTGCTCTCGGCAGATTGAGATACATCACCAGCTTAAACAAAAATTTCTTGAAACTGTCGAATCAATATTAATCAAACCTGTAGTAAAACTTACCAATGTGTGAGAAAACTTCATAAAAATTGAATCAATCGATCTTGAGTTATAAAGGGAAATACATACAGACAAGCATTAAATTTGATATACCCAGGATATTTTGTAGGTTGAAATATTTATTGTAACCAAGTATCTACATATTTATTTTAAAATACATACGATTATAGTATTGTCAGATTTCCAAAATTTTAAAGATTCGTTGGTTCACCGTCAGTCAAAATATCAATAAAAGTATAACCTAACCAAGTACATAGTTTTAACTAATAGAGAAGAAAGTAAATAATATTAGATTTATAACTAACAGTTTAATATTTTCTAAACCTGTATTGTAATAAGTTAATTATTACCGTATATAACCAGCTATTAAAGTTAATAAACATAAGTGACAACACCGCTACGCGGTTTATACTGCGCAACAATGGGTGGCCATTCAGTAATAAAGTTTTTTTTGCGGCGTTGCATGGCTGTAGTATAAGGTAACAGAGTTACAATTTAGTCCTTCGTTTTTTCCTGGTCTTTACCGCATTTAGTGAAATTTTAAATGGAAGATTTATTTGTCCGGAACCGACTTTATGAATGACATACTTGGTTCATATATATATATATATATATATATATATATATATATATATATATATATATATATATATATATTATATATATATATATATATGTATGAACCAAGTATGTCATTCATAAAGTCATAATAAGTAAGTTATTTTGAAGAAATTTCAGGACAGCGGTCTCTTATTATTAATACTGTATTTAAATTAAATTAAAATTTGTTGTTCATACTCAATATTTCGTCGACCTTTTTTTCGGCTTCTTCAGGAGTTAACTACCATGAAATTCATACATCAGCCAACGAAACCCTCGTCTACATACATAAAATTACTTACTAACTAGAGTTAAAAGGTATTAAACTTAATATATTCTAATACAAAATACATAACCTAACAAAGAAGAAACAAACATGCTTCACCAAACACTGACATGGGACTAAAAAATAACTACTAGGTAAGTCTGTCTTTCTATTGAAGATACTCCTAATGATTTTAAATACAGGAAGTTGCCTTTCATAACTACCTTACAGATAGAATAGTTTCAATTTTCGAAGCTTACCCAGATTTAAAGATAGCTAAATACAATCTACTAAACAATCCCAAGCTTTTTAGCCATATTAAACAAAAAACAATCTTAATGTATTGCACAAATACGGTCTATAGGTTATCCTGTTTGGATTGCCGTTCCACTTACATAGGACAAACCTCCCAATAGTTAACGCAAAGGATGATACAAAATAAAAGTGATTGCTTAAGGAAGAAAAGATCTTGAGTTGTTGTAGACCACCAGTTAGGGACAGGGCATATATTTGATATCGTTAATGTGGAAATAGTAGAGCAACAATCAAATTATAAAAAGCTCTTGTTCCTTGAGATGAGTAATATACAAAGGGTCAAACATTCCCTCAAATATAGGACTGACACTAGTAAATTAAGTAATATATATTGTAATGTTCTATCCTCCTAATTTGAGATTGTTGTTCATGATTGGCATGTGTTTATAACATTTGTTTTAAATTCTTTACCACTGTAGTGAATATGAATCAACAGACTTATCTTGTAGTTGTTTTTTAGTCCCATGTCAGTGTTCGGTGAAACGTGTTCTTTGTTAGGTTATGTATTTTGTATTAGAATATATTAAGTTTTTAGATCTTTTAACTTTAATTGGTAAGTAATTTTATTTATATAGACGACGGTTTCGTTGGCTGAATTTCAATGTAGTTGACTCCTGAAGAAGCCGAAAAAAGATCGGCGAAATATTGAGTATAAACAACAAATGAGTTTTTGAAATAAAGTATGAATAATAATAGATCTGTCTTGAGACTTCTTTCAAATAACTTGTCTTAAGTTATATAGCCAAGAATGTCTTCTTCTCCCTGGATCTTGTTTGCTATCTATCTTTTTCTGTATTACCAGCTGCAAGAGACGGTATTTATTATGTCTCATGACGTGGCCAAGATATTCAAGCTTTCGCGCCTTTATTTGTCAAAACTTCTAAATTGGCGATATGTTCAGTCCACGAAATCTTCGGAATCCGGCGGTACCCCCACATCTCAAAACCTTCAACTTTTTTCATTAGTGTTTCTGTCATCGTCCACGATTCTACACCGTATAGCTAATCTAACTTTCAGTTCGAGTGACAAATTATTACATGTAAATAGTCTTCTCATACCACTAAAAGATACTCGAACTTTTTCAATTCTTAACTTTATTTCGACAGATTAACCACTGTCCCCAAGTATATGTAGAATTTTACAGGCTTGATTATTTGGCTTTTTAACTGAAGCTGCTTGTTGAGATTTGCTTATTATCATCCACTTGGTTTTAGATATATTCAGGTGGAGACCGTACTTTTCGTTAACCCTTTACATCATTTCAACAAGATTTTGAAGTTCATCGATGTTACTGACCAGCAAGACGCTATTATGGGCGTATCTTATGTTGTTAATCATCTCTCCATTTAATTTGATGCCTTTATTAACTCCCTCTAGTGCTTTGTTAAATATTTCCTCTGAGTATAGGTTCAAGAGGAGGGGAGATATGACACAACCCTGCCGTACGCCTTTTTTGATCTCAACGTTGTTAGAGTAGGATTTAACTATTCTTATGTTAGCGGATTGTCTCCAATACAGACACTTGCCTTTTGAAGAATTTTGATTAACCGTTCGTGCCTAACGTTGTCAAATGCTTTGGCGAAGTCCAAAAAACATAGGAATGCATCTTTGTTCATATCCTTGCAGCGCTTGATGAGCACTTGTAAAATAAAAATGGCTTTTCGCGTACCAAGAGCAGTACGAAAGTAAAACTGTGACTCGCTGATACTTTTTTCACATTTTTTGTAGATTCTGTTACAAATAACTTTTGTAAAGACGATAGTGATGTGGTTAATCAAGCTAAATTCATCGCACTCTTTAGCGCCTCTTTTCTTGGGTACTGTAATAAAGGTTGATTTTAGCCAGTCTTTAAATAATTCACCTGTATTGTAAATGTTATTAAAGAGATCAGTGAGAGTATTGAGAAATTGATATATTAATTTTAATACTTTACCGCTTTCAGGACCTGGTGCTTTATTATTTTTAAGGGACAGACTAACTTTCTCTCTCTCTCTATTTCCCTCTCTCTCTTCATATATTTATTTATATGTATATATATATATATATATATATATATATATATATATATATATATATATATATATATATATATATATATAGATATATATATATATATATATATATATATATATATATATATATATATATATATATATATATAATATACGTATGTCTTGCGTTTGCTGTTGCAATTGATATTGGAATTTCTAATTCATTTTCAATCAATATTTAATAATTCAGGGTTTTCTTTGTTGAAATTACGTCCTTCTTACTAACATTATTACAATACGTACAATAAGAAATTTACTTTACTCTTTCTGTTTTATTATATTGGTTTATTATCTAATTTTTTTTCAGTTAACAGAAATTAGATGAGCCAAAACGTAATATGGGTTTTTTTTATTTTATTTGAAAATCGCATTTTGTATTGCTGACATATTTCGAGAATATGACTTTAACAAGGAACAACAAAATTTTCTCACGTAAGACACCATGAGTGTTTTAGAACGAAATTAGGCAAGTGTAGTTTGAATTATTGTTTACAAGTCACAGTTACAGATTGTTAAAGATCTTGCAATAGCGCAACTTTTTCAATTGATAAGTTGCGGTCATTTATTCCAGATAATGGAGGGTTTCGAGAATGAGCATGGATATAATAGAATTCTTATTATATCGTAAATAACTGGCATTTTCAATGACTTTGGTGGATCTAAAATTTAAATCAATATATTGAGTTACCCGGCACCAGTTCATCTTCGTCCCGATACTCAAGAGAAACAAGAATGGGGATCTTGCCGACAACACTCGATGTTTAAACTGAGTTCTGGTTAGTTCAGGTTAGCGTAATTAGTGTTTCGAACGTTGACTGCTTTTGGAATAAAAATTTTTGATAAGGAGGTTTAAAATGATCAATGACACCCAAATGAGTTTTCAATAAAGTTTTTTTCCAATTTTTGTTGAAAACTAATGAAGTTGAAATTTTTTTTTATATACCAGATAAATTATTAAAGCTAATGTACTCGTGATAATTTCTGTTCAATCTACACCCTATGGAGAATATTCCAGAGTTTTTTCAAAATTTTTTGATCAGTACTTTTCGAGGTAAGGGGGTGGGATAGCGATTTTTGCAATTTTTTAAAAAATAATACAAAGAAAAGCGTGCGCAAGTTTTACATTATATATATTTTTGAACTCGCACAAGCTTTCATTTGACATCCCACTCGATGACCTGGTAATTTTTTTTTCACTTCCGATTTCACCACTCAAAACTAACTCTTTAAGTCAAAATTTACCTTTCAAAACTACACGGCTCTAATAAGGCTATCAATTCCTATATTAGTGACAAATTTCAACTTTCTATGTCAAATAGTTTCGGAGAAAATCGGGTGTGACCAACGGACAGACTATGCAGTGATCTTATAAGTGTTCCATACCGAACACTAAAAAGCCCGTTATGTTGTTTTGACTGTGCTTTAGTAGTCTTACGCTTACGTTGGATGCAGCATAAGAGACTAATAGAAAATAAAATCTTATCGACACACTTTAAATAATCTTGAAATATGTACTGCAAAGGATAATATAAAAATAAAAAATAGGACATAAAATTACAAATCTAATTCAAGATTTGGTTTTTAAAATTCATACTTTTTAATTAGTTGAAAACGCTTCGTGTTCCTCATTACGACCCTTAGCACAAGGGGACGCGAGTTCTGTATCCCCATTCCCTGCTTTTCCTTTTAGATCTGGTAACACGCTGAGTATTTTATTTTATTTTATTTTTTTTATTATTTTTTTTTTTATGGGTCTAGCACACGTGCTACAGGGAAGTCCCTAAAGCGCTACAGGAGCGACACGTGTGCAGAGGAGGCGATTCACGTTGTTCTTGAATCGCTGTAGATTGTAGTCGGTGGGAAACACAGTTCTGGGCAAATTATTCCAAAGGGATGATGTTCTCCATATAAAAGACTGCTTGAAAAGTGTTGTACGGGGAGTAACAAGCTGAACCTCATACGGATGTGAAGAATTAGCGCGACGTGTGACGGATGGGAGGAATTAAGCGGGCCACATCCTTCGAACACTTTCCATGAAAGTACTTGTAGAATAGGCTCAAGTCGCCAACCGTTCTTCGATGTTCCAGCGAATCAAGGCCGACGGTCAGTTCCGGGTCTCCAATCAGACGAACAGCTCTTCTCTGAATAGAATCCAACAAATGCAGTGTCTGTTTGGGAGCGGAGCTCCAAACATGGGAGCAGTATTCCATAGTTGGTCGAATTTGAGCTTTGTAAAGAATTAACAGTTGTTGAGGAGTGTAAAGCTTTCTGGTTCGAAATAATATTCCCAACTTTTGAGAAGCTCTCCTTGCTATGCCTGCAACATGTTCATGCCAGGACATATTTGCTCCCAAATTAACGCCCAACAAATTGAGTGACGATGTTAGAGGAATGGAGTGCCCCGACATAACTATGTCGGGTTCAGCAACGTTAACTTTTTTAGAGAAAACTGCCGCCTGGGTTTTTGTAGCGTTTTAAATTCCACTTGGTTACTGTCACCCCAAGATAGAATTTCTTCCAGGTCTTTGGTAAGTTGAACGACTTCCTGCTGTCTGCGGATATTCGTCTGAGTAGCCGATGTCCGAGCGTTCAAAGTGAATGAAGAGATAAGTGTACTGTCATCTGCAAAGCTGTAGATTGGATTCTCAGTCTTTTCCAGCAGATCGTTAATGTAAATGAGAAAAAGAGTAGGAGACAGTATGGAGCCTTGAGGTACACCGGCGTTGATAGTGAAGGTGTTAGAAAGAAATCCGTCGACTGCCACTCGTAAAGAACGCTCTCTGAGGAAACATGAGAGCCACAAACAGAACTTTTCCGACATACCATAAGAACGTAGCTTAGCCAACAGCCCATCGTGCCAAACACGGTCGAATGCCTTGGATATGTCCAGAGCAACCGCTCGAGATTCTCCAAAGTGTTCAATTACATTGTTCCAAACATGTGTCACATAAGTCAGAAGATCTCCTGTTGATCTATTTTTACGAAAGCCATATTGGTGATCGCTAATAATGTTGAATCCTTCAAGATATTTTAGAAGATGCTGATTGATAGCCTTTTCCATGACTTTCGATATTATTGAAAGCAGTGCGATTGGTCGGTAGTTATTTGGCGAGGTCTTCTTGCCTTTTTTAGGTATCGGCTGAACTGTAGCGCATTTCCAGCAGGAAGGAAATATTCCCTTTCTGTAGGATAGGTTGAAAAGTCTACAGAAAACTGGTGTTAGTTCCCTCGCACAGATTTTAAGAACTATGGCAGGTATTCCGTCAGCGCCAGAAGCCTTTTTGGTGTCTAGCTTCATCAGAATACCCTCTATAATACGCTGTCTGAAGACAACATCGGGCATCCTTGACTGCACTATGGGAATAGTAGGTGGTGTTTATAGGTCTGGAGAGATGAAAAAGAGTTGCACAGTTAAACAGTATGCCACCTAAAAGGCGTGTCATCAAAAAAAAATCAATTTTTTGTTATAAAATTGTTTTTATTTTAAAATTTCTTCCTATATATTTCGTTATATACATACAGAAATCGTCAATTTGAACTTAATTTCAAAATTAACTCATTTTATGACTTTACACATCACCTGTTCTCATGCATTTCACCACTCAAATCAAAAACCCGAAACATAAAAAAAAATCCCTTTGTTCATTTATCGCTAAATTGTAAGCAATTTGCATATAGGTTTTATTAATGTTCACCTTTCTCACCGGAGACGCGACCACCTGTGATTTGCCAACGCGCCAGCCAATAACAATCAATTAAAACAATAAGGGAACCCTGTTGACAGCATGTTGAACAAATCGTAACAAATCAACTAAATTGACATAAGGCACGTTTTGAGGAAATATAAATTTATAATTAATTGTTTTTGAATATAAAGGGAAACGGTTTTTCGGGGAATTACCCAATGGGAAAATTTCATAAGGAGACCGCAATATGTTGAATAAACTCTATCTAAACAAAAGATGTTATTCACGTAAAACTGTTATTCACTATTATGCAAATATTATGTTACGGCAGTTTCTGGGATTATAAATAATATGGACACTGGTAAAACCTTCATCTCGGACATTATTACTGTACAGTTATTGTATTTGAACTTTATTTATAACTTAATTCTACACCAATACTTTCAATCGATTAACAAATTAGAAGGATGTGCAAACTTGACCCAGTTGTTTCTTTGGAGGCAATTTTACTTGTAACGATACCAGTGGTATTCCGGTAAATTATCGGTAAAATTGTAATCAATAGTTTTTACATTTTATGAGCGAATCGCCTTTTTTGTTTTTATAAATTGTTCTTGGTAAAATTTTTAATTCGTGACCAGTAACCATTAAAAAACATTTATTGGCACTTATCAAGAAAATAAATGTATTTTGTATTGCCCTCAGAGTTCAAATCCAGTGCAAGAGACTAGGTTTGTGACAATTACTGAAGATTCATACTTTCATCTAGATCACGCCGAAGGAAAAACCGTCATAATTTCCTAATCTAATCAGTGTTAATATCTTTCAGTAAATTTGCGTACACAAAGTGAATAAAATGAAAGCACACAGACTACATTATCTCATATTTTCATTTCAGTCCTAAAACTTCGGATTACGCCTAAATCGCCAAGAAAAAGAAACAAATTTAAGAAGAATTTTATAATTATTACAATTAATACAATATTAACAGTTACTCTAAATTTACAGTTATGCTTCAGTTTATATTTTGAAAATGAGACCCAAATTTCAATTTATTTAAGGGGGTTAGGGAAGGCATATGCCCCCACCATCCCTTCGACACCTCAATGGATGTAGAAAATAAGCCCCCTTAAAAATAAGACTTATTATTATTGAGTGTTCTTTTTCGTAAAAAACACATATCGTGTAATGATTAATTTTTCACTTGAGTGGAAGTTTTAAAAGTTGCATTGTATAACAGAGTTGTTGTTTTTAATAAATTTCTCCTTCTCCCGGTTATAGATTAATTTTTAAATTGAGTTTAATTTTAAAATTAGTTTTTAAAGTAGCACTATATGAAAGGGTCCTTTATGTGAAAAATCCTCACCCTTCCGGCATCGATTTTTAATTGACTCTGTTGGGATGGTCCTAAACTTTTAGAGTTCCAGTGCGAGACGATTTTTTTTTCATCAATAGTTTTTGCTTCCCCGATTGTCGTTTGGTGCATTTTCCTTTGTCGATTGGGACCACTTCTTCTCTATAAGCAGCTCTGCCTTTAGTATTCTCTTTGTTTCTTAAAGATACCTTCATATCCATATGCCCCCTGCCTCTTGAACCTAGCTAAGCCCCTGCTTGAGCCTTTGGAAACTTTCTTCTGATTTCTTGACTAGGGTAAAATTCTATTTCTGATTGTTCTTACTTAAAACTATTCCCGACATTTTTCTGTGGATATTTTTTTACAGACACTTCTAATACTAATAGTCTCTAAAAAGGGATATCCCTTGAATCAAAGTAATACTTTTTAATTTATGATTTTTTAAAATTTAAATTATTTTATTTTATTTTTAAATAAGACAAATCAATTACCACAGATAGATCTCTGAGTAAATAGAAGGAATATTTATTTAGCGTATATAAAATTAATTTTTCTCTACCGGGAATCCTTTTTCACCGTCTTTTATATTCTTTTTTGTATGAATTTTTATATATATATATATATATATATATATATATATATATATATATATAATAATAATTGATCCGTATTAAGTTTCTCAAATTTTATTGTTAAAACTGCTACACGGGTAAAGTGCAGTCAACTGTAAAATTTCAGAATTTCCTTGCAGTCCTATATCCTTGAGATTTCTCCTTTTCATCACTTCCTCATCCATGAAAGGCCTAGTTTGATAATCCATTACCAGTAATTCGACATAATTTTTCTAAAATCCAAATCGTTGAAAACGGAAAATACCTTTATACTACGGAACATCTAAATATTTTTTTAGCATATAAGAATATGACATCTATTAATACACTGACTATATTTAGTGCCATTAGTAATTAGTTATCTACCTTAATCACCTAACCAAAATATAAAAAGCAAGAAGCAACTTTTTTTTATTCCCATTAAACTCATTAAGAGCCCTAGTCTTTCTTCGAGCATAGAGCTATGAAATGTGATTTTAATAATCAATATTTTCTGTAAGTATTAAATAAAAAGGGAACAAAACACAAAAATGTCTGAAGAAATTCTTGAAACATGTGTAAGTACTATAGGAAAGTAGGTATTTAAAAGATAAATATTATTCTAGTTCTTGACATTTAGCTCGACTTCTGCGGCCGAGAGATGTGATTTGTTTTGTCTCTGTGAACTAAGACTACAGGAATTTGCATTTTTTTTTATTAATATATTTAGAGAATATTATTAAAGTATTAACAATATATAATATAAATGTTAATTTATAAATATTATAATAGAATTGTTAACCTTTTGCATTGTTGTTGAATAAAATGTAGTGGATGACACTGACGGATATTATTAGTAAGCAAATCAAAAAAAATTCTTTAACAATTCATTGACAGATTGACTGAGGATCAAAATATTCTAGAGTACTTTCAGTGATCCTAGAATAATAAACTAGAATAATGAATTAGTAATACATATATACTAAGTTGGGAATGTGGAATCTTTGACACAATAGCACAAATATTTTTTAAATTTTTGAGTTCATTGTTTGGTCACTTTTCCTCTGAACAGAGTAAACTTCAATAATGAAAGGAATCATATTAGAAATATAACTAGAGTTAATGGTTATGACGATGACTTAGTAAACAAGTTAATATCAGGTTAAATATTTAGAATTCCACATTTTTTACACGCGAAGAAAATAAGACCAAGTATGTCTCCATACCATATAATCCGAAATATAGCAGGGGACTCAATAAGGTATTTAATAAGGTAGGCCTCACCTTAATCTATAAGTCATCAGACAATCTGAGGAATATCTTAGGAAATCCTAAAAATAAGATTTCTAATTCTGAGAAAAGTGGAATTTATGAAATTAGTTGTAATGATTGCGAGAAAAATTATGTTGAGCAAACTAAAAGGTCAATTAAAACACGATTTAAAGAACATTTAGCACACTTAAAATTCAGTAGAACAAAAAAGTCTAGCATTGCCGAACATCCCTTGAAGCTGATCATACTGTAACATTAGATAACCTAAGATTAATTAAAAATGTATCTGATAGGAGAGTGTTGAAGGTATATGAAAATATGGAAATCATAAAATGTAAAGGTAGTTTAAATAAAGACAGAGGACA
Source organism: Pachyrhynchus sulphureomaculatus (assembly GCA_019049505.1). NCBI lineage: Eukaryota > Metazoa > Arthropoda > Insecta > Coleoptera > Curculionidae > Pachyrhynchus > Pachyrhynchus sulphureomaculatus. The sequence continues at coordinate 200,485,519 of CM032446.1, forward strand.
TATTCCTTATAGTCCCCTCTACTGGTTACTTGAATGGAACTGATGGCCTCGCCTATGTCGTTAGTTACGCCTGAGTAATTCAGGGGTTAGGCTAAGTATAAATAGGGTAGATTTGTAATTTAGCTTTGGTCAATCATCGCTCCTGATGAAGCTAACATGGTTAGCGAAACACGCGTCGAGTGCAAAAATAAAGTTTTTGATATAGTGGTGATATATACTGAGTAGAGTAACATATATGTTTGTCGTGGAGCATATTTTCACTGTCTCTATGATGTAGAAAATAGGACCTTTGTAGAAACAGCGATTTTTTTGTTGGTGGAAGTTTTTAAAGTTCTACTGTAGAAGGTTCTTTTTGTGACAAATTCTGATTCCGCGGTCATCGATTTTAAAACTGGGTTTTACAGTTCCTCTGTAAGGAAGATTTCTTTTGCGAAAAATTTTCTCTCCTCTTTCATTGATTTTGAGTGTACTGGTTTAGGAATAGCCTTAAGTTTTTAAAGTCGAGCACAAGAGAAATTTTTTCTTCAAGGGGCTCCGCCTCCCCGTTTTCCATTACCTCCCCCCTTCCGTTTGTCGACTGGCGCCCTCCTTTGTAAAAAGGTTTCATTTTTCCTTAAAGAAATGTTCCTTGTATAAATTTACGCCTATGAACCTTGCTACGCTACTACTTGGACGCCTATTTACATTTTAAGATATATACTCGTAAAATATTAAGACTGACCTCTTTTAAGTAAATAAACAACTTACTCTGTATTGTTGTTGGCTACTAGAACTGGGACTCTTAACTCCGTTTAATAAGTATAATCAGGCACACAATATTTCTCAGACAAATAATTAATGTTTTATAATAAGGTACATAGTTTTAATCACTACACACATATAGACAGAAAGAAGTTCAAAACTCTTTTTGATTGATATGGTCAGTCAGCATTTAAGATCATTTATCATAAAAATAATTAGGTGGAATAAATGTAATTTTCTTTGATTTAGCCGTAGGGCTAACCATTAAAATGTCGATATGCATTAAAGAGTTGGAATTAAAAGTTTGAGTGGCAGAAATTTCGACGAAAAGTTAGAACACTTAATTTGTTAGAAAAGTTCGACAACAGATTGAAGTTCCTTAGTCTTCATCATGAAGCTATTTATTGAAATTTTTTGTACATTACTTTAAAAATGACCATGATCATGAAGAGAGAGAATGCTAAATATTAGACTCCAAGATCGTATTTCTAACATCGAGATACGAAGATCAAAAGTGACAGATGTAATACAACGAATATGTATATTAAGGTGGAATTGGGTGGGACACAATGCAAGCAACAGATGGACACGCCGTATGGTTGAATGGAGGCCTAGAGAACATAAAAGATGTAGAGGTAAACCACAGACAAGATGGACGGCCGACATAAAAATATTAGCGGGACACGATTGGATGCAAAAAGCAAATATCAGAGCTTATTGGAGGCAACTTGGAGAGGCTTACATCGGACTCTGGATGAAATAAGCTAATAATGATGATGATGATCATCATGCAAGTGTGTGAAAGTTTTTTTATTTCAAAAAAAAATCCAATAAAGAAAAATAGCTCACTAAAAATACGAAACAAAATGTAAAGTTGAAAATTATTAGTTTTTCATTTAAAAATCACTTTCGCATTCTTAAATAATTAATAATTTTTCAAACAGCATTGAACTAATTGAATATATTATTTTTTTTTCAACTCACACTTACCAAAATGTGTTGGAACAGGCCAGATATTTTTCGAAGACTCTTGTTAGAATTGATTACATAGTGTGATTATATGGCTATATAAGTTGAAAATATGGGTTTATTGATGGCTTTTAATTTCCTACATGATAAGTTTGTTTTCCATACTTTTTGTTATAACCGTTTTTAATATGTATTTTGTATATATCTCGTGTTTCACTCTCTGAAAAAAACATTTTTATATTAACACTCCGTTTTAGCTTATTGTTATCAAAAAATGCCATTATCATTTCGTGTTATAATCAAACGCCCGTAGTAAATTTAGAAAAAATCCTTTTCTCTGTTCTGTACGGAACACTTATGGGACCATTTTGGTGTCTGGCTGTCTGTCATACCCCATTTTCTCCGAAACTATTTGACATAAATATAGAAATTGACGGCCCAATCAGAGCAGTTTTTAAAGTTAAATTGGGGGTTAACTTGTATGGGGAAGGGAAAAAAATTTTCTAAGCCCATTGAGTGGGGTGTCAAATGAAAGCTTGTGAAAACACGAGGTCGAAAAATTTATAATACAATTTTTGCGCGCACTTTTGTTTGTATTATTTAAAAGAATTGCCAAAAATAGCTCTTCCTTATCTCGAAAAGTACTGATCAAAAAATTTTGAAAAAATCCTGGAATATTCTCCATAAAGTGCAGATTGAACGAAAATTATCACGAGTGCAATACATTTGATAATACATCTTTTAAAAAACTATGAAAACTATGTTTCTGACGTATAGTGAAAGTTTGTGTAATATACTTTTAAGTGTACATTACTGTAACCGAGTGGCGAGATATAATTTTATTTTATTTTGTTTATAATTGAAAAAATATTTAGGTAGTAAAATTTTTGTTTTGCACTTTTATTACTAGATTCTAGATTGAGCTAGACTGATCTATTGGCTATTAGGTAGCTAAGATGCTATAACTACTATACATTATTGACTAAGAAAAAAAAACGTGAAAATACATATTAGATCTTCAGATGTCTTATTTTTTTTTTTTTTTTTTTTTTATTGGTCTAGCACACGTGCTGCAGGGAAGTCCCTAAAGCGCTCCAGGAGCGGCACGAGTGCGGAAAAAGCGATTCACGTTGTTCTTGAATCGCTGTAAATTGTACTCGGTGGGAAACACAGCGCTGGGCAAATTATTCCAAAGGGATGACGTTCTCCATATAAAAGATTGCTTGAAAAGCGTTGTACGCGGAGTAACAAGCTGAACCTCATACGGATGCGAAGCACCAGCGCGACGTGTATTTCTAACATGCACCGCTTTGGGAGGAATTAAGCGGGCTACATCCTTCGAACACTTTCCATGAAAATACTTGTAGAACAGACTCAAGTCGCCAACCGTTCTTCGATGTTCCAGCGAATCAAGGCCGCCGGTCAATTCCGGATCCCCAATCAGACGGACCGCTCTTCTCTGAACAGAATCCAACAAATGCAGTGTATGTTTGGGAGCGGAGCCCCAAATGTGGGAGCAGTATTCCATAGTTGGTCGAATTTGGGCTTTGTAAAGAATTAACAGTTGCTGTGGGGTGTAAAGCTTTCCGGTTCTAAATAATATTCCCAACTTTTGAGAAGCTCTCCTTGCTATGCCTGCAACATGTTCATGCCAAGACATATTTGCTCCCAAACTAACGCCCAACAAATTGAGCGACGATGTTAGGGGAATGGAGTGCCCCGACATAACTATGTCGGGTTCAGCAACGTTAACTTTTTTAGAAAAAACTGCCGCTTGGGTTTTTGTAGCGTTAAATTCCACTTGGTTACTGTCACCCCAAGATAGAATTTCTTCCAGGTCTTTGTTAAGTTGAACGACCTCCTGCTGTCTGCGGATATTCGCCTGAGCAGCCGATGTCCGAGCGTTCAAGGTGAATGAAGAGACAAGCGTACTGTCATCTGCAAAGCTATAGATTGGATTCCCGGTCTTTTCCAGCAGATCGTTAATGTAAATGAGAAAGAGAGTAGGAGACAGTATGGAGCCCTGGGGCACACCGGCGTTGATAGTGAGGGTGTTAAAAAGAAATCCGTCGACCGCCACTCGCCACTCTTAGCCTAGGTAAGGATTTTATTTTATTTTAAAAGCAATCATGGCACGGAACACTAATTGCGTAAGTCCAACTTGCACTTGACCGTTTTTTTTTCCCATTTTACAAAACAATACTATAAGATACAAGAGTTCTATAAAAGTTAAAAGTAATGTGCATTTCCATTTAAAAATCGAAAGTTTTTATTGTATTGGTTCAATAATAGTAAAGATGCATGATTAATATTTTGTAGACATCCAAAATAATTGTTATAAATTTTTCAATATTATTATTATTAAAATTATCATTTTTGTTGCAGCACTGCTGTTTAGAAATTCTGTTACTCAACAAGAAAATTATTTATTAATTTATTTTCTAGTTTCTTGTTGCTCTCAAATTGGATGAAAAATATGCTTTTTAGTGTTCCGTACGGAACACTTATAAGATCACTTCGGTGTCTGTCTGTCTGTCTGTCTGTCTGTCTGTCTGTCTGTCTGTCTGTCTGTCACACCCGATTTTCTCCGAAACTATTTGACATAGAAAGGTGAAATTTGGTAGTAATATAGGAATTGATGGCCTCATCAGAGCCATGTAGTTTTGAGAATTAAATTTTGAATTAAGGGGTTAGTTTTGGGGGGTGAAGTCGGAAGTGAAAAAAAAATTTTTTTACTAGGTCATCGAGTGTGGTGTCCAATGAAAGCTTGTGAAAACACGAGTAAAAAATATATATATAATATTACACTTGCGCGCACTTTTCTTTGTATTATTTTTAAAAATTCGCGAAAAATCGCTGTCCCGGGCCTTATCTCGAAAAGTACTTATCAAAAAATTTCGAAAAAAATTCTGGAATATTCTCCACGGGGTATAGATTGAACGAAAATTATCACGAGTGCATTACCTTTAATAATTTATATGGTATATAAAAAAAACAAAAATTTCAAGGTCATCAGATTTCAGTAAAGATTGGAAACAAACTTTGTTGAAAACTCATTTGGGGTGTGTTTTGTGAAGTTACTAATCATTTTTATACCACCGTAACATAAATTTTGACTTAAGGGATTTGTTTTGAGGGGTGAAATCGGAAGTGAAAAAAAAAATTTTTTACTAGGTCATCGAGTGTGGTGTCAAATGAAAGCTTGTGAAAACACGAGTAAAAAATATATATATAATGTAATACTTGCGCACACTTTTCTTCGTATTACTTTTAAAAAATCGCTGTCCCCTACCTTATCTCGAAAAGTACTGATCAAAAAATTTTGAAAAAATTCTGGAATATTCTCCACAGGGTATAGATTGAACGAAAATTATCACGAGTGCATTACCTTTAATAATTTATTTGGTATATAAAAAAAAAAAAAAAAAATTTCAAGGTCACCAGTTTTCAGTAAAGATTGGAAACAAACTTTGTTGAAAACTCATTTGGGGTGTGTTTTGTGAAGTCACTGATCATTTTATACCACCCTAACAAAAATTTTTATTTTAAAAACAATCAATGTACGGAACACTAATTGTGCAAGTTCAACTTGCACTTGACCGGTTTTTTCTTATTATCCATCGGTGTATTTTTATAAATCTTTGACACATAATAATATAATATATGTACTGTCAAACTTCAATTTTGCAAATTGAAGTATATTTTTTTTTGAAAAAACTTGCCAGTTCAATTGTCTTGGAAGTCCTCTGTGATGACTTCTGCGATAAAAGATATTTTAACTAAGGAAATTTTTAAAAATTTTTCATAATTGTAGTAGTAATATTTCCTTACTATTTCGCTAAGAATATATATCTGTAAGGTTATTTGATTTTTCCCATGCATGTTGAAGATCGCTCCTTTCGTCGGAGTTACTACCGCTAAATTAAAGAGTTTGAATTTAAAATTTGACGTGTCGAGATTAAAACATTTGTTTTATTTTGGTTACAAATTGCTCAATTAATAACTAGTGAATAAAATTATAATTTCGAATGAAACAAAATAACAAAGAAACAAAGAAATTTATAGCTGATTATGATTTATATTAATGGAGTTAATTTAAATTGTTCGTACGTGTTGAGTGGTATATTTCGAAAAGTTAAATTTCTATATAAGTAGTTGAACTAAATTGAATTAGTTTAAAACTCATATTATTTCTCGGTTTACTATTATTGGTGTAACAAATTATTTCCTAATAGTCCTTTAGGGGAAATTTGACAATCACCCATATATCTAGATAAGATAGAATTTGCAAATTTTTAAATATAAAATTCTCCAATTTATATAATTAGTATATTTTTTATTTGTATGACCATAGTCTTAAACAAAGATATACAAATCAAGAAAGAAGTATTACAATAATCAAGTTTATTATTACAATGCAAAGTAGTAAATGTTGAATTAATTTATCAAGATTGGGACAGCATGGGAATTATAATCATAGATTTATGTGTGTCTACTGTAGCCCTCTGGTGTAACAGAATGTGGATGAAATTAAAATCAGACAATTTGAAATCAGCATGCAGGTTAGGAGAAATGTGTTATACTCTCTATTGACTAATAACTAACTATGATAGTTTTTATGGTTCACATGTCTCGCTTCTACAATTTGTACTACACTAATCAGTGCTTCTATATAATTAGACTAATAAAAAATTTGATAAAGTCAACAACAACCTCCCAAATCAGTGTATATATATATATATATATATATATATATATATATATATATATATATATATATATATATATATATATATATATATATATATGTATATATGTATATATATACTTACTTACTTTTGTTAGGAGTTGAATTATTCTATATCTGTCTTTTCCATATTTCCTTCTATATCCTTCCATCCTGTTTAAATTTGTGTTTTGTTTCTTCTGTATTAGTTTCTTCTGTTTGTGTGAGTTCTGTATCTTGTTCCGATATTATGTCTCTATGTTGATTTTTGTATGCTATGTAATTTCCATCTGATAGATCTTTATAGTATTCCCTCCTTATTTCCATATTTTTGTCATCTTCTTTGGTGACATTTCCTTCTAATTTTTTGCATCGATTTCTTTCCTTTCTATTTCTGTGATTCCTACATAGCGCATTGTCAGTTCATCCTCTTTTTCGTTTATATCCCTATTATTCCGTGTTCTCAATTTAATAATTCGATAAATATTTCCCATTTCTTTCCTTCTATCTATTTCTTTGATTATCTTCTTATTTGTATTCATTTTCCTAGTCCTTTCATCCGTATCCTTTATCTTTGCCAGGGTCGTCGTCAATCTACCTATCTCTCCCCTTTTTCTCAGTTTTTTGACTTGATGGTCGTAGTATTCTCTGTTTGTTCTTTCAGTTTTTCTTCCTCAATGTCCCATTTATATTCTCTTCCTTCAATTAGGATTTTTTGATATCCTATTTTCCCCCTTTTTCCATTCTTTCTCTCGTTCTCTGCTATATGGATGCTTCAATTTCTTTTGAATTTCCCGTTCCTCTTTTGTTAAATCGTGGTTTATGTAAACTCTCTCTCTTAAGTTTCTCAGTTTGTTTTTATTTCTCATTACAGTTTCTTTATATATATATATATATATATATATATATATATATATATATATATATATATGTATATACAGTGGCGAAGAAAAGTATGGAAACCTTTAAATTCCCATATCTAGTCTTAACATTTAAACGGTTTACAATTACAATATTTATTTATTAATAGTGTACATATTAACAAACATTTCGAAGACTAAAACAGTTATTGTTTATTAGAAGTGTGCTTAGTTTTTAACGTAACAAAATTATGCACAAACAAAAGTATGGAAACATTTTTGTTATAAAATAAAAATTCCACTAAGACGACTAAGTTGTCGAAAATATTTAATATTTAGTGGGATATCCTTTTGCGTCAATCACTGCTTGACATCTTCTGTCCATAGAGTCAATAAGTCTAGCACAAAAATCGGGTGGTATTTTTTTCCCTTTTTGTTTTAGTGCGATCCAAAGTGCGTCCCAGTTTTCCTTTCCTAATTTGTTTATCCAGATAGTTCCAAAGATTCTCTATCGGGTTCAAATCAGGTTATTGTGAAGGCCAGCGCATCACCCGAATCCTTTATTCAGAAAACCAATTCTTGGCCAAGCGAGATGTGTGTTTGGGTCATTGTCTTGCCAAGAAAACTGCTGTTAATAAAGAACTAAAGGAGGAATATCAGGGTGTATTGGTGTCAGACATGATTATTAGACGTCGTCTGTTATGTGAAAATCTTCATGGTAGGCGTGCTGTTAAAAAGCCACTCCTTACAAAGCGTCACAGAAAAGAGAGATTGAAATTGGCTAAGAAACATAAAGACTCAAAATCAGTGGTCTCTTTAGTGAGGAAAGTAGATTCAATCTCTTTGGAAGTGATTCTACTGATTATGTAAGAAGACCAGTTGGTCTAAGATATGACCCAAAGTATCTTGTACCTACTGTCAAACATGGGGGTGGAAATATCATGGTATGGGGTTGTTTTCGACGGTCAGGTATGGGGCCATTGGCAAAGATAAATGGCAGAATGGATGCTCAAATGTATCTTGAGATATTTATTGGAAAATAATTTGATTCCTTATGAAGAAGATTTGCCACTGTCAGCGATTTTTCAACAAGACACTGACCCAAAACACACATCTCGCTTGGCCAAGAATCAGCTCACAGTTTTATTGTAAACTGTAGGGGGCACCACTTATTGCACTGTGTATAGTTTTAAATTGTCATAACTGTTTTATACCACTCTGTATGATATTTTTAATTAATATCGTGGTAAATGTTGCTCCGAGCAACAGTATCTGAGATAGTGGGATGTTTGTTTCCATTTTTTAATTTCATTGTCAAATTCGCAAATCCGTTCCTTCACACGTTTCTTCACATTATATAGTTACTTGGTAACGCTCAAAAATCAATTATGTAAGATATCATAAATAATTATTTATGGATTTATGAATTGGTTTATTGTTGAAAATTAATATTTGAATATGATATTTTTGTATATATGTTCTATGACTTAACCGACTTGTAGTAATACTGACAGAAAGTAATTTTTGACAAATATCAAAAGTTTTACTAGTACTAACGATAATTAATCCCTTCTCAAGCTCAACAGTGTTTTAAATCTAGATTATTATGGAGTACACTTTTGGTGAGCGAACAGATATGATTTTAGTGTTTGATTTTTGTACCGGCAACGGTCGTAAAAGTGCTCACGTATGTCACGAAAAATTTCCGCATCGTCGGGCTTCTAACCATCAGACCTTTGCCAATATTGAGAGGCGACTTCGAAAAATTGGACAATTTAAGCTGATCAGGAAAAATGCTGGGTAGTCTTCGCAAGCTAGAGCACCTGATGTTGAAGAGGAGGTCCTTACAATTGTACACTATATTCCTGGAATCGATACTCGTTTAATTGAACGTCAAACGGGAATATCAAAAAATACAAGTAACCGGATCATTAGACAACAAATTATTTACCTCTTTCATATACAGTCCGTTCAGCAACTCTCTCCAGATCTTGGATCCCGTTTGAATTTGCACGCTTCACTCGACGTGGTATAACAAATATGCATAATAATCATATTTACGCTGAAGAAAACCCACATGCTGTACATACAACAAAGACCGTTTCAACGCGAATTCTGTATTAATTTCTGGATGGGATCTGTTGCGAACTATTTGATCGGCCCGTTTAGATTACCAGTTCGACTTGATGGTGACATTTACTTGAATTTCATCCGTGAAACTATTTGTGAATTACTGGAAAACTTACCTATTAATTTACGTTGGGACATGATTTTCATGCACGATGGTGCACCACCCCATTTAGCGCGTAATGTGAGAATTTTTTGAACCAAAATTGTCCAGATAAATGGATCGGAAGAGCTGAAGGTGCTTCTATTCACTGGCCACCTCGTTCCCCAGACTTAAATCCATGCGATTTTTTCCTTTGGGTTGCATTGAAATTGAAAATTTATCAAGTTCAAATCGACAACATTGGGCAATTGTGGAATAGGATTCAAAATGCATTTTAAGAAGAGTGCATTTAAATTTCCCGAGACGTATTAATTTATGCATTAACGAAGGTGGCGGCCATATTGAACATTTATTCTGAAACCAATACCTTCTCAGTTGAGCGATTAAACGTTTTTCGAATTTATCAATTTGTGGGTAATCTTTTATGCCCTTAGCCAGTTAGTTTTTACATTCTTACTGTTGTTGGCCCGTTGGTTTTTAAATTTATTATTGTTGTTAGCCTGTTTGCCTTTAAGCATGATCCAAATTTCAAACACTATTCTTTTGGACCTGTCCTAAGCCTGGATGAAGTATGAAAGAACGCATTTGCGAATTTGACAATGGAATTAAAAAATGGAAACAGACATCCTATTATCCCAGAAACTGTTGCTCGGAGCAAAATTTACAAAGAGAACTTTTTTAGACAGGAGGAGACGGAAAATACGAATATTTAATTAGAAATATCTTACAGAATGGTATAAAAAAGTTATGACAATTTAAAAGTATACACAGTGCAATAAGTGGCGCCCCCTACAATTTACAACAAAACTCTGAGCTGATTTCGATTTCTTATCTCAGAAAACCCCTAAGCACCGAATCTTGTGCAAATAGTGCAATTATTAAGCAAGTTTCTTAAGAAAAACTAAAATAAAAGTATAACTTTGACACCCTGTATCTCAAAAAATTACGAATTTTTGGACTAAGCTAAGTTGGGCTAAATAGTCATATTTTCATCTCAGTAACTCTATGTACACGGAATACGGGGACACCCTATATATATATATATATATATATATATATATATATATATATATATATATATATATATATATATATATATATATATGTATATATATATACATACATACATACATATATACATATATACATCTATAACAGTAAACAAAAAATGTTTGCTTATTTTTAAACAAAACCAACGTAATAATTTGATTAACCAACCATTACTGAAATTTTGACATTTAAATATCGACAGAAATTGTTTTAAAACATGTGAATCACTTATACTAACTCCACATGTTAACCTTTGAATTATTAAGATACTTTTTTAAAAATGAATTGTTGTAGCGAGAGTTATAGGATATTTTAATAAATTAATCATGCCATATATTTCTACATATATTTTTAATCTACTTTTGAAACAGTAAGTGTGATTTAAAAGTAGATAAGCATGATATCTAAAACAACAAATTTTATTGCTCTAAATGTATAGCAGAAATAAAGCTGTGGGTGCAACAAGAACTTAAACTGAAACACTATGTAGCAGGTAATCTGACTCTTCAAATGTAATTATATGAAGAAAGGTAGTATACGTCTAACGTCCTTACTCTTTAAGCTTTTAAATTCTTAAAAATTTGAAAGTAGCAAGTAACTAGAGCACCCTTGTAAAGGCTCTGTAGCCACCTCTAGATTTTAAAAGGGAATTCTTATCCTATACACACATAAATCATTTGACTCCAGTCGTTTATCTAATATAGTAATATTCACTTATAACTATTGAATTCACAAAAACTCTCACCTTTATGTTTAGCTTTTAGAAAATATAATGAAGAACTGAGAAGTATTCGGGATATTTCTCAATTAGAATTTGATATCTTCAGCTTCGCTCAGAATATAAATCTGACAATTTCAATACTTAAAGCTAAATTAGCTAATTATTACAACTTTACACATATATAAACAGATATATCAAAAACGGAGCAGGGTTGTGGAGGAGCTTTTTATATCGCTGCCATTAAATTAGAATCAAAAGTGAAACTGAATCTCACCTTTTCCATATTCACCTATGAAGCCATTACATTTCTACCATGCAGAAAACTAGACTGTAATAGAATTGATTGATATTAACGGATTCACTCTCAGTACCTAAATCCTTAGAAAATTTCATGACTTGGAACCACAAAAAATGGCACATCCTGGATGAAACTAAGCAGGGGAAACTTACTCTAAGCAAAAAAGAGGTTGTCTTTATATAGGTTAAAGCTCACACTGGTATTACACATAACGAAAAGTTTTACCAACTGGTGAAGGAGGTAATTGTTGACAGTGAAATCTTATCATTTCCAATAGGATTATCAAAAACCTATATAACTACAAGTACAAAAATCATGATAGAATGGCAAAATAGATGGAAAAAACCTCAAAAAAACTAGTAATACATATTTATCCTAGATCAAGATATTCGAAATAAATATTGGCACAGTCAGTTGAACGTATCCAGAAGATTTATTACTGCTATTATAAGACCTAAATTTAGCTATGCATGTTACTATGCTCATATTTTTTTGATTGTCGTAAATATTGAATATAGTAAATATATTATCGATCTATACCCAAAATTAATAAAGAACTACTACACACCAGGACCGTTAAACTTTCTACATATACTCACACTTTTAGACAATTTTTGAACTTACAGGATGGTCATGTCTTTTCTACACGAAAACAATGAAAAAATCTTAAAAAAACGTAGTAATACATATTTATCCCAGATCTATCAAGATATTTCAACCAAAGATTGGCACAGTCAATTAAACGTATCCAGAAGATTTATTACTACTCTTATAAGTTAGGTTGGCAATGTGGAATCTTTGACACAATGACACTATTCAATATATATCACCACTACACCAAACACTTTATTTTTGCACTCGACGCGTGTTTCGCTAACCATGTTAGCTTCATCAGGAGCGATGATTGACTAGTAAATCATCGCTCCTGAGGAAGCTAAAATAAAGTGTTTGGTATAGTGGTGATATATACTGAAGAGTACTATTATAAAACTTAAATTTGGCTGTGCATGTTTTCCCGCTCATTCTAAAAAAATAAATGTTATAGAATGCGTGTTGTGTGGGACTATTGGCGACTTGAATCATATTTTTTGAATGTCGTAAGTATAGTAATGATCTATACCCAATATCAATAAAGAACTACTACACATCAGAATCGCTAAACTTTCTACATGTACTCACACTTTTAAAAAAATTTTGAACTTAAGAGATGTCTTTTTTTCACGGAACTGTATTAAATTTTGAATTTTGGATATAAGTATTGTAATGTAATCTCAAATTTATGTTACTCTTTGTATTAAAATGCTCTGTTCAGCCCAGAGCGAGGATCATTTTGTAATAAATAGCAATGGCTCAATCTCTGCCAATAATTTTTGATACACTAAAAATTCAGTATAAAATGTTTCAATTATCGACTTGGTATGGCAGAACCGCTCAAGCCAAAATTTAAAAAAAAAACGTTCGAAAGTTTAAAATTATAGTTTGAAAAATTACAATTCTGGTCCATATAAGATTGGTAACCAGACATTCAGGTTATGATTAAAAACTGTTCCCTTATGTAGTCCCTTCGTGGGCGTTTTAGCCCGGACGATGCGGCTGCTCGACTAGAGCGACAAAGTCAAAATAAAATATTTATGTTGGTGGAGCCCAACTTACACAAGGACATGTTTTCTGTTCAGATGATTTTATTTACTATTTTTATTTATCGTTGTTATAAAGTTCTTGCTCTTTCTCTATATATTTTCCGTTCGCCACAAACGTACAAGATTATATGTAAAATTTTTAATATTATTGAAACCTTAGCCTTAAATCATCATTTCACTTTTAATATCCTCAATGATTTTACACGTTCCAATACAGTACTACCAAACCCAAAAATAAAAAAGCCAAAATAATAAAACACTCGCATTTGCATTTGGTGCCGTAAGCAAGGATAAGATCGTAAATTAATATATTTAAGTTAGGACATAAATCTCAGAAACATTAAGTCACATTTTCATAATTGCATTTGGAATAATGTCCGTATGTGTTCTCGGGCTTCGGCCAAAACTTCTCGCAACGGATGAATTTTACGACTTTTATTTCGAAACAAACCCCTGCCCGATTTGTTTTGGCAGATGTACTCGGTGTCTTGTTAATCTGAAATATATCGGATGGCAAGTAAGATACAATACTAATTTTCTTGATTCATTTTATATGTAATATTTTTCTTAATATTATTTATTCGGACCCCTCAAATTTTTTTGAAAATAATATTTCTGGAAATATAAATTTTGAAAATAATATTTAAACGTTAACTAACCAGTCGTTATCTAGGCTAATAAAATAAAAAAATTGTTTATCTGACTGATACATACCTACCACCTACCAGGAACCGTTGAAGTTATAGACCGTCGGAAAAATTCTTAACAAGGTCACAGTTGCTAAAAATCACCGCAAAGCAGCGCAATTACTTCAAATCGGCCTACATATTAAAAGTGTTGCATTGATGTTAATTACTGCCCTCCTATTTGTCAAACGATCTCGGAACCCGCTTCGTCATATCACGACTCTTCATCTGGGCTACAATCCATAGCAATGGAATAAAACAGGAAATACTTATCGCTATATTATTGCAATTTAGAAGTAAAATAGAAAAATTTATATATCTGGTTTATATAAGCCCAATATTGAAAACCTTCAAGCCATAGGCCCTCAGACGAATTCTTAGCAGCAACACAGTCACTCTTGCTAGACGATGTAGCTACAACAGGTGGAGGGCAAATATGTTTTCAATATTGGACATACATTAGCCAAATATAAAAACTGCCGAGTCCTATTGATACGTTGCGGTAGTACGGTGGCAAGTACTTCTAGTTTTACTCTTCTTTTTGTCCATCCTAACTCATTTCTAATACAACGAAAGGCATCCGGAGTTGATAGAGAATAGTAAATGACTGCTGAAATATAGACTTTGTTCAATTTTGGTAGTTGATATTGATATCTGCAACTAGTTTGGTTAGGTCTTGGCTGGTCGCGGATAGAGATTACTTTAGGTAATTCTAAATAAACCTCAAATTTAACTAATTTCTTATTATCTCAGTTAACTTGAGTTAACATAAGTCTACGCCTTTCCGAAATATATTTCAATTATTTCCTTTCCGAAAAGATTTTTTCGAATGATTTGCTTTTAATTTTATTTTTTTTTTATAAAAATTATTCAGGAATCTGAAAGTTTGTTGAACTGAATACAGCACCTAAAAATTAAAACAGTTCCTGAAAACTTTAAGCTTTTAGGGGTTGTATCCCTCTCAAATTACTTGCCAAACTTATTCTTCCCTACGTATCGATCTCATGAACCTTTATTGCTTATAAGACAATACTCTGTATATATATATATATATATATATATATATATATATATATATATATATATATATATATATATATGTATATATATATATATATATATATATATATGTATATATATATATATATATATATATATATATATATATATATATATATATATATATATATATATATATATTATATATATATATATATATATATATATATATATATATATATATATATGTATATATATA
The DNA here is from genome assembly GCA_019049505.1 of Pachyrhynchus sulphureomaculatus. Taxonomy (NCBI): domain Eukaryota; kingdom Metazoa; phylum Arthropoda; class Insecta; order Coleoptera; family Curculionidae; genus Pachyrhynchus; species Pachyrhynchus sulphureomaculatus. The sequence continues at coordinate 200,500,698 of CM032446.1, forward strand.
TATATATATATATATATATATATATATATATATATATATATATATATATTATATATATATATATATATATATATATATATATATATATATATATATATATATATTTATATATTTATATATATTATATATATATATATATATATATATATATATATATATATATATATATATATATATTATATATATATATATATATATATATATATATATATATATATATATATATATCTTTAATACTAGGTGTAACCTCAAATGTCTTAAACACGTTGGTAAATTGTATCCCATATCAGATTTATCGTTATCTATTTTTGGCGCATAAACTGTTCATTGAATATGTTCTTCTGTAGGTAGCCTTTTACTCTTGCTATAACGAGTAAATGAACTTCTAGAGTGTGGTACCTGCAGAACCGTGCATTTGGAGTATCATCTCGAGTTGGAGAGGACAACTACAAACTCAGCTAACGTGTCACGTACTCTTGTCCTCCATATAGCTATCCAAACCATTATATTCCTCTGAGGGTGCCTTCAGTGAACTGGACGCCCTGTCTCCCTTACACCGTTTACCCATGTCAGGAAAAAGCAGTTTCCTTCATGTCAATATTAACTTCAGTCACATATTACAGTAAGATATTTTGCCTTGTTTATCAGAAATAGTTTTTTTATCCAAGTAAATTTTAAAATAATAAAAACTTACACTCAAAATTAGAGTAGACTTTACGTACTATTATTAATTTTTACTACCACTATGGCTTCGTTTTCCTCGTGATTTGTCTTAAATCACCTTCTAGTACAGAGGTTTTTAGAGGTAGCATAGAATTTAAGACAAAATAATTATAAAAACTGAAGAAAATATTTTAATGTGAAATATTTCTTTACTTTGGTCAAACCGGATAACATTGAAAACAAAACTGATAATCTAGGGCAATTGTAGAGCCGATATTGATATATGGTTCAGAATGCCGGCAAATGACAAAAAATGATAAGCAAAGGATAGACGCGGTACGAATGGATTGTTTAAGAAGATAAGGTAGGATATCTAGACAGGAGCACGTCCAGAATGAAGAAATCAGAAGACGGACAGGGAAAATATATACAACAGCAGAAATAATAGAAACCAGACAGTTAATTTGGTAGGGAGACCTGAAAAGAATGCCAGACACTAGATGGCCAAAAAGAGCTTTTCTGTCAAATAGATAAAGGTGTGTGAGGGTAGATTGAAAAGTCTTTTAAAAAAAACAAAGTAAATAATAAATAAAAAAAGTGTTTCTCAACATTATCTCCATTGAGCTCAATACATTTGATCCAGAGGGATTCCAATTTTTTTTATTAACTCAGCAACAAAAATTGTTTCGAACTGTGCATATTAGTCGACGAAAATTTCTTCTTCTTTTTGAGGTTAGCAAAAAAAAACAGTATTTGGGCCAAATCTGAGGAATAGAGTCAGTGAGGAAATATTATGAAGGCTAGTTCGTGCACTTTGGCATTGCAGTTTGCTATGTGTGAGCAGGCGCATTGTCCTGGTGAAGGACCACTTTTTTGTGCACTAATCTTGAACACTCCTGATTCAACTCACTGTGCAAACGGTCCATAACGTTGCGTAATAAGAGGTAGCTATTGTTTTACCCTTGTCCAAACAGTCAATCTTGATGATAACCCGTGAGCCCTAAAAAACAGTTACTATCACTTTTCTCGCCGATAAAACTGTTTTCACTTTTTTGGTGCACTTACATTTTCGCCAACCCACTCTTTTGACTGCCATTTTGAATCCACGTTTAGTTTCTAGTCATAAACGACACCAGAACTCCTTCAGATTACGCTGAAACTCTTCCAAATACGATTTTGAAATTTCTTTACTCGAGCGCTTTTGGTTTAGAGTCAACAAACCCGGTATGCAATGTGCACTCAGCTTTTACATTTTTAGTGTTTTATGCAGTTGCATTATGTACCCATTTGTATAAGATACCATCTCAGCAATCTCACAAAGCCTAGTATAACGATTTTCCATCACGATACAATGAGTTTTATCGACCATTTCTTCAGAAGAAACCTCAATTAATCGTCTTAAACGTGCAGCATCCAAAAGGCCCGTACGGCCACGTTTAAATTCATTTATCCAGTAATAAATGGTCTTCAGTGCTAGGACAGAATCCCCCTGAACTTTCTTTAGTTCAGTTTCTGTCTGGGCCGCAGTCCACGTTTTCAAAAATAAAAATGTTTTATCACTGCACGATACACGGCTTTAACTATTCCTAAAAAACGTGCAATACCGATCACTAACGACAGTTTCCAACAAACAGCTGCGCGCTGTATCTCTTTGAAACTTTGAACACAACCATTACAAGAATCACGCTTAACAACAGTCATGCCACTTAACCAAATTTCCCTCCATTCCCCTCCATTTCGTACAAATTTATTAATTCTTGAAGAGGCTTCGTCCAATTGTAGGAAAAAATAACCGAAACCCTGCCAACCACCGGTATTTGACTTTAACTATTTCAGCCTACACCAGTTTGTTGTGTGTTTTACTTATTTATTTTCTCTAGTTTGGACATAAATTTCCTGGGAAGATATATTTTTAAAAAGTGAACTGTTGACACCAAAACTTTATTGGCCCATTTATTACGTAGAAAATACTATTATTCATTTTTCAACGAGCGAAAATCAGGTGTTTTATTTTTATTTTTTATGTTTTTGTCAGTGTGTTATATTTTATTACAGAATAAATCGTGTATGAAAAATCGATTTGTAGGAAAACAAATGTGAAATTAAAAATTTCTAAAAATAAATTTAGTTCAAGCATCGTGACCAAAACTACTTCCTCTGTTGATTTCAGTAACGGTTACTGCCTAGAAGATGATAATTTACGCATACATATTATACACCCTTATCATTTGATGACTCTATATGTAAGCATATCAACAAATTTAATATTGACTTTAGCTGCCAACTTACTGAATGTTCCTTTAGAGGACTGTCATCATTCAGATTAATCTCTGATAAAAGAAAGTGAGCAGCGTACGTTTTTATGACTTTTTCTGTATTTCTGACAATATGTTCCAGATAATATTCAGTAATTTAAAAATTTTGATATGATCGTGTACAATATCGTGTTGTACGAATTTATTATTTTAGTAACTATTATCGGACAAACAATTTTACAATGAAAGTTATAACTCCAGTAAAACTGCTATTTTGGAAATTCATGTATGCCTTATCCAAGATATGATTTCTTTTGTGCTGTTAAAAAGAGCTTGTGAATTCAATACCATCTCTTAAAACCCTCGTACTAGAGGACAAATTTTTAAAGAACAAAGTTAAATTTTGTCCAGACTTTAGTCCATCCAATATTTTCATATGGTGTAGAATCCTGGACAAACGTAATTTCATTGATTCCTTTTAAATGTGGCGATATAAGAGAATGCTGAGAATTTCCTGGACCGCTGACCCAGTCATTCTATACTGAAAGAACTATATATAACCGTAAGATTATCACTACTGTGTCTAAAGAGAACTATTCAGTATTTTGAACATGTAGCCAGAAGACCAGGTGATAATGTAAATCAACCTATAATTATGGGAGAGGTCCAGGGTAAAAGGAGCAGAGGTCATTCGCCAACAAGATGGTCTGATCAAATAAAACAAGTTATTGATTAACTTAAGAAATGGAGGGAAAGTGTGGACCGAACGATAAAATTATTCCAAAGAGATCACGACCCTTAAAATTGAGGAAACCAATAGAGAGAGAGAGAGAGAGGGAGATGACGAACTAAAACACATCTAGTTTTTATGATATTTTTAACAATTTATTATGAAAACCTGGCATATACCTTCCTCTTGCTTTTGCAGTTTCTCCAGATCTCTGTAGATCCTTGAGGAGGAACCTCATCTTTGTCAACACTTCTTCAACAAATACTCAATTGAAAACAAGCAAAGCAGTGTACGATGAAGTAGTAAAACTAAATAATAATGCATAAAAGATTTTACATCAAGATAAATTTCATCCAAAAATTGTTATTATTGTAGTAGTTAGTATCAGAATTTGCAATTTAGAAATGAAGTTATAGTTCCAATGAAACACCTATAAAAGTTCGAATTTGCGAACTCATGTAGGTGTAACCTATATATGATTTTGCTTGTAAAAAGTTTACCAGGTCCTGAAACTGTTTCTAAAAGTCATTAAGTTATTCAGAAAATTCAAGCAAGATATCAGTGGATCACAGTTTGGATTTCATGAGAGAATGGGAACTCCAGAGGCTTTGTTTAACGTTTTATTTCAGAAGTGAAGAGATCGGCAAGGATAGGGGTATATATGCTTTATAGACTACTAGGCGTCAACCGAGTAGACTACGTGAAACTTTTAGAATTACTAAAGACAAAGGGGCTCGATAAAAATAATATTGCAGTTTTATAAAACATCTATACTGGAATCAAACAGCATAAGTACAATATAATGGTATAACAACTGAGCCAGCAACTATTGAAAGAGGTGTGCGTGTATTTTCGAAGAAGCTCTAAAAGACCTAACAGATGGCTTTAAAATCAACGGTCAAATACTAAATAATATCAGACATGCCGATGACACTGTAATAATAGCGGACAGGTCGAAAGCCCTGCAACGTTTGCTAAATAGGCTCACCAAAGTTGGAGATCAGTATTACTTGAAAATAAATGCCATGAAATCGAAAATACTCATAATATCAAAAAACCTAGAACTAGATATAAATATTAATATATCATATTAGCGTATCATAAAGCGTATACTGATGAAGCTAGACACCAAAAAGGCTTCTGGCCCTGACGGAATACCTGCCATAGTTCTTAAAAACTGTGCGAGGGAACTAACACCAGTTCTATGTAGAATTTTCAACCTATCCTACAAAAGGGAATATTTTCTACCTGCTGGAAATGTGCCACAGTTCAGCCGATACCTAAAAAAGGCAAGAAGCCCTTGCCAAATAACTACCGACCAATCGCACTGCTTTCAATAATATCGAAAGTCATGGAAAAGGCTATCAATCAGCATCTTCTAAAATATATTGAAGGATTCAACATTATTAGCGATCACCAATATGACTTTCGTAAAAATAGATCAACAGGAGATCTTCTGACTTATATAACACATGTCTGGAACAACGCAATTGAACACTGGAGAATCTCGAGCGGTTGCTCTTGACATATCCAAGGCATTCGACCGTGTCTGGCACGATGGGCTGTTGGCTAAGCTACGTTCTTATGGTATGTCTGAAAGGTTCTGTTTGTGGCTCTCATGTTTCCTCAAAGAGCATTCTTTACGAGTGGCAGTCGACGGATTTCTTTCTAACACCTTCACTATCAACGCCGGTGTACCCCAAGGCTCCATACTGTCTCCTACTCTTTTTCTCATTTACATTAACGATCTGCTGGAAAAGACCGAGAATCCAATCTACAGCTTTGCAGATGACAGTACACTTATCTCTTCATTCACTTTGAACGCTCGGACATCGGCTACTCAGACGAATATCCGCAGACAGCAGGAAGTCATTCAACTTAACAAAGACCTGGAAGAAATTCTATCTCGGGGGTGACAGTAACCAAGTGGAATTTAACGCTACGAAAACCCAGGAGGCAGTTTCCTCAAAAAAAGTTAACGTTGCTGAACCCGACATAGTTATGTCGGGGCACTCCATTTGTTGGGCGTTAATTTGGGAGCAAATATGTCCTGGCATGAACATGTTGCAGGCATAGCAAGGAAAGCTTCTCAAAAGTTGGGAATATTATTTCGAACCAGAAAGCTTTACACTCCACAACAACTGTTAATTCTTTACAAAGCTCAAATTCGAGCAACTATGGGATACTGCTCCCATGTTTGGAGCTCCGCTCCCAAACATACACTGCATTTGTTGGATTCTATTCAGAGAAGAGCTGTTCGTCTGGTTCGAGACCCGGAACTGACCGACGGCCTTGATTCGCTGGAACATCGAAGAACGGTTGGCGACTTGAGCCTATTCTACAAGTACTTTCCTGGAAAGTGTTCGAAAGATGTGGCCCGCTTAATTCCTCCCAGAGCGGTGCATGTTAGAAGTACACGTCGCGCTAATTCTTCACATCCGTATGAGGTTCAGCTTGTTACTCCTCGTACAACGCTCAAGCAATCTTTTATATGGAGAACATCATCTCTTCGGAATAATTTGCCCAGGACTGTGTACCCCCGTACAATCTACGGCGATTCAAGAACAACGTGAATCGCTTTCTCCGCACACGTGTCGCTCCTGTAGCGCTTTATGGACTTCCCTGTAGCACGTGTGCTAGACCCATAAAATATATATATATATATATATATATATATATATATATATATATATATATATATATATATATATATATACGGAAAAAGAATTGAAGTAATGAAAAATATCTGGGGATCTGAATAGATAGTGGTGTAGATTCTAAAGTGGAGATTAAAACCAGCCTTCGAGGCATGGACTCTCAAGTATCATGAACAGAATTGAGACCCTGGAGATGTGGATATTTCGCAGACTCCTAAGGATACCATGGACTGCGCATACCACAAACGAGGTTGTTTTATATCAAGGACAATGTAAAAGAGAACACGCAAAAAAATTGCGTGGTGATAAATATGAAATCCAGAAACTCATAATGGAAGGAAAGATTGAAGGCTAACGAGGCATGGGTAGAAAAAAGCATTCCTGGTTGAAAAATTTCAGGTCTGGAAGCTCATGCATTGTTTCTAGTTGCGCAGAATCGTCAGGCGTTCCCTGAGCTTGTTGCCAACTTTCATTAATGAAGGCGATACTCTAAGAAGACAATTGAAAGGGGATTATTTTATGCTTCTAAATTTTATACTATCCTACAAAACTGTTATACTTCAAACAGATTAAGCTGTTATGATCTTAATAACAGTCTCTTATGAAATCTTGTCATATATCGTCTCACAGTTTTTGCGAATCCTCCTGTTAATAAATCCTTTTAGTTTAACTAGCAGTTTCATCTTTATCACCACTATTTCAACACTTACTATTTTAAGTCAAAAAAATGATGCATATAATAATTAGCTAACTAACTCTAAATAGTCTGTATCAATTATTAAAAAAATATATTAAAATTTTAGCTCAAAAAAATTGGTACTCTTTAAACCTTACGCAACATCGGTTTTATTACGATATATATTAAAGACAGTTCGTCAAGGAATATAAACTTGTAAAGTTAAGCACTATAACATCCTAAATCATTTATTTTTGATTTTATTCCATCGCCATCATTCTTACGGGGTCAGCTCAGGCTCGAAACACTTTTAATTCATAAATGTCAACCTCAGTTAAATTATTGGTTCAATGTGGCAACGGGCATTACTTTTACGACGTCCCGTATAGTCGGTTCTCGTATAGTCAAAAGACATTTTTATATTTTATGTATCATTTTTGTTGCAACTTCTTTCCGTTTTGATCGCTCGATTCGATCAAAGGAATCATCGCATATTGTTGCACTTACGACTTTAATGGTCTGGTGGCTTTTGTGTCTGAATGTTTATGCGTATCAAGCACTTTGTGTTGATTTACTGGTCTACTGCGGTTTATCTATAAGATTTTATGTCTGATACAGATAGAGAATAAAACTCTGTTGAATAACATTAAATTTAGTCGGTTTTCATACGGGGTGTTATGAAAAATAACCTATTGTTTTGAAATGGGTGATTCTTTGGGTAAAGAGGCATTCACTCCTTTTTCTTGCTTTAGTCAGATATTTCTAAAATCTGATAACAGTTCAATTGAACAGCCCTTTGAATGCTTATAATCTATTTAACTGTTGTTAACTAAGTAACAGGTGTTCCAGTGTTTATTTATTTACTTTCTAAAATGCAATGACCTTGATATAAAACAATAATTGTTTAAAACAGTCTAATTTTCAAACTAAAAATTTACTTTTAAAATAATATAAAACTATAAAATACAACAAGTGGAACAATATAAGTATCTGGGAGTGATAATGGATGAAACTGGAAAACAAGACAAAGAAATTGATGAAAGAATCGAAAAAACGAACAAACTTTACTATGTAATAAATAATAAATTCATTAGGAAGAAGAGGTGACGAAACAAACAAAAACAAAAGTGTTCAAGGCAATTTTTAGGGCAATCCTGACATAGGGATGTGAATCACGGACCCTAACAGACAGGCATAAAAACAAGATACAAGCCGTCGAAATGAAATACCTTAGAGCAGGGGTGCTCAAACTTGAACTGCTGGCGATCTACCTCAATATTGTTAGACTACGATCGATCGACTCTGAGAGGCTGCAAGTAAGTGTGATGCAGGATTGTCGTCTAGGTAGGGTGTATCGTGGCATAGATATTAGTTCCGCACAATATGCATTTTTTTAGTCAAGGTAAGTGTAGGTCTGCTCTAAAATGTCAATGAAAAAAACTCATAATTATTCAAAATTGCGAGTTTATTGGTTCTTACAAAACAAACGAGTTCTAATGTCTAAACTTAACTAAAGAGTGACTTTGGATGTTGAAGCGTGGCACTGCATGTCCTCAGCATACTAAGATGGTACGTGATTACCGAGTGCTAATCGCAAGCATGATGACATATGTTCGTCAGTTAGTCGATTGCGATATTTTGACTTAATTATCTTCATTTCAGAAAATGCAGACTAGCACAAGTAAGTTGACCCAGACATTGCCGTCAGTTGAAGGGCGATTTGCCTTAGATTCGGATATTTATCTTCAGATATAAAACACCAGAATTTTTGTATCAGATGCTGTGGCTTTGAGATATAAATCTGATATAATCTGCACTAACTCATTTTCAACAGAACATGAGTCCATGTTAAACTGACTTGCTATTTCAGTAGCTAATTCCTCAATGTTTTTACACGAAAAAGGATAACTCATAAATGATGCGATATTTGCCAATTTACTGAAATCATAAAAACGTATTTCGAATTGGCCAAAAATATTTGATAATTCTGCCTCATAAAATCATAATTCAACTGAGGAATCCTTGCTTTCAAAGACGGAAAATTTTTCAGATCCTTTCTTTTCAGTTGATCTATCATAAGTTGCAATTTACTTTTGAATGCGTTTATTGCGCTAATCATCTCAATAATAGTTTTTTTTTTCCTTTACCTTGCAGCTCCAAATTAATGGTGTTTGAATGCATTGTGATGTCTGTCAAAAATGCCAAATCATTTTCCGTTTTTCAGCATTTGAGTGTCATCACCTCTTTCGTCCAGAAAAGCCATTATTTCGAGCAATAAATCTTGAAACCTTTCTAGGAATTTTCCGCGACTCAACCACCTGACGTCCGTGTGAAGAACTAAATCAGTGTGTTCAGCTGACTCACTATCTTCCATCCGCAATTTAAAGAGCCGTCGTTGCAAGCTACGTGCACGGATAGAATTCACAATTTTTATTGCAATGCCCATAATCTCCTCCATGTTTAGAACTTTTGAACACAAAACTTGTTGATGTATAATGTAGTGGAAGGAGAAAAATGAAGGGAAATCATCATTAGCTCGACACAATGCCACAAAACCGTTTTTCGTTTCCAGTCATTGCTGGTGCTCCATCGGTTGTAATGCACACTAGGTTATATATTGGTAGCTTGTAGTTTGTTACAAAATTGAAGAAAACGTCATATATATCTTCGCCACGGGTCTTTCCTTTCAGAGGAATCATTGTCAAAAACTCTTCCTTAGCCGACATGTCATTGAATACCATTCGAATAAAAATACACAGCTGGGCAGTGTCTATCATATCGGTGGATTCGTCAAACTGTAAAGAAAAGTATGTACATTCCATGATATCATGTTTTAGTTTATCTGCCATGTCCTGACTCATTACTTCAACACGCCTTGTGACAGTCGGACGAGATAACTGAAGTTCTCTAATAGCAGACATAATCTCTTTTTATTTTTAAAATCTCCAAATAAAGTCTCATCCGCTTCAATAAATGCTTCCTTCACAACCAATGCATCATCAAATGGTTTCTTGTATTTCGCCAATATATGAGATATTTTAAATGACGCGATCTTTGCAGTTTTTGATTGTTTGGCTGGTCTTGTGAACATGGTTTGTTCTTTTTTTCAAACAAGTTATCAAATCACGTACTTTTCGTTTTCTTAATTCACTCTGTGACGGAAAATCCTTTTCATAGTTTTTATGAACCGTTTTTATGATGCCTCTCTAAGTTCCCACGCTTAGGTATTGCAACTGACGCACGGCAAATGAGACATGCACTTACCCTTTACCATACAAAAGAAAAATTCTTCCTCCCAATAGTTATTAAAATGATAAGTTTTACTTTTCTTCGCCGCATTCATTTTGGACTATTTATTAATAAACTTTATATCGATGTATCGCCTTCAGGTTACAACTCAGACTGACTCCTACTCCTGCAGGCGCAACATTTATATCGGCGCGAACGAAGTCTCGAATGTTCCCGTCAAACACGCCGTCCGAAGTTTCTAGAAAAATCGACGGGAATCAAAAACGCGGCTTTTCTTTGACAAGTACCGCGCCTTCCTTTGATAAAGCCGCCTTTTGCCGCTAGCAGGAGGTTATTATGATAAAAGAAAGTGGTGAGGGGGGTTATTCTGGCCTAATTGTGGATCGAATAAATTTTAGTAGTTTATTCATTACATTTTGTTTTAGTTACCTAAAACAAAATCTGTGAATAGTTCTATATAGGAATTTTTTTTTTCTCGAGATCGACTCAAAAAGCACTCGCGATCGACTTGTCGATCGCGATCGACCGTTTGAGCACCCCTGCCTTAGAGCAGTACAAGAAGATACACGGAAGGACAGAAGAAGGAATACAGAAATAAGGAGAAGGCTGAGAGTACAAGCAATTATGGAATATATACAACAAAGACAGCTGGGATGGTGGGGTCATGTACAGAGAATGAAGGATGATAGACAGGTGAAACAAGTCTATGAAGCCCGAGTACAGGGAAAACAGAAGCGAGGAACACCTAGACAAACCTGGAATGGGAGTATTGGAAGTATACTTGAGCAGAAGGGAAAACCCTGGAAAGAAGCAGTGAAAATGGCAAAGAATAGAGACAGATGGAAGAAGTTTATATGTGGAGTTTGGAGGGAAAAAAAAAAAAGGAGAATGTATAACTGTCCTACACCATATGGTAGAAGGGATATACGATTATATGTATATATATATATATATATATATATATATATATATATATATAACTATGCGACGTTTGACGATAACATACCTCCAGCTAAAACTAACATTTAAAGTAATAGGTATTTATTTATTATCTAATGAGTAATATCCAAAAGCCGTTATACTCGTGCAGCAGAACTGTGAGGGGTGCTGGTCTACGACTGCTTAAATAGCTACAAGTGTTGCTATTTTGTAAACTTAGAAATAGTCTACACCCTGTTCGTATATACTACCTAGTACGTTTCAAAATTTTTAATCTCAGTTTTATCACTTAACGTTGTATCGTTACTGACATTCACAGTTTTATATATTTACGTTAAAACATGATCACACATCTAACCTGACCTTAGAACTGGTTGACTGGATAGCATGCGAATCAGTCAATGTATATACGCATCTAAAGCAGGTTTTAGCTGTTGGACCACGTGTGATTATTTAGTTTTTTGATAAGGGAGCGTAGTAAGGTAATTAAATTTAACAGAGGGTTGTAATTCTGTCCAGTGTTTTCTTCCCGTACTTTCCGCACTTATTGAAGTTTATAATGGATCATTGGTTTGACGGAAAACGATTTTAAGAAAGATATACTTTGTCTACTGGTAGAACGTTATGGATCACACCATAAAAAAATTGTTAACGCAAATGTAGTGATTGTTAAACGAAACTCAAGTTTTAGATACAAAATTGCTTATGTATATTATTTTCATTTTCGTGAATAGTTTCTATTGAAACATTTAAATTTAAATGCAGATTGCGTCAACAACCCGATGCATTTCTTTTTTAATTAAAAAAAAGTAAAATAATTTTAATGGGTTTTTAACATACTGTGAAAAAAAATATTTGAAGCATGATGTTTCTGCAACTACCAGAGATAAGCTAACTGTTTTTAACGTGTCTGTTTTCGGTAGCCATTGACGCACATGCTGAAAAGCCATAAATCTTCAAGGCGGATTTTTTCAATATTTTTTCCCAATTGCCTCTGATACAAGTATTTACCCTGTTGAAACATATTAAATGATTTTCATAACATTCTAATATTTGTAATTTCTATTAAGATCGTCTGAAATAAACTCGATAACTATCTTTATATGGAAAGTTATTTTGATTATATTTGACTCATTATAATATTAGTTAAATTTTGTTCTGTACGGAACACTTATAGAATTACTACGGTGTCCGTCTGTCACCCCCGATTGTCTCCGAAACTATTTAACGTAGAAATTTGAAATTTGGCACAAATATAAGAATTGATGATCCAATTAGAGCCGTGCGCAAAAACCAATGACATGATCTTTACCAGGAAATACAAACCCCAAGAAATTGCACCACCTAGTTTCTGGAGCAATGAATTGGTTTACCCGAGCTCGGTTGGAGTTCGTCTGGACCCAAAACTAAACTGGAAACAACATCTCAACGAAAAGAGGAATAAATTCTACACGTCCTTTTGGGCCTGTAGGAAAGCTCTGAGCAAAACTTGGGGTATGCAACCCAAGGTCGCACTTTGAATATACAGGGCGGCGCTATTGCCTAGATTAACGTACGCAGCCATGATTAGGTGGCCCAGATTGGGCACGGTGGAGTCAAAGAACCTACTGCGCATCCTACAGGGGCACTACCTTAGGGCGGCAGTGGATGCTATGAGAACGACGCCAACGGAGGCGCTAGAAGTAGCACTCTGTGTCCCACTACTGAACCAGTTCATCATCTACACGGCGAGATTAACACCGTACAGACTGAAATGTCAAGGCGAATGGAGGCATGGGGACCGGGGACACTCCGGTCTGAAATTCCTCTACGAACGTCCATTCGTCTTAAAACAAGATAAAATCACGAAAACAAGACAAGTGATTAAGTCTTTTTCTGTCCATATCCCTGAGAGGAAGGACATGCAAAAGTTCCTGAACCGGCCGAATACCGACATTTAATGTACTAACGGTTCAGGAGCTAATGGCCGCTTTGGGGCGGGAATCTTTTGCCATAAATTAAACCACAGGGAAAGTATACCCATAGGCAATATGACTACGGTTTTTCAAGCTCAGATGTGTAAAAATACAAATCTCGAAAGGGACAAATAATATGAAATTTTTGATCTGCTGCGACAACAAAGCAGCTATACAAGCTATTGCCAAATCCACCACTGACAGCTGGCTGATCAAGGAACGTGTACAAGAACTAAACACATCAAGAGGTAACAACGAAGTTACCCTAACGTGGGTACCAGGCCACCAAGGGATATCTGGAAATGAAATAGCGGACAAACTCGCTAAAAGAGGCACCTTGGAGGACCCACCTGGATAGATTGTAGAAATTCCATTCGCTTTCGGTAAAAACAAAATCAGGGAATCATTGGATAAAGAACACCAATTCTCTTGGACTACAGGAGCGGGGTGTCGTCAAGCCAAACTCCTTATGAACCAAACTACGACAGGCAGAACAAAGGAACTCTTGTCGATGTCAAAACAAAGGTTACGTCTGAGTATAAGACTCCTTACGAGACATGTGCCACTACAGGCCCATCTATATAACCTCAAACTGGCTGAGCGGAAAACATGTCGGCTGTGCGAGGGAGAACTTTTAGATCTAGGTGACACCAGGGACTCAAGGTACCACCCACTTATTTTACTACTACTACTAGTACTAGAGCCGTGTAGTTTTCAAAGGTGAATTTGACCTAAAAGGTTAGCTTGGGGGGTGAAATGAATTTTTTTTTCAAACGTCATCAAGTGGGATGTCAAATGAAAGCTTGTGAAAACGCGAGTTCAAAAATATATATGATGTAATACTTGCGTAAACTTTTCTTCATATTATTTTCCAAAAGTAGCCAAAAATCGCTGTCCCTCCCCATTTTCTCGAAAAGCCCTTATCGACAAATTTTGAAAACATTCTAAAATATTCTTCATAAAGTGTAGATTGAGCGAACATTATCATAAGGGCATTACATTTCATAATCTATCTGGTATTAAAAAAACTATTTGTCTTGTCAATTTGGTGGAGTTTTTTCTTGGAAAGTTTTGAAGTCAACCAGAACCAAAAAAAATTTCAATACGTATCCGGTACATTCAGTAATATAATGATGGCTGGTGACCAATGGATAGGTACAAAATAATTTTATTTGATTTGTTTAGAAGACAGGCCGACAAAATTAGACGAAACTCCAGACCCTGAGATCAGAGTATACTTTCCCAAAGGTTTTTTGGTGCGCTCAATCCGAATACGACCTCAGAATTACTACATCAGATCAAGTTTTCAAGATATCCAAACCTAAAAATGCAAAAAATATAGTTGTTCGCTATATTCGGGATTATATTACATCGCGAATTAATTTTTCTTCACAAAACTTATTGCGGCATATGAAAGTACTACTCTTCCCAATCAAAATATATTTTGAATTTTTCAGATATCTTCTCGAAGGAATCATCTTTCTAGTAGCAAGACTGTTTATTTGTTACCATACATGGTGCCCCATTTTAATGTACCAGACTTCCTAATTTGTTATGTCAACTTTGAGTAAAAAAAGTTTCAGATGAAAGTTGAAGGGTCTTGAAGGGGCAATAAAATGATATAATTGTTATGACCTTGGAAGATCATTTTAAAGATCATTTCAAGGTCAACTTTTAATTTTTAAATGGGAACCCATATTTTTCTAGCAAAAATAAAAAACTTTTGTTCGAAAATTTTTCTCGGAAGTAATTTAGACTCTTCAGAATTCCGACCTGTCATATCGGATCCGCCATTTTGAATTTCTTAATGTTAAGGATAAACCATGACTCGATGGGGTTAAACCGACAACTAATTTGAATTCAGCATCCCAAAAATCATATAATTAGACTACTTTCGTCTGCCGGATCAATTTTTTTTAGTATAGTTGTAACGAAAATGCAAAACTATTAATTTCAACGGACGATTTCTCCGAAAAGAAATAAAATATCTGAAATATTCAAAATGCGTTTTAAAGTAGAAGAATAGTACTTTCAGATTTCGTAACGAGTTTTGTGGAGAAAAATTAATTCACGGTTTAATATAATCCCGAATATAGCGAAAAACCGTGTTTTTTGCATTCTTAGGTTAGGACATCTCGAAAACCTGACGGATTTTAATTCAGTGCACCAAAAACCTTTAAAAAAGTATAGTTTGGTCTCAGGGTTTGAAAAATGTTGGCCTGTGTAATTAAACAAATATTTAGGTAGTAAATATTTGATTTAGACTTTTACTACAAAGACGTCCCGCTTCTTATATATTCTTGGTAATTCTTATATTGAAGATGAATTTGTGATTAAATTTCATAGAATACTTCAGTCAGCACGGTACAGAACACTAATTCTGTAAATCAAACTTGCACTTGGCCGGTATTCCTTAAGGTTAAAATTGTCTGAATTTTACTTTTGAAAATGAAAATGTTATTAACATGGCTTATCCTGTCTCCTCCAAGTCCTATAAAATTAATATAATTTTTAATTGGTAAATCTAGAGTATTAGTCGGAAAATTAACCAGGTCATTTAAAATTAATAATAATAATAATATCATATGTAATATTTTGTAAAAATATGTAAAATTTCGATAATATGTCGTTTTACCGACACTTTATAAACTATAGAAATTTCACATATTTAACTATATGTTTTCTCCGTGTCATATAACATACGATTAAATGATTAAAAAGTGAATAATTATAATCAGCAAGACGTTATTCTTCGGCTTGTATGTTTTCGTGCATCCCATAAAAGCAAAATGATTACACTCTCATAAATTTCTACACTGACACGAAGGGTTAAGTTGTATCTGACAAGAATGTAAAATAATGGCTGTAAATATGCTGAATTGTAAAATGATTTGATTTGTATGCTACAACCTTACTATACAATTATGTTGATCTTACGGAACCTAAAGCTAAACAGAAATATCTAGTAGATCACGAAGTAATTTCAATATTATAGGGGATACTTCTCAACGATATGATGGCTTAAGTTTTATTATAATGCATAATCTATACATGCTATGTTTGATGGCTGTTCTTATATAATTCTTTGTTTTTTATTAATATATGCTGTCTTATGAGAAGTGAAAATTAAGTTGATATCATTACTCATTACTTTTACTGGCTAATAGCTAGTTTCTACGTTATAACTATTATACACTGATTTAATTAGAACATAATTAACATTTGGATCTTAAGATATATCTGTACCATTTGGGAAAAACTAGATAAGTCCAAAATCACAGGTTTTCAGGGCAGCGCCTTGAAGTTTTCTGTTCTTAGTGTAAATCGATTTTTTTTTCATAAATTATTTTTCCAAACACCATTGTTCTTCAAATTCTCTATATTTTATTAAGAAATGCATGTTTATTTAATTTTTTTATTGTTTCTTAAATTTTTAGGACTTATCTAAAATTGCACCCGCACTTATCTAGTTAATTACCAGAAATCTGAAGAATTGTCTATTTTACACCATCACTTATCTAGTTATTCGCCATAAATTATCATGATTTTGTCTTTTGAATTTAATTTTTTCTACTTACTTTTTCACTCTTACACCAATGGTAATTTTGTTAATTACTGGGTAGTAACCAAAATAAAAAGCAGACATAATACAAAATGAAAAATAACTTTTATTAACATTTTTTTTTTTTAATTGGAGAAGGAGATACATTTTTTACGACTTTAACATAACAAAGTTTAATTCGACACAATGAAGTATTCACAAATGATAGTTAATGAAATGTTAATGACTAATTTAATGTATTTTGCTCAAAAATATTTATTGGCCATACACAAAGAAAAATTAACAATATTTAAAAATATAAAGTAAATGAAGAAAGAGGAGTTAAAAGGATGCTGCAATGTTGATACTATTATTATTATAAATTTAATATTCAGTTTTATTCATCGTCAGGATCGATTGTCTGTAAATCAGGATCTTCTGGTATGCTATCATTCGTTCGTAGATTTTTGAAAAATTCATGAAAATTTGCATCGATCAATGGTAATAAATCCAATAGATCTTTTTTTTTTTCTTGACTTATTTTCAAAGGCTCATTGCTAAACAGAGGAATAGATCGTGGAATCATTGTTTTTTTTTTTTTTTTTCCCTTCCTACCAAAGTTAATTTCCTTGAACTCATGATTTTCCTCGAGTGACATCTTGTAAAATATAATATTTGGCGAATCTTTGGTATACTGTAACCACTGTATTGGTTTCCACAAAAACTTATCTCCATTTGTATTTTGTTTTTTTTAACATAAACGGTCCGTTTTTGTTGGATAATGAGGCAAAATCAAAAAAGTCCTCCATTTTCATTGGAACCACTTGAAAAGGATTTTTTAGTTTTACTATTTTTCTCACTAGTTGTATCCAATCATGGAGGTGATTTATTTTCATGCCAGTATGATTTTTAGCTTTTTCAATAACCGCATGATCTGCATCACACTCCATATGAGTATGCCCACTGACTAGAAATTTATGATTGATTACTTTAATGGGCAATACCCTAATGGCGAACAAAAACATTAATGCAACGATATTATTTTTATTCTGCCCCCCACAAGTATCTGAGTACAAAGTTACCTCTTCAACATCTGAGGGCAGATTTTTCAGATGACTGAAGAGGCACGAAGCAATTTGATTTGCTCCCCTAGAGGAGATGGTTTCACCCCACATAAAACAAGTACTTTTATTATTCCCCAGGTTGTGGACTGTCAAATTGAATGACCACAGTTGCCTTTTATAAAAAGCGACGGATGTTTTTAGAAAAGGTGTCGGTAAACACTGCTGTAGATCAAATGCAGCAACATGTTTCTTAAAATTTTTTTTGGCTTCGTTCTTTTCTTCACGCTTGGTTTTGTACGCGTATTCCGCCATATTCTGGTGAATATCCCTTTCTTCAGTAATTTTTAATTTTTCGTCATCATCTATTTCCGATTTTATTTTCATATCATATAAATCACATTTGTGACATGTGTCTGTTTTAGGCTGCTTAAATGATAAATTTAAATCGTGAAAACACTTAGAATATAAGGTTATAGAGACAGGATTAGTTGCATTTTCTACATACAAGCGGTGCATTTTTGCGATATTGAGATCACTGGAAAGATACTTCTTGGACGTTCGCTGCCGGCAGTAGTGGCTTTCATAGCTAGGAAACCTTTTTATGTGATCATAAACTGCTGCTATATCTTGTTCTGACCGTTTATTGGCAGAAGCAGGTTTCCCACGAGCATCATCTGGTATAATCCCACAAGGAGACAACTGCTTTTTCTTTACCGTCAATTCAACAAATCCTTTTTTTTCACCCAAGATCTTACAAAAACACTGCTTGCATACAGTAGTAAGCTGATTTCTGACATAAAACGTGTACGTGCAAGAAATACTTCTATTTCTATTTTTCGGGGCTGTTTTTAATGTTTTTGGTAAATTTATTTTTACGGCAGAACCAATAAAATTTGCTCTTTTATCACGAGTACCAAGGGCCCAATAGTGCTCAAAAATCATTTGCCTATCCTCACTTTTTAATCGAGATTTACAGTTTTAACCTACATGAAGCCAAATCGACTAATTTCCTAGCACCCTTTTGAACTCCACTTTGAGTAATATAAGCTTTCCCAAAATTTCTACAAAATTTTCTTTGTTCTCTTTGCTTTCGACTGTCATTTTTAAATATTTTTTTTTCTTACCAACAACTGAGTCAATCATATCGTCTAATAAAGATCTAAGGTCACGTTCAGTATTGTCCCCATTTTCGCCTCTGGTCTCTGGAATCTTCTTTTGTCTCTTTAAAATTTGTGGTTTGTTTAAATGATCATCAGTTGAAGTTATATCATTATCAGAGTTGTATTCTTCTGAAGATTCCACGAAGTCTTTATCTTTTGGCTCAAAACTTGGGTCCAAATCACTGTCATCTGACAGACAGAGGTCTAAAAAGTATAATATTATTAGCATCTAAACTTAAAATTTGCTTAAAACAACCGTTCAGAAATACCTTGTTCCAAAATACTAGCATGGTTATCATTGTCATCAAATGTCATGTCCATATTAATGTTAATAGGTAAATTATCGTCTTGACCTAAAAGAAGGAATTTCCCAAAAATTTATTATGTTCATAGATAGATAGTTTAGTGATGATGGTAGTTAGCAAGCAGAAATAGATAAAATAATTTTTATATGTTAGTAAAATCAAGAATCAATTTATAACTTACTTAATAGATAAATTTAAAAAAATCGTAAACCCACCTTCCTGTAAAAGGGCGGTATTCGAAGACGTGGGTACAGCATCGGACTTTGCTTTTTTGGTGAAAGCATTTTCTTTTAGCGCCATCAAAAAAACTGCTCTTTGATGCGCCATTTTTTAAAGTTTACGAGAAACACACCCTCAATATACGAAACTTTAAAAGAAACTGAGAAAATCACGAGCATAGAAGGAATAAGCTGAGTTGGAATTCCTTGAATTGCGTTCAGCAAACCTGGAGCGAGTTTTTTTTTTTCTCGGAAAACTCGTCTTTAGCGTGAATATTTAGATATCATTACTTACCTTTTAGTCCATAGAGAAGTAAAATAAGACAATTAGAGTTCTACTAAAAATCACCAACAGTTTTAAGGTCATCAATTAGGATAATTGTACTTATCTAGTTTTTGCCAATGGAAGAAGCGTTTCAAGAACTGAATAACGGTAATTATCTTTTTGCATCAACTGGGTAAATGTTTGTAAAACCAAGATAAATACGTTTAGTCTATTTTAGGACCCAAACACCGATTTGATAAAAATGGATAAATGCAATTATGTGAATCCATAAATAAATTTCCGTGTTGTATCAAAACGCCCAATGCGATTTAACGGATACCATTGACATTTCGACTTACCTACTTTTACACAATGTGTAGGGCACCAATATGAGTCGCCCAGCGTATTTATCTCATTTTGGGGAAAAATCGACTTATCTAGTTTTTCCCAAATGGTACAGATATACATGATAGGAACCTAACTAACAGCCTAGGTATGGAATTTATATAAATGTATTGAGAAAATTTAGGATATTTCAACTTAGGATATTTCATGAGCATAAACTCAAAATTAAACTTAATATTAATTAAGATTAACTTAAGCTAATCTGCGGGCAGGGGGTCACTGAGTCTTGGCAGACGACGGTGGGCTTGGCGTGAGGGACGGTAGGTGGTCCTGATTGTAGGATAGGGATGGTAGGTGGTTTTGTCCAGGAATTTGAGCTGGGCACTGCTGATGAACTCCCGGATTGTGGGCATCTGGAGGCCTCTATGGAGCTGAGTGTTGCGCACGAACCATAGGGCTTTCGCGATGATGCGAAGGGCTTTGTTCTGGATGGTTTGGAGGGTGGACCTGCGGGTTCATGACATCTAGCACTATGCTGGGCTGGAGTAGGTAATTTCGGCTCGGATGATTATCTTGTAAATTGTTAACTTGTTGCTAGTTGACAATTTGCTGGACTTGTTCAGGAGTAGATACAGCTTACCGAGAAGTGGGTTGGCTTTTTTGGTGGATGCGTAACCTGGTCCTTCCATACCAGCCGCTTGTCGTAGTGGAGCACCGGATACTTGATACTGTCTGACCAACAGAGTAGGGCTTCTTGGAGGGTGAGGCTTTCCGGCAGTGAGTGAGTGAGTAGCGGGCTTTTGAAAACATGACGACTGACGAGATGGTATTGGAGGCGGCAGGTGGTGATCTTGTAGTTGATATCAAAATATTTCTAAGAACAGAGGTATTTATTTTGTTATTGTTATGTTATCACCAATTAAAGAATATCTAAAAAGATGACTGTGAAATGCAAGATTTTCTTCACAGTGTGAGACGACTCAGTATATATTGTAAGTCGTTCCACTATAGTATTTTTCTGTGTGATTGAACTTGATCTACTTTAGAGAGCATGTCAAACAGTGATAAAACCTATAAAAGTTTGGTGTAGCAGCCCGTGGCTCCGTGGCATAGTAACAGCCTAGAAAACAAATAACCGGTCAAGTGCAAGTACGTGGATTGCTTTTAAAATAAAGATTTTTTTACAGAGATATAAAATGATCAATGACTTCACAAAACACACCCCAAATGAGTTTTCAAGAAAGTTTGTTTCCGATCTTTACTGAAAACTGATGACCTTTTTTTTATATACCAATTATTAAAGGTAATTTTCGTTCAATCTACAGTAATACCCCGCTTTACGCGAGGGATACGTTCCGAAAAAAATCGCGTTAACTGAAATTCGCGTATATCGAGGTTTATGATTAAACATAGTCAAAATTTAATACAAAAAATACAAATCATTTTAATCAATCACTTTAATTCTAAGAACACTTTATGCAATACATACTCTTATTTTTTACGGAAAAATACATCTATTGTCTTTTGGGTAACGTTTTGTTTACGTTCTTGTAAAATACGTTCATAACACCCAACACTGTTTTTAATTGTTTGACACACGGTCAAGACACGGTCATCATTATTGTCTATACTCTGCAATATGTCCAAACCTGAATAAATTTTTGAAAGTGCATTTTGTATTTCCCCTGAAGATAAAACTTTCTCTTCTACTTGTTCTTCCTCATCGTAGATAGGATTATTCTGTAACTCGATCAGATCTTCATTGCTAATAGGATCGTCGTGCGTTGCTACAAGTTCTACGAGATCTTCTACCGTGACATCTTCAAGTTCAGACCCCTCAATCATTGCAGCAATGTCTTCAAGCACTTGTCTCTGCATCTGGACAATTCTTCTAGGTGCTTCCACTACATCTGGCCAAAGATTACGCCACACCCCATTCATACAACTCATTTTAACTTCCTTCCAAGCCTCTTCTATGTTGTGAATAGACTTCATAATGTTGTATGACTTCCACCACTCTCGCATAGACTGTCTTCCTTCCCCGTCAGTTTCATGAATTAGTTGGCTAAAAGTGCGGCGATGGTAATAAGCTTTGAAGTTTGCTATTGCTCCCTGGTCCATAGGTTGTAATATTGACGTAGTGTTTGGTGGAAGGAACTTTACGTACACTTTTAAGTCTCTGGGCGTATCAAGTGAGGTTGGATGTCCTGGGGCATTGTCTAAGAGTAATATAACTTTAGGTTCAAGCCCATTTCTGTCACAGTATGATTTGACTGATGGGCAAAAACTATTAGAATACCATTCTTGAAAAATTTCCCGTGTAACCCACGCCTTTCTGTTTGATCGCCACACAACTGGTAGACTTGTCTTGTCTGTGCCTCGCATTGCACGGGGTGTTTCTGAATGGTACACTAGTAAAGGTTTCAGTTTGAAATCACCAGTGGCATTACCACCCAGCAGAAGTGTTAGTCGATCTTTCGCAGCTTTGAAACCACTGGCTTGACGTTCTTCCTTAGAAATGAATGTTCGAGATGGCATTTTTTTCCAGTAAAGTGCGGTCTCATCAACATTGAAGATGAGACAAGCAGGAATTTTCTCTCGTCTAACGAAGTCTTGAAACTTGTCTGGAAACTCAGCTGCAGCTTGAATGTCCGCGCTGGCCGCCTCGCATGTTATGTGGATATTGTGAAGATTAGAACGCTGCTTGAACCGATGGAACCAGCCTCTGCTGGCAGCAAAAGTCGGAGTGGCACTCCCTTCTCCTTCTTTTGTTTTCAGCATCTCATACAAAGATTTTGCTTTTGTGCATATGAGATCTTGACTTAGTGGTGTGTTCTTCTTATTCAAATCTTCGATCCAGACTGACAGTAATTTCTCCATTCTTTCTAAGATAGATGATCTCGAACGAGAAAGTTTTGTTGCACTTATAGGTGTTGAACCTTCGCTGGAGATTTTAATTTTTTCCCGATTTTTATAAATCGTTCTCACAGTCGATTCTGAGAGTCCAAAATCTCTCCCAACAATTGTTGCTTTGCCTCCATTTTCCATTCTTCTTAACACTTTCATCTTCAATTCCAAAGTGACGCTTTTACGCTCTTTTTTCTTTACAGGCGGCATTTTTAACGTAGGGTTAAATTATGTATGTATGTATCTCCAATAAATATTAAAACAAAACTGCCAGCCGACCGAACTAACATTACGGAACAAATGAACACACGAAACGAACGAGGAAATCCCCATAGAACAAAGTCGAAGGACAGGGAATTCCCAATTCTTCAAAGAGAATATTCAGAGAAAGCGGGGATCCCCCCGCGACCATAGAGAAGTTAATGACTACATGAGCGCGAAATTTGAAATTCGCGTTATAGTGAAACCGCGCGTAACGGGGTCGCGCTAAGCGGGGTATTACTGTATACCCCGTGGAGAATATTCCAGAATTTTTTCAAAACTTTTTGATCAGTACTTTTAGAGATAAAGGATTTTTAGCGATTTTTTTAAAAATAATACAAAGAAAGTATTACATTACATATATTTTTAAACTTTTTACAAGCTTTCATTTGACAACCCACTCGATGACCTAGTAATTTTTTTTTTCACTTTCGATTTCATCCCCCAGAACTAACCCCTTAAGTCAAAATTTAACTTTCAAAACTACACGGCTCTGATGATGCCATCAATTCCTATATTAGTACCAAATTTCAACTTTCTATCTCAAATAGTTTCGAAGAAAATCGGGTGTGACAGACGGACGGACACCGAAGTACGGAACACTAAAAACACAATAAAAACTAACAATAAGCACAAAATATGTTCTAGTTACCACCAACTAATTTAAAAATGACCTTGTAAGACGACGGCGACGGCCAAGGTCTGTAAGTAAGTAACTAAAGCACGTTTAATACTTACCGAGCTCCTAACAGCGAGCCACACTGCAAGCTGTTTTATAGAATATGAATATGCCAAAATGGCATATTGTATATGACTTAGATAAAACATATTAAAACAAATTTGACAATAATAAAGGAGTACTACTCAGTATATATCACCACTACACCAAACACTTTATTTTTGCACTCGACGCGCGTTTCGCTAACCATGTTAGCTTCATCAGGAGCGATGATTGACTAAAGCTAAACTACAAATCTACCCTATTTATACTTAGCCTAACCCTTGAATTACTCAAGCGGAACTAATGACATAGGCAAGGCCATCAATTCCGGTCAAGTAACCAGTAGAGGGGACTATAAGGAATAGGCCCTCTGTCTTTATTTAAACTACTTTTACATTTTATGATTTCCATACTTTCGTATGCAATCTCCTATCAGCTACATTTTTTATCAATCTTAGATTATCTAATGTTACAGTATGATCAGCTTCAAGGGCATGTTCGGCAATGCTAGACTTTTCTGTTCTATTGTATTTTAAGTGTGCTAAATGTTCTTTAAATCGTGTTTTAATTGACCTTTTAGTTTGCCCAACATACTTTTTGTCACAATCATTACAACTAATTTCATAAATTCCACTTTTCTCACAATTAGGAATCTTATCTTTGGGATTTCCTAAGATATTCCTCAGATTGTCTGATGACTTATAGACTAAGGTGAGGCCTACCTTATTAAATACCTTATTGAGTCTCTTGCTATATTTCGGATTATATGGTATGGGCATACTTAGTGTTATTTTCTTCGCGTGTAAAAAAGGTGGAATTCTGAATATTAAACCTAAACTTATGTCTATTTATTAGCTTATTTACTAAAGTCGTCGTCATAACCATTAACTCTAGTTATATTTCTAATACGATTCCTTTCTTTATTAAAGTGCCAAAGATTCCACATTCCCAACTTAATAATAAAGGAGCTTTTGAGTTTGAATCTGATTTTGCTTGCGGTGCAAAAGGTCTCGGGTTCCAATCCCGGCAGATCGGTATACTTTATTTATTAATTTATTTAAGTATATTTCACCTGGCCACGTACATAGGTAGTAGTTGTTTAAAGAAATGCAATAACGCCCGTAGCAGCACTACCGTGTTGTCTAAAAGATGCTGTGAAATATAAAAAATGTTCAGCACTTGGACAACGTTGACGGATATTACGACATCCCCGCCGGTATCCTCAGGATATGAAAAAGGGTAAAATCGCTACTCAAGCGGGGAGATAAACAATAAAAAAAATATATAGAATAAAGTATAGTCGATCAAGTAACAATGACTCGCCTATAACTTGTAGTAGGTAAAAGTTTTTTTTTTTGAGGTTATTATTGGTACCCCTGCAAACAGGCTTTGTGATGCGAAACTGATGTCTACAGTGGTTGCTAAGTATATGGGCAAGTCGAAAGTATCTGTTAGCGTGTGGGTGAATTGATACTCTCAGTTAAAAAATGTTTATGATCTACCAGGAAAATTCGAAAGGAAAAGTGTCGGACAACGACGAAAAAATGATTATAACATGTTTTCCCGAATTCCACAATTAACTTTGCGCTAAAGGACTCAAAAACTGAAGCAGAAATATTTGAATATATCATAAGAAATGATTTGCACTCATCTCCGGGCTAACGATTTGATTGAAGTGGCGAAATACTAAGCACCAAGAAACCATTGCAGAGCGAAAAACACAGAGAGAAGTGAATCGTGTGGGCAAAGGAAAACATCGATCAAGACTGGAGCGATGTTATTTTTTCTGATGAAGCATCATTTTGGGGTTATGTTATCACCCTAAGAGCCTGGTCAATTTCCACTAACCGATTGGTTTAGCGCACCGTGAAACACCCTCTGAGGATCCATGTTTTCGGATATGTTTCAGAAAAAAATGAGAGAGTGAGTGATGAGCAATAGATTCTTCAAGATAATAACGACCTCAAACGTGTAGCCAGTGGGAAGGGGAATTCGGTATCGTCACACTAGATTGGTCATCCTAGTCTCCCGATGCAAACCCAATCGAGAACGTGTAGTTATGCATCAAGCAGATGCTTCGGTGGTGTACACAGTGATCTTTACTCTAAGAGTATGCGCAAAATCTCGTCGAAAACATGCCTCGAAGATGCCAGACGATCATCGACGCTATTAAGGACCGGACAAACTACTGAATCATTATCATGTTAATGGCAATCCTTTACTGTCGAATGATGTAAACAACTTTTAAATAAATTCATTTTTTAATAAACAATGCGCGACAGGTTTTTATTTGACCGACTGTATATCCCGAAACATATTTCCGCAGAATTTCGAAAAATGTAGGTAAAATCAGTTAGTAAAGTACTATCACCGCCTCTACGAAAAAGGAAAAACCAGATTTCACCATCATAATAACCGTTTAGCACAGTGGTAGTCCCCGCATCCAGAGGAGCTGTATGTTAGTACAATAATAGAGCTCAAAGCCTTAAGATTCCGAAATGATTGCATCGATACTAGTTATTTCTATCTACAAGTTATAAGGTGCAAAGTAATTGAAATGGTGATGATACTATATGAAGTTGTAAGAAGAGGAGAACAATCAATAATGGTCACATTTCAAATTTCGTTCGCTTAATTAATTTATTGTTTAGCCAGTAGTGGTGAAGTGTTCTTAGTGATTCTAAACTCACCAAAGCGTTCCGTATTTTGTTCTGCTATGAGATTTTTTTGTTTTTTACTATTACTAATGAGAACAAAGGAAACAAATGTAACTTTTTTACAATTTTTTTAATAATCTGCTTTTAAGACAGTGAAGTTAAATATAAATAGGCCGTACCTATCAATGTCATTAGTAATTTTATTAAATACTAGCCGGGCCCGCGGCTCCGCTCGCGTGGACTTGATTTACCACTATCGTCACTGCTTATTCCTTAATTTACCCAACGTAATAAAATATCTCCCATTATTTCCCCGTATCTCTCAATATTTCTCCTTATCTCCCATTATCTCTACATAATTTCGATTATCTAGGCTTAACTTTGCTCATCTCCCATTATTTCTCCTTATCTCCCATTATTTCTCCTTATCTCCCATTATTTCTCCTTATCTCCCATTATTTCTCCTTATCTTCCATTATCTTACCTTATCCTCCCATTATCTAGGCTTATCTCGACTTATCTCTCAATATTTCTCCTTATCTCCCATTATTTCTCCTTATCTCCCGTTATCTCACCATAACTCCCATTATCTAGACTTATCTTTGCCTATCTTCCATTATTTCTATTATTTATATATATTATAGATTATAGATTATAGATATTCTCTGCTACATAATATTGTTCCATATTTAATGGTTTAGGGGGTGTATTGCAAGGCAACGCGCTAGCGGCAAACTTTTTTCCGACATCATTCACTATTTTACGTTACTACTTATTCCTTATGCTACCTATCGTAATAAAATATAGCCTATAACCTGGCCAGAGAACATATGTATGTTTTAAAAAAAAAGTACGTAAATCGGATAAGTGGTTCTCCAGTGATAAGCGCACTAACGGACAGACAGACAGACAGACAGATAGACAGACAGACAGAGAGACGTTGCATTTTATATATATTAAAGATACTTATGGACTGATATTTTTGCTTTTATTAAGAACCTAATAAAAGGGGTAAATAAGTGGAATATAGGAGCAATTATTTGTAATAGTACCTGGCCTAGATCTATTATTTGATGAATATGGTCAAAGGGTTTAGCCGTACTTCCATGGCGAAACTGCCCCTGATAGGAACCTATATCGTAACTTATGCTATAATGTGGAGGAGGCTAATAGTAGTTGATACAGAAGATATTACTTCGCTATCTTGGTTAATCGTGAAGATATTTAAAAAAAAGTGTCCGATGATGACTTTTTCATTCAAAGCGATATCTCTAAGTAACTTTTAAAGCTAGAAAAATAAAACTAAATGGCAGTGTTATGGTACACTCTACAATTTATTTTACAGTAGTTTCCGATGGGACAAGCCTAAATAAAAATATGAGAAATATGCAAAAAAAAAATGATCAATCGATTTCTATCAGATCTAATTGAATGACCACTTTGAAAAGATATATAATATTTGTCAATGTGTCACCTAACAGCGTGCCAAGTTTCATTAACATCCAAGTGGTGCAACATGTTGAAAAAAAAAAACAAGTAAATGGACATGTATTCTACGACCGTTACTAACATATAACGCTTTTAAACGTAATCGTTATTATCATGCGTTTAGTTACGAATGATTTCAGGCATAGCTCCCCGTGCGTTAGCGCCCCACGCGCCGATCTAGTCCGTACATGCATGTGATGGATGTATGTTTACGTACATGATTATGATTAGCGTATTCTCGTTCTTCCTATTTACTTAGTTTCACAAATTTCTAATGGATAAACGTGTTGTTTATGTTAAAAAAATATATATAATATTCAGTGAATAAAGCCGTGGTGTAAAATAATTCGACTTTGTCTGGGAGATGTAATAATTGTGCTTTATCTTGCGGAAGGATGGAAAACGGAAGGAAATATTGCGAACTGAAGATGAAGTGCGTACTTACAACGCTTCTCACATAAAACTACTTGAAGTTGGAGATGTTCTGTGTAATAAATGTCGATTGATCCCGTACAGAACTTCATCGGCTACTGACGACGTAAACGCAGGATCTTCTCATATTGATATAGATACAGAACAACGTGGGATCAATCGACATTTATTACACAGAACATCTCCAACTTTAAGTAGTTTTATGTGAGAAGCGTTGTAAGTACGCACTTCATCTTCAGTTCGCAATATTTTCTTCCGTTTTCCATCCTTCCGCAAGATAAAGCACAATTATTACATCTCCCAGACAAAGTCCAATTATTTTACACCACGGCTTTATTCACTGAATATTATATATTTTTTAACATAAACAACACGTTTATCCATTAGAAATTTGTGAAACTAAGTAAATAGGAAGAACGAGAATACGCTAATCATAATCATGTACGTAAACGTACATGCATCACATGCATGTACAGACTTGATCGGCGCGTGGAGCGCTAACGCACGGGGAGCTATTCCTGAAAACATTCGTAACTAAACGCATACGTAGGTCTTTCATACTCGTAAGTATCGGGTAATTTTTAAGCGGTGATATTTGGGAAATTGGTTAGTTATCGTAGCGGTCGTAAGGACATGTCCAGTTCCTTTTTTTTTTCAACTTGTTGCACCACTTAGATTTTAATGAAACTTGGCACGCTGTTAGATGACACATAGAGAAATATTATATATTTTGTTCAAAGTGGTTATTCAATTAGATCTGATAGAAATCAATTGATAAAATTTTTATTTGCATTTTTCTAATATTTTTATT
Source organism: Pachyrhynchus sulphureomaculatus (assembly GCA_019049505.1). NCBI lineage: Eukaryota > Metazoa > Arthropoda > Insecta > Coleoptera > Curculionidae > Pachyrhynchus > Pachyrhynchus sulphureomaculatus. Next base: position 200,529,997 of record CM032446.1, read on the forward strand.
TAGGCTTGGCCCATCGGAAACTGTTATCAAATAAATTGTAGAGTGGACTATAACACTGCCATTTAGTTTTATTTTCCTAGCTTTAAAAGTTACTTAGATATCTAGCTTTGAAAAAAGTCATCATTGGACACTTTTTTTTTAATATCTCCACGATTAACCAAGATAAAGAAGTAATATCTTCTGTATCAACTACTATCAGCATCCTCTACATTATAGCATAGGTTACGATATAGGTTCCTATAGGGGGTAGTTTCGTCATGGAAGTACGGCTAGACCCTTTCAAATTACTTACAAAAGATTCTAACATACGTGGGCAAATCAAATATAAACGGTAAATTTTTTTTTATACGTTTATTGAATAACCTTATACACAAATCATTGATTTAACATTTTTCAATATAGTCTCCTGCGTGATCTACACACTTTTGCCACCGATTTGGAAGTTTCCGTATTCCCTGGTCATAAAAGGTTTGAGGGCGGGTTATAAGCCAATTGCGCACGTGTTCCTCGACTTCTTCATTGCTTTCAAATCGCTGTCCTCCCAGTGATTCTTTCATAGGCGCAAACAAAAAATAGTCACAGGGGGATAAGTCAGGGCTATAAGGAGGGTGCTCGAGGGTTTCCCAGCCCATTTCTTCCAGTGTATCCCTTGTCAAAGCCGCAGTATGAAGCCTGGCGTTGTCCTGAAGGAGAATGACATCTCTGATGGGCATGTCCCGTCTTTTCTTTCGATAGGCGGTTTTTGCCAACCGTAACAACTGGCAGTAGTAAGCCGCATTTTCCGTACGTTGATCGTGCAGGAAATCGATCAGTAAAATTCCCCTAGAGTCAAAAAAAATCGTTGCGAGGACTTTTCCAGCAGAGAGACGAGTTTTGGCCTTCACTGGGAACCTTCATTCTTTCTTCGCCACTCCTTACTTGCCATTTTGGACTCGGGAGTGTAGTGATGTACCCACGTCTCATCACATGTCACTATGCGCTTTAAAAAGGCCTCCCCTTCTTGCTGAAATCGATTCAGAAGTCTTTCAGCGATCTCCGACCTGACCTGTTTTTGGTTTCCAGTCAACAACCTTGGAACCCATCGAGCAGTAATTTTTCTGAAACCGAGTCGATCAGTAATTATGGATTGAACACTTCCATAGCTGATACCCACTTCTGAGGAAATTTCTTCAACGGTTAATCGGCGATCACCTTCGATAAGGTGTCTAATGTCACGGATGTTGTCATCTGTAAGGCTTGACCTAGGGCGTCGATCATGACTTTCGTTTTCAACCCGTTCTCGTCCGCCCTTAAATTCTCTCGCTCACGTATACACACGATTCTGAGACAGTGTACTGTCCCCAAACTCTGCCTTCAAACGGGTTAAAATTTCTGACGGTTTAACACCTTTATTGGTTAAAAACTTGATGATAATACGTTGCGCAACAGACGAAGGTACCTCTTGTTCGGTCATGGCTGTACTGACGACAAAGGCGAGTTGGCGCGCGCACCCATCCGGTTCCCCCACTCCTCACAAACCAAAGATCTACTCCACACAACTTCATCTAGCTAAGAGCTGCATTCTAAGAAGAATAGCAAAATTACCGTTTATATTTGATTTACCCACGTATTAATGTTAAATTCTGAAAAACTAGAATATATTCCGCCTTGATTATCATGACTCAATTGTACATCCCCAATTACATCAAATTTCAATAACATTCTCAGATGATCTCCAAAACTGGCCCAACTAAACTAATTTAAATAGAAGTACTTATCCCGCTCATAATAAGCCACGTGTTTAAACTGTCACTTGGAACACATACGCCTCTAACGATAATTTGTAATGCTAAATGTTGTTTGTAAATTGGGGCCTAACCCGTTACAGTCCTCCACAGCTAGTACTTTTGCGTCGGTCTTCGGAGATGTTCCTTTTTCAATTCGCAAGTAAAATGACTTTATTTTAGATTTTATTTAGAAACACCTGAATGAATTATTTTTTATATAAAATGATGTTAGCGATATTAAATGTCCCACATAAATATAGCTCAGCTGTCTGTAATTAATCAAAGTTATTGTTTACTCTCTCTAGACTATTTAGATCACTCAAAATTTGCCAAGATACTGAAATTATGACAAATATTAAGTAGAACATTGTTTTCTTTTTTTAGTTTCGTTATTGAAACGTCAGTATAGCAAATTATTATTACAGTATATGTGTATGTCCTGAAAATATTTAGGAATGCACTTTTCTAATGTTCCTTTTTTAATGTAATTTTAGAAAAATAAATTTGACATAACATTCTACTTAGCTTTCTGAACAAATATGTTTAATTACAGGGTACTGATAAAGTTTGGAATATTGGAAATTGTAGATTCAAATTTCATGAAAAAAAGGCAATACGAAATGTATCCGGTAAAATAAGAAACCCTTGAAGAAATTTTTGTAAATTTTTGGATCTAATGAAAATTAATTTTTTATTATTTGAAGTTTTGCTAATTATTCATTTAAATGATAAGAAAATGATGCTACATACCACAAAATCACAAACAATACTAGTAGTAATCGTAGTAGTTCTTCCTCGTTCTTTTAAAAAAAGGATGCATTTTTTTCTTTTAACACGCATATATAAATAACCCAAATATAGTGGAAAGAAAACTACGATGTTACCTCTACTCCAACACAGGATTTATTCCTTGCCTTAAGATGCGTTCAAAGTCTTTTGCGGAAACTAAAGGTGCGTCCTTCATCAAGTTAACTACCCTGAAATAAGACAAAATTGCGTTTAGTGTTGACTCACTCATATCTTAGTAAACACCCTGTGTTCCAACGGCGATGACCTCATAAACCAAGTGACTTTAAAAACTTCAGCCAGAGTGTCGCTACCGTAAGATCCTCATACATCGGCTTCACACTACCAGCCTGCAATTTACCACAGACTCCAACATCTTAGAAACCTCCACGGAACAGTACTCACCAAAAGGCGAAAAACAACCGGTTAGGAGAACTACAAAACCAAGATATCCATTCGTTCAAAGTCTTTTGCGGAAACTAAAGGTGCGTCCTCCATCAAGTTAACTACCCTGAAATAAGACAAAATTGCGTTTAGTGTTGACTCACTCATATCTTAGTAAACACCCTGTGTTCCAACGGCGATGACCTCATAAACCAAGTGACTTTAAAAACTTCAGCCAGAGTGTCGCTACCGTAAGATCCTCATACATCGGCTTCACACTACCAGCCTGCAATTTACCACAGACTCCAACATCTTAGAAACCTCCACGGAACAGTACTCACCAAAAGGCGAAAAACAACCGGTTAGGAGAACTACAAAACCAAGATATCCATTCGTTACACTATTCAAAACCAGGTGACACAATGGCACGTACTGAACTAAAAAGTGCTTAAAATTACCAAATAAGTGATTTTAATAATACAAACGAGTAGTGTTCAGAATAAATAGCGTTACGGCCACTGACCGTCTGTACTTAGCAATATACAGGGCAGCCCAAAGTAGCTATCGCCACATTATTGAGACGTAGGTAAGCGGGTACAAAACCTCAGGGATAACACTTGATTTTATTTAGCCCAATAAATGTATTGTGTTGCCTTTCAAGCTCCTTTTTATTCTTTGAAATAAAAAGAAGTCCGGCGGTGCCACATCGGGACGACTAGGGCAACGTTCTCATTGCTAAATATTCTGTAAGAAAGCGATGCACTGTGGTTTTCGGAATATTGCACTCTTCTGCTAACATTGTGACACTCAGGGTTCGATCGGAATTGAGCATGACTCTTACTTTTTGCATATTTTCGTCGCACTATGTCGTTGACGGACGTCTAGGGCGTTCCTCGTTGTTGCTTCATGTAACGTGACATCGTGAATTCGTGACGTGACTCTCGAACAGGGGTCCAGTCTAGCAGCAATCCGCACACTGTAACGGCAAATGACGCGAGTCGTGTTGTTTTTTCCAATATGTCCTACCACCTTTCCCACTACAAATCGCCCCACTCTAGCGGTCCTCGCCGGCGGGAAAAAATTATTCTACTTATTTTTGGAACAAACTCTATATATATATATATATATATATATATATATATATATATATATATATATATATATATATGTATATCTATATATGTATATATATGGTGTTATGGAAATCACTGCATATTACAAGTTCTTTTGAAAAAACGTTGCCTGAGAGTATCAAAGTTATATTGTTCTTAGTTATTCTTGTTAACAACTTTCAACCAACCTTGTGAACGTTATCGTTTTCCCAATTGGTTACAATATAACTGTTACATGAAACTTGCATGTAACGATGGAATTCGGGAGGTTCATAGTCAAGTAAATATACCAAAATGTACGTCTGGGTATTGTCAAATAAATTTTACTTACAAATAATAATAATAAGGCATGTAGCCTTAGACCAAAGCACATAATTTATCCTAACTAAATGAAAAATAGAAGGAAAGATAAAACAAAAATATTTTAAAAATAACTAAGATAAAAGCCCAAACTAATTAATGAGTATCTCATATTGAAAAGACAATGTGTTGAGAAACTAACGACCGGTGTAATTAAAATAGTATTAGGAATTATACAGAAATTATATAGAAAGGCTTCAGGCATCAGTCACGGTTGAAGCTAATTATTTTATTATTGTTCCGATTTAAATGGTATTTCCGTTAACGTTAATGTCTACTATCATTTAAGAGGATAAATATTCCCCATATAGCACGCTATTAAAGGATATATGTTATTATCATCATCATTTCTTTTCAAATTTTATAATCTTAATAGAACGAAAGTATTTAAAATATTTCGAACATTTTTTCCATTACATAAACAAATTAACCTGCTCGTTTCTTAAATTAGTTTCAACGTAAGGCGCATCATGAGAGTTACTGGTCAATCAAGACCCAAACAAAATTACAAATACGTTTATTTAGAAAGTTTTAAATCGGAAAAAATCACAAGAACCAAATTAGAACTTTCTAGTGGATGAGTAACTGAAAACACTGGGGTAGTTTCCTCGATCACTTTCAAAAGTATGTTTGTGTCCGAAGTTTCCTCGTGTATTAAGCGTTGATAACCCTTGATTAACTCTACATATTTCCAGTACTTGGTGCAGGGACGAATCTAGCATTCTGTCCAGGAGAAGGCATTCGTGCGTGAACGAAAATATTTAGGAGTGCATTTAGTGGCGTAAACATTGAAAATGTGAAGGGCAGATGGATACAAACAAAAAAAATAACGCTACCAGATGAAATTACCTATAAAGAGAGAGTCCAATCGATAACTGTGGGCGGAGTCACTCGTAGAAAAATTTATCTTGCATTGTAACTCTAAAAATTAGCACCGTTTCTAACACAATGAATTTCAGATCGATGATCCGAGGAGAGAAGCAGAAATTTTTCTCAGAAAGGACCTCTTCTTATAGTGAACCTTTAAAGGCGTACACCCAGTTTAAAATCGATATCAGTATGGATATTTTCTCAAAAAGAACGCTTTCATACAATAAAATAATTTTAAAATCAATGGCTAGGAAAGAAAACCTTCTCGCGAAAAGCAACCTTTTTTTACAATGGAACATTAATGCCTCCCCGTAATAAACAAACCTTGTTTATGCTCCCTGGTTTTAGTCTAACTACGCCTTTGGGTTTATTCACCATTTCACAAGACCTTAATTAAACAAGAATTCGTATCCAGGCGTTTCTTATTGGAGCATATTTTAGAAGAAGTAGATGAAGGTGGCAATCTTACTGAGTGTCTAAAAAAGATAAATTTGAAAAATGTTATATATTGGATAGCTTCAGCCTGGAATCAAGTAAAGAGTAGTACTCTAGAAAAATCTTGGTCAAAATTGATTCCACAAGAGGAGAGACGTTACTCAGAGGCAGAAACAGAAGATAATGAAAGTTTACATCAAATTATTACAAGAATATCAGGATGTGAAAGTGTTACGGAAACCGATGTTTGTGAATGGTTAAACAGTGCTAGTGTGGAAGATGAAATGACTTACCAAAAATTAATTAACAGTGTATGCAAAAATGCTAATAAAATAGACAGTGATGACGATGATGATAACGAAGTAGAAACCACTGACAATATTCCAATAAAAATGTCACATTCAGAAGGGCTAGAGGCCCTAGAAAAAGCGTTAACTTATTTAGAACAACAAGAAAATGCAACCGCCGCGGACGTTTTGCTTATCAAACGTTGGAGAAACATAGCAGCCAAAAACAGAACTAACGCAAAACGAGTGCAGTTAAAAATTACTTCATTTTTAAGACATTAAAGTTAAGAATGAAACTGTTTTATTTTCAATTTTCCGTACATATACATAAAATAAGTAAACTAATTGTTCTATTCTTTGTTTTAAGAAATACCATGTACGTAATAGCATATCGCTTTTAAGTCAATCTGCAATGTTGTATTCATTCTAAACTTCTATTTTATAAAAAAAAATCGGATTAACCGAAATTTTAATTATATGAAATCACTTTAGTCCATATTATTTCGGATAATCGAGATTTTACTGTATATATATATATATATATATATATATATATATATATATATATATATATATATATATATATATATATGAACCCTGAAGAAGAACAGAATAAGGAAATAAAGGAGATAGAACTAAGCTATGAAGAAGTAAAGAAGACAATAAAAACACTCAAAAGCAATAAATCTGCAGGGCGTGGTAAATGAAATGATTAAGTACGGGTCTAATACATTACATCGAATGCTGAGAAACATGTTCCACAGAGCGATAAATGGAGAGAAAATGCCAGAGGAATGGTCAAAAGCTTATATAGTATCTATATTTAAAAAGGGAGACCGCAGAAAATGCACAAACTATAGAGGCCTAAGCATAATATCGAGTATGGGACGTGTGTATGGAAAAAATTATTAAAAATATCATGGAGAAAAAAAATATAAAAGGAAAAATTGGAGAAGGCCAAGCAGGCTTTACGGCCGGAAAATCATGTATAGACCACATATACACTATAAAACAAACGATGGAAAAAATACTTGCAAAGAATAGAGAAGTTCATCTAGCCTTCATAGACATAAGAACAATATACGCAGTAAAACCTCTCTACGAAAACAACACAGTGAACATAAAAATAGGACATAAAATAGGGAAGAGCCTCCAAACATCAAAAGGCCTATTACAAGGATGCTCTACATCCCCAACACTATTCAAAATATACCTCGAACAAACATTAAAAAAATGGAAGCAAAAATGTAGTGGAATGGGAGTCCCAATACGATAAGATTATTTATATACTCTAAGTTTCGCAGACGACCAAGTAATCATAGCGCAAGATGAGGAAGACCTCAGTTGTATGGTAAGAAAACTGAAAGAAGAATACACTAAAGCAGGACTAGCAATAAACTTTGATAAAACGGAATATCTAACAACAAAGGAGTGAAACGTGGAGAATCTAGAAGTAGATAACGAAACAATAATCAAAGGAACCGATAGATTTAAATATCTAGGAACCATCATTTCAAAAAACGCAACATCAGAAGAAGAGATTAAAGCTAGATTAGGACAAACGCGAACATGCATAAGACAATTAAATTCTATCCTGTGGGACAAGCACATTACAAAGAGAAACAAAACACGCATATACAAATCAATAATACAAAGTATAATGACATACGGGTCAGAAACATGGACGATCAACAAAAGAAATAAATCTAAAATTAACGCGGTAGAAATGGAGTATTGGAGAAGATGTTGTAGAGTGACACGTATGGAGAGAATAACAAATGAAGAAATAAGAAGCAGAATGAACATCAAAGAGAACGCAATAAACACCATTGAAGAAAAACGAATAAAATGGTATAGGCACATAAGACGAAGCGAAGATAATAGGTGGATAAAGAAAATAACGGAGTGGAGCCCTATAGGGAGAAGAAAAAAAGGAAGACCCAGACGATCGTGGAGAGACGATGTGGACGAGGCTATGGAGGAGAGGGGTCTAACAGATGGAGACTGGGAAGATAGAAACGGATGGAATCAAAGGCTGAGAGAAGGAAGACAGCGTCAGCTGTAGAAAATCCTTGTTATATATATATATATATATATATATATATATATATATATATATATATATACATATATATGTATATACATACATATATATATATATATATATATATATATATATATATATATATATATATATATATATATATATATATATATAAAACAGAGCTATTCTGAATTGTGAGAAATTATTTAATGTTCAAGTAAAATAAATTCTTTTAATTTCTTTTCATGGAAAAAAAGAGACTTATAAAATATAGTTAAAATCTATACTATACAACCAAAGTAGAGTTTTGCTATATTGCTATTCTCCCATCAGAAAATAACCAGGAGAAACGTCAAGGCGATATACCCACGAAAAGTCATCATATAAAATTGTTATTAGACAACATTATACACATTTGCCTAGAAAAAAAAAACAAAATAACTGTTGACTGTATATCGTTTCTTATTTAATTAGTTTACAATTACCTAAATTTTATTTGTAATTTATCATTGTTCTCGTTTTTTTTTCACTCCTTTTATATTGTAAATTGTTTTTCTAAACATTTCTATTCTAGAATAGCTTTTTATGATTCATTAAACATTTATTGTCCACGTAGTTTTAACTACAGTTGCTTTCAAAAGATGAAGCCATTTTGTTTGTAATCAATTCATTAAAATGAGTCTCTTCATGTTGTTAGGAGGGCTACCATTTAAGTTTTTAACAAAAACAATGAAAGAAAAGAATTTTTTTGTTACAAATGTTTTGTTTCTCAAAATAATTGTCTTTAAGATTTATATACTTTTGCATACGTTCAAACCAATCCTGAAAACATTTTTTCCACTCTGAAGATGGTACCTCAAAAACATGGTTCTTGAAGTGATTAAAATTGTTATCCACGCATTTTTTTGACATTCAGGAACAAAAAGACATCGTTAGGCGATAAATCAAGTAAATACGGGCAATGAGACATTGATTCGATGTTTTTCTCTGTCAAATAATCAACTATTTGACATGCTGTGTGAGGGCTAGCATTGTCATGATGAAGAATGATGCGACGTTTTCGGTTGTTTTTCCTGATTTCATCTATGACTTCTGGCAAACAAATTGTTGTATACCATTCAGCATCATTGTTGAGTTAGGCCTCGACTAAAATCGTAAAAATTATCCAACGAAAACCTTCACGTGAAATTTCCATTTGTTCACAAAAACTGTTTTTTAAAACGCTCACTGTCAACAAACTAATCGGCCAATTTCTGAGCTGCCACTATTTTAACAATAACAAATGTCAAGTCTTACAATGGTAATGTCACATCAAGCGCCATCTAGTGCTCGTCCGTAAAAACTTAAAAGGCGACCCTCGTAATCATATGGTTAACATTTACTTAGTTGTGAAATCGAGAATCGTATAAATGCAGTTTGAAGGTTGTATTTTTACAGACAGATATTCCAATTGTTCCGCTATTCGACGTTTTCTCTGTTTATATTAGTGAAATAATTATCACAACAACACAGCTAAAATTAGCACCCACTGATGACTAAGAATTTATTCAGCTACAATAATTATGACAAGAATAATAATTTGAAACCTTATACGATAAAAGTTTTTTGGACTTTTGCCACATTAATAAATGAAAGTAGGTACTACGGTTAAATAATAGATCTGTCATGTAAAAAATACGACGTAAATAAATATGGATAGTTTGACTTTGACGTTGTAAAAATATTCAACTAATTCGTGTTCTTTTCTGTATCTAAACTAGGATGAGAACAAATCTACGTCATAAAAAACGTAAATGTATAATTTGGTTTCTTTCTCGTCAAGTTTGGCTATATCCTAGACATATATATATATATATATATATATATATATATATATATATATATATATATATATATATATATATATATATATATATATATTGCACTGATTTAGCCGTTACTTGATGGAGATCCATACGAACTAGGAACGAAAATTTAAACATCTGTTTAAGATCACTCCATATGTTTATTGTATTAGAGCTGGCAATTGTTTCGACACACTATGTCTTTTTTTGGAGCAAGATGTAAAATAACTACAAAGTATGTTACAAAATATATAAGTTACCTGGTTATACGGGTTAACTTAATTAACAATATTCACCTTAATAACTAAAACAAGTTCAATAAAGGAAACCCTCCGCCATCCAATTGATAATTGAATTAGGAACCTGAGGATTCTTTCTGATTAATTTCTACCTGCTCTAAACAATTGAGTAATTTCCCTTTCTTTTCATTGTGTAAAATTCTGAAATCTTCATTCAAGGTATGATTTTCATCTGTTAAATGTTTAGCCTAGTGAGATATGTTATTTTTCATTCTATAACTTTGTTTATGTCCCTTTATTCTTTTATAAAAAGATCTGCCTGTTTGTCCTATATAGCTTTTATTACAAGTGACACATCATAGTTCAGGTTTTATTTTGTTTTTTTTGTTTTACTTCTATTATTTTTAATATGTCGAGCTAACGTTTTATTGGTACTAGAGGCAATTTAAAAAACAAACTAACAACCATAATACATATATTGCTTTACCGTTTATAAATGGACTATCCTAACCACTTAAAAAACTTTTTGGGAACTTCAAAATTCGGTTATGTCACAAATCATATAACCTGCTCTCATCCAATTTTTCCGGGCTTAAAACCAAAACCCCAAATAATAAAAAAAGTAACATAGTCTACGAAATCGAATGTAATAACTGCGAAGGAATATACGTCGGGCAAACAAGCCAATACCTAGAAAATAGAATCAAAGGTCATAAATACGACAAAAAAAAAACAGTACAGCTCTTACAAATCATGAAATGAATGAAAGTCATACCTTTGATTTCAAAAATATCAAAATTATCAGAACTGAAATAAATAAATAAAAAAAGAGATACTGGAATCCATACATATACAGATGACACCCCTACAATAAACAAGAAAACAGATGTAAATAACCTAAACCATATCTACGTACCAGTAAAATTGTGTTTTTGACAGTGATTTAAAATTAACACCCCAATACAATGAACTATTTGCTAAGGTAAGGTCCTCATTAATTTATAGAGTTAAGTGTCTTAAATTAAAAACTACGAAAAGCTACAAATATTTTAACCCCGAAATACACGACAAACTGATTAATTACCTATCTATATTTAATTCTTCTAATGTCATCTTTTATAGCACATTTTTGAAGAAGACCTCTTCCGAAGGTCGAAACGTCAATAAATATATAACAAATCCAAGAATAGTTTTAATAATCTAATTCCAAGAACACGTAAATTATAATATAGATATATATATATATATATATATATATATATATATATATATATATATATATATATATATATATATATATATATATACATATACAAATAAAGTCAAGTGCAGTGCTTATTTTAAAACTACGTGTTTGTAAAGAAAATACTGGGTAAATCTGTTTACCAATAGTACCGTTACATTGTAAGTATTTTGAATCAAGAATCTCTAATTCAGTTTATTTACATACTGAGTCAAGGGCCTGATACTAGAAAGTTTGGGTGTCCTTCTTCTTGGACGATAGTGATACCAAGATTAAGAGTTGTTGCAAACTCTCCGTCTATCTATCTGTGTTGTTAAAAATAAATCATCAAAAATTCACGCCCAATCGAATATTTTAATGTTGATTTTCCATGTAGCTAGACGTGTTGTCTTGGATTGAAAACATTTGTTAAAAGAACGTGCATCAACTATAATTACGTCGTCCGAAAATAGATTCCTAAATCATAATCTACAGACAAACTTTAAAATTAAATAAATCATCATGGAATTCTCAAGATTCAGCCAGGAAAACAAAACAAAAATGTCAAATGATGATTCAGGTTATTAAAAGATTTTTAAAACGGTCATTAGCGTTTACTGAGCAACGTTGTTTTGGCGTAAATAGAACATTTACAAGGTTTAAATGATAAGTAATGGTTTTAAATGAACAGTATGTTGCATGAAAAGAAAAACTTAAGATTTTTTTTTTAATTTTTCGAAGAACATTGTATCTAACTTAGATCAATATTTATCAATTATTATTGTGTCCAGTCATACGGGTGTTCACGGAGATAATATTGCCGACATAACGTGGTTCCTTTTTAGGTATCCGGTACAACAACTCATTAAGCACTAAGTTTTTCAGAAAACAAAATGAGGAATGCGATAATTCAAGAGAATTATTAGGACACTAAATTGTGAGTATATCACATTTATCCAGAAACTAAATACAAGAGGCTTAAAAAACGTTACAGAAACCTTTAGAAAATACAACCACTTGAATGAGCTGTTCACTTACTTTAAGGTCAAGGATGATCCAGATGACCAATGGTGCTTGGAGAAGGAAAAATTAGTAGAACTTGATAAACTTATTCGGGATCTCCAGTTATGTTGGACCAGGATTATTTTAAATGGATTTGTAAGAGTTTTAACCATTTGAGGGGATATTCAGCCTGTGGAAATCCTAAATATTAAGTGCACAAGGGGGCTTGTTTTGATAGTGTGTTTGATTCAGCAAAAATATCAGTTAAAGGTGTACTGTTTTAAAATATTACGTTACGATATCTGGGGTTAATAATACAATCTCCGAATTTTTATTAATTAACCCCACCAATCGTTTTATCTCTTACTGAAAAAAAAAAACAGTGACATATTTAAGAAAGCAGGAACGCGTATTTGTATAATTATGTTTTAAACTAGTGAAAAGTGCTACTGAAACATTTAAATGATTTGAAAAGCATTTGAGGACGATGCCTTGAGCTATATGCAACTTTGCGAGTGGTTCTCGCAATTTAAAGCCGGCCGAACTTCGGTGGAAGCCAACGAGCGTTCCGGGAGACCTTCGAATGCAACCATGCATGAAATCATCTCCAAAGATTAACAAGTCATTCGGTGAAGAGTGTGTTCGGATAATTTTGAGTATCTCTAGTGAACTTTCTATTGCTCTGAAGCGAGATGTTCCTTCTGTACTGCGACAATGCAGGCGAATCATTTTAAAACAGGGCTGTCAAGGTCATGCACAGTTCGAGCCAATTTCGGAGATAACGCCTCCCGCTGCCCCCACCACTGCTGGCTGCCGCCGTTCGCGCAGTCTCAGGAGCGGCTATGAGAGACATAGGAGGAGCGCATTGGGTTTGGTAAGCAGCCGAGCCGCGATCGGCGGCTCGGCCGCTTAACGTCTAGCAGTGGTGGGGGCAGCGGGAGGCGTTACCTCCGAAATTGGCTCGAACTGTGCATGACTTTGACAGCCCTGTTTTAAAACATCAGATTATATTTTTATTGTCTTTCTTTTGTTAATAGTAAGTTAATAACACCAAGAAAATTCATTTGCCAGTATTTTTTTTACTATTATTGTTCAAAATGTATTAAATACATCAAATATATCACTGTTGCTCTACATGTAAACACACTATCAATAATTATTATATTTAGAACGTCAATTATAACAAACGTACTACTCCAACGATTATTTCAAAAATAGGTTGATTATTTTTTAATTTAATTTGTTTGTGTCAAATGGAAGCAAAATACAGGTGTTGAAAAATTTCTTTGACCTCTATTAGCAAAATGTAAATAGACCGGACGTTTGGACCACCAACAAAAATTTAAAAATATAATTATAATATTTATACATGTCCGCACATATATCATCTTTACTGTTCCGTACGGAACACTTATAGGATGAGTGTCTGTCCGTTTGTCCGCCCGTCCGTCAGTCATACCCGATTTTCTCCGAAACCATCTGACATAGAAAGTTGAAATTTGGACAGAAATATGGAAATTGATGGCCCAATCAGAGCCGTGTTATTTTGAAAGTTATATTTTGACTTAAGGGGTTAGTCTTGGGGGGTGAAATCGGAAATGCATTTTTTTTTTCACCAGGTCATCTAGTGGGAGTCAAATGAGAGCTTGTAAAAACAAGAGTTCAAAAATATATACGATGTAATACTTACGCACGTTTTTCTTTGTATTATTTTAGAAAAAATTGCCAAATATCGCTGTCCTTCCCTTATCTCGAAAAGTACTGATCAAAAAATTTTGATAAAATTCTGGAATATTCTTGATAAAGTGTAGATTAAATGAAAATGTCTTTGTCACTGATAATTTATCTGATATATAAAAAACAAAACAAAATCCAAAGTCACCAATTTCGAAACAAATTTTGGTGAAAACTCATTTGAGATGTGTTTTGTGAAGTCATTGATCATTTCCGATCATTTTCCGTCATAAAATTTTTTTAAAGTAGTCACCACTAATTGCTCAAGTCTGACTTGCACTTGGCGGGTTTTTAATATCACCAACACCTTGAACATTGATTTACGTGTGAATACTAATAAAAATTCAATTTAATATTTTATTAAAATTGAAAGTAAAATTTCTACGGTCGATAAATAATCGTAAATTATTTGACGTCTCTACAAAAACAATATTGATATTATTTATGATAATCCTTTTCAATGTTTTTTGCATGTAATTATTAATAATATTCCTGGCGTCGTTATCAACACAGTCATCATTATTAACAACAACAATATTATCAGCGTAATTACAGTCAATTCTATTATGCATCATCAGTCATAATGAACCTTTGAAAAATGTCATTGTGTTTTCTTGGTCTTGCTTCTTTTCCATCAAATAATGAGCTCCGTATACTTGTTGAACATTACCTATTTCTTCTTATTATTATTTAGCGTGTTCACATATTCAATGGACTATCTGAAGTGTGAAGTGTTGTTTTCCACCTGGTCTCTTTTTCCCTTTTTACCATAAGATCTACAGAAGATTATATCTAGGACCTCCCAATATGTGGCCCGGGCACAATACTTTCCGCTATTATAGAGAATAAATAAGTTGTCGTTCGGCTTTTACCAAAGCTGTTCTTTGTCTTTAGGTCTACTTAGGATATTTTCAGTAGTCTTCTTGAAGGATATCTTTAATCTTTTTTACGAACTTGATATTAAGTGACAAAATCTTCTTCATAGAGTAGTGTTGGTCAAATGTAATATTTACTTACTTGAAACTAGGTAATGAACTGAGCAACAGTGCTTGGAGCAATTGCCATACATTCGTTAACTTCCCTTGGCTGTTAACTCTTTCAATCTGTTCGTGAGATATGGGAAGTTTTTTGCTTACATTAATACTGAGGCCACATTTTTCCTATCCTAGGGACGCTGTTTATGATTTCTTGTAAGTCCTGCATGTTTTCAGCTAGTGTTGTTGCATAATGCATAGGTTATTGATAAAGATGTGATTAATTTTTATTGCTGTTAATTTGTTTGCCAATGTCATCTGAACTGTCTTATGAATATATATTAAATTAACGCGGTGACAATATATATTCTTGTCGGACTCCTCTGGCAATGTTAATATTTTCTATATATATTGTGCCATAAAGTCGAAGCTGTGCTGCTCGATTTCAGTATACGTGGCGGGTTGCTTTGATGATCTTGGAGGGGATGATGGGTTTTGAAAAAAAAAATTGTCATAAATGGAAAGATCATATCAGTTTTATAAAAAAACTATTTTTTTGTTCGTTATAATTAAAAAGTTATATCAAGTTGAAAATAAATTTTTAAACGATGACCCGAAAAAACCCGAGCGCGTGTGACGTCACAATATTTATTTCTCCTCAACATCACAAACAGCGGATAAGTGTTTTAGTTTTCAATCAATTTATTCGTGTTATTGTTATTAGTGTATTAATAAAGTTATCGTGCCTGTTTCGTACCATTTTACACGAATACTACAAAAACACCTCCCGAAAAAATGTTTTTAAATGTGCCATAAGACATTAAACGTCGAAATCAAGGGTTCCAAGTAGCACGACGATTCTAAAACAGCACATTTTTTCTGTTGTGAAGATCACTTCGATGTAAATATTTTAATAAAATAATGTATTTAATAATCATTCATATCGGAATAATTTTATTGAATGATTTTTGTTTTTATTTAGTGTTTCAAAATGTATATCCCTCAGGGGCTAGAGGAGTCTTGCCTCACTTGCACTTCATAGATATCTTCATCTAGGTTTAATGTTCTTTGACCTCTCCAATGCGTTTGATGTTACCAACAAAAACGTAGTTCTCCCAACTAAAGGAAATCAAATTCATAACTTTCTTAGTCCACGCACTCAGGGTAAAGGCTAATGGTCAATTATCTGACCCATTTGTTCTTCCCCTCGGAGAATTTGAAGTTTAACATAAACTATTTGCTGAAGATGATATTTTGCTTTATTATTTCTCTCCCTCGTCACAAAACATTACTTCCTCTCTCCAGAATGCTCTAAAAACCCTCCAAAACTGGTCCAAATCGAATGGTTATACTTTCTCCTCTACAAAATCATCCTTTTTACATTTTTCCTAGACTCAATCCTCTCAAAATGAATGGCAATACAATCCCTGCACAAAACTCTTTAATTATTCTTGGCCTATTCTTTGACACCAGAGTGAACTGGCATTCGCATATCAACCTTCTAAGTACAGACCATGATCTCAACCTTCTGTGTTTACTAGCACACACTACATGGGGCTCCGATTTCAGGTCTATCATTACAACTTATAAATTCCTTATTTTATCCAAATTAAATTATGGGAATTTCATTTATGACTCCGCCAGATCTACAATTAAAAAAAAGGTTGATACCATACAAAATCAGGCCTTGAGGCTGGCCACGGGAGCTTTCAGAACTTCTCCTGTTACAAGTCTGCAATGCATTTTCTCCATACCTCGTCTATACTTAACTAGACCACTCTCCCTAATGAAATTTTATACCAACTCGCTTTATCGATCCCATTTCAGACATTCCTTAGACCTATTCTCCTTACATCGTATTTACTTATCATCATCTTATCCTTTCAACTCCATTCCATCCAGGATCAAACAACTCTTAGCAACCCGCAACTTCATTCCTCCGCGATTTGATTATCTTCTTTTCACCTCATTTCCTCCTTGGCTTTCCGCCTGCTCCTTTATTTCTCCATGAGTTCTCTTAATAGACAAGTAACCCAAAAAAAATGATAAACTTCGGATGGTTGTAGCTTCTACTTGATGGAAATTCATTATAAATATATAATAAAAGACTGTTTTTAGTCCACCAACCAGTGGAAATTGACTAAATTGACTAAAAGAGTCTTTTATTATATATTTAAAATGACCCTAATCACAGACAAAATAAATAACTTCCATGCGGATTCCACAATAATTTACACGGATGGCTCCAAAACATCAATAGGAGTGGGTGCCGCTTTCGTTATTCAAAACATTTCCAAAACCTTCAAACTACCCACTCATTTAACCATTTTCTCAGCAGAACTTCTGGCCATCAAAGAAAGCATCAGATTTACGATCCTCACCCCGTAACTCAAAATTTTTAATTGTATCCGACTCAATGGGAGCATTGAAATCCATTCGATCTGTTAACCTGGAGGATACGTATATCAGACAAATTAAGGATCTTTTATACGTTGCCAAACTAAGGCATAAATTTGTATCCTTTCTATGGATTCCAGGACACATCGACAACAAGGGCAACGATAGGGCTGATGCCTTTGCCAAAAGGGCTGTCTCTTCTGGCACACCCACCTTAACAAAAAATCACCCTAGAGATTTTATCAACCATCTAATGCAAAAATTCAAAAAGGTATTTTAAATTGCAGTGGGACCTGGAGGACTCCAGCAATAAACTTTGGAAGATCAGACCATTAGTTTACCCTCCTTTACATCTCCATTCCCTGAACAAAAAAGAAAACACAACTTTGAAAGGCTTGCGATAGAGCACATACTATGTATCAGACACATTCCGATCTTCTTAAAAATGAGAACTCCCCTACATGTTTCAGATGTCTATCTCCTCTCATCATTTTTGAAGCACAGTATTATTCAGAAACACCGGAAAAATATGGAATTCCACACAACTTGGAATCCGTTATCCATTCCTATAACACCTTGCATAAACAAATAATAAAATTCTTAAATGAAATAAACTTCATAGTATAAATCATCTCTCGGGCGCAGAATAACCCCAGCAGTCGATGCGCTCTATCCCTCTAAATTCATTCATTCATTCATTCAAAATGTATATACTGGACCAAATGGACAGCGTAAATTGTCAAACATTACTGAATTAAATTAGATTAAATTAAATTAAATTAGTAACCAACAGTATTTTTTTTTACACTAAACTTCAATAATTTTGATAGTATATACACAGGTAGAAGCTGTTGACAGTACTTACGTGAAAACACTTTAACATAATGACGTCACAAACATGGCAGCCAATCATGGCGCTTTCATAGTCACGTGATTTTTTTAAAAATATTATAAATTTTAATTTATTTATAATTAATTGTTAAAATTTTTTAAAAAGTTTTTCTCATCGATTATCAGTATTATTTATGATAAAGTTTTAAAAAAACCCTATTACTGATTTGTAGAGGCAGCTCAAGGCATACGTTGCTTGTTGGTAGTATATAATACATAAGAATCCATCTTTTTTTTAATCATTACATTTCTATATAGTAAACTTATTTAATATGTAAACTACCCACTCATTTAACCATTGTCTCAGCAGAACTTCTAGCCATCAAAGAAAGCATCAGATGTACGATCCTCATCCCGTAACTCAAAATTTTTAATTGTATCCGACTCAATGGGAGCATTGAAATCCATTCAATCTGTTAACCTGGAGGATACGTATATCAGACAAATTAAGGATCTTTTATACGTTGCCAAACTGAGGCATAAATTTGTATCCTTTCTATGAATTCCAGGACACATCGACAACAAGGGCAACGATAGGGCTGATGCCCTTGCCAAAAGGGCTGTCTCTTCTGGCACACCCACCTTAACAAAAAATCACCCTAGAGATTTTATCAACCATCTAATGCAAAAATTCAAAAAGGTATTTCAATTGCAGTGGGACCTGGAGGACTCCAGCAATAAATTTTGGAAGATCAGACCATTAGTTTACCCTCCTTTACATCTCCATTCCCTGAACAAAAAAGAAAACACAACTTTGAGAAGGCTTGCGATAGAGCACATATTTTATATCAGACACTCCCCTACATGTTTCAGATGTCTATCTCCTCTCATCATTTTTGAAGCACAGCATTATTCAGAAACACCGGAAAAATATGGAATTCCACACAAGTTGGAATCCATTATCCACTCCTATAACACCTTGCATAAACAAATAATAAAATTCTTAAATGAAATAAACTTCATAGTATAAATCATCATAACTCTCTCGGGCGCAGAATAACCCCAGCAGTCGATGCGCTCTATCCCCCTAAATTCATTCATTCAAAATGTATTTACTGGACCAAATGGACAGCGTAAATTGTCAAACATTACTGAATTAAATTATATTAAATTAAATTAAATTAGTGACCAACAGTATTTTTTTTTACACTAAACTTCAATAATTTTGATAGTATATACACAGGTAGAAGCTGTTGACAGTACTTACGTGAAAACACTTTAACATAATGACGTCACAAACATGGCAGCCAATCATGGCGCTTTCATAGTCACGTGATTTTTTTAAAAATATTATAAATTTTAATTTATTTATAATTAATTGTTAAAAATTTTTTTAAAAAATTTTTCTCATCGATTACACAGGGGAACAGCTGTTTTGGTGTCGAGGTTTTTTTGAGCTGATTCTATATCAATTTGATGTCCTGAATTCAAATAACGTATTCATTTGTACCTAGGAGCTCAAATTTTTAAGATATACAATTTTAGAGAAATATAAGTTACATTATTGTAACTCAAATCCGTAAGTGTAGTAAACAAAAGTAGATACGAAATTTTTATTTTAGTTATACAAAATACAATATGATGTCGTACTTACAAACAAAAAAAAAAAACATTGAAGAAATGAAATAGTCACTCAACACTTGGAAAGCTTCTTTTCCGCGACATTCTTGAATGTTTTTTTAAACAGTCCCTTTTTAAACTCCAGCAGTAATCTGCCATCATGTGCATGTCCCATCTTCCTTGGTAGCGGTCCTCCATAACTTTAATATCTTGGTGAAATCTTTCACCTTGTTCCTCACTCATGTCTCCTAAATTTTCTGGAAAACGGTCTAAGTGGCTGTGTAAATAGTGTATTTTAATACTCATATTGCACCCTAAGGATTTGAAACTATTAAGCATCTTGTTAACCTTTTCAACATAGTTTTGAGCTTTATGTTTGCCTAGAAAATTTTCTACAGCTGCAACAAATGATGTCCAAGCTTCTCGTTCAACTTGATTCATTGAATTTATGAAGGCAGGATCCTTAATTAATTGTCTTATTTGTGGGCCGTCAAATATCCCTGCTTTGAGTTTTTCTGTGCTCAACTGATGCATTTTTACCCCTATATATGCAAAACAGGACCCATTCTTATCAAGAGCCTT
This sequence comes from Pachyrhynchus sulphureomaculatus, assembly GCA_019049505.1. Taxonomy (NCBI): domain Eukaryota; kingdom Metazoa; phylum Arthropoda; class Insecta; order Coleoptera; family Curculionidae; genus Pachyrhynchus; species Pachyrhynchus sulphureomaculatus. Next base: position 200,550,486 of record CM032446.1, read on the forward strand.
TACAAATTGCTTCATTAAGCCCAACTTTATATGTAACGGAGGAAGTATGATTTTTTCTCTTTCAACCAAAGCGTCGTTAATGACATTCTTTTCCCCAACGTCCATGTTTTCTCTCTGAGGCCAATCTTTTCTAACCCAGTGGTGTGTTTTGTCCCTACTATCCCAGAACCACAAGAAACATGGATATTTCGTGTAACCACTTTACTGCCCAAGAAGAAAGTTTACCATTTTTAAGTCTACACAAATCATCCATTGATGTTCGTAATACTTTATCTTCTGCAAGACCAAAGCTATGGTATTATATTCTTCTTTCAGTTTCGTTGAGTGAGCTAGTGGTATTGAACCATATTTATTCCCATTATGTAGAAGGACACATTTTAAACTTCGCTTTGAACTGTCAATAAATAGGCGCCAATCTTCTGGAATATATTCAGAAAGTCCCATTTCTTTCATGAGTCCCCTAATTTCGTGACAAAATACAAGATTGTCTTCTTGAGAAAAGAATGGTAGCAGATCTTTTTCTCTTGTACGGTAAAAGGTAATTTTGGTTCCTTGTTCCAGTAAATTTTTGTCGTTCAACCTAGAAGCCAGTACTTCAGAAGCTTTTTTCGATAAATTGAGATCCCTGGTGAGATCATTTAATTCATTTTGATTGAAGCGTTGAGGAACTGATGACGTCCCCTCATAGTCACTGTTAGTTTCATTAGCATCAGAACTTTTATTAGCATCAGAAGAGCGATCAGAGGGAAAATATTCGTCATCAGAGATATGTGGTAGCTGATGAAATGTTGGAATCGGTATTTCATCTGAGTGCGGGATAGGGCGTATTACCAGTCTAAATTGGGATAAGTCTACTTACTGCGGTTATTTCGATTGATTCCATTAGTATTTACTAAACAGAAATAACAATCATTGAAGTGGTTTTTTGGTTCTCTCCAAACCATTGGTACGCCGAATTTTAGACATTTTCTTTTCCCGGTAGTCCACTGCCGTAAATGCTCTGTATAAGTTTTACATACGAGATGCGGGGCCCACGTTTTGTCCTGATCACCAAGCTTAACTCCAAAGTATCCAAGATACGCTCGCTTTACAAAGTCAGTAATAGTTTGTCTGTTTTGTTGAAACATGTATTCTCCGCATATATAGCAAAACACATCAGGTTGATTTACACAACTTCTTCTTGAGCTGGAACCTGAACTCATTTTAATTCTGTTCAATAACACAAAAACACTCTTTTCTTAACATAAAATAACACGCCGAATTCGATCTACTCTCATTAGTAAGAACGCACAAAGTGACGAGACTTACCCGAGTTAGGTGATTAAAAGGGTCAGTTCAGGTACCTGATAGGCAATGGTTCCACTATTTATAGATTTACCTGGAATTTACTCAATTACAGACTGACAATAAAACCAGTGTACCTACATTAATGAATATATAATAATTTTAGAACTCTCATAAATGAATATACTGAATAAAAACCACATTGGTAGATAAGTTGATGTAACTAAAAAAGTAGAGCTGATAGAGAAAAACGGATTGCATGTATAGATTTAGCGTCCCAAATATAGTTAAAATCAGCTCTAAAATCCCAGGCACCAAAACAAAAATATTTTTTTGTTGCCCTGTGTTATCAGTATTATTTATGATAAAGTTTTAAAAAAAACCCTATTACTGATTTGTAGAGGCAGCTCAAGGCATACGTTGCTTGTTGGTAGTATATAACACATAAGAATCTATCTTTTTTTTAATCATTACATTTCTATATAGTAAACTTATTTAATATGTAAACATGCTTTATTTATTTATTTGTTTGTTTATTGTAATGAAAAGAAGGGCTATTGATATAAGCATTTTCTTAATAAGAACTAACTGCCTGATTGTATAAATTCAAATTTTTGCCACGTCCTATGTATATAACATAGACGTTCTAAATCAACACCCCTGTTGGAAAAGATCCATTGTTCCAGCCTAAATATACCCCAGTCTTCTTGGAAAAGCCGTATGCACTCTATGTGACGTCAGACGACCGTAGCATATTCGCGTTTCTACGAAAATGAGTGGAATATTATTAAAATGTCGGTCTTTTTGATCCCCGATCGTAAAATCAAATAAATTAACACAGCTGCACTTTAATTATGGCCGGGGTATTATTTTTCAATAAAAAGTATTCGTCTTACTTTTTATTTTGCATGTCTTATTGTGCCTCGGCCGTATTATACGCCTAAATATTAAGGACCCCTTTCTTTAGTTTAGGCCATTTATAAGTTATTTGACAGTATAACTGCCGCTTATGCCTTTAGTGATAGCTTATTTTTATTAATATTTCAGACAATGTTGCTTTTAAATGCGTATTTTGTCCGATTTAATGTCCTAAATGGTTCTTAAATGGCGTTGGTATTAATTAATAGTAACATTATCTTCACGCTGTTTCGACTTTTAAAATCTGGTTATAAACAACCTCTGCCTAAAGAAAAACTGAACTTTATTAAATAAACAAAAAAATTGAAGCGCTAACTGCTGGAACTTTTCGTGATCATTAATCTAGTATCAGTTGTTTTGCGGTATTAGATTCCTAGTTAAAATGAAAAGAGTGACAGTGTGCTTTGACGAATAGTGGGTAAATGAGTTTCAAGCAAGTAACTGCGATGGACTGATGTATTACATTTTGTTACCGAAACCGATTAAATGCTTCAAAAGAGTAAAATTTGAAAATAGTTGTACAATGCTTGTTGCCAACGAAACGTCGAGTCAGTGAAAAATTCGACTGAAAAAGTATGTTTTCTTAACAGGACAAATTTGAAATCTTCCATGAGATTGATTGTCGATGACTTGGATCTAAAATCAACTGCCTACATTTTCCTCGTGTCTGAGACCATGTAAATTAAATTCGTAATTTGTTTCTCATTATTTAACATTTGTAAGATAGGTTTTGAGCGAAAAATAAGTTTACGTTTTGGATTATTAGCCATATTTATCTATTTTAGCACTGTGTGTCATCTCTTTTTTCTGAGAAATGTTGATTCTTGGGATTAGAAGAGAAAGAAAGAAATCTCACAAAAGGTCACCACACCCAACTTCGTCATCTGTGGGAATTCGCCGTGCAAAAACTTTTTTCATCCCTAAATCTTCGTACATAATCTTGAAAACTTATTTGCAGATACTCCAGCTTCTTTAGTAAGTACTGGGATCTTCATTCGCCGATCTGACATCAAGAAATTTTTAAGAAAACTAATCGTTTGCCCAATTCTTGCCTCAACCTATCTTCTTGATCCTGGATTATCCTGAATTATTTCTTGGCTCTATCGAAACTACAGAGAACAAAATTTTACTTGAAACTAAGATGGGCCCTCATTGCTGTACACTCGCGTACTCTTTAAGAACATGGTTCACAGATGTTATTATTGAAACTTTCACCACGGTCATACATAATAGGAGTCCTTCTCTGACACTGTTAGTTAAGAGTATGAGAGAGAAAGAAAAAGTTTCAATTTTACTTTTTTTTTCGAGCCTGATAAGAAATGACTCGTCTTTAGTTTTGTGAAGGATATAGCTTAAAATGAAGCAATTCAAAAAATCAGGGAAATATTTCCTTTAATGCGAAACCTAAAAAGAAATCAAGTAAATAGCACCCTGGCCACACGTAAATTAAGCACTTTAAAATATGTAATTTTAATATACAGTTGATATTAAAGCAAAAATAAGAAAAAAAGTACTATTTGTAAGACTTCTTTACGTAAAAAAAAGTAATTTGGCAACGTTGCCTATGATACGCTCGGAAGACGTGTTTTCTATTTGACTTTAAACCGTCATAAAAAAATACGTTATATCTGCCAAAGGGAAGAGCAGAAAAAAAAATAAGTGCTCATTAACATAAATACTAACTCTGAGTAAATATTCCAGTTAAAATTTTTCACATTAAAGGGACTTTACAGCTTGCAAGCTCTAAGAGTATATAAATTATAATCTTTCAGATTATTTCCTAAGGATAAAGAAAATTTAAAGTGTTACTCCTATCAATTTGTGGGGCTTATAGTCTACTAAGGTTAAAACTAAAAATCATATTTTTTCACTAAAAACTATGAAAGGAAAATGGGGGGTCTAAGAAAATTTTTTTAAATTCCCAAAAATGTCTTTCAGTTTTCAACAAGAAAAATATGATTGTAGTTTTAACCTTACCTGACTATAAGCCCGACAAATTAATGCTAGCCAAATTTTGGATTTTTCTTTACTTAGGAAACATTAAAAAAATATATAATTTTCATATCCTCAGAGCATGCAAGCAGTAAAATGAAAACTGGTTTGCGGAAAGAGAAAAAGTAACAATTTTGTTTTCGTCTTTCACTTTTCTTCAAAATAATTAACTTAGATGTCACCTTTCAATTACAGGACTCAAAGAAGCTGCTTATAAAAAACAAATTAAAAAAATTATAAAAATAGCGCGGCGATATTATTAAATAAATACAATACTTGCTGTATCGAACATAAGTTTAGTTGATCAGCGTAATACCCATATGTTCTAAAAGACGCAGATCTTTTTCTGTTAACCATCATTGGATTGTTAAGAGTTAAATTGTCCTTAACTGCTTTAAAAAATCATGAGAAGGGCTGCTCGAATTGAAGTTGCCAAATTTTGAGAAAAATACTGACACGTAAATTCGAAATGAATAATATTTGATTCATCTTTCTCTTTAGTGGAAAACTTTATAGCTGCTTGATACTCCACATACTTTCGCTCATTTTTTTTTTTGAAGAAGAAATATATCATAAAAACTGCAAAACGTAGCGAACTTGCATTAAAGGTCGTCTAAGCATTTATAACAATGGCAGGAATTCGACAACCAAGAATCGTTGAATAACATCATTTTCATGGTTAGGTAGATAACTTACAAAACACACTCGTACGTTTTTCCCGATGAAGGAATCCTGAAAGGCTAAGGAATGGAATAATCTTATACGCCCAACTGTATTTGTACAGACCCTTTTACAAAATAAATAAAAAAATAACCGGACTTGCGCAATTGGTGTTCTATACGTCGATTGCTTTTAAAATAAAAATTATTGTTTCGGGAGTATGAAATGATCAATGACTTCACAAAACACACCCCAAATGAGTTTTCCACAAAGTTTGTTTTCTATCTTTGTTGAAAACTGATGACCCTCAAATTTTTGTTTTTGATGTACCAGATAAATTATTAACGGCAATACACTCGTGATAATTTTCGTTCAATCTACACCCCGTAGAGAATATTCCACAATTTTTTCAAAATTTTTTGATTAGTACTTTTCGAGATAAGGGGGAGGGGGACGGCGATTTTTAACAATTTTTTAAAAAATAATACAAAGAAAAGTGTGCGCAAGTATTACACTATATATATTTTTGAACATTTGACACCCTACTCGATGACCTGGTAAATTTTTTTTTTCATTTCCGATTTCACCCCCCAAAACTAATACCTTAAGTCAAAATTTAACTTTCAAAACTACACGGCTCTGATGGGGTCATCAATTCCTATACTAGTGCCAAATTACAACTTTCTGTGTTAAATAGTTTCGGAGAGAATCGGGTATGACAGACGGACCGACAGATAGACAGGCAGACGGACAGACACCGAAGCGATCTTATAAGTGTTCCGTACGGAACACTAAAAAGTGCGACTATGCAGTTTGTTTTCATCAATAATTTTATCAATAAGCTGTAAGATTGCATTTCATAACGTATCGATAAAATATTCGTAGCAAATCAAACATCAGACTAAGAAATAATCTTTTATTTGTTCCGTCCAAATTTTAACATAAAACATAGAAAGCAAACATCATTTTACAATTAAGGCTTAACCAACGTAAATATCCGCTATAATAAAAAGATTTTAGCATTAATTTCATATTGAATAAACAATGGTAATGTTTAAATTCTGGTACTTATTCTAATAGCATAACGGACCTAGTTATGTATATAATGCTTTCTTTTAGATGAATCATATTATCAGAGCCTACATTGTTTAATCTTGGTAAACTCTTGGAAATATAAAACGCTAGTTAACAGGTGATAAAGTGTTAATTTAATAAAGAGGTTTCAAAAGTTACCAGTATATTATAACAACAACAAGTATGCACTAAATAATATAAACTACTCATAAAAAAACAAGATACAGGGCTGTGACAGTATAATATAATAAAGCGCGTAGTTCCGAAACCTCCTGAATGATTTTAGTAAATTTGTCTCCTCCAAATTTTTATGGATGTCGTCTAAAAGTGATGTACAGTTTGAAAAAGTTTACCGTGAACTTTTCTCGTAATTTACCTATTTTACGACATGTAATAATTAAGTCTGGAAGTCTAAATCAGTATCCTTAGACTTACATTTTTCTTATAACGTATATGTTCGACTAATTTGTTATTCTTAAAATCTGTCGTCCATTATTGGTACCAAATCCTAGGAAAAATTCTCATAATACTACTGAAAATATACAATATTTAACGATCTCACCTTTCTTTCAACCAATATTGCTGAAAAACTACCATTCTCTTCCTACTTAAACATTATATTTGAACTAAATTTGAAATTGATATCTCATTTAGTTTGAGAGACATGTGTTCTGACGGCTCTGTAAGATAAAGCAAAGTAAAAAATTTCAGTAGGTGATTTTATCACTATCACATTCATTGCATTTAAAAAAAAATAATATCATTTTTTAGACTAAAGAAATTAATAACATATTTCGGCACATTTATATTTTTGGAAGGACTTTTTTATTTAATACTCTCGTATTGAAAATTTGTGTTTTTTTAGAATATACTGTTATATATATGTTTTTTGAGGTGGCACTATTGTCATTTATTGTTTAGACGTTGTAGATAGGCTCTTCTTAAAACTAATTATTCGATGACACTTAAGAACCAATATTTAGCCAAAAGTTTTGTCGTATTTGTATCTTCTATATATCATCATTATGGTCATTCAACTTGCTAACGGTTAATTGAAAAGTAATCTAGAAAGCTGCTCCAAAATAGCATTTGGGCTATAAAATATGGCTCTCATGCTTCGAGTTCTAAATACAAACATACTCACTAGACACCGTAATTCTTTGAAATATTAAAGACCTGAGTCTATTCTGTTGATGTTTTCATGGAAAGTCTTCCAATGATGTAACTTTAGGGTTTAAAACTATCAGTAAGATTCAAATTTTATCGGTAACTTGCCAAAAATGATAAAAAAAAATAATATATTTTTTCGTGGAAATCTAAACGTAATCCGGATTGTCAATGTAAGATGGGGGTATTTGCATGCTTCTATTTTCACGTACTTTACCTAAAATCAACTCTGATTACCATTTAAAAGTTTCACGGTATGTTTTTCTGCTTGGGAGGAAGATAGTGACCAGAAACATTTGATATTATTGGAATATAAATTCCATGACTGTTTTTACCCTTTCTTTTGTCTTTTGTCTTTACCTTGATTGACTGAATGTTACGTCAAACAAATTGTTGTTGCACATTTTAACTGAAATTTTGTTTTTCCATTATCTCCATTTTATAATTGTTTTAAATAGATCTAGGATCAAAATTGGACTTTTAGACTCCAATATTTCCATAAGCCTAATCCACTAAACTGGATATCAAGTCAAAAGCAAATACTTTTGGTTTGGTAGTTGGTGACAAGAGAAGCCTTGTTGCCATAAAATTTATTTTTATCAAATTATTATTGTAATGATATCTAAAAAGATCAATAGCCATGGTTTGTGTATTATGTGTGTATTACTTTTAAATTTAAGACAGAGGAAGCTAATGAGAATGCTTGCTTATATGGATATACAAAATTATACATTTTAATATTTAAAACATAAAAAATGCAATTCTAGAACAAAAGCAAGGGAAAAAGGCAATACAAAGTAGATTTTGTATATATATTTTTTTTATACTATGCTCTTAATAGTTTTATCTATCATTTTGACCCAATTTTACTGGTAATTATCACCTTAAAAACCCTTATATTCGGATAATTGTGATTAATTGTATCTCATGAACACAAATAAAAACTATGATTTAATTTCATCTGATCTATCTTAATCTTCTTTTTTCAGGTACCCCAATCAATCGACTTCCAATAATGGCCAAATCAGTCTTAGATCTTTACGAGTTATATAATCTGGTAATCGCAAGAGGGGGCTTAGTCGATGTCATCAACAAGAAATTGTGGCAGGAAATTATCAAAGGACTACACTTGCCGTCTTCTATAACGTCGGCAGCTTTTACGTTAAGGACACAGTAAGTAGTAGAGCATATTATGGAACTGAGAAGTTAAATATATAGGGTGTTTATAAAATTCAACGATATAAACGATGAAAAAATTTTAGCAAAGACACATTTTCCAGTCACAATCGCTCAACTAACCGTTAAATTGCTCTACATATATAGGTCGTGTGGGGGGCAGTACATTTAGGCCGGTGATAATTTTTTTACGAGAATGTAACATTAATGGAATTTAAGGTATGATTTGTTATTACTTAGGACTAAAATTAACACATAATATTTTTTCAATTATTAAAAAATGGCATAGTTAAGCCACTGTCTTCCGACAAGGTTGTGCTATGAGTAGTATGGCGTAACATCTATCTTCTGCTATATTGACTTTTTTGTTTTTTATTATTAACACTCATAAGGTGTGCGCGAACCCCCAAAAAATGAAAAAAAAATAAAAAATTGCAGAAATGGCACGCTCTAAAAATAAAACTTTTAATTTTTCATAAAATTCTTAAGTTATTTTGCCATAAAAAAAATACTTTTTTTTAATGATTTTTAAAAATACAGGTAATAAGGTAATATTGTTAAGATGTGTGCAAAATTTCAAGGAAATCGACTAATTCTCCAAACTTAAAACGCATTTTATTTAAAACTGTGTTTTCGAAATTTTCATAAGTAATCAATATCTCAATAAATGTTTGATCACTTTCGTTGCAACTCTGCACACACCTAAATAACAGTATTACCTTGTACTTGAACATAAATAATTTTAAAAATCATTAAAAAAAAAATGTAAATAATTTTTTATGAAAAATTCAAACTTCATGTTGTAAAAGCATTCTTTTTTAATGGTTAATTACGAGTGATAATAATAAATTTAAAAGAAAAACTCATTTGTTTCACTTCAATACAACGGAGGCTAAAGGCTACTTCATTTTACCACTTGCCGCACAACCTTCTCGGAAGACAGTATTTTTTAAAAACGTATGCGGTAATTTCAGTCTTTAGTCTTAATAACAACAAATTTCCCTAAAATTCCGTTAACATTACATAAAATGTCTACATATATATATATATATATATATATATATATATATATATATATATATATATATATATATATATATATATATATATATATATATATATATATATATATATATATATATATATATATATATATGGGCTTATTTTCACTTGCCTAAATGTACTGTGTCCTTTCCCCGACTAGAAAAAGAAAAAGTCGATGTTTCAGCAATAATTTTTTTCGCTAAGGTCTGCCGAACCTTCTGAATATGCATCTTTCGTCGTATTAAGGTTTGTCAGTTAAGCTAAGATGTACAGAGAAAAGAGCAAAAATTATTGGGTTGATATCAAGTAGAGATACAGCTTGTCGAGATGGGTCGACAGATAGGGGAGCATTAAATAAATAATTGCGAAAATAAGAACTTTGTTCAAGCAATCTAAGTAATTTTGTTAATTTATTTCATTTGTCAGTTAAACGAAATCTATATTATTTAACGAAATTAAATTAAACAAAATAGCTTAAGCTACGTGTATTAAAACTTCACGATTTTAAATGCTAAGTATTCCAAAGCAATTACCGATATAATATTATTTTCTTTTCGGCCATTAAAATAAAGTTTTAAAAGCAACTGCTTTTATTATTTCACAAAAACCTACACATAAAAATCAGTAATAAATCATTTTTATTAAATATAATTAACCTCAAAACTTCTTATAATAATTAAACTGAATTTAAGATCTCCCGGTTTAAGCTGCTCTGTTATTTTTTGTTCGGTATATTTTATAGACCGTTCTGTGATGTATCAGTTTATAGTATATGATTTAAATTTTTATTGACAACGGGTAGTAAATCAACTTTTGAATTTTCTAAGGCGGTTCGCATTGAAAAATAATCTCATTCTCATTCTTTAACATGTTCTTTTATTTTATTTTATAGTTTTTTCATGGTCGGACTAGAAGTATTTCGTCTCGTCGCGCCACTTGGGGACTACTTAAGCATATATATATATATATATATATATATATATATATATATATATATATATATATATATATATATATATATATATATATATATATATATATATATATATATATATATATATGTATATATATATATATATATATATATATATATATATATATATATATATATATATATATATATGTATATATATATATATATATATATATATATATATATATATATATATATATATATATATGTATATATATATATATATATATATATATATATATATATATATATATATATATATATATATATATATATATATATATATATATATATATATATATATATATATATATATATGTATATATATATATATATATATATATATGTATATATATATATATATATATATATATATATATATATATATATATATATATATATACATATATATATATATATATATACATATATATATATATATATATATATATATATATATATATATATATATACATATATTTTGTTATTTGCAACATAAGATTATATGAAATAGTGATTTGCTGGGAACCTAGTATTCTTCAGTAGCTTCGCTCACATGAATTTGAGAACAGGACTTGGTATTAGGATGCAAATCGTATTTATACGAGTTGTATTTTAAGTTTTAACTTTAATTGTAAATTATAAAAGGCTATTGGTAACAAGCAAAAAAAAGTTTAGCACCACAAAAATCATAAATATGATAATGATGATGTATTCGGAAGGTTTTTGCTAAAGTTAACCATAGTGGTATATTTTTTATATTTATCTATAGAACTGTCATTCTAGTAACTGACATTTATCTTAGATGGATATAACAGAAGACAAGTTTATTTGTGCAGGGGCGGTCTGTAAGTTACAAGATTAGCTCATATATAATGTTACACATGATTCTTCGAGCGAAACTAATATGTAGAGTAAGTCATTACATTAATATGTTGGTTTCAGCGTTACCACGGTTTCATAGTCCATGCTACATTAGCAAACGCAACTACGAAACTGCGATCACGTGGAATGAAAGCTTTTAAAATATAGCAGTAACTTGTTTAACAAAGTGAATACATTTTTCATTTAATAATGCATCGATATATATATATATATATATATATATATATATATATATATATATATATATATGCATATATATATATATATATATATATATATATATATATATATATATATATATATATATATATGGTAGAACTAACATTTTTTGACGCTGATGGTATATGGTGCCGACGAAAGTAGTGGTTTGGTAAAACGGAAGTCTGTCACTTTGTTTATTCTTTATTATTTAAACGATACAAACGTAAGCGGAGTGGTCGACAGATACTAATCTACGATAAATTGAAAACAAATAAAAAATTATTAGTTTTTCAGTCTAAAATCCCTACTTTGTTGCCCTACCTAGCCCGAGCCTGCATTTTTTACTTTTAATTTTATGATTATTTCACCGCTTCTCATAAACGATCTTAACAATTTCTACCTCGGTTAATTTTTTGTGTTTGGTAACTCATAATAATATTATGGAGATGACTTTTCTTAACATAAGGCAAAGTAATTTGCATATATCATGTTATATTGGCGGTTTAAATCTCTCCGGGTGATATTTAAATAAAATGGGTTGTGTGTATATTTTAATATATTTCAGAACAATTTGCTGCAATGATTTTTATTTGTTCTATGTATTTCGTTAATGCTATTCTGCAACTTCACCAGGAATGCGCCGAAATTTCGAGCTTATTTTTCAGGAAAGTTATAATTGGTTAATTTTACTTATTTATTTAAAAATATAGTATATATTTTTTATATTTTTTCAAGATTCGATGAAAGAAGTTTGATGAAAAGTCTTAGTCCCGAAATCTTGCTTGTGTATACATCAGTACATAAATTTTAAAAATTGGTAAACTTATTTACTCAGTACTTTCCTTGGAAATACAAGTTGTAGAGTCAATATATGTTTTTAGGTCACTCTATAATTAAATCCGTTTACATTAAGATTAGAAAAAAGTACGTATACCACAATATATTCGAAGTCACCCACCCCTTCAACACTCTTCTTCGTCCATCTAACCCCTTTTGGTTTTGGCTATCCATAATGGATGGATATGAAGGGTATTTATTTCTTTAAAGGAAAAAAAGAAAACACTCAAGGCGAAGTTACTTACACAGTGTGGCGGAGGCAATCAACAAATAGCAGGCCAATAAACTATAAGCGGGCGAAGCCCTTTGAAGAAAAAACCTTCTTGTGTTAGAACTTTAAAAGCTTAAGGGGGGCAATTTTGGCAAAAAGAATCCTTTTCTACAGTAGAACTTTAAGAGACACCTTAGTTGAAAATCAGTGACCAGGAGATCTAGATTTATCATAAAAAATAACCCCACCAAAAAAAAATGTTTTTAAGGGAACTCTATTTACTACCTAACCAGGAATGCCCTTTAGCTCCGTCACAGTTTTCACACCCTTTATCTAATATTGCTTAAAAATCCATTCCTACTCCAAGTTTTATACGTATGTCAAATTTGAAATCGATATCTCACTTTGTTCTAAAGCTTTCTAGACAACAAGCGAAGAGACATACCGATGGAGATGGATAACTATATTTTTCGTGATTTGGGGCCCTTAAACGTGAATTATTCCAAAAATTTCATAGAGTGATTTACGATTTTACGTAAGGAAGATAAAAAATAATACAAATTAGTCACTTGAGCTTACCTTGCTTGCAGGGTAAAGCACTTCACAAGAAGGTTGTTAATTGGAAATAGACACGAAGTTCTCTTGCTATATTTAGCTAAGAGCTATACTTCGTCCTCAATTCAGCTATTGCAGAAAACCCGGTGATTTCAAGGTCATCGTTTCTATATAATTCAGCACAGTGTCGTTAGCACAATGTCCACACCAGAAATCATTTCTTCAGCAACAAGCAATGCAGTGCGTCTAGATATATTGCTTTATAAACGCTTCTAAGCTTAGAAATATTCAGGGTGTTGCTCGAGCATCATCTGTGCTTATTTCAATGCAATTTTCTCCTAGTAAGTTTGCTTCATTTAGAAAATCACTAATATATTGAATAATGCATCTGCTTTTATCAGTTTGCAAAACAATAGCTCCTCATTTGCTACCATTCTGTCTCAAATTCGAATATAAGCAACTAAATAGCAATCCTTATATTCTGTTTGTTGCCTAATCAAGTTACTGGGTAGAAAATATGGTGACGGTGAAATATAGCGTACGTTTATACGCGCAGGCGCATCTCTGGCGGTTTCAAGAGGAACCGAAAGTTTTAGTTAAATCACGAGACATGTAGTGAGATAATATAATCTTGCTACACGTAAGGAAATTTTAGTCTTGGCAGCGAAGAAAAATAGAACTGGATATGTTTTTTAGGGCTCCAGAAACTCGATTAGAAGGAGGCCTTGATTAAAACTGATATAGAAATTGGGTCGCGAATCCTAAAAAGTTGAGAAAAGCTGATATAAGAGGGTGGATTGAAAAGATTTGTAAAAAACAAGGTAACATGGTTTGCAAAAGGAAAAAATTATTTCTCAACATAATCTTCATTAAGCGCAATACATTCAATCCAGCAAGGTTTTAATTTTTTTATTCCCTCAGAACAATATTTTGTTCCGAACCATGCATAATACTCGTTTACAGCATAGGTAAGCTTATACTTCGACGAAAATTTCTTCTCCCTAAGCAGTTTTTGAGATTAGGAAACAAAAAAGTCAGTTGGAGTCAAAGCTGGGGAACAGGCTGGGTGGGAAACTATTTCGAAGCTCAGCTCGTACACTTCTGCAATTGCAACTGCCAAAGTGCAGTACTTTTTTGCGTGCTAATCTTGGTCGCTTCAACTCACTGTGCAAACGGTATAATAACGTTGCGTAATAAGAGTTAGTCACTCTTTTTTACCGTTTTTCAAGTAGTCAATCAAGATGATACCCCGTAAGTTCCAAAGAACTTTTCACTTTTGCCGCTGATAAAATTGATTTCACTTTTGGACTGCTGTTTTGTCCCCAATGTGTAATGGTGAACCCACATTTCGTCTACAGTCTCAAGACGACTACAGAAGTCCTTCGAATTACGTTTCAACTTTTCCAAATACGATTTTTGAAACGTCGTTCCTCTTGAATTTTTGGTCTGGAGGCAGCAAACTTGCGACCCATCGCGCACTCAGCATTTTTATTTTTAAAACCTCATGCAGGATATTATGTACTCGTTCATATGAGATCCCTACCATCTCAGTAATCTAACGAAGCTTAACGCGACGATCTTCCATCACGGTTTATCGATTATTTTTTTAGAAAAACCTGACTCGGGCGTCCTGCTCGGCCACGTTTAAATTCATTTATTCAGTAAAACATTATCCTGAATGCTGGGGCAGAGTCTCCATGAACTTTCTTTAGTTCAATTTCTATCTCGATACTCTGCTTTATCCACTTCTATAAAACGTGTAACACTGATCACTTACGATAGCTGCCAACCAACAACTGCTTGTTGCATCCGTTTAAAAACTTTGTACACAATCGTTACAACAATCATGCTTATCAACAGTCATGCCGCTTAACAAAATTTCCCGCCATTTTTCCCAGATTTATTATTCCATTCTGGTAGATGGTGTACGCGACACGACATGACCCAAAACGTAAAAGGATTTTATTTGTTATAAAGGGTATCCCAAAATTCACGCAAGAAGTAATTTTGGCAGAAAACACAGGTTTTTAATTAAAAATTGTGATTTTTTTATTGATTCATAAAGTGTACAGTATAGGGTTACGTGTGGAATAACATATCGGGAAAATGGCCTCCACGGCTTTGCTGGCACATACGCACTCTTTTGTCAAAATTTTCCATGACCGTTTTGCATAAATGTAGCTGAATTTCGTTGTCGTGTCGCTTAATTTCCTCCTTCGAGTCGTGGGTAGTCGCGAGCTTGTTGGCGTAAACCTTAGACTTTAAAAAAACCCCAAAGAAAAAAGTCCAACGGGAATAAATCGCATGATCTGGGCGGCCAATTCTGATTACCAAAACGGGATATTACAAGACGAGGAAATGATTCATGCAGTAATTGAATTGTTTTTGGGCTGTATGGCATGTGGCACTATCTTGTTGAAACCACATGTCGTCCACATCCATATCTTGCAATTTAGGCACAAAAAACGGGATTATCATATCGCGATAACGATCACGATTAACTGTTATTGCCTGGCCAACCGCATTGGTTGGAATGAAGGCATCATCTGCAGCCCAAAATCCGCACCAAACAGTGACACGTTGTGGATGCACTTGTTTCGCAACGGTCACGTCTGGATTGTCTGAACCCCAAATGCGACAATTTTGTCGATTAACGAAGCCATCAAGATGGAAATGAGCTTCATCGCTGAAGATGATTTTCTTCGAAAAATCAGTATCCACTTATTCCATAATTCATTCAACGAACTCTCTTCGTTGTGCGTGATCAGTAGGCTTCAGTTCTTGAGTCAACTGAACTTTTTAAGCATAAAGATGCAAATCTTTCCTGAGAATACGCTGTAGAGAGCTTCTCGAAATGTCCAAATCTTGACCACGGTGCCGAATTGATATTCCTGGAGTCTCAGCAACACTCTCACGAACTGCTTCAATTTTTTGTGTCGAACGACTTGTTGAAGGACGGACAGAGCGTTTAAGATCACTAATTGATCCAGTCTCCCTAAATTTTTCAATTAATCTCTTCACAGTTGAAGTTTAATCACTATTCCGACCATATTTTATACGAAATTTTCGAAATGTAGCTGCCAAACTTTCATTGTTTTTAAAATATTGCTCAACACTGAAAACGCGTTGTTCTTTCGTGTAGCGCTCCATTTTTAATAACCCTGAACTGTCAGCTGTCACGCTGTTTTTTTTTGTTTTGTTGGCAACACTTTACCATACAAATGGCGCCAAATTCAAATCTTGCGTGAATTTTGGGACACCCTTTACTATATTCGGTCTTTCTGCAAATGTAGACAAATAATTTAACAAATAATTTGTAATAAGGAGGAGCGGTTCATTTTTAAGATAAAAATTTACATTAAATAAAACCTAAAAATAAACGATTGTTACAAAAGTCAATATCGTCAAACCCATTATGAGAAATTATTAAAATATTTAATCAAATTGGGAAAAAATAATTCTTATCTATATTTTCTGTTAAATAATAATTGTTATTAAACAATGGATATTTGTTTAAGACCACAATTACAAAAGGTACATTAATCATCCGTACTCAGCTAAATAAATAATAAAATTATTATATTTTTTTACAGATCGTTTTAAAACCCGAGTGAAGTACATTTTTGGGCGATTTTATCTAAATGTGAAACAGAAACAATTCATAGGTATTTGATGCTTATTTTACCAATATAAAACTAACTTTGAAAGTTATCTTAAATTTATTAAAAAGATAAAACTTTACACAACCAGTGTAACTAGTGTAAATTTCTAGAAAGATCGGCGTAAATACGAACTTCCAAACTTTTAGATTCGGGTTAGCATCTCTGCTTAGAATAATTTTGGAATTAGGTGGAGTGAAAGTGTAATTTTCCCATTTTTTTTCCCAAAGCCAAAAATTCGGGTAGCTAACTCATAATATAATGAAAAACGTATAGTTAAAAATGTATTTGACTACGTTAAACACGATCAAAATGAGTGGACAGTTGTGTGACAAAATGTTCCTTAATGACCGGAGTTGGTAAAGCCACCAGGCAGAAAAAAACTTCAGCTGACAGACAACACAAAACAAGCAGTGAGGCGTATTGTTCATGACTTTTTTATGGAAAAAAGAACTTTGGATATGATCCTGCAGGCTGCGACAAGCCACCCAAAAATACCGAAAGTGAGTAGAGAAAAACTCTGAATTGTTTTAAAAGATATGAATTTTTATTGGAAATGGTGTGAAAGAAAATCTTTATTGATAGAAAGTGGAGAAATTGTACACTGGAGAAGAGACTAATCAAGGAAAGTTAGAAAAGCTCACTCTAAAGGAAAAAGGATATATTACTCAGATGAGACGAAGATAAATGAAACGTACACAGTCAAAAAATTTTGGCAAGATGGGAATATCAAAAATGCTCGCCAAGCATTCAATAAAGGTCTCTCTACTGGTCTTAAACCGCCATCTGGTAAAGGACGTAGGTTAATTATTACGCATATTAGAAGCGAAATTTCGTGTCCAAGAAAACAGGAGATTATTACGAAGATATGAATTCCGATGTATTTGAAGATTGATTTTCGCAGATGATAAACTTAATACCAGCAGTTCTGTTATTGTAACGGATAACGCAAGCTATCATTTTAAAAAATTAGAACGAGTTTTAACCTTAGGTACGCAGAAAAAGGACAATCAATCTTGGATGACCGAGACAAACATTTCATTTCCAAAAGACAGCGTTAAGAGAGAATTACTGGAACTTGTAAAGCTTGATGTTCTTAGAAATAAAGACAAGTACACAAATTTCGTCATTGACGAAATGGCAAAAAAAAACGTAATATTACTGTTTTTCGCATGCCACCATATCATTGCGAGCTCACTCCGATAGAACTTATATAGGCACAGGTTAAAGGTGAAGTCGCCAAGAACAATACGTCCTATAAATTAGCAGACGTACAGAATACCATATCTAATGTTTCCATAGAAAATTGGTGAAAATGCGTTGAGCATGTATTGAGGGTGGAAGATAAAATGTGGACTGTGGACATGGCAGTAGATGCCTTTGGGGAACCTTTAATTATACATATAAATTCAAATGAGTCGGACGATGACCGTTTTTCAAGCATGTCGGAGATAAAAGATTGGTAATACTTTTTTCATCGTTATTTGACTTCTTCATTTGTATATTTTTTTATATGTTTCAGTGTTTCATTATAAAATGTTATTTTTTTCTAATAAATATTTAAACATTATTAGACTGTTTCATTCATACTATTCGCAAATAATACGTGTGTGCAAAGGCGCACCACCACCAGAAATATTTCAGACTATTTAGCCCCAACCAAAAAAAAAGGGTCGTTTTCCTATTGTATTCAAACATAAGAGATTTCGAATATTAGACCGATGCCAGACGGTATTCCAATAAAGTTGTTGAACTGCTGCATTACAGATAAAATGTAGGTAAAACTCGGGGGCCTTACTACTACTTGATGCTAATTTGCATAATTCTAGATGATTTATTGCTATCGCTTTCAAATAAATAGAGTATAACTCCTCAATTTATTTCTCAATAAATTTAAAAATAAATTAAAGAAAGATTTTTTACTTTACAGGGAAAAAATGAAGTGAAAAATAAATTGTTCATTTTATTAGTCAATAAACTGACGTATCAACCTATATCCAATTGAAAAGAATGTGTGTGAATATTTGATATATATATATATATATATATATATATATATATATATATATATATATATATATATATATATATATATATACTAGCCGTGCCCGCGGCTCCGCTCGCGTGGACTTGATTCACTACTATCGTCACTGCTTATTCCTTATATTACCTAATGTAATAAAATATCTGCCATTAGTTCCCCTCATCTTCCATTATTTCTCCTTTTCTCCCATTATCTCTACATAATTTCCATTATCTAGGCTTATCTATGCTCATCTCCCAATGTTTCTCCTTATCTCCCATTATGTCTCCTTATCTCCCATTATCTCACCTTATCTCCCATTATCTAGGCTTATATTGAATTATATAGAACATATGTATAAATTTATAAAAACATGTAAATCAGATAAGTGGTTCTCAAGTGATAAGCGCACTAACGGACAGACAGACAGACAGAGAGACGTTGCATTTTATATATATTATATTCTTTGCAACATGATATTGTTCCATATTTAATGGTTTAGGCAGTGTATTGCAAGTGAACGCGCTAACGGTAATCTTTTTTCCGACTTGATTCACTATTATCATCACTGCTTATTCTTTATGTTACCTAATGCAATAAAATATATCCTATAACATGGCCAAAGAACATATGTATGTTTCAAAAAAAAGTACGCAGATCGGATAAGTGGTTCTCCAGTGATAAACGCACTAACGGACAGACAAACAGACAGACAGAGAGACAGGCTGACAGACAGGCAGAGAGACGTTACATTTTATATATATTATATTCTTTGCTACATGATATTGTTCCATATTTAATGCTTTAGGCAGTGTATTGCAAGAGAACGCGCTAGCGGCAAACTTTTTTTTTCCGACTTGATTCACTATTATCGTCACTGGTTATTCCTTATGTCACCTAACGTAAAAAATATATCCTATAACCTGCACAGAGATCGTATGTATGTTTTAAAAAAAAGCACGTAAATCGGATAAGTATATTCCAGTGATAAGCGCACTAACAGACAGACAGACAGACAGAGAGATGTTGCATTTTATATATTAGAGATATAGATTACTATTATTATTATATAACCTGGCCAAAGAATATATGTATGAATTTAAAAAAAGCACGTAAATCGGATAAGTGGTTCTCGCGTGATAAACACACTAATGGACAGACAGACAGACAGAGAGACATTGCATTTTATATATATTATAGATATGCTCTGCTACATAATATTGTTCCATATTTAATGGTTTAGGCCGTGTATTGCAAGAGAATACGCTAGCGGCAAACTTTTTTTCCGACTTCATTGACTATTATCGTCACTGCTCATTTCTTATGCTACCTATCGTAATAAAATATAGCCTATAACCTGTCCAGAGAACATATATGTATTTAAAGTACGTAAATCGGTTAAGTGGTTCTCCAGTGATAAGCGCACTAACAGACAGACAGACAGGGATACGTTGCATTTTATATATATTATAGATGTAATGAAATATATCTATCTATAATCTATAACCTGGTCAGAGAACATAATGTATGAATTTAAAAAATCACGTAAATCGGATAAGTGGTTCTCGAGGGATAAGCGCATTAACGGAAAGACAGACAGAGAGACGTTGCATTTTATATATATTATAGATATAGGTTATTATTGTTATTATATAACCTGGCCAAAGAATATATGTATGAATTTAAAAAAGACACGTAAATCGGAGAAGTGGTTTCGCGCGTGATAAACGCACTAACGGACAGGCAGACAGAGAGACATGGCATTTTATATATATATTATAGATTGTAGATATTCTCTGCTACATAATATTGTTCCATATTTAATGGTTTAGGCTGTATATTGCAAGGGAACGCGCTAGCGGCAAATTTTTTTCCGACTTCATTCACTATTATCGCTACTGCTCATTCCTTATGTTACCTATCGTAATAAAATATAGCCTATAACCTGGCCAGAGAACATATGTATGTTTGAAAAAAAAAAAGTACGTAAATCAGATAAGTGGTTCTCCAGTGATAAGCGCACTAACGGACAGACAGAGAGACGTTGCATTTTATATATATTATATAGATATATATATATATATATATATATATATATATATATATATATATATATATATATATATATATACATATATATATATATATATATATATATATATATATATATATATATATATATATATATATGTATATATATATATATATATATATATATATATATATATATATATATATATATGTATATATATATATATATATATATATATATATATATATATATATATATATATATATATATATATATATATGTATATATATATATATATATATATATATATATATATATATATATATATATATATATATATATATATACAGTCGACACTGTTTATAGTGAAACTCTATATAGTTAAAAACTCTTTATAGTGCAATTTTGTCAAGACCTATATAAAATACATACATAGCAATATATACGGATTTTTTCTTTATATAGTGAAAAACTTTCTATAGTGAAATTTCGGTCAACATTTTGGCCTTTCACTATATAGAGTGTCGACTGTATATATATATATATATATATATATATATATATATATATATATATATATATATATATATATATATATATATATATATATATATATATATATATATATATATATATATATATATATATATATATATATATATATATATATATATATATATATATATATATATATATATATATATATATATATATATATGTATATACATATATATATATATATATATATATATATATATATATATATATATATATATATATATATGTATATACATATATATATATATATATATATATATATATATATATATATATATATATATATACATATATATGTAACTTTACTAAAATGATACTGATGCGAGTCTTGTTTTCCTGCGCATTCACCATAATGTTAGTTTCAAACCCAACTTTATTATTAGTTTGCTATCAGAGTTATCAAAACGAGCAATTAAGCGTAGTTCTTTTCTATATTTTTTAATATTTATTGCAGATATATGAAGTATCTTTATCCATATGAATGTGAGAAACGCCGGCTTAGTACTCCGGCTGAATTACAAGCAGCCATTGATGGAAATAGGAGGGAAGGTAGAAGAAGTAGTTATGGTCAATATGATTCCATGTCCAGGTACGGGTACGAGTAAGTTTCCAAAAGGTTTTCCTTAGATATGTCTTAAATACTAACATTCTTTAAAAATCGTTCGAATAGGATTTAAGATTTCGTTTTAATTGATTTTGTTGATAGAAGGTGTGTACTAAGTTGGAGAATGTTTTAAGAAATTACTTAATTAAACTACTTCACTAAATTGCTTGTATATAAAAGCTTATTAGCATAGAAAATGCGGACGTTTAAAGTTCAGATTTTTAACTACGACTCTGTAAATGTCATTATGCTATCTACTTTAATGACAATTGTTGTCATACTCGGTGTTATTACGACATTTCTTCAAGGTTTGTCTACATTTTATTGTTGAATAAAATTTCTTTCGATTCCAACAAATATCGTGGCTCTTCGGCATCTTCTACTTATACTAAGAGGTGATAGTTTAAAACTTTTTCTGGCTTGGAGTAAGTTTAATTTTTTTGAAAACATTTATACAAGCTATATTTGAAGTAATTCATTTTATTGAATATATAAACCTATTAAAAAATGTCACTATTCGGTCTAACTGTCAGACTGTTGGCACGACAACTCTCGAACAAAATAGAAAATCGAAGTTTGGCTCACATACAATAGTTATTATAAAGCAACTGAAAATAGACAGAAGTCCATATTTCAGCAGTTTACTAGCTAGCTGTTCTCTTGTTCGTCAAATCCATCCTGAGACGCGTTTCGCCGTATCACGGCTCGTCAGTCAGGCTAGGATTGACAAACAAGAGAACGGAATCTACTGGTACTTATCCCAGAAGTTACGCAGTACGATGGTAGGATACAATGAATTGTATTAAGTGCGCATACCTATTACTCCATCGAAAGCTGACACAGCAGCTTTCAAGCTGACAGAGTGGTTGACACAGTCAACGCTACCTGCTTTTAAGCGTTGACTGTATCAACCACTCTGTCGGCTTGAAAGCTGCTGTGTCAGCTTTCGATGGAGTAATAGGTATGCGTACTTAATGCAATTCGTTGTATCCTACCATTACATACAATATTTAAAATGGAAACTTCTAGTTTTTGAGTAATATTGCTTCAAAGGTAGGTGGCGAAGCTGGTGGAGATAAAAAAAAATTTGTACATTTTCGGTAGTATTATAATAATTTTTCCTGGTTTTTAATTGTTTATATGAATTATTAATTAATTATAATTTGGAGCTATATAAATATGTATATGATGAAAATATCTCGATAGGAACAGATAAACTGAAAAATGCTCTAAGAAACTCTAAGAACCGTTATAATCCATCAATAGATGTTGTAGTTATACTTTATATACAAAAAACTGCGGAAGAATAATTTCAAAAATAATTTGTAAAATTTTGAAAATTTGACAGTACCAGGTCACCAAAATATCCAAGCCGAAAAAGTTTATGTTATCGTAGTAGCTTGTATGCAGCAGAAAAATTAAGAAACATGAACATGATATTAGAAATAAGCAAATTATATACTAATTTTTGGCTGATTGTCGTCACTCTACTGGAGTCACCATTAATGTAAGAAAAACTCCAGATTTCATAAAGATGAACAGATTATGAAAACAGTCGAACCTTCCACCCCTTACATACTACCAGGTGTACTAGTATGAAATGCGGATTTCAGACAAAAAATGATGCACCAATGCACTTTGTGCTATAAAGATTTGACACTGCGCCATTTTGTTATGTCATCAACAAGTGTCAGATGCGCACGAGTGATAAATTGGAAAAGTGTGTGCATAGTGTTGTGTTGTGTTCAATTGTCGAAATTTATACCGAAAAAAGAGCATTCGCGGACAGCATTAATTTTTTGTTTTCATTTGAAGAAAAGTGCTGTTGAATCATACCGATTACTTCGAGAAGCTTATGGTGAACATGCTCCATCGCAAGATACGTGTGAACGATGGTTTCGGCGTTTCAAAAGTGGTGATTTCGATGTTGCAGACAAGGAACGTGGAAAACCGCCAAAAAAATACAAAGATGTGGAATTGTAAGCATTGTTGGACGAAAATGATTCGCAAACACAAAAACAACTCGCCGAGCCATTGGGCTTAGTCAACAAGCTGTTTCCAATCGGCTACGAGAGATGGGAAATATTCAGAAGACCGGTAGATGGGTACAAAAGGAAGTCGTTTTTGCATCGTATAGTTACAGGGGATGAAAAGTGGATTTATTTTGAGAATCCCAAGCGCAAAAAAATCATGGGTAGACCCAGGCGCACGTTACTAACAACTGACCGATTTGAACCGTTCGCTGCTTGAAAAAAGGCCAGAATACCGAAAGAGGTAACACAAAGTCATTTTTCTTCATGACAATGCTCCATCACATACGGCAAAACCAGTTCGCGACACGTTGGAAGCACTCAGCTGGGAAGTTCTACCCCATGCGGCTTACTCACCAGACTTGGCTCCTTCCGATTACCACTTGTTTGCATCGATGGGTGACGCACTTGCTGAGCAGCGCTTTGGTTCGTACGAAGATGTGAAAAAATGGCTCGATGAATGGTTCGAAGCAAAAGGGGAAGATTTTTACTGGCGTGGTATTCACAAATTGCCCGAAAGATGGGAAAAATGTTTAACAAGCGATGGAGCATACTTTAAATAAAGCACTTTTTATCATTCTTCCGAATTTAACATCTTTTTTTAGAAAAAAAATCCGCATTTCATACTTGTACACCTGGTAATAACATTAATACGGTTTACATGGTCCAGTGAACGCCAGTCTGACTGGACTTCTGCCTTTTCAGGCTCATTCATATACCGCATATAATCGTAAGCGAAATGTGAGAAAGGCACTCCAGTTTTACTCGATCTTATACCTAGAACTATCTTCCGTTTTATGTTAATAAAATCTATTCTTATTTTTATTCTAGATCTCCAAATCCCACTCATCAACTAAATCCACTAGCACTAGTCTCGGCAGCACAACAGCAACAATTGGCAGCTAGAATGAACTCGGTCATGTCAGGTGGCATAAGTCTTCATAATGGTGCTCATCATCCCAGTCATCCACAACCAATGAACCAGCCTTTAAATGGCGGTCCGCTTCCTAATTTGCCAAACTTAGCTCCTAGTGAATTTGAAGCTAGAATGATGGAATATATGAAATTACTAAATAAGGAAATGAGGTATGTATACAGTTAATAGTGAATTTATAGATTCGTAGGATTAATATTATTATTAATAGCTTTTAAAGTTTGCTAATAAAATGTGCCAACAACTTGTAAGGTACGGGTCTGATGTTTTAAATGGTATAATCCGGCTTGTTGGTTATTTAAAAATATTTTAAGGTTCACGAGGAAAGGAATTATTTGACGAGTCCTAACAAGGACTAATCAGCCATCGTAGTATTATAAGGCTGGTGTTATCCTTACTTAGATCCTCTTTTACTGTGACGCAAGAATTAAGCACTTATATAGTAACTCTAACCCTAAACTGACTGAAAGACGAATCCAGTCAATATCTAACTTCTTTAATAAAAACATTTAACTGGTTTAACTTTTAAAGTATGTAAATGTATGTAATTATTAGGTTCCAAAATAGTTTAAAATCCTTAATAATACCCAGGTAGTTTTAGTGTTAAAAACATTGCATTCTGCAAATTTAAATAAGCGTGGTGCTGCCAAGTTTAGCAGATACTAAATGTATTAACTTCTAGGCAACTTCATTATAGGTCAACGGCCAACACATCTCCTCGCCAAGGAGATATGTCACCTCCAAATGCCACCTCACCACTCACTCCGTTCGAGATGCAACAACGTATGAACTTATTTAACCTATACAATAACAACCAACCACAAGTTGAACCTCAAAAGGAACCTATGAACCTTTCGGAAGCTTCTCCAGCAATAAAAAGGGAACCGGAATGTAGAGATTCACCTCCGCCCGCCAAAAGAGCAATCAAAGAGGATCAAGAGCGACCGAAATCAATGTCACCTGCCTCTCCTTTACACACTCCCAGCACACATATTAAAATTAACAGCAGAGGTAAGCCACTTACTAGCTTTATACAAGTCAAATATGTTAAGTTCTTGACTGCCAAGTTTGTCTTTATACTAAAATGTTTTTAAATCAATGAAGAGTTTGTTACTTGCTAATGTATAGTTAATTAGGATTTGCAGGACATTTTGAAATATTAACTAATTCTCAGACAAACGAAATCCCCAAAAAACTCAGGCAACACTTTTTATATTATAAGCTTATCACTGCCCGCAATTAGTTTCCATTTTACCGATGCTTTTAGAATTCCTTGGGCTATGTTTGACAACAAACTAAGACTTGGTCATATACATCATACATCTAACTTAATAGTGTAGTAAAAAAAGGTCAAAATAATGATAAGGTAGGCATAGTTATGCTTTTATCCTCTCTGGGGTATTATCCTGAGTTTTGGACCTCGAAAAAACTTGTGCTCTTTTGTTTATAAACAATTAAAGTTTTCAAAACGGGTTTCCTGAGCTTAAAATGTGAATAACTCCGGTTATATAAGTCGGATCGAGCCAAAAAAAAACCAACCTCTTCGAAATTAAATTTCCAACAAATACTCGTTTTAAGTCGCTCAAGTATGTAGATAACCTACAAAATTGAAAACACAGGCAGTGTTCTGTACGGAACACTTATAAGATAACTTCGGTGTCTGTCTGACTGTCACACCCGATTTTTCTCCGAAACTATTTGACATAGAAAGTTGAAATTTGGCACTAATATAGGAATGGATGGCCTCATCAGAGCCGTGTAGTTTTGAAAGTTAAATTTTGACTCAAGGGGTTAGTTTTGGGGGCTGGAATCGGAAATGAAAAAAAAAAATACCAGGGCAGCGAGTGCGGTATCAAATGAAAGCTTGTAAAAAGACGAGTTCAAAAATATATATAAAGTAATACTTGCGCACACTTCTCTTTGTATTATTTTTAGAAAAGTGCGAGAAATCGCTTCCCCCTTTCTTATCTCGAAAAGTACTGATCAAAAAATTTAAAAAAATTCTGGAATGTTCTCTACAGGGCGTAGATTGAACGAAAATTATCACGAGTGCATTACCTTCAATAATTTATCTGGTATATATAAAAAAAAAAACAGAAATTTCAAGGTCATCAGTTTTCAGTAAAGATCGGGAAAAAATTTGTTAAAAACTCATTTAGGATGTATTTTGTGAAGTCACTGATCATTTTATACTTTCGTCACAAAAATTTTTACTTTAAAGGCAATCAACGTACGGAAGACTAATTGCGCACGTCCAACTTGCTCTTGATCGGTTATTTTTTCATTTTATTGTACAGGCCGACTAAGTGAACCGGTGGGCTTGAAACTTTCAGAAAATATGCCTTTTGTTATAGAAAAAATACCCTGAAATTTTGGTACAAAAATATTAAACCCAGTGGGCACAATTAAATTTGAAATTTAAAATTTGAATTACCCGCCATTTTTACTTTTTTTTTACATTTGTTTATTAATCAAATAACAACAATCGGTCATTTTGAAAAAGATTGAGAAATTTTTATCACATCTGGCGAGACCTTTATTTAAAAAAATCATTAACTTGAAAATGACCGAAAAAACTTATTACATTATATAGAAGAATTTGTTGAAAATTACAATACGAAAAGTTTGTTTTCTTTGTCTCAATCCGACTTATTAAGCTCAAAAAACGTGTTTTGAAAACTTAAATTATTTATAAACAAAAGAGTACAAGTTTTTTCGAGGTTCAAAGCTCAGGACAATACTCCTGGTGATACTCCAGAAAGGATAAAATCATAATACTATATTGCTGTTCAAAGATTATGTAAAAAAACACAATGCCAGTTTTAAAGTAAGTAACGTGCCTGAAAACTTAATTTGATTTACACTTTTGTCATAATTTTCTCAAATAGCACCAGCGAAGAGGCATTAGGGATCAGTAAATTGCTTTATTGGCTTCTCAAGTCTACATTTTGTCAAGAAATTGGTATAAGTTGCCATCATATTAATTTATTGTTAAAGGTACGCGCTATAGCGTCATTTGAGAAAAAATAAGCTCTATTAACCCATTCATCCATCTTATAGTGCAGACTAGAAAGGATGATCAGTAAAAGGGCTTTCCGAGAGAAATCTCTTCCTTAAAAAAGGGTATCCTCTAATTGAACCTTCAAAAATCGATAACCCTATAGGTGTTCCCAAAAAGGGCCCTCTCTTATAAAAAAAGGTCCTCATATTAAAATTTTACTTTCTTGTCAAATGATGATTGAGGTGGGGAGAAGGATTTTTACAAAAAAAAATTCCACCTTTGTACTAAAATTTTGTCACCTTTTCCATGTCACGGCCGAGAAGGGAAAATTTCTAAAAAAACTCACCCTCTCTTATAATAAAAATTTTATCACCTTGTTGACCGAGGCGAATCTCCCAAATTGTCACGAACAATAACCATTATTAGGAAAACGACTCCCCTAAACAGGTGTCGAGCCTCCATAGGGAACCTGTGCCCAGAGAAAATCATCCTGGTCTTCCCGCATTCAAAACATGCTACGTCACTCCCGTATATAAGAACTGGGAATATCTGTGTACATATTTTTTGCTAGTATCAATCAAACCAAGGTACCAGCGTGTTGTATTAACAAGACCATGTACCTTGTTATTAATTAAATACACGTGTTCAAAAAATGTAATAGTTTGTTAGCAAGCTGAAATAATGATTAATGAGGTTGCACAAGGCTAAAATTAAAATTTGAAATATTATAAAGAGGCTGTATAGTCTTTCTTGTTTACTATAGTGAGTGCTATAAGTTGTGAAAACTTACAAAATATCTCTTCAATAGTTTAGAGGTAAAATTTACTAAAAAACTGGAAGTTCACATAGTAGAGTCCTTTGTTACTGATGATTTCACTATGCAACAAAAAACAATTTTTTTTTCACTGGATTTAGAGTATGAAATACTGATTCCTAGCCCCCAACTCAATTAAAATTGATTAATAAAATAGTCATATAACGTCAGGTTCCATAGAGAAAAGTCATTATTTTGTTCAAAAATAAATTTATTTTCCATTAAAAAAACTTAAATTTTTTTGTTCGATTGGCTTTTCTCTTGTCAGTCTTTGCAGTATCCCTCTGAAGACATCAACTGGTTCCCTTTTACCTTGGTAACGCTTCTCAAACTCAGATATTTCTTCGTGAAAGCGTTCTCCATGTTTATCGCTAAATGAGCCCATGTTTTCCGGAGAGAAACTCAAATGGGAGTGTAAAAAATTGATTTTTGATGACATATTGCATCCTAGTTTATAACTGTTGTGTGGTTGCCGAGGAAATTTTTTGCGACATCAATAAAATCTCACCATACCTTTTTTTCTATGGAACTTAGACTGGATAGAAATGAGGGATCATCAGTTAATTTTATTATATCATGTCCTACAAAAATTCCTTCTTTTATTTTAGCATCATTGAGCCCAGGAAATTTATTTTTGAGAAACTGAAATCCGGATCCATCTTTACGTAACGCTTTGACAAAAGTTTTATGTGCAATGATGATAAAATGATTTTCTCGGGTAATACTAAAGGTTCATTTTTAATATTTTTCTGAGAACGTACCCATTTCTTAAAAGCCAGTTTCGTTTTACGTAGTGTTATGAACGCGCTCTGCTATCCCATTCACATAAGAAACAACAATATTTCGTATATGCAGATTTGCAATCCTAAAATCAAAACCACTAATTTTAAATCTGCACATATTTGCCATAGGAACGTTGTGTATTTGATTTATTTGTAGAACAAGTTTTAAAATGTCATAGGTTTCTTTTAAATGAGCACCATACGCTACAGGCAAAGATAAAAATATGTTGACTTTATGGCTTTTAGACTTTGTTTGAATCCGTCAATAAATAGCCACCAATGATGATGGCCTAGAGCCGACATTAAATCATCAATATCATTACAAAAAACTAAACTATTTTCTTTTGAATAAAAGGTAGTTATGAAGCTGTGACGATTTTGATAAGCTGTAATTTTAACGTCAGTCTGTAAAAGATTCCATTGTTTTATCCTAATATTTTAGATTTTTCTTTGGTCAAATCTAAATATCTCACAAGGTCGTTTAGTTCTGATTGACTAATCAAATGTGGTTCTGATGCAATAGTTGGATCTTGAAATAGCTCTCCACTAGAAGGAATTGGTTCGCTTTTTTCGTCTATAGAACTCGATGAAATTAATGGGCTCAAAGGTCGTATCGGTATAAGAATTTCAGGAGAATGCAGTAGTGGCATTGATACTGATGGTACATTAACATGTTTCAGGGAACTTTTTGTTTCTTTTTTAGAAAAACCGTTCACACTTGTCAAACAGAAGTAACAATCGTTTATGTGGTTCTTGGGTTTACGTCACTGCATTGGTACGTCAAAAGGCATTTCTTTTATAGGACCATTGTACCAACCCGTCTAATATACAGGGTTACAGGTCCTAGATAATTAAGGACGTTATAGTTTAGGTCGTTTCTGACCGATTTGACTCTATGACATGATGTCCTAAACTTAACCATTTTCAAGATATTGAAGTTTAAAGATTTTCTAAAAAAAAACATGTTTTTTTTTGCTTTTATATCGATTTATTTTTAGTTAGTCTGTATGTCAAGTATCAAAAATCATCAAAAAAATTTAAACTAGTTACTAACAGTTTCAAATGGCGGTTTGTTAATGTTTCTAAATTACGAATTTTTACCAAGTGTTTCCTACTTTAAATCAATAAAGAGAAAAAATAATGTATGGAAGTTATTCTGCAAATTATTTTAAAAACTTTTACGTCTTTTTAGCTATCAAAAAAGGTATAATACTAGGAGTTTAATAGGAAAACTGTACACAGAATGACACCTAAAGCGGGCTCGGGTAGCAAAAGGTAAATTTTTAGTTCTAGGAGAAAATACGAAAAATACACAAATAAAACAAAAACCTTGCAATTTAATATTTTTTATTAATTATAATTCATGTTCTATATGGTCGCCTCTATTTCTAACACAAATTCTCATTCTTTTTCTTAAATTACTTTTCAAAACGCTGGTTGTGAGGTGGCGCCTCATTTCGTCAGCCGCATCAATTATTTTTTGTCTTAGGACATCCACGTTTTCGATAGGTGTCATCTGGTCGTATAGGAGACTTTTCATGTGACCCCACACATAAAAATCCATCGGTGTTAGGTCTGGGCTTCTCGCCGGCCAAGGTATGGGTCCGCCTCTTCCAATCCATTTGTTGGGATAATTGTCATTGAGCCATGCACGAAGACTTCCTCTGTAGTGAGCTGGGCAGCCATCGTATTGAAAGTACATGTTTTGTCTCAATCCATCAAATTAGGTAAATCGTTCCGCAAAAAATTGTCGTATTCCTCGCCATTCAAATTATCTGGCAGGAAGAATAGCCCAACCAAATAATTTGAAATTATACCCATCCACACATTTAAGCTGAATTTTGTTTGTGATCCTTTCGTTCTTTTTTTATTTGGGTTGCCTTCCTCTTTAGAAGCCCAATAGTGGGCATCGTGGTAGTTTGTAAGATCGTCTTTGTCGAATTTCGACTCGTCAGTCCATAGTATTTTCTTAAAAAAAGATGCATCTTCGACATCGGTATTGAGCATAAATCTGCAGAATTCTAATCGTCGCAACAGATCCCCTTCTGCAATGACTTGCACGGGCGTATAGTGGTAAGGGTGTTGCCCAAGAGTATGCATTACAAACCATACCTTCCACTGCGAAATACCAAGCTATTGTGCGACAATATTTGTAGATGTGGTTGGGTCCACCTCAAAGAGATGTCGTATTTCGTTTTCTTCGTCTTCGTCAAAGATACGTGGTCGTCCCATGTCAGTCCGCCGTCTTTGTACGGAACTAGTTTCTCGTAGTCTTCGATAAGTTCCATCAAATACGCTAACATCAGGTACACGACGAGTAGGATATCGCAGTATCTATTCATCACGTGCACGCGACGACACTCCTTCGCAAAATCCGTAACACATTAGGATGTCAGCATATTCCTCGTTGGTATACGTTGCCATATTCACAAGCAGAGATCAAAATCCAGTTACGAGCCAATTCACTCAGTCAGAAGATGAAACACAGATATTTTTGAAAAGCACGGTATAGCACATCTACCACGGACGAATCGCATGAGCAGACTAAAAATCATTCAATAATGTTTAGTGAACAGAAAATGTCACTCGCACAAAGAGTACCCCGACCGGAAAAAATGCTTACCCAACCCTTTTTATTGTTTGAAGGTGCAGTAGTAAACCGGTAATTGGTAGTATCTAAATTCTATTATTATGTTACTCTACATTTGGGCCTATTGAAAACTCATTTTCTTAGAATTTTCAATAGATCCAGTAGATATTATACCGTTTTAGATAGCTAAAAAGACGTAAAAGTTTTTAAAATAATTTGCAGAATAACTTCCATACATTTTTTTTTTCTCTTTATTGATTTAAAGTAGGAAACACTTGGTAAAAATTCGTAATTTAGAAACATTAACAAGCCGCCATTTGAAACTGTTAGTAACTAGTTCAAATTTTTTTGATGATTTTTGATACTTGACATACAGACTAACTAAAAATAACCAAAAAATCGCACTCGAGAACCTCTAATAGAAAAAAATCGATATAAAAGCAAAAAAAAACGTGTTTTTTTTTAGAAAATCTTTAAACTTCAATATCCCGAAAACGGATAAGTTTAGGACATCATGTCATAGAGTCAAATCGGTCAGAAACGACCTAAACTATAACGTCCTTAATTATCTAGGACGACTTTCCCTTTAACCCTGTATATAATATTTCAAACAACACACTCGGGACACCCACGATTTATTTTGATTTTCAAAATTAAGCTTCATAACACTTTTCAAGCAGCAGGGAAATTGGCTTTTTTCTCTTTTAGGGGTGAATGTACCACAAACGTAACAAAATAAACTAAGCAAATTAACGCAAATGCGTGGAATTTTGTATATTTAGCACTAATCTAAATGTTTTGATCACATTTATACACGAAAAAGTAATATTTTTATGACCAACCTCAAACAAGCAATACGAGGAGTAAATAAAACAAATTACTAGTTTTCTAGGTTATGAGATGTGATGTCGCCATAAAACCTTTTTTTTGTACCTAAAACGAATCACTATTTGAGATGTCGGTGAATTTAGTCTTGCATAGTGTTATTTAACGTTAGTTTCGTAATAGATACTAAAAATTCACAAATAACTACATTTAAGGCGTTCAAAATACAATCAATCACCAGGCAGTTCATTTGAATCAGTTAATTTTACTCAAAGTTCTTTTAATATGCGTGCCAAAGTGACGCAACGAAAGGTTTATTAAATTCGAAAGTCGATCATTAATTTCAGGACACGCCGCTTGATTGATTACAATTTTGTCCTGTGAAGTTACTTTTTATTTTTTGCACGGTTTCTCGGGATCAATTAAAGTTAGAAGTAATTTATAAACGTCTTGTTAAGCTGAATTTAGTATTTATTAAAATACTTTGGACCCATTTTTTGCGACTTACTAAAATGAAAACTTTAACAAGGTAATTATAATTATTTCAGTACCTTAACTCCATATGAAATAATAATAAGTAATAATTAAAGCAGATTTGTTAGGGAATGCCGCTTTAGTTTTAGTTATTCAGTTTTATTTTTTTTTTTTTGAGAATTTCCAGTTTAAGAGTTTATACGATAATGTGCTAGGCATCATAAATCAATGAGATTTTGAACTGTTCATCCTTTCAATGTATTTTAACCGATTTCAAAAAAAGGTAGTCCTCATTTCAATAAGTTTGGATGTAATAGTGTCTAAATGTAACAATTATTTTACTTAGTCTCTAACTGCACAACTAAGATGAATATTGGAATGCCTGGAAGAGAGAGAGAAAGAGAGGAGTTTTTATAGCGAGCTGTAGAGATATGATACAATCATCGATGTTGAAGTCTTGCAATGTGTTGCAAAAATAAATATTTTTTCTTGAGATATTCCAAAATGCATTCCTAACTATGGAATTTGTAACATTTAAGAAGAAACAATTTGTTTATTACTTATTTTAAAACATGGAAATAATGAAATAGTCCTCTGATGATAATGGTAAAAAATAGGTGTCGATAAATAGTAATATTTCACCGTCAGACAGACAGATAGAATATATATATATATATATATATATATATATATATATATATATATATATATATATATATACATATATATATATATATATATATATATATATATATATATATATATATATATATATATATATACAGTCCCTGGCCAAATTATTAGACGCACTGCAAGATTTCATGTAAAATATTAATTACCGAGTGATATTGTACCGTTTTATTATTTTAAATTGATTTGTTTTTTATTTTTATATTATCCAATCAATTACCTATTTATTTGACATAAATAAAATAGCATTAATTTAGAAAAGCATAAGTTTATTAAGTTTTAAAGAAAAGTGAAATTAATGTTAGTAAAAGTCAATATTTAGTTGAGCCACCTTTAGCCGCTATCAAAGCTTTAATTCTGCGCGGCATGCTATCAATGCAAGATTGTACTGTCTCCTGCATTTGAGGATGATGATTCCACACATCTTTTCTAGGAGCTGGGTTTTGTTGGTAATCACATCTTTAGCCACTTCTCTTTTCATCAGCTCCCACACATTTTCAATGGGGTTCATATCAGGGCCAATCCAACAGAGGGATATTTTTTTTCTGCCAAAAAAGCTTTAACAGACCGAGCAGTGTGGCAGGGAGCTCCATCTTGCATGAAAGTGAATGGTTCCCCATTTGGAAACCATTCTCTGAGCTGCGGAATCAACCGATTTTGTAATACTTCTTTGTACTGATCTTGCCTCATTATTCCTTTGACGACGTACAGACGTCCAGTGCCCTTGCCGCTGATGACTGACCAAATCATCACTTTGGTGGGATGTTTAACCGTCGGGACGACACAATCAGGATGAAACTTTTCTCCATGACGACGACGCACATACTGAGCTTTATTCTGCCAAATTTCGAATGTGCTTTCGTCACTGAAGCAGACCTGTCAAAAATAGGAAAAACATATAAACTTCCATGTTTATTTGCTTTATTTAACTGAAAATGATAATAATGTATCAATTATTGATTAAATTGCTGTATCTTACCGATCTCCAGAAGTCCACATCTTTGTCTTGCCATTGTATGGCCCACTTCAGGCGCTTTGCTTTCATTGCAGCTGTTAACTTGGGCTTCCTGGCGGGGCGACAGGCCTTAAAATCTAATTCTTTCAATTTTCTTCGAACAGTGCGCTCAGAAGCATTTACGCTAGCATCCTGGAGTTGTGATTTTATTACCTTTGTGGTAGCAAATCTGTTTTCTACACAAATTTTCTTCAAACATCTCTCTGATCGTGGAGTGAAAATTGGTTTTCTACCGCATCTTTTCTTTCTTTTCGGGCTTAATTCCTTCCCTGACTCAATTTTCTTTTTTATGCGTCGTATACTAGCTTCAGAAACCTCCAATCTTCGTGATATTTCTCGGTTTGTAAATGTTTTCGCAATCACAAGGGCCTTCACTTCAGCTTTTTTACGTGGTGAAAGATCGCCTTTTCTACCCATAATGAAAATAGTCCAATTACTTTTTTAAAACCCTGCATACAAAATAAACTAATAACTGAGTAGTATAAAACTGTTAAACAAACAATCACAGTCCATAAAGCCACAGAAACACGTCCGTACCTGACTCGATTCCGATCGCGACTGATACAGGTTTGTACTTGTTTACGTTCATGTATCACTTTGTCAACACAGTGTTGCCATATGTTAAAAATAAATACAAATATGTATTCTACAACAATTCTTTTAAATAAAAATCAATAATATTGTAGTTTAAATATACCATTATTGCATAAAAACTCTTAAGAAACATAAAATTACTAAAAAAAATACAGTGCGTCTAATAATTTGGCCAGGGACTGTATATATATATATATATATATATATATATATATATATATATATATATATATATATATATATATATATATATATATATACATATTCATATACATATACGTACATATACCATACATATATATACAGGGTGGCCCAAAATTACCGAAGGGGTTTGAGTTCATTATAACTTTTTATTTAAGATATAATTATAATTTTTTTTTTTTAAATACAGTATATTAATGGAGAATATTTTTAATTTAATTATGAAAAATTATATCTCGCGAGTGGTGACCATTTTCTGCTTCACATATTCGTGCTCTTTCCAAAACATTTTCCATAACCTTTCGCAAAACTTCAGGTGTTATGTTGTTGATTTCGTCGCGTATATTGTTTTTTAATTGCTCGATGGTTCTAGGCTTATTAATATAGACTTTTCCTTTCAAATAACCCCAAAGGAAAAAGTCTGGAGCGGTTAAATCCGGTGAACGCGGAGGCCAATTAAAATCGCTTGTACGCGAAATAATTCGTTCACTAAAGATGTCGCGTAAAAGAGCCATTGTGTCCCTCGCAGTGTGCACTGTGGCTCCATTCTGTTAGAACGATACTTGCGGATGGTTTTCCACGGCTGGCCTTAAAAAATTTTCCAACATTGTCCGATATCGAACACCAGTGGTGGAAACGGCGACACCGTGTTCATTTTCAAAAAAATATGGGCCAATTATCCTTTCCGACGAAACACCGCACCAAACAGTACACTTAAGTGGGTGTAATTGTCGCTGTTGAACTACTCTTGGATTTTCCGTAGCCCATATCCTGCAGTTTTGCCTATTAACGAACCCATTTAATTGGAAATGGGCTTCGTCGCTCA
Source organism: Pachyrhynchus sulphureomaculatus (assembly GCA_019049505.1). Classification (NCBI taxonomy): domain Eukaryota; kingdom Metazoa; phylum Arthropoda; class Insecta; order Coleoptera; family Curculionidae; genus Pachyrhynchus; species Pachyrhynchus sulphureomaculatus. The sequence goes on from CM032446.1 coordinate 200,587,115, forward strand.
TAATTAAATTATGAATAAAATCATGATTTTCTTCTACTTTTGGCGGAAATAAATTGCATAATCAAGTCGTTGCTGGTAATCTGTCGGCTTTAATTCTTGGACAAGCTGAATTTTGTATGGAAACATTCTTATTGTATGCAAAATTCTCTGCAGCGACCCTCGTGAGAGGCCAAGTTGTGTCGAACGTCTCCTGGTTGATGTTTCTCCATCTTCCTGAATACTCTCCTGTACCCCTTGTTGTCGAAAATTTGCAACCAGACGGTTTATTGTTGACTCTGACGGTCCAACCCGCACATTAAAATAACGACGATATGCACGCTGAGTCAAAACAATGGACCGACCGTTGATTTGAGAAATAAAGTTCAACGATTTGGGCACGTTGTTCAATTGTGTACTATTCCATTTTCAATTCCCCAAGTCTTCTTTACAAAATACTGAATAGAAATAAAAAACAAAATTATAATAAAAAAGTTATAAGGAATTCAAACCCCTTCGGTAATTTTGGGCCACCCTGTATAAATATATGAGCCTCCTATCGAGTACGTTGAAAGAAATTTGCCGATTAAGTGCATAAAAAATGTGATGGTTTGTCTTTCGGGTATTCAGAATATACAGCAGTAAGGTTTCGTCTAGTAGTAATTATGATTTATGTTTGTTATGACAAAGATTAAAATAATTTTTGTCGGCAATGGCCATACTAGAGAGAGAGAAAGTGAATGTAATAGTAATAAGAGCAGTAAATAAGGAAATTATTAAAGCTACGTGTGATTAAAAACATCAATCTGGGTTTTTTAGATGAAATTTTTCCCTGTAAACTAGACGGAAAAATCCACAATAAAATAAACAAAATCATATTTTAGATTTAGATGGTTCAGTTCAGTTCAGTTCAATAGTTGGATAAGTGACCGCTTGGGAATACCACGTGCTGCTGCCCTTTTTTTAGTGTTTTTTTACAAACAGTAACATTAATGATAAGAACGTTATCATAATATTAAGGATAGTTAATAAATAACGCCTCTTTTCTAAATTCATTTTTTTTTTTGTTTTGAACAGGATTATTTTTAAGTTGTTTTGCGGCTGTATGCCTTATCCGACGGCATTTATTTTTATTCGCCCTAGAGATTACAAATTTGACGGTTAAGGGCATAAAGAATGTAATGGTTTGTCTTTGGGGTATTCAGAATATGCAGGCAGTAGTTTTCTCTAGTAGTAATTTTCATTAATGTTTTGTTATCACATATGTAAAAATAATTTTTGTCGGCAACGGCCATACCACGTAGCAAAGACAAGTTCTCGTCTGATCACTTAAGTCAATCTACGTTGGGCGTGGTTAGTACTTGGATGGGTGACCGCTTGGGAATACCACGTGCTGTTGTCTTTTTGTTTTGGTGTTTTTTTACAAACAGTAACATTAATAATAAGAATCATAACGATAATATTAAGGAGACTGAATAAATAACACCTCTTTTCTAAATTCATTTTTTTTTTTGTTTTGAACAAGTTCTCGTCCGATCACTTCAGTCAATCTAAGATGAGCGTGGTTAGTACTTATATGGATGACCGCTTGGAAATACCGCGAGCTGTTTTGGTTTGGCAATCCATAACATTAATAACGAAGATGTTACGATAATACTAACGAAATTAAATAAATGTCTATCTTTTTTAAAGTTCAATTTTGTGATTTTGAATGGAACCGTTTTTAAATGGTTTAAAGTAGTAAAAGTTGTTATAGGCCTTGTCAGATAGCATTATCTTTCTTTATTTGACCTATAAATTCATGAAGATTACAAATTTGATGTTTAAGCCTTTGGCGTGTTGAGTGTATGTTGTAACATGGTTTACTTTATCAGTCATAAATTTATGTTAAGACACAAACTAAATCATTTTTATTCATTATTTTGAAGCTTGGAAATGGTTAAAAAGGTATCGGTATTGCCATCGGTTAACTATTTTTTTATTTCTAGGCTTGAAAATAATAAATAAAAAATAATTTAGTTTGTGTGTTAATAAATTTGACTGGTCAAGGAAACGATGTTACCATATACTATACACTCAACACACCAAAGGTATATATTATTTATACCCGTAAATATCAAAGTTGAAATCTCTATGCATTTATAGGGCAAATAAAAAGAAATAATGTTGTTTGATAAGGCCTTTAAAAACAAAATGGTTTTTTTGCAAAATAATAAAATTAACTTTTAAGAAAACGTCGGTATTATTTGGCATGTTGAATGTATGTTGTAACATGGTTTCCTTTACCAGGCATTTTGATTTATGTTTATTAAGACACAAACTAAATTATCTTTTATTGTCTGGTTTTGTTACTTTCAAATTTATAAAAGTGTATATATATATATATATATATATATATATATATATATATATATATATATATATATATATATATACTAACCGTCAGAAAGTATTTGCCCACCTAGTTATTTCAGTCCTAAGACAACAAAAACCCAGATATATTTTTTTTAAATTTTAGTGAATTATTATTTATTTTCACATTATTTACAGTCAAATCAGAAAAATATTCATGATTGTCCAGGATTTTTCTCATCTATGTGACCTTCTTTGTTTTCAATTATCGCTTTACAGAGTTTCGGCATTCTGCCCAGTAGATTCTTCACAGTTTCTTCGGTTATTTTAATCCATTCTGCTTGCAAAAGTTCTCACAAGTGATTTTCTGATGTTGGATTGAGTTTTCGAACACACCTATCCAAATGGTCCCACAGCAATTTGATGGGGTTCAAGTCAGATGAATGTGGAGGCCAAGTCATCACTTCCAGGACGTCATCGGATTTCCACTGGTCCAAAAGTTCTCTAATTTGTTTAGCAGAATATTTAGGGTCGTTGTCATGCTGAAAAATAAATTTCCCCTAAAAAATATCTCTTCCAAAAGAAACATTTGAGTTAGAAAATTTTTTGATACTGTTCTTTTCGCATGATTCCTTCTATCCCTAAAGATTTTTCCAACTTTACCGTTGCCAAAACAACCCGAAACCATTACTGAACCTCCACCATGTTTTATTGTAGGCAACTGACAGGCTTCCAACATCGTCTCTCCAGCTGACCGCCGCACGAAAACTCGTCGATTTGAACCGAAAAATTCTAATTTAGATTCGTCGCTCCAAAGCACAGAATTCCATTGTTCCGATGTCCAACTTTCATGTTCTCTGGCCCATTCTAATCGTTTACGTTTATTCACTTGCCTAAGAAGTGGTTTCCGCACTGCAACTCTCCCGTGTAGTCCACCCTCCGCTAACCTGTTCTTCACGGTTGTCACGCTGATGGGGATGGGCCGCTCCAGGTTTACTTGAGCCGTGATTTCTGGTGCGTTTAAGCGGCGATTACGTCTGCTGGACATTGTTATAGCTCTGTCTTCAGCGGGAGTCGTTTTTCGAGGCCTACCTGAACGTTTTTGGTTGCATTCCATATCTAGCAGAAATTTTTTTTACGATGTAGTCCATCGTTCTCCTTGGCATCCGCACATCACTCGCGATTTATCGACTCGAGTGACCATTTTGATGTTTCGAAATTATCAGAGCCCGATTTTCAACGGAAACTTCTTTCGTTTTTGGCATTTTCACAAAACAATTGAGCCTGTATCAATGACAAAGTACTGTTTGGGAATGGTTAATTTCCAGAAGGGCAATGGTATTTATAGCATGGTTTTTATCATAAAATGTCACTAGGAATTTCCATAATCCCTAAAAACTTGAAAAGAGTTCTTACTTCAACTGGAATTCCTTATCTCCCATTATCTCTCCATAATTTCCATTATCTAGGCTTATCTCTGCTCATCTCCCATTATTTCTCCTTATCTCCCATTATTTCTCCTTATCTCCCATTATCTCACCTTATCTCCCATTATCTAGGCTTATCTCGACTTATCTCGCAACATTTCTTCTTATCTCCCATTATTTCTCCTTATCTCCCATTATCTCACCATAACTCCCATTATCTAGACTTATCTCCGCTTATCTCCCATTATTTCTCCTTATCTCACATTATTTATACTTATCTCCCATTATCTCACCTTATCTCCTGTTATCTAGGCTTATATCGACTTATATAGAACATATGTATAAATTTATAAAAACACGTAAATCGAATAAGTGGTTCCCAAGTGATAAGCGCACTAACGGACAGACAGACAGACAGAGAGACGTTGCATTTTATATACATTATATTCTTCGCAACATGATATTGTTCCATATTTATTGGTTTAGGCAGTGTATTGCAAGAGAACGCGCTAACGGTAACCTTTTTTCCGAGTTGATTCACTATTATCGTCACTACTTATTCTTTATGTTACCTAACGCAATCAAATATATCATATAACTTGGCCAAAGAACATATGTGTGTTTTAAAAAAAAGCACGTAACGAACTAACAGACAGAGAGACAGATAGACAGACAGAGAGACGTTTGCATTTTTTATATATTATAGATAGATAACCTGGCCAGAGAACATATGTATGTTTTAAAAAAAAGCACGTAAATCGGATAAGTGGTTCTCCGGTGATAAGCGCACTAACGGACAGACAAACAGGCAGAGAGACAGGCAGACAGACAGACAGAGAGACGTTACATTTTATATATAATAAAGAAATAAGTTTATAGATAACCTGGCCAGAGAACATATGTATGTTTTAAAAAAAAAAGTACGTAAATCGGATAAGTGGTTCTCCAGTGATAAGCACACTAACGGACAGACAGACAGACAGAGATACGTTGCATTATATATATATATATATATATATATATATATATATATATATATATATGTATATATGTATATATATATATATATATATATATATATATATATATATATATATATATGTATATATGTATATATATATATATATATATATATATATATATATATATATATATATATATCATAGATAATAAAATATATATCTATAACCTGGTACATAAATATGTATGAATGTAAAAAATTACGTATATTGGATAAGTGGTTCTCGAGGGATAAGCGCACTAACGGATAAACAGACAGACGTTGCATTTTATATATATTATAGATATAGATTATTATTATTATTATATAACCTGGCCGAAGAATATATGTATGAATTTAAAAAAAGACACGTAAATCGGATAAGTGGTCTCGCGTGATAAACGCACTAATGGACAGACAGACAGAGAGACATTGCATTTTATATATATTATAGATTATAGATATTTTCTGCTATATAATATTGTTCCATATTTAATGGTTTAGGCTGTGTATTGCAAAGGAACGCGCTAGCGGCAAACTTTTTTCCGACTCCATTCACTATTATCGTCACTGCTCATTCGTTATGCTACCTATCGTAATAAAATATAGTCTATAACCTGGCCAGAGAATATATGTATGTTTTTTAAAAAAAAGTACGTAAATCGGATAAGTGGTTCTCCAGTGATAAACGCACTAACGGACAGACAGACAAACAGACAGAGAGACGTTGCATTTTATATATATTATAGATATATATTATAGATATATATATATATATATATATATATATATATATATATATATATATATATATATATATGTATATATATATATATATATATATATATATATATATATATATATATATATATATATTCACGGATAGTGGAATGTAACACGTTAAAATTCCGGGTTTCAATCCGTTCGTCTAACAATGAATTGATTGTTATTCATTTTCATTCAATTCATTGTTAGACGAATGGATTGAAATCCGGAATTTTAATGCATTATATATATATATATATATATATATATATATATATATATATATATATATATATATATATATATATATATATATATATATATATATATATATATATATATATATATATATATATATATATATATATATATATATATATCTATAGCATGTGATTAACGTTTTTTACAAAAACCAAATAAAACTTAAATTAAAAAAAAAAAAAATTTTAACTGACGCCATGACGTCAAAATAGTGATTAAGAATATATCAATACAATATCTTCGAAAATATAATTTGCCAAAAAAAAATCTTCGCCTTTGTCACCGTAAACGAAAAAAAAAATTATTAAATGTAATGCCCTCGTGGTAACTTTTACTTAATCTGCACTTTATAAAGACTATTCCAGAGTTTTTTCAAAACTCTTTGATCAGCACTTTGCGAAATAGGGTGGGGGACAACGATTTTTAGCCATTTTTTTTAAAGTAATATGAAGTAGCTAGTATTACGTAATATATATTTTTGAACTCGTATTTTCACAAGCTTTCATTTGACATCCTTTTCGATGACTTTAGAAAAAAATTTCCCCACAAGCTAACTCCTTAAGTCAAAACTACACGGCTCTGATTGCGTTATCAATTCCTAAATATTCGTAATTCAATTTTGTTGTTTTCAAAAGTACGGTTTTAAAGTGTTTTTTTTTATTGTTATAGGTCGATTAGGCAACATTTCTCCTTATTTTACTTTCAAATTTATATATATGTATATATATATATATATATATATATATATATATATATATATATATATATATATATAAGCAATACGTAATTAATGTTTAATACATAAAATGTATAACCCGAATATACAAGTCTAATTTAAGTGGTGGCAAGTCTTACATTTAAAATAAAAATCAAAACTTAATGTCGAAGAATCAATTAGAATTCAAATCTTATTAGAAGAGTATCTAACGCAGAATATGTTAGGTACTCTTTTTATTTTACCAAGAAACAATCTTATTTTACCAAGAGACAATCACCATGAACGTATAATTTTTGCAAGATTAATTTTACAATTGCAGACAAATAAGTTATTCTGACATTTTAACCACAGGGGGGCGAGCAATATCGTGCAGAAGGATGACACCATTCATTAAATATCCGGGACGTTTATTCTTGATAATGACACGTAAATATTTTAAGGTGTTTGCATATTGTACGGCGTTGATATTGACACCAAGTTCTTTAAAATCTAAGAACATATATATTTTGGTAATCAAAGAATACGATCATTATAATTTTTTTTTATTGAAAGGTGAGGTCATTTTTCTTGCTTTCATCAAGGATTCTGCATGTCTCCACTGCATATTTTGGCGTTTGAATTCTGGTTTATAGTGATAACACCAACAGTTATCACAGGTCTCGATTTACTGTAAAGAGATATTACTTGTTGTTGCCTTGAGCTGCAAAAAATTAAATACCAGCATTCAGATTGTCTATGGACGGTTTTTCTATCATAAATGCCATTGTCCAACTTAATCACAACGTTTAGATAGAAGCTATCAGCAAATGTTTTTGACTTATACCGTACTAGTAGTACTAACTGCGCAGTCCAAATCAGAACAGAACACTCGGCTTAGCTTTAGAGATGTTAAACAAATCAAATCTTTAGCTCAGATCTTAAAAATGTAAATGTATATCAATTGAATTCAGTCTTACATATTAAATTTCTGGTATGAATCATAATTCTAAAATAGTATTTTATTTAAAAGAATGATGAAACATAAACAATCGTGCAGCTCTAATGAATACATGCTTCCTCGGAGTATGGTCATTTAGTGATGATCACGCCTCACGTTGATTTACTTAGTAATCATCGACTAAAATCATCTACCTAAGCCATCTGATAGACTCAAGCATTACCGGCCTCTGCATTCTCATTGTAACTCAGCTGAGATACACCAAGCTGATATCTTTTATTTACACTCTTTTATTACACTCTTTCTGGGAAATACAGTCTGTCAAGTAAGAACGTGTCCACGATAATTCACTTTTGGTAGATGCGATTCTGGGGATCCAACAAAAAATCGGTAGCGGAAACCTTTGCCTACGACGCATTTTAGTAAAAGTATCAGTCGATTCCGAACTTTTGCCGTAATCACGTAAAATCCAAAATGAGTCACTTGTTTGCGCGTCGGTTCGAGGCAGTCTTTCTTTATTCCCATCCAAAGGGGCCTAAAATGATACATTCCGCGGCCGCTAAATATATTAAAAAGTCAGTGTCGTTTGTAAAGAAGTGAGTAAATTGTTTTAAAGAGACGTAAAATGTTGACGACTTGCCAAAACGTCGCTCGGTAGGCAAAATCCCTTCGAAATTTAAAAAAAAAATAATGTCTTGGTTTTCACGGGACCCGAAATTGACGCTGCGTTAAGGAGCGGCAAAATTAAGAAAATCGGGTTAGACCGTGTCCCATGAGACCATTCGACAACATCTTCGTGTTTATGACGTTAAATTTCGAAGCACGTCAAGAAACCTTTGCTGGGCGAAAATCACGTCACGAGGGAGCTCGCTCGGACCCACGATAAGATACTGGTTCCTTGTAAAGAGAAAGCTCAGAGGACTTTGACTCAGTTGTCTTGCGAGATTGGAAAAATTTGCAGAGTTTGCTGAAAATTTCGTCGACAGCATGCCTCGAAGATACCAGGCGATTACTGATGTAAGAAGCGATTGGATAACTTACTAAGATTATTGCGCGGATGTTAGCAGACCAAAGAATACATTGATGGCAAAAAAAATTTCTCGAAACACATTTTTCCAGGAACACTTTCTTACTTGCTTAAGAAAGCGCAAGTTGAATTTGCAAATTTTTGCACTTAACGTGTTTTTTTTTTTGTTCTTGGATTGCTGTATGTTATTTCCCTTAGCAGGTGCTAAGAAATCAATTATAAGAACCTGTTTGTTGTCTAAGATATTAATATATTACATGCAAAGCCATCTAGTGACGATGTAAGAACATTATGATAATGCAGCATTAAGTGAGCCGACTGAAATTATATGCCTAAATGATTCTTGTCCTTGGCAGCACGCTCTACACTTAAGTTAGATAGGCTGGTAAATCAAAGCAGTTTGTGACAGGTCGCATTAGGATATGATGCAAAATAGAAAGTTTTTTTTTTGATTCTTATGGTCCTTAGGGCTAAATTTATAAAATCGTTTTGATATTCATTACATGTATCGAATTTTACTGGCACAAGTTGGTTTTTTTAGCATAAAAAAAAATTCATCCAGTTTTTGATGTGACTATGCAATCACTGTAGTAATCAAATATTGACTCACTTCTTGTATTCAATCCTAAGCAATAGTTGAGTTATGTAGAAGAGTATTAGAGGAACAATTTTTTCATGTATTTGTCTGTTTTTGTGATAATATTTGATTGATTTTTATCTTTGCAGGTGACTCAAGAAACGGCGATAATTCTCTAGTAGTCAGTATGGAACTTAATGGAGTAACCTACCAAGGAGTTCTGTTCGCCCAAACAACCCAACCCAGTTCCCATACGGCGATGGCATCCTAAATGAATACAAGTGTTCAAAAAACTTACTAGTAGGGATGGACTTAATTTTTTTATATTTATTTTTTACTAGTTGTGTTTTACTGGCGAACATAGATTTAAAGAGTGAGTGTTGTGGATGTTGTATATTTGACCTTAGACTTTAAAAAATGAAGATCCTACGTAATACCTATTTGTTAAATTGTTTAAAATAATTCAGTACACAAATCCAGCATCAAAAATTCTGCAAGGTCCATTGCCTACATTCGAACAGGATTTAATAAATGGGTAAAAAAGTTTTTTCTCATTTTTAAAATCCCGTTCATATGCAGGTTCTTCTTAGTTGGTTAAAAATAACATCTGTCAGTTTCAAAGTACTTTTTTATCTAAAACAGACGATTGTTTGTAGATGCAAGTTTTTCCTATTTCTCTCGGCTTTTTTATTTAGATTTGATAAATAAAGCTAGGCTTTTATATGGTAAGCAACTCAACAACTATAAAGTCCAGCTTTAAATTAATTAATTTTGTAAATCACATTAAAATCACCAACAAGCGAATTTGCGGTAGGTAAATGATTGTTTCCCACTAATGGATCATCGATTGATTGGCATCTGGGTCGGCTTCTATTTCCTTCAAAAACCTATTAATGTTTTCTATGAAAAATTTTCAATTTTACTGCAGGTGCCTTGTTATCTAAATCAAAATATAGTCAAATTATTGAGTGTTCTTTAACATAAAATCAAGACAAAGGTAACAACCTAATTAAACAGGAGTCTTCGGGACGAAACCCAGGGTCGCACATAAATTTGATATTAGATGGGCATAGGTTACATGACTACCCTTATGAATAGACATGTGGAAATTTCGACGGTCCTGAAGTACAGCAAAACTTTCATGACTTTTCTTAATAGATGCCTGAAAAGTTTGTATTGTTAATCACTCTGTAATTATTATATCTATCTTATCATTCTGTCTGTCTTTTTTACGTGTAATTATATAAGCATCTAATAATCTTAATGAAAATGGCAAAAATTCGACAAACTTTTTTTTTACGAATCATTTTACCTTCTGTTTCTAGAGTTAATTATGGCTAGTTCAAAATCGTTACAGTAAAGTTACAAGTGTCGTTGTACATCACTATAACTGAAGACTTCCTGCAAAATGGGGTTTTAGTACAATACATCAAACGGTAGAGTTGCAATGGAAACAGAAATTTTCTTGGTTTAGTTCTAAAATGCAGATATGCAGCTGCAGATGAGCATTTTAACAGATGATATTAAAATCATATATTGCTTCGAATATAAAGCTTCTGGAAGGAGCTATGTAGTTAGATAGTACACCACTGGGTTCTCCGGAGAATTAAATTCTGAAACGCGAATTTGTTTTTAGATTTGAAACTAATAATTTTGGATTATCTTCCTATTAGAAATAAAGCGAATACATTACATTTTATTTTTTTTTATAATTATGTCTACATTGGTCGAATTCGTTTTAGTTTAATAGAAAATGTCTTTAGAAATGTAAATAGTTTAATATGAATATAGAAAACGTCTCTCTAAGGTGTGTCTCTCGCGGAGGATCTTCCATTTAAATTATTTTTAGAGTTTTTAATTTTAATGTTGTGATTTTCAACTGTTGTTTTAGCAGTTGTGGGCCAGTTCGTGTAATTTTTTTGTATATACCAAAACAAAATATTAGTCTTCGGAAAAATGTGTACATACTTTTTAGAAAGTAGAAAACCTGTTTGAAAAAAAAGTTCTTTTTATATAAAGTGATTTTTTAGTGTTTAGACGTTAAGATAAACTGAAAATTGAGCTAGACTTTTACTAAGATTTGATTTTTTATGTTGTTTTATTTTGAAATTGTATCGCTACTTTGTCAAATTCTTCTTGTATATAAAAACATATAAACCCGTTGTAAACAAACATTGTAAAATACGTTTAGGTAGACTTAATCTTTAAAAAAATTTAATGTACTACTTAAGCATGTGCGCAGTATTTTAGTTTTTCTCCTTTGCTATTAAGTTATGCGATAGTTCTTAAAGTAAAAATAAAAAAAATGTTCCCTAAGAAAACAGTATTCGTGTTGACTCTAATGTGGCTGAAAAAATTCTCATTTATTAAGTAATACCTTTTATAAGATTATAGAGTCTCAGTTTGGCAACTTCAATAAAAAGTAAACATATATATATAAATATATATATATAAATATATATATGTATATATATATATATATATATATATATATATATATATATATATATATATATATATATATGGTTGGCTGGTATGAAAATTGTTTAATACTTTTAAACTGGTAAATTCTTGTGTCAAGAGGAACTGTGAAAAAATAGCGATAAATAGCGCTCTGAATATTTATTGCCATTAAGCATCAGGACAGTAATCACTCCATCTAGTGCGGTAGTGTTTAAACACAAGTGCCTTTGGAGCGTTTGTTTGGGTAATACATCATGTATTTATTTTCTTAAGATTCAGATTAGAGAACAATCATTTAAATATGTCATTTGATTTGATGAGGTTTTTAATATGGTGTTTCTGTTTTAATAACGACGGGTTGTTTGTAAAATCGAGTATTCTGAAAAACAACGTTTTCTTGTAACTCAAGAAGTGCAGTATTTAATGTTTATTATTATCGGACATAAGAGTAAAATGCAGTTTGTTATGATAGCACAGTATTAACTGATTTAATCAGAAAAGATTTTTTATTGGGAAGGAATAATTTAAAATCTAAATTTTTAAGTCTAGTGTTTTTCGTGAAATATATTTACAAACATACCTATAAGAGAAAATACTTGGGCCTAATTTCGTAACGTTGTTTCTTTTGAGAAAATTCAAGTGTTTAAAGACAATATTTGATATAATATTATGATACTAAGAAAATATTGATATTGGATAGCAATGTTAACGAGCATCCCACAAGAGTTTTACAATGTTTAAAGAAATGTCCGGATTGAGAAAAAAAAATAAGTAGTGAATTCTTCGGTACCTGATTTAAAGAATCACTCATTTAAATATAATAAACGATTTTCATATTACTATATATGTATATATATATATATATATATATATATATATATATATATATATATATAGTGGACAGGAGACGTATTGGTACATATATAGTTAATTCCAATGAAAAAAAGTTTTGACAATCTGGTTGGTGCATCTATATGTATGTACTATTATCATATCAAACAAATTTTGTAGAGTCTGATAATTATATCATTCTTGTTAGAATAATCAAAGTTAATGTTATAATAAATTAAGACTTAGAAGGGAACTGACCCAACAAATACATAAGATTATTTAAAAGTACTTTAACATTACTATATTTACTTGTAATTGCAAAAATCTATATAAAAAAATCTTTATTCTGACGAAACTATGTCCTCATAAACGTATTTTATTATCTACAGACTGCAAACCTAACTAAAAAGTATATAGGCAAGAAAAGAAGAAAAATTATATATATATATATATATATATATATATATATATATATATATATTTATATATATATATATATATATATATATATATATATATATATATATATATATATATATATCTATATATATATATATATATATATATATATATATATAATAGTTTCAATAAATAATATAATAATTTAAACAACAAAGTTTTGTCTACCCAACCCTCTTCTCCGAGCAGTTTCTTTTTCCAGGTTTCATCTTGCCATCACTTTAAGAATATCGCCTTTCCATGATTTGGGTATCATTTTACGTCCACCTGGTCGTGTCCATTTAAATAACTTTTTTTTTGGCGTTTTACGCTCTTAACAAGTGATCAGACCACTTAAGTTTATTTGACTCAATCTATCTATGACTACGTTTCTATAGTCTTCATTCCATTTCATGATCTTTTTACATCTCTCGTCTACGTTATCTCCTATACCTAAAGCTCATAAGTTTTGTTATATTTTCACCATCTCTTTACTAAAGCTCCGAAATTATGTGGTTCAAGTGGGTATGAGACCCGGCTTCTATCTATCTAGATAAATGAAAACCAAAAATTTTCTATTATTCTCAGGATGAGATAGAGTCCATTACAATACGCAGCGCTTTTTAATCAATTATCACCGTTAGTATTATTTTGCTGGAATTTTGTTATCCTCCAAGGAGCAAATCTTATTATTAAGGTGAAACGAAAATTTTCTCTTTTCCGTTACATACCTATTGTAGTCATTACGGTCATAAGATACACTATCTTTGATACTCCAAACTTAAAGGATATACTTTGTTCTGTATATAAAATTTGTAACTGAAATATATGACTCACAGTATTTAACACTTTTATTTTTTAATTTAGCGTCATTCTTGTATTGAAATACACACTTTAGTTAATTCATAATTTCCAATATATTTTGTATCTTATGACTATTGTTAACAGTATCTTCTTCAGATAATCGTTTACTAAGCTTAATTAACGATTATCTGAAGATGGTACTGTATACCGAAACGATTGTCATAAATTATGAAATATAGTGGAAATTGTAAATTAACTAAAGTGTTTATTTCAATTATTATGAATTTTCATCAAGTAACGGCTACTTTAATCGAATTTATTCTTTTATATTTTAAGAACTATCCTAAAGTACTTACTTTGTATTGTTTGTATATCTGCCAAAAGACTGTTATTTTATGTATCACTATGATTTAAGTTACATAGATTTTGTGACTTAAAACTTTTTATTTATTAAGCGAATGTTAATTTATATTTTTAGACGTTTATCATGTGTAGCAATATTATAGAAATATAAGGCATATAGAATTACAAATTATAGCAAAACTGTATAAATTAAAATTCAAACCTTTTTTCTTAATAGTCCGTAAGTTTTAAAATATTTTCTGTCTTTTGCCATACTTGTACGTTCAAAAAGAATCGACTATAATATTTTGTAAATTATTTTTATATAATTATAAAATTTCAATTTATATAAATAATAAATTAAAATTTTACAAAATACTAACTTAGTAAAAGGTATAACTGCAATAAAAATATATCTCTGAATGGTAAACACTGTTGGAAATCGAAGCAGAGGTCATGTACTCAGACTGTGGAAGCTATCAACTCATCTCTTAAATACATAGTACTTTTTTTCAATATCCTAATAAATGGATTACATTTTCGAATTCAAATGAATAGTTTTAATCAATATTATTTTATATTAATAGAATATATATTAATATAATTAACAAAATTTGTTTTTTTTTTTTAAATGTCGATTCTTTTTTGACTTAACAAAAGTCATATTTTTTCATAAGTAGTTTATTTTAAAATTTTTGATCTGATATTCTCAGGGAATTTGGTACTCATATTCCTGCAATTTTGTTTGATTTAGGCCTCAAATTAGAAAACCAAATTTTTATTGAAATAATGTATGTTCGTAATGCTGTAAATATAAGATTCATTAAAAAGTTGAAGTGAATATGTTTGTGGTCTTTATTTTATTAAAACACCTTCATTCGGGACAACATGGGTATATTATTATAATATAGGCAATAAAAAATCGACCACCAAGTGATACTAACTTTAGAACAATTTTCGCTTCCCTTGCAGACACCATCGATCATTTACAAATTAACTATCCAAATGCCTAAATTGCCATCCTGGGCGACTTTAATGTCCACAACATCAACTGGCTTAAATATTCAAATACTACCGAGGAACAAGGTCGTGAAGCCGAATCATTTTCAATCAGTTGTGGCTTAACTCAGCTTATTGACGAACCAACACGGATCCCTGATCGAGACGGAGAGTTTGCCAGTCTTCTTGATCTCTTTTTAACCACCAATCCGGAGATTTACACAGTCAGCGTAAATCCGCCGTTAGGTTCTTCCGACCATAAACTACTTTCGACATCGAGTATTCTACCAATCAATGACAGAGAGGCGCCTAAACCGCGCAAGATTTGGCACTACAAATCTGCTAAATGGGAAGATCTCATGGAATATTTTCGAACTTTCCCTTGGTTGGACGTTTGTTTTCGATCCGACGACCCATCTGACTGCGCCAGGGAGGTTTCCGATGTTATTTTGGCCGGTATGGAGGCTTACATCCCTTTTTCGAAGAAATGCCCTTCCAACGGCAAGCCTTGGTTTGACCGAAAATGCAAAGAAGCTGTTGCTTCTAAACATCTTGCATACCGACAATGGCGCGAAAATCCTAACACCATAAATCGTAAACACATTTGTTCGTGCCAGGAACAGATGCAAAGAAATTATCGACGAAACCAAGGAGGTACACAATCAACGGATTAGAAACAAACTTCTCGCCTGTCCCGGCAATTCAAGGTCCTTTTGGTCGGTCGCTAAGGCAGTTAGTCAAAATTTCACCAAATCCACCATACCACCACTCACACGGCCAGAAAATTCTATTGCAACGACACCTGTTGAGAAAGCGAACTTGTTGGCTGAACGCTTTGCTTCACATTCTACTGTCGATTTCCAAGGAAAAACACCACCTACTATTCCCATAGTGCAGTCAAGGATGCCTGATGTTGTCTTCAGACAGCGTATTATAAAGCGTATTCTGATGAAGCTAGACACCAAAAAGGCTTCTGGCGCTGACGGAATACCTGTCATAGTTCTTAAAATCTGTGCGAGGGAACTAACACCAGTTTTCTGTAGACTTTTCAACCTATCCTACAGAAAGGGAATATTTCCTTCCTGCTGGAAATGCGGTACAGTTCAGCCGATACCTAAAAAAGGCAAGAAGACCTTGCCAAATAACTACCGACCAATCGCACTGCTTTCAATAATATCGAAAGTCATGGAAAAGGCTATCAATCAGCATCTTCTAAAATATCTTGAAGGATTCAACATTATTAGCGATCACCAATATGGCTTTCGTAAAAATAGATCAACAGGAGATCTTCTGACTTATGTAACACATGTTTGGAACAATGCAATTGAACACTTTGGAGAATCTCGAGCGGTTGCTCTGGACATATCCAAGGCATTCGACCGTGTTGGGCTGTTGGATAAACTACGTTCTTATGGTATGTCGGAAAAGTTCTGTTTGTGACTCTCATGTTTCCTCAGAGAGCGTTCTTTACGAGTGGCAGTCGACGGATTTCTTTCTAACACCTTCACTATCAACGCCGGTGTACCTCAAGGTAGTCTCCTACTCTTTTTCTCATTTACATTAACGATCTGCTGGAAAAGACCGAGAATCCAATCTACAGCTTTGCAGATGACAGTACACTTATCTCTTCATTCACTTTGAACGCTCGGACATCGGCTGCTCAGACGAATATCCGCAGACAGCAGGAAGTCGTTCAACTTAACAAAGACCTGGAAGAAATTCTATCTTGGGGTGACAGTAACCAAGTGGAATTTAACGCTACAAAATCCCAGGCAGCAGTTTTTTCTAAAAAAGTTAACGTTGCTGAACCCGACATAGTTATGTCGGGGCACTCCATTCCTCTAACAACGTCACTCAATTTGTTGGGCGTTAATTTGGGAGCAAATATGTCCTGGCATGAACATGTTGCAGGCATAGCAAGGAGAGCTTCTCAAAAGTTGGGAATATTATTTCGAACCAGAAAGCTTTATACTCCACAACAACTGTTAATTCTTTACAAAGCTTAAATTCGACCAACTATGGAATACTGCTCCCATGTTTGGAGCTCCGCTCCCAAACATACACTGCATTTGTTAGATTCTATTCAGAGAAGAGCTGTTCGTCTGATTGGAGACCCGGAACTGAGGTTCAGCTTGTTACTCCCCGTACAACACTTTTCAAGCAGTCTTTTATATGGAGAACATCATCCCTTTGGAATAATTTGCCCAGGACTGTGTTTCCCACCGAGTACAATCTACAGCGAATCAAGAACAACGTGAATCGCCTTCTCCGCACACATGTCGCTCCTGTAGCGCTTTAGGGACTTTCCTGTAGCACGTGTGCTAGACCCATAAAAAAAAAAACGATATTGTAAAAGTAATAAGTTACAACCCTACAAACATATGTTTTTTTATGGAATACCATATTTTTTTAAATATCTGGACACCACTTGTTTCTAGGCTTTTTTCGCACCTTATATTTAAATTAAATAGTTTCTGAGATGCTTCTCGATATTTATCTATCTTACTTTTTCATTTCCCCCTATCTTCGTGTTTAATCAGAATTGTAAATTTTTTGACATGACCGGAGCACACGAGGAATGGTTCCCCTTGCTCCTTTTTCTACCTACGTCACTGAGGATATGCTATGTGGAATATGTTTAGAATTGAAGTCCATAATTAAAAATATACCTGCTGCCTCATTCAAAATAAAAACCAAGACAAGTTGGACTTGCGCAATTAGTATTCCGTAGAGTGATTGCTCTTGAAATAAAATGCTTTTGTTACGGAAGTATAGAATGACTAACGACTTCATAAAACACATCTTAAATAAATTTTCAACAAAGTTTGTTTTCGATCTTTGCCAAAAACTGATGACCTTGATTTTTTTTTTTATATATACCAGATAAATTATAACTGATTGATATTCCATCTACACTTTATAGCGAATATTCCAGAATTTTTTGATTAGTACTTTTCCAAATAAGGAAGGGGACAGGAAAAGTTTTTTTTAAAATATTATGCAGAAAATTTTGCGCGAGTATTATATCACATATATTTTTGAACTCGTGTTTTCACATGCTCTCATTTGACACTCCACTCGATGACCTGGTAAGAATGTTTTTTCACTTTCGATTTCCCCCAAAACTCTTAAGCCAAAATTCCACTTCAGCACCTATACGGCTCTGACTGAGCCATCAATTTCTATGTTTGTCAAACAGTTTCATAGAAAATCGGGTGCGACAGACGGACGGACAGACGGACATCAACGTGATCCCATAAGTGTTCCGTATGGAACACTAAAAAGAACATAATTTAGTTCCTTTTAAAAATTTTGGTAGACCCTATAGAACCAAACATATCTTGATGATATGTGCCTCGAGTATGTGCATCACTTTCCTGTTCAACATTTTTATACAAACTATAAGCCACGAGCTCGTACATAAGTTTTAAAATCGGCGTCCTAACACCCACTGCTAGCTTCGAATTCGAACTTTTCGAGTGACTTGGTAGTCTCTCAACCCATAATGTTACCTAGGACAGCTAATTAAGATGATAATGTCCTTTGGACTAGCGGGCATGCTCTGCAAGAAAACGGGATATAATACTTACGTGTAAAATCTTGCAGGTGGTGATGATTAATACTAAACAATATAATTTATTGTAAATCCATTGCAGTCCAGGACTCCAAACACAGTCATTTTTTTGTAATTATTTGCTGCTACAAAATGTCAATATTTTCTTGGGTGTTTTCGGATTTAGTTTTGAAAATAAAGTGGACTCGTAGCTTATTTGGACTTGCATTTTTAAGCATAACACCATACAAGCTAAAAATATAGAAAAAAACTTGGTAAGGTTTTTTTCTATATTTACCCAGTACTTTCCTTGTAAACACGTAGTTCTAAAGTAAGTACTCAAGTAAAGAGTCAGTGAATTCTCACCTCTTTTACCTCCTGGTCCTGAAAAGATATGAGTTAAGAAGAAGTACCGTCCAAACTTCAAGTACTATTAGTACACCAAAAAAAGCATTCAAAATTACACAGTCTAGATACAGCAATATTATGATTTTATCCTCTATGGGGTATCACCAGGATTATTGCCCTTGGACCTAGAACAAATTGTGCTCTTTGGTTTATAAACAATTTAAGTTTTTAAAACCCGTTTTTTAAGATTGAAATGTGACTACCGCCTATTATATAAGTCGAATCGAGACAAAGAACCAAACTCTTCATAATGAAATTTCCAACAAATCCTCGTTTGGTTTTAAGTCGCTCAAGGCAACCTACAAAATTGAAAAACAGGCAATTTTTTTTCATTTTATTGCACCGGTGGACTAAGTAAACCGATCGGCTTGAAACTTTCAGAAAATATGCCTTTTGTTATAACAAAAATGCCCTGAAATTTTGGTACAAAAATGTTGAACCCAATTGGCATAATTGAATTTGTTATTTAAAATTTGAATTGCCTACCATTTTATGCCATTTGGTCCAAAATGGATCTTTTTTTTCAAAATTTAGGTCTCGACGCCACCTTTTCGATGCCATTCAAAAAACATTTCTTTTGGAGTCATTTTAACCGCTTTAATCAAATAAAAACAAATACGTATTTTCGGTCATTTTGAAATCAATTTAAAGTACTCACTTCTCCATTCTCCAACTTTAAAGCTAATACATTTAAATTATTTTTGGAGTAAGTTCCAGTAGAAACATTACTCAATGATGCACATTTTTGAATAGAATTTTGATTTTCAGCTTTGGTGGGCGCTTTCACTAGCAAAGGTTCTCGTTTACTTTTTACTTCAAGTATAGTTTTTTCATCACAACACCAAGAATTGTGTTTTACTGACATACATTCTGAGGGCACTTCATATGAGCCCAAACAATAGATACTGGGCCATTGATAGAACTTGACGACCTTTGCGCACACGGCAAGTACCATGATAGAGTTATTTATACCCCAATGAATTTACTTGCAGAGTCAGTAAAATGAACGAAATATCAGTGAACTGTCACATTGCAAATATTTATTGTTAAGTTGAGCAATGACAGTTGGAGTATAAAGTATATTAAGGTAAAATTCTGCAACCTACTTTTTGTAGAGTAAGTATGGAGGGTAAATTGCAATTTTATTAAACACATCTGGTAGTGAATCGGGAGACCTTTATTCAAAAAAAATTATTTTCGTTAACAATTTTTTTTTCAAAATGACCGAAAAAAACCTATTTGTTGTTATTTGATTAATAAACAAATGTAAAAAAACGGTTAAAATGACTCCAAAAAAAATTTTTTTAATGGCATCGGAAAGTTGGCGTCCAGACCTAAACTTGAAAAAAAAGATCCATTTTGGACCAATTGGCATAAAATAGAGAGCAATTCAAATTTTAAATAACAAATTCAATTGTGCCCACTGGGTTCAATATTTTTTACCAAAATTTCAGGGTATTTTTGCAATAAGAAAAGGCATATTTTCTGAAAGTTTCAAGCCGATCGGTTCACTTAGTTGACCTGCACAATAAAATGAAATAACCGGTCAAGTGCAACTTGAACTTGCGCAATTAGTGTTTCGTACGTTGATTGCTTTTAAAATAAAAAATGTTGTAACGGAAGTATAAAATGATCAGTGACTTCACAAAACACCCCAAATGAGTTTTCAACAAAGTTTATTTCCAATCTTTACTGAAAATTTCTGCTCTTTTTATATACCAGATAAATTATTAAAGGTAATGCACTCGTGATAATTTTCGTTCAATCTACACCCCGTGGAGAATATTCCAGAATTTTTTCAAAATTTTTTGATAAGTACTTTTCGAGATAAGGCGGGTGGACAGCGATTTTTCGCGATTTTTTAAAAATAATACGAAGAAAAGTGCGCGCAAGTATTACATTATATATATATATTTTTTACTCGTGTTTTCACAGGCTTTCATTTGACACCACACTCGATTACCTAGTAAAAAATTTTTTTTTCACTTCCGATTTCACCCTCCAAAACTAACCCCTTAAGTCAAAATTTAACTTTCAAAACTACATGGCTCTGATGAGGACATCAATTCCTATATTATTACCAAATTTTAACTTTCTATGACAAATAGTTTGGCATAGAATATTGAAACTTGGCACTAATATAGGGATTGATGTTCTCATCAGAGCCGTGTTGTTTTGAAAGTTAAATTTTGACATAAAGGGTTAGTTTTGGCGGGGGTGAAATCGGAAGTGAAAAAGAAATTTTACCAGATCATAAAGAGGAGTGTTAATCGAAAGCTTGTAAAAACGCGAGTTCAAAAATATATACCATATAATGTAATACTTACACACACTTTTAAAGAAAAATGTGCGTAAGTATACAAAAGTATTATTTTTAAAAAATTGCGAAACATTGTTGTCCTCCCACTTATCTCCGAAAAGTACTGATCAAAAAATTTTGGAATATTTTCCATAGGATGTAGATTGAACGAAAATTATCACCATTAATAATTTATCTGGGATAAAACTAAAATTTCAAGGTCATCAGTTTTCAGTAAATATCGGAAAAAAACTTTGTTGAAAACTCATTTGGGGTGTGTTTTATGAAGTCAATAAAATTTTTTATTTTAAAAGGTAATTAACGTATCGAACACTAATTGCGCATGTCTTGCACTTGGACGGGTTTTTCATAAACATCCAGTACCACAATCAAGAATCAGGAAAGATTTTCATAATAATATTGAACCGATAAATTTATCTTTACACCTTTCACTCTCTTCCCATGATAACAATGAAAATATGGAAAAAAAGAAAATGTAATAGTTTGATTCCTTAACTGACAGAATTTCGGAAAAGACCGGACAAATACATAGTCACTATTTTACCTCGCTTCTCCACCCCTTAAGCCTGTTATACCAGGTGTACAAGTATGAATTGCGGATTTTTTTTCTAAAAAAACATGTTAAATTCGGAAGAATGATAAAAAGTGCTTTATTCAAAGTATGCTCCATTGAATGTTATATATTTTTCCCATCTTTCGGGTATTTTGTGAATACCACGTCAGTAAAAATCTTCCCCTTTTGCTGCATCGAGCCATTTTTTCACATCTTCGTACGAACCAAAGCGTTACTTAGCAAGTGCTTGACCCATCGATGAAAACAAGTGGTAATCGGAAGGAGCCAAGTCTGGTGAGTAAGCCGCATGGGGTAGAACTTCCCAGCTGAGTGCTTCCAACGTGTCGCGAACTGGTTTTGCCGTATGTGATGGAGCATTGTCATGAACAAAAATGACTTTGTGTTGCCTCTTTCGGTATTCTGGCCTTTTTTCAAGCAGCGAACGGTTCAAATCGGTCAATTGTCATTGGTAACGTTTAGTATTAACCGTTTCCCCAGGTTTTAACAGCTCATAATAGACCATGCCCCTCTAGTCTCACCAAACACAGAGCATCGTCTTTCTGCTAAAGCAGTTCGGTCTTGCGATCGATGTGGATGGTGCGCCTGGGTCTACCCATGATTTTTTGCGCTTGGGATTCTCAAAACAAATCCACTTTTCATCCCCTGTAACTATACGATGCAAAAACGACTTCCTTTTGTACCCAGCGAGCAAAATGTCACACGTATTTTTGCGCTTTTCCATTTGCCTGTCGTTCCGCTCATGTGGTACCGAAAACCGGTCTTCTGAACCTTTCCCATCTCTCGTAGCCGATTGAAAACAGCTTGTTGACTAACGCCCAATTGCTCGCCAAGTTGTTTTTGTGTTTGCGAATCATCTTCGTCCAACAATGCTTGAAATTCCACATCTTCGTATTTTTTTGGCGGTTTTCCACCTTCCTTGTCTGCAACATCGAAGTCACCACTCTTGAAATACCGAAACCATCATTCACACGTATCTTGCGATGGAGCATGTTCACCATAAGCTTCTCGAAGTAATCGGTATGATTCAACAGCAATTTTCTTCAAATGAAAACAAAAAATTAATGCTGTCTGCGAATGTTCTTTGTACAGTATAAATTTCGACATATTGAACACAACACTATGCACACACTTTTCCAATTTATCACTCGTACGCGTCTGACACTTGTTGATGACACAACAAAATGGCGCAGTGTCAAATTTTTATAGCACAAACTGCATTGGTGCACCATGTCTGAAATCCGCATTTAATACTTATATACCTGGTATGTTCTTTTCTAAATGATTATACTTAAAATTTGCCCATTCTCCCATCCAAAAAAACCGAGAAAAATTCTTTTCTTACTATGAAAACTATACAATATTCTTCTATCTCCTTCATCCTTTTCCCCTAATAAAATTGAAAGTAATGAAAAAATAACCTAATGTTCTTATTATTATTATTTCTACAGTCCAAAAATCCTGAAAAGGACTTATATCACGATATACACGAATCAATCCCTGTAACTCCATACCGCACCCCAATAGCCGCGTATGCATTTTATTTTAAATGATGCATTAATCAAAAAACCTGAAAAATTTCTCAAAACATTATTGAAACTAGACAATCTTTAAAGACCTTAACTCCCTTCTTGCTTTAAAATTAAAGATAATGAGAAAAATAACCTAATTTATAAATTCCTCCGAAACTCTCCAAAAATCTTGCAAAGGCCACATAACGCCATATATACGAGACAATGCCTTTAATCTCCTCCCCCACTCCTTTCGCCCCTTTTATGTTATACTGTAAATATTTATGCAAAATACTTTTTTATTGTTACAAAAATAGACGATCGTGACTATCGTGACGATCGTGACGATCGTTATGCACTGTATTCCAGACTTAAAAATGTATTTAATAATTAACCAACTACAATTCCCTGTTTTAAAATTCCAACCAATAAAATATATGTGAAAGAATACAATTCAAATATAGATGGTATAGATAAAAAAATAATTGTCAATTATGCTCAATCTGCCTAGCACACGTGCTGCTGGAAAATCCCTACAACGCTACAGGAGCGGCACGTGTGCCGAAAAAGTCATTAACGTTGATCTTGAATCACTGTAAATTGTACTCGGTCGGAAAAACAGTCTTGGGTAAATTATTAAAAAGTGATGAGTTTCTCCATATAAAAGATTGCTTGAAAAGGGATCATACGAGAGGAGTAACAAGTTGAACTTCATATGGATGTGAAGTACTAGCGAGACGTGTATTTTTAGCACGCACCGCCTTGAGAGGAATTAAGCGGAAACCATCGAACAAACTTTCCTTAGAAATATTTGTATTTGTGTTCTTCGATCTTTCAATGAATCGAGGTTGCTGGCCAGTTCAGGGTCTCCATTCAGGTGCTCTTCTAAGTAGAATTCCACAAACGCAGTGTATGTTTGGGAATACATCCCCAAACGTGGGACCAGTATTCCATCGTTGGTCGAATTCAAGCTTTGTACAGAATTAACAGTTGTGGAGTGTAAAGCTTTCTACTTCGAAATAATATTCTCAGCTTTTGAGAAGCTCTCTTTGCTATGTTTACAACATATACATGCCAAGACATATTTGCTCCCAAATTAACGCCCAGCAAATTGAATGACGGAGGAGTGCCCCGACCTAACTATGTCGGGTTCAATAACGTTAATTTTTTAGAAAAAAACTGCTGATATTTGCACGAGTAGCCAATGTTCGAGTTTTCAAAGTGAATGACGAGATAAGGGTACTGTCATCTGCAAAAACTGTAGATTGGATTCCTGGTCTTTTTCAGCAGATCGTTAATGTAAATGAAAAAGAGAGTAGGAGACAGTATGGAGCCCTGGGACACACCAGCGTTGATAGTAGATAGAGGTTAGAAAGGAATTCGTCGATTGCCACTCGTAAAGAACGCTCCTTGAGGAAACATGGGCGCCATAAACAGAACTTTTAGGACATACCAGAAGAACGTAGTTTAACCAATAATCCATCATGCCAAACACGATCGAATGCTTTGGATATGTTGACAGCAACCGCTTGAGATTCGCCATAGTGTTCAATTGCGTTGTTCCAAACATTTGTTACATAAGTTAGAAGACTTCCTGTTGATCTATGTTTACGAAAGCCATATTGATTCCTTCAAGATATTATAGAAGATGCTGATTGATAGTCTTTTCCATGACTTTCGTTATTATTGAAAGCAATGCGACTGGTAGGTAGTTGTTTGGCAAGGTCTTCTTACCTGTTTTGGGTATCGGCCGAACTGTAGCGCATTTCCCGCAGGAAGGAAATGTCCCCTTTCTATAGGATAGATTGAAAAGTCTACAGAAAACTAGTATTAATTATCTTGCGTAGCTTTTGAGTGCTATGGCAGGTATTCCGTCAGCGCCAGAAACTTTCTTGGCGTCGAGCTTTATTAAAATATGTTTTATGATACGCTGTCTGATACAATGAATTTCAATTAACACGTAAATTACAACATATACATTCACGATAAATCCGATAGCAGTAGAAGGATCAGCTCGATTGAGACGGGCTGTAATTGAACGTGCTGACTTTCCGAATGTTCGAGATACTCTCTTCTCGCTACCATTATGGTGGACGTGACAGAGAGTAATAGACAGGCATTGATTCTAGTTTTGTCAACGCAGCGGATATGTGTTGCCAAATATGAATAAACTTGGTAGTTTGTAAAGTTTGTAATTAAGGTCATAGTGCATCAAGATACTGAAAATACATTATTATTGCATGCATTGTTATTGTATGAGAGGGGGGAGACGCGATGAAAATTATGTTTGAAAAGTGGGTCGCAAATACTGAAAGGTTAAGAAACGCTGCTGTAATCTCAAACTCTTCTATTTGCTATTTCTGTTTAAATGAAAAATAGTGTAAAAACAAAATCAATGAAATAAAACTATATTACGGCATACATGCAATCACCCTTTTAGTCCCCTACCTCATCCCTTTTACCCCATAAACATTTTTTTATTATTAAAATTATTTTATATTAAATCTTTAACATCCCAGTCAAAAACCAGGAAAATATAATAATACTATTAAAAGGATACAATGACCCCCATCACATTAACTCTCCTATCATATTAACGGTAAAAGTAATTATGTTGGGAATCTGGATTCTTTGACACAATGACTCTACTCAGTATATATCACCACTACGCCAAACACTTTATTTTTGCACTCGACCCGCGTTTCGCTAACCATGTTAGCTTCATCAGGAGCGATGATTGTCAATCATCGCTCCTGATGAAGCTGACATGGTTATCGAAATAAAGTCTTTGGTGTAGCGGTGATATATAGTAAGTAGTAAAAGTAATGAAAAAAAAAGCAATGTTTCTATTTCTCGACTGAAAAGACTCCCGAAAAAGACCTAAAACAAAACAAATATGAAGCCACTCTTTTACCTCCCTTCTGCATCACTTTACCACCTTATATGTTTTATTATAAATGATTACGCCTAAAATTTAGACATTCTTTCATTCAAAAAAACTTTGAAAATTTTCATAATACTATTGAAACTATACAAGATACTTCCATCTCTTTCGCCCCTTTACCCTACTAACACTAACTTTTCATATTTCTACAGTCCAAAAACCCTAGAAAGAAGATATAGCAAAATATATATGGAGTAACTCTTGTAACTCTCACCCTACCCCCATTAATCACTTATATATTTTGCAATAAATATTATATTTATATTACAATTACATCAACCAAAAAAGCTGAATGCATTCTGAAAATACTATTAAAACTTTATTATATTTAATGACCCCTACCCCTTTCATCCCTTTTTGGGGTCAGAATTTTTATAATAATGAAAAACTAACCTAATTTTTGAATTCCTCGACTCAAAAAACCTTGTAAAGGACATATAAAGCTACGTATACGAAGAAACCCCTCTAATCTCCTCCTTCACCCCTTTCACTCCTTTTATGTTTTATTATAAATATTTGCTCAAAATATTTGTTTATTATCTCAATAAAAAAAGCAGGAAAAATTGTTATTGCTGCTATTACTATTAAAAGCCACATAAAATTTATAAACCTCTACCCAATTCATCGCCTTCGCTTTCTTACGAGAAGACAGATAGAGCATTATGTTAGAGAAATAAGCGAAATAATTTGGTTTTCAGGGTATAAATAATGCAGCAACGTAGCTTCTCGCTTGCTTCCGGCCGCAAACAATCACGTGTTATTTATAATACCCTTACGTGCAAAATTATGTATAATTAATTAAAACTCTGCTTTGGATATTTTTATTAAAAATTTATCAATTATCAAGTATTGATAACTGAATAAATGCGAGTGCGAGGCACGCGTTTATTTTAGTATCTTTGAAAAGAAAGTCCGATCAGTGCAATGCAGATATGTGATTCAAAATCTGAAAGAACGCCCGCGTCCGCGCGTGCAGTCTTCTTCAAGCTACATTGCTACAGCCAAAATTCACTTCATAAAATACCTCAAAAAGTAATATTTTTCTAATATTTTTGCAACAACTAGGAGGTAAACTGCCCTCATATTTTAACAAACGACAGCAAAGTATTTCCTATGTATATTTTTTTTGTGACTTTTTACTTTCTAGTGCACATACGACCACAAATATTGTAAAAAACGCATACTTTCGATCGAAGAAAAATTATGAGCTCCGATCTTTTACGTGTTAACTATCTGACACTTTTATTTCAGCAGTGATGCTAAAATCTATTATTCCTCAAAATTTTAAGAAAAACTACTTTCAATAGTTACTCGTAAGAAATATCTTAAGCGATATTGCTCAACAACTGTCCTCTCAACAATCCTCTTATTAGGTTCCATATATATATATATATATATATATATATATATATATATATATATATATATATATATAAATATATATATATATATATATATATATATATATATATATATATATATATATATGTATATACCAAGTTTGAAATTGGTAGCTCATTTTGTTCGGGAGTTGTAGTGCCAACAGATGGACAGACAGAACGACGGAAATGAATGACTATACTATTCGTGTCCTAGGAACCCTAACGTGAAGAAAAGGAAATATATCGGAATATGGTTTGTTTTCACGAATACAATACTTTCCTTTAGCAAGGCAAGTAATTAGTTTCTAACTTTTTGAAACCACCCCATCAGCTAGAAATCTGTTTTGGCAGTTCCATTTCAGTTCGCTCCAAATTCGGACAACACATTTATATACAGTAATACCCCGCTTTACGCGAGGGATACGTTCCGAAAAAAATCGCGTTAACTGAAATTCGCGTATATCGAGGTTTATGATTAAACATAGTCAAAATTTAATACAAAAAAATACAAATCATTTTAATCAATCACTTTAATTCTAAGAACACTTTATGCAATACATACTCTTATTTTTTACGGAAAAATACATCTATTGTCTTTTGGGTAACGTTTTGTTTACGTTCTTGTAAAATACGTTCATAACACCCAACACTGTTTTTAATTGTTTGACACACGGTCAAGACACGGTCATCATTATTGTCTATACTCTGCAATATGTCCAAACCTGAATAAATTTTTGAAAGTGCATTTTGTATTTCCCCTGAAGATAAAACTTTCTCTTCTACTTGTTCTTCCTCATCGTAGATAGGATTATTCTGTAACTCGATCAGATCTTCATTGCTAATAGGATCGTCGTGCGTTGCTACAAGTTTCTACGAGATCTTCTACCGTGACATCTTCAAGTTCAGACCCCTCAATCATTGCAGCAATGTCTTCAAGCACTTGTCTCTGCATCTGGACAATTCTTCTAGGTGCTTCCACTACATCTGGCCAAAGATTACGCCACACCCCATTCATACAACTCATTTTAACTTCCTTCCAAGCCTCTTCTATGTTGTGAATAGACTTCATAATGTTGTATGACTTCCACCACTCTCGCATAGACTGTCTTCCTTCCCCGTCAGTTTCATGAATTAGTTGGCTAAAAGTGCGGCGATGGTAATAAGCTTTGAAGTTTGCTATTGCTCCCTGGTCCATAGGTTGTAATATTGACGTAGTGTTTGGTGGAAGGAACTTTACGTACACTTTTAAGTCTCTGGGCGTATCAAGTGAGGTTGGATGTCCTGGGGCATTGTCTAAGAGTAATATAACTTTAGGTTCAAGCCCATTTCTGTCACAGTATGATTTGACTGATGGGCAAAAACTATTAGAATACCATTCTTGAAAAATTTCCCGTGTAACCCACGCCTTTCTGTTTGATCGCCACACAACTGGTAGACTTGTCTTGTCTGTGCCTCGCATTGCACGGGGTGTTTCTGAATGGTACACTAGTAAAGGTTTCAGTTTGAAATCACCAGTGGCATTACCACCCAGCAGAAGTGTTAGTCGATCTTTCGCAGCTTTGAAACCACTGGCTTGACGTTCTTCCTTAGAAATGAATGTTCGAGATGGCATTTTTTTCCAGTAAAGTGCGGTCTCATCAACATTGAAGATGAGACAAGCAGGAATTTTCTCTCGTCTAACGAAGTCTTGAAACTTGTCTGGAAACTCAGCTGCAGCTTGAATGTCCGCGCTGGCCGCCTCGCCTGTTATGTGGATATTGTGAAGATTAGAACGCTGCTTGAACCGATGGAACCAGCCTCTGCTGGCAGCAAAAGTCGGAGTGGCACTCCCTTCTCCTTCTTTTGTTTTCAGCATCTCATACAAAGATTTTGCTTTTGTGCATATGAGATCTTGACTTAGTGGTGTGTTCTTCTTATTCAAATCTTCGATCCAGACTGACAGTAATTTCTCCATTCTTTCTAAGATAGATGATCTCGAACGAGAAAGTTTTGTTGCACTTATAGGTGTTGAACCTTCGCTGGAGATTTTAATTTTTTCCCGATTTTTATAAATCGTTCTCACAGTCGATTCTGAGAGTCCAAAATCTCTCCCAACAATTGTTGCTTTGCCTCCATTTTCCATTCTTCTTAACACTTTCATCTTCAATTCCAAAGTGACGCTTTTACGCTCTTTTTTCTTTACAGGCGGCATTTTTAACGTAGGGTTAAATTATGTATGTATGTATCTCCAATAAATATTAAAACAAAACTGCCAGCCGACCGAACTAACATTACGGAACAAATGAACACACGAAACGAACGAGGAAATCCCCATAGAACAAAGTCGAAGGACAGGGAATTCCCAATTCTTCAAAGAGAATATTCAGAGAAAGCGGGGATCCCCCCGCGACCATAGAGAAGTTAATGACTACATGAGCGCGAAATTTGATATTCGCGTTATAGTGAAACCGCGCGTAACGGGGGTCGCGCTAAGCGGGGTATTACTGTACATTTTTGAAATGTTAACTGGACATCTCAAATAGTCCTGGCAAAATCGATCGGGGATAGTCGTATCGTAAGAGTTCTCTTTTTATATTTTAAAATACAAAAAAGGCCCTCTCTTTTCTTTTCTCAAGAATCTGGTGCAAGATAGTCGATACATGTTATAAACATCGGCAAAATTCTCAGGTTTAAAAATTATACTTTCTGCTGTTGGCATCTGGCAATTTAATGAAATTTCAGTTGCAGACAAACATGAACAGATGGAGATAGTAATATCTGTTGCCATAAAAACTGAAGCCAATTGATGATTTTTTTATATTTATCGAACTAGATTCACAATTAGACGCAGACACTCATTCAACATTTTTTAATGTAAGTTTTCTTTTCTGACAGCAATTTTCATTGCTTTTATTACAAGTAATTACTTAAAAACCTAACACTTAATACAATATTTGTTCTCAAACTTTAAATTTGAATATCCATTTCTTGCAGCATAATATTTTTGAAAAAAGTATCTTATAGAACACATTCTGTGTATCTATTGTAATCAAATATTGTTCAAATCGGTAATTACTGTTTGTAAAAGGTCGATCACAAAAAATGACTCACGAAAAATCCATACCTCTAGAGCTAGTGCTGCCACCTTTAGGTTTAGCACAAATTACTGTATAGTCAAATTAATTGTAAGTACTAATACTTAAATTATCATCACCATAATCACAGATTCATGTATTACAAAAATGAAAATTTTCGGATGGTTACAAGATTATAAAAGTACTGAAAAGAAATATTAAATAACTTTAATATTATATGATATTATTCATAGTGATCTGAACGACAAACGTTTTATTTCTATTAAGGTGTTACAGAGCCCTCTGTTGAGTGCAAATTTTGTTAACTCCACCCTCGGTTGAGCGCCGACCTAATTAAAATTAAACTGATACATTGTAATTTGCAGTCCCACATGTTTTTAAAGTGCATTGACATTGGATTCTCAACATCTATTGGCGCAAAAAAAAAAATTCTGAGATATATGGATAACTAACTATACTTTACCTCTTCTCTCTTAATATTATGCTAGATATAAAATTATGTTTGGAGAAAAATCAATTGTTCACTATTATAGGAAAATATCCGGTTATATTTCCATTCGAAGATTGTATTACTGCCGCTATTTATATGACTAGCCAACAATAACAGCATACAATTGTAAGACTCGGTAAACTGTTTAAATATTAGGGGTAAAATAGTACTGTTACTGAAACTTAGCAATTGAGTTGATTGAATCTGTAACCGACAGGTATAATGCATAATTTGGCAGATTGTTGAAATATTAGTTTAGAAATCATTATTATATTGGGATTTTGGAAAATGTGGCACAATGACTAATAAACCAAATATTTTATTTTTGTGCTTGACGAGCATTTCGCTAATCATTTTTGAAACATTAGGAGCGATGATTGACTAAATCTACTCGTAAGAAGATAAAATGATTTATTATTTATTTATACTGAACTTGCGTCTGATAATTTCCTATAATATACATTTTTTTTTAACCATAATGTTAAAATATGATTCTATTCAAGAGCAAGTTCTGCAATACTTGATTTTTTAGATCTACCTTAACTTAAATAAGGTACCATGTAAATGTTCTCTAAATCTTGTTTGAATCGACCTTCTTGTTTGCCCGACATACTTCTATCACGTTCGTGAGTTTTATCCTTCGGATTTTCTAAGGTATTTGTATTTTTAAAGTGAAGCCTACATTATTAAATACCTTATTTAATTCACTAGTATGTTTTGGATTATATGGTATGGAAAAATTGTCACGTCTGCTCACGAAAAAAAAAGTGGAATTATGAATATTTAACCCAAACTTGTCTATTTATTAACTTGTGTATTAAGTTTTCGTCATAACCATTAATTTTAATTATATTTTGATTCTGACTTCATTCAACGTGGAAGTTACTAAACTATGAACCGAAAAGTGTAAAACGA
This sequence comes from Pachyrhynchus sulphureomaculatus, assembly GCA_019049505.1. Lineage (NCBI taxonomy): Eukaryota > Metazoa > Arthropoda > Insecta > Coleoptera > Curculionidae > Pachyrhynchus > Pachyrhynchus sulphureomaculatus. Next base: position 200,619,200 of record CM032446.1, read on the forward strand.
CAAGTTTATGTTTTTGTAATGAAATGAATCGTTAGGAATATTTTATATATATTTCCATATCTTTCCTGATGATACTAACATGGTTATTGAAACGCGCATCGAGAGCAAAAATAAAGTGTTTGGTGTAGTGATGCTAACTGTTGTGTAGTAGAAATCATTAAAATGAAAATCATTGAAACTTTGTTTATATGAAATGGTTAAATCTATAATATACAAGTAAAAATGTGGGATAGTATCCTTTCGGTAATTTTTCTGATGATATCAGGTTTCTCAGTTTCGAAATCGGAAAACAATGTGCTCATTAGATAAGTGCGCAGACATTCACGATGCGGAAAGTCGTTTAAACAAGTATTGGGAGCATTCTCATTGACTATCTATTGGAAACGCGCTTCCTGACTTTGAGAATTCATACTAGTTTTTGTTCAAAAAAGTTTCAACACAAAAAAATTCATCTATTTTCTGTATATGTGGTTTGTATTCTGTAATGTACAGCTATAATCGTATTGTCACAGTAAATATAAAACTCAGTAGCGACGCTCAAGAAAATGTTTTAAGTCCTTTTTTTTATCACGCATGCGTCCCCTATCATACCAACAACATAGCTGCAAACGCGGTCGCGGGTTTTGTTTACATATGAATTTCATGAAGAATCTTTTTATAACGTGCTCCGAAATTCATTATTAATAATTTTCCAATAAGTAAATGACTCGTTTGACGTTATAATTGAAAATGATTATAAAAAAGGAAAAGAAAATTTTCGTTGTGCGGTTATCTGGTATCTCCAAAGGAGTTTTTTTTTCTTTATTTCTATTATGCAATATACTATATAAAGATTATGATAATCGTATTTTCATATTCAAGATACATTTTATTTGTAACACAGTTGATGTCTTATTATTGTTAAGTATTGGTTTATGTTATCCCACCTGTATTTTATTTTCTGAATTCAGGGCAGTTGTATGAAAATTAATATATTAGATTTAATTAATGATAAAATGGAACAAAAAGTGTGTTCACTTCATTTTTAAGTTCAGAAAAAAGGCGACCTCATCTTAAAATGATAATTATAATTATTTTCAATCTCTCCAGATTACTGAGATTCGCTGAAATATAAGATGCCTGATTGTTGGTATTACACGCGCGAAGCTGAAGGTGTGCAGAGATATATTCTGAAAATAAACATTTTTTTCTCCCCGGATAAGATCTCTAATAGTTGAGAAATATGAATTCAACAATGAAATATTTAAATGAATAATCTTCAAAAAGCCAAACGTATTTTTTTTCTTGTAGTTTTTTGCCTTTTTCTCTATTTATTTTATATCTGTTTTTTAATAAGAACTTGATAAAAAATGTTCTTGTTTTTTTCTTCCTTTGAATCAGATTCATTTTTATTTTACAGAATAAGATTTCTCTTGAAAAAAGAATTTGAATATTTCAAAAACTCGCGGGTATCATACCAGTAATATGGCGCCAGGTCATGTGATCATTACAAACTCGAACTCCTTGAGATCAAAGGTGTCGCTATTGGGTTTTACGTTTACTGTGGTGTGTTGTCTTTGGTATTTTTCTTAATTATCTCAGGAAACTAATGTTCGATCCCAGACAGCAGCGTTCTCACAATACAAATGGAAGCTTTACCGACGAGCAAGATTGTTGAATAAATTGATAAAGTAGTACAAAATAGGGCTTATTTATCACTCTGAGAGTAAAAAAAAAGTGTTTAACAGAACTTCTAAGTTATCACAAAAATTATAGAAAAAGAAGTTCCTACTTTTTACCCTGCATCCATCTCATTTTAGTTCTCTATATAATATATTAGTTGAGGTTAGTAAAATATCGAATTTCGAATATATATATTCTCAATTTAGTGGGGCTGCAGTCTATATTTAAATATTTATGGCCTTGGGGGGCCTAATTATAGTGTTATGTAGTTAACAATAGTATATTGAGTAATATCCCTCTGTGCAAATGATTGCTTGTTTTGTTATAGAAAAACCACTTTGGTAAGTCAATCATTTTTCTTTTTTCTCATGCCATTTTTCTTTTTTATTCTTTTCAACTATATGAATGTATTTAAAAAAGCATTTTTTCACTTAACAAAATTTTGTCTTTCCAGATGTCATGAGAAGAAATAAATATAATATCGAAAGCTCGACTAACAAAAAAGGTTGTTTCACTACCCAAGGCCATAAATATTTAAATATAGACTGCAGCCCCACTAAATTGAGAATATATTTTTCTTAACTAGTCAGTTGCGACTACTCCTGTCTTTGTTTATATATATATATATATATATATATATATATATATATATATATATATATATATATATATATATATATATATATAAATATATATATATATATATATATATATATATATATATATATATATATATAAACAAAGACAGAAGTAGTTGCAACTGACTAGTTAAGAAAAATATATTCTCAATTTAGTGGGGCTGCAGTCTATATTTAAATATTTATGGCCTTGGGTAGTGAAACAACCTTTTTTTGTTAGTCGAGCTTTCGAAATTATATTTATTTCTTCTTCAGGACATCTGGAAAGACAAAATTATATATATATATATATATATATATATATATATATATATATATATATATATATATTTATATATATATTATTTATATATATATATATATATATATATATATATATATATATATATATATATATATATATATATATATATATATATTTATATATATATATATATATATATATTTATATATATATATATATATATATATATATATATATATATATATAATTTTGTCTTTCCAGATGTCCTGAAGAAGAAATAAATATAATTTCGAAAGCTCGACTAACAAAAAAGGTTGTTTCACTACCCAAGGCCATAAATATTTAAATATAGACTGCAGCCCCACTAAATTGAGAATATATTTTTCTTAACTAGTCAGTTGCAACTACTTCTGTCTTTGTTTATATATATATATATATATATATATATAATATATATATATATATATTTATATATATATATATATATATATATATATATATATATATTTATATATATATATATATATATATATATATATATATATATATATATATATGTATATATATATAAAGCTTTTATAAAAATATTAATATTTTGGACGATTAATCCGCTGTCAGGTATAAAATACCATCCGTTTCAAAATTTGAAAATGTAATTTCTTCTGTTACTGTTGCCATCTTTCGTCCACATTACAAAGCTACGTTTTGATAAAGATCAATTACCAAACATCGCAGGAAAATCTCCTGCTTTATTGCAATATGTATTGCTGTATAGACTGTATTGGTGCTGCCAGCTACAGGATTTACCGATAATTACGACGCGCAATCGCGAAATTCGGCGGGTTGTAGAAATATTAGGCGCGGAAATCGCACTGCCATTCAAACTTAGCGTTTGAAATCAGTGAATCTTCTAAATGCGGATGATTGCTTTCGGGCGCTCGTAAAACGGTTCGTGTGATACGTAAACAATTCTTGTCACATGCGCTTATTATTTAAATAAGACTAAATAATAAAATGATTATTGACATTAAACAAGAATAAATTATTTGTTATATTGTGCTTATGTGTTCCCATAGGGATGTTTCTTTAAAAACTTTCGCGGGATAAGGTGGGTAAAAAAGTTTTAAAATTATTTTATTTGAAAAAAAAAAATTTCCCACTAGAAAATCTTTATTTTTCATTTAAATTTTAACACGTTAATTCCAATGTAAACATATCACGTATTCCAATTTTCGCATTCATTAACAACTTAAAAATTTAAGATAAAAATATTGTTTTATGTTAAAAAAGATATCTCGCTAACTTAATAACTAATTAATATCGTAGATATTTTTACTAATTTAATAAATATACAAAATGTCAAATTAGTTTTTCAACAGGTGTTTAAACTTCTCAGTTTTTGTAAAAAATACTTTTATTTTCCAAATTTTATAACCATTTGTAATTGTTTATAGTAGTATTAATATTATATTCATGATATTTTAAAAGTGAAGAAAATTAGGACTAGCAGGGTTAGTGCTTCGTACCAAGAATTAGAAGAGAAATACAGTAAAGACGCATTCGCTTAAACGTAAGAAACTCAGTTAAATATATAATACTATGAAGTACAAAACGCTACTGATAAGTTATTTTATTGCAAGCTTTGTTACATATATTAAGAGGTTTTTAAGAATTATGTACCTTATTTTTTACCAGATATAGGGAGAAGATAATGATTTTTACGACGGTCTCATTTCTTTACCAAAACATATGTTTGGGGTTCGTCATATCGTAATTTTTCATTTTACTCTCGCATGGACTTCATCAATAAAACTTTTTTCGTCGACATCTTCATGTATATAAAACACATAGGCTGAAAAGTTTTTGGTCTAGCTATTTAAAACACATTTTTTTCTAGCAAAATTCGACTTTATTCATCAATATAGTCTCCTTCAAGAGCGATACAATCAGTCCAACGCTTTTCTAACATTTCTATACCTTTGTCTTTGATTTCAAAACAGGCCTCACTTTCGGCGATAACTTTTTCATTGAAGCCAAATCTCTTTCCCTCGAGCATTTTTTTTAGGTCTGCGAACAGATAATAGTCGCTGGAGGCCAAATTTGGAGAATACGGTAGATGAGGAAGCAATTCGAACTTCAATTTATGCAATTTTGCCATCGTAACCATTGACTTGTGACACGGTGCATTGTCTTGATAAAAAAGCCTTTTTTTCTTGTTAATGTGGGGCAGTTTCTTTGCGATTTCTGTCTTTAAACGCACCAATAACTTTATATAATATTCGCTATTGACGGTTTTTTCCCTTCTCAGTATAGTCGAAAATTATTCCATGCGCATCCCAAAACACAGAAGCCAAAACCTTCCCAGCCGGCTGTTGTTTTTGGTACCTTCGGGCCGCTTTCACCGGCGGCTGTCCACTCAGACGACTGCCGATTTAATTCCGGTGTATAGTGGTGGATCCATGTTTCATCCGTCATCACATATCGCTTGAAAAAATCCTTTTTATTACGCTTAAACAGGTACAAACTGCGTTCAGAATCATCAACACGTTCTTTTTTTTGGACCACTGTGAGCAAACGCAGTAATCATTTCGAACAGAGTTTTCTTATGCCCAAATGTTCATGCAAAATATGAAATACGTTCTTTTGATATCTTTAGGGTGTATTATATATATATATATATATATATATATATATATATATATATATATATATATATATATATATCTATATATATATATATACCATATATATATATATATATATATATATATATATACATATATATATATATATATATATATATATATATATATATATATATATATATATATATATATATATATATATATATATAGGTTATAATGTTGGTTACCATGTTGATGATGATCATTTTATTGGCAGCCGTTCGGAAGAGTTGAACTGTAGACTTTCCGTACCACTGCCTCAAATTTTTCAACCGCGATCTTTTCCTTCTCTCTGGTTCACGTCTGTCTGGAATCTTTCCCTCTATAATCAGATGCATCATTTCATATTTTTCTGGATGTCTCATATTGTGGCCAAAATATTCCAATTTGCGTCGCTCGATGGTCGTAACCACCTCCAAGTCCTTGTCCGTGCGAGTGAGGACACTGTTATTACTAATTCTGTCCATCTAACTAATTTTCAGCAAACGTTGATACACTCACATGTTGAATGCCTCCAGATGTTTAAGCATTGCTTCAGTTAGCGTCCACACTTCCACAAAAGAACCGGGAGGACATAGCAGTCTACCATCTTCATCCGTAGTTTCAATGACAGGTCATGACTAGTTAAGATTTTTTTTGTTCTTCATAAATGCGGCTCGGGCCTTCTATATTCGAATTTTGACTTCCACAGTCAAGTCCCAGTGGTCGTTGATATTGCTACCGAGATACATCAATTTATCAGCTCTCTCTGTCTTTGTGTATCTGGCTGTAATACCACAATCTTCAATATTAAATTCTTTGCTTATAATCATATATCTTGTTTTATTTGCATTTAGTCTTAAACCAAACTGTGTACATGTGTTAGTTATTTTATCCATTAGTCTTTGTAGATCTTTTCCGTTATTAGTGATAATTAATGTATCATCGGCATATCTAAAGTTATTTTTTGTTAACACCGTTGATGTTGATTCCTTCAGTGGTACCAGAGTACTTCATTGAATATCCGAATAGAGATTAAACAACAAGGGCGATAGAATACAACCCTGACGCACCTCCCGCTTGATTTTAGATTCATCCGATAGTTGATGCTTCAACCGTACTTCAGCTGTCTGATGCTAATACCAATTAACAATGGTACGAATGTCTGTCATCTATACCGGTCCTTTTTAAAATCTTTAGAAGTTTTTCGTGTCGTACTTCGTCAAAGGCTTTTTTCAAAGTCAACAAAGGAAAACATTTTGGTTGACATCGCGACATCTCTAGATCAACACATGGATATATATATATATATATATATATATATATATATATATATATATATATATATATATATATGTATAGACCATCACACTTACGAAAAATTTAAGTCTTTTGAAAAATATTAATGGTGTTCGAGGAGGTGTTAAGGAAACAAAATCTATTAAGTAATTAAACAGAAAAACTGGATGCCTTTAATTATAACTATATAAAATATCTGGCATAAGGTTTCAGCGTATTGATTATTATTTTTTTTAACAATTTATCAAAAACTTTTTTGTAGTTTCATAGATAAAAAACTCAAATGTTAAATTTTGGCCTGGATAAAATAAAGGAATCCAATTTTTTTCCTGAAATGTATGTGTGCGAAGGTATTTAAGGCTAAAAATGGAGTTCCGAGATGCCAAGAAAGCTTTTGACACTGAAGACATATATAATCAGATTCAAAAAATGAACCAGCGAATTAACACCAAATTTTTATAGATTTTTATTTTATCCTACAGAAATTCGTCTGCAGGATATTCTTCTTGCTGGAAACTCACTCTATTGGGGCCGGCGCTTAAAAAAAAGAGACAGAAAGGTCATGCCAAACCACTAGTGCTTTGTGCTATAACGAGAATTTGCAAACAATAATCAATATAACGCAAATAATACTGCTTGTTAACTATTTGGCTAGTTAGGAGGACCTCTTTGTGCACCCACACCACAGTAATCGAAACAAACAGTTAATATTACTTTTTATTTACTTAATTTACTTGATTATTGCGCTGTTTATGGGTCATATGAATAGATTAACGTTTCATGACCAGTACGAACTCATTTCAAATTGGAGTCATATACGTCATAAACGTTTCTCCAACGGTACTCTTTTGAATAAGTTTACCTTTATTTTTAGTTAGTGCTTTTAAGGGTACTTTATTTGACATACTATAAAAATATAAAAAAAAAGTTTTGTTTTATTTATTTTTACGATGAAATATAAGTTAGCAAAATAAGCTTACTGATACTATCACATGTGGAAAACTTCATGATGGATACTGCATAAAAAAATTATTCTCTAAGCTTGGCTTTCAATGACTGCCAAGTGATTCTAAAGGAATAAATGCCGAATATTAAAAGACGACTAATCCGGCTTTGGGCCTCAATTTTCTATAATTATTGTTGCAAAAAGTATGAAAAAAATCTGTATGTACATAAAAGTACGTATTTAATTTAAAAAGTTGCCCGAATTGTTAATATTGTCGATGTATCTTGTTGGACACATTTTGAAAGCACTGATATCATCAGTTAATATAGAAAGATGCAAAAAATAAACATAAATTATAGACCGTTGACTTCAAGTCACGACGTCAAACATACGTCATTTGACGCGAAAAGGATCATTTTCCTGTAGGTTCTGATGTATTAAAAACTAATCTAATATAATTGCTACTACTACTTCTTTTTATTATATTTTTCACTGACTAAATGAAATCAAGTATTGGCTCTTGAGTACTAAAAAAAGCACGAACTTATCTCAGAAATAATTCAATGAAAGAACAATTAGAAAAGGATTAACTGCTAACTAATCAAATTTTATATTAATTATTTATATTATATTATATATTTATCGATACACAGTGACCTAAAATTTTTATACACCTATCTACTTTTTTTATTATTTTGAATGGAACATACTGTTTGGATTGGATTTTGCAGATGTTTCGCCAAGGTTTTACTTGGCATATTTAAAGCTGACCCGTTGGAGTTCTGTGGCTTACTGAGAGGTTATGTTGTTATTGGGTGTTTATATCTGCGCCGGGTGTGGTAGCGACTTTGATTGTTCGTAGCTGGTGTCGTCCATCTGTCGATTGATAGATTTCTTTTTTAGGTACCGTTTTTCTACTTATTGGGTAAAATTACGGCATCGTCCTTTCTGTTTAAGTGTCATTTCGATTTTGATAGCCTCTCGGATTGTTCTTATTCTGTGGTTTTCTATGTTGGCTATCTGTTTGCAGCTGATAAAATCTATTGTGTGATCTGTTTGGTGTTCAAAAAGGGCAGAGTTTATTTACTTTTGAAAGCTAATTTATGCCCTTTCAGTCTAGCAGATATCCTTCTGTCAGTTTATCCAGCATATACTTTGCTGCAAGTTGTAAATGATACGCGGTATATACATTAGTTTTCTAGATGGATTTTGTTTTTGGGATTCCTTATAACAAATCTTATTCTCTGTAAAAGTTTAAATTGAATTCATATGTTATGTCTGCGCAGAATGCGTCCAATCTTTTCGATGGTCTCTCTAATGTATGCTAGAGATGCTTTAGGTCTGTTATTCCGGTCATTTTTAGATTTTCTTCGTTGTTTATGTTATTGATTTATGGCTCTGTTCACTTATATTGTTTGTCTTCATTCTGTTTTAAGGTTACTGATTTCTTAGAGTTGTCTGTAAAGCGGATTGCAATTGTGTGGTGGTGGGATTAGGCACTCAGATATCTATTTGTGTGTATTAGTTTTGTGTATACCGTATATTTCGAATGTCCAACTTCAGTTTTGATAACATACGCACACTAGAAACATTTTTAAGGAAAACTACATTCTTTGATAAATTGAGCATGTAAAGGCTAGAAAGTTAATCTCTACCGAAGGGACATACGACGGATACGTCATAGATAACCTACCGCGACTTGAAAATATATAATGATTTATCGAACCAAAACCTGTTGCTCCATATCAGAGAGAGCCTAGGTGAAGAGACAATCTCAACATCATCATAACAGCAATAGAGATTTAAAAGGATACACCCAAAAGTGCCAGTAGCCAACAAACCTTAGCTACATTCTCAAAAGTTTAAGTCAAGAGCAAAGCAAAGGTAGAGAAAATAGGAGTTCGTACCTGTACCGAATAGGATATCTGCAGTAATGGTATAGTACTCTATTTTTACTAAACATTTAATAGTAGTATTAGTACCCTATTCGAAAATGGTGATTTCGAGGTTCGTTAGCTACTGTCATTTTTGAGTGTATGCTTTATAAATCTCTCCTGCTGGAATGATTGTGTTACTATTGCCTCTTCACCTGACGGGCTGATGGAACAAAACATGACATATTCTAGTTTGGTGTCTCATAGATCGCACGTCTGAGTTTATCCATTGCTCGTGGATTTCCCGTACAAAGGCAACACTTGTTTGATGGTCTTGCTTCAATAGGTCATTATATCTATCTATATATATATGTATGTATATATATATATATATATATATATATATATATATATATATATATATATATATATATATATATATAAAATATATGTATATATATATATACATATATATACATATATATATATATATATATATATATATATATATATATATATATAAATATATGTATATATATATATGTATATATATATATATATATATATATATATATATATATATATATATATATATATATATATATATATATACATATATATACACATGTATATATATGTATATATATATATATATATATATATATATATATATATATATATATATATATATATATATATCAAAAAAAATAATAATAAAAAGATCAGAGAAGACGTCAGATAGTACAGTAACTCGAAAATAGAAGAAACTTTTAAAGAAGGAAAAAGTTTGAATCACCTAAACAAACATATGAATGAAGGGAGACATCAAATAATAAAACAAATAAATAACGATAACCAAGATATCGCACATATCAAAGAGATAAAGGGCAAATCAAAGAGAAAAGGGCTTCCTACAGAGAAATATTATCAAACACATCAAACACTATATGACACGAAAATATCACTATCGTCCAGGAAAGAAGAAGGAAATAGAGTGATAGTAAGAAATGTGGGATATGAAGAAATTCCTGATGTAAATACGGATGAAATAACGCTCTAAAACATGTGCACAACAACAAAGAACCAGGGGATGATGAAATAACTATAGAAATGATAAAATATGGAGGAGCATCGATAATATAATCTCTTCAAGCTCTATTTAACAGGTGCCTCATAGAAAGTAAAATACCAACACCTTAGGTACACGCCTTCATTATGCTTATATTTAAAAAAGGGAAATAAATTTGAATTGAAGAATTACAGACCCATCAGCCTGTTATCGGTACTATACAAAATCCTCACTAGAATCATAACATACAGATTAACGAACAGATTAAACAGTTACCAGCTATGTGAACAAGCGAGATTTAGACGGGTATACAGCACTTTGAACCATCTTCAAACAATTAGATTACTAGTGGAAAAAGGTCACCTGTGGATAGCAATTCTTGACTACGAAAAAGCATTTGATTCGGTAGAGATATGGGCAGTCCTTAACGCATTAAGTTACAGTAGAGTCGACGAAAGGTACAAAACTCTTCTTGATTACATATATAAAAATGTCACATCACAAATAATGCTTGAAGAAAAAACAAATAAAATCAAAACTAAAAGAGGAATTAGACAAGACGAATCGATATTCCCAGAGTTGTTCATGGGAAAATAAAGGAATACTAATCGACCGTGAACGATTAAATCACTTAAGGTTTACAGATGATATCACTCTGATGCCAACATAAAAGAAGAATTACAAGAAATGCTGATAGAATTAAATAACAAGTCTCAAGAAATAGGTCTAAAAATAAACTTTACCAAAACCAAATATTTGAATAACGAAAGTGAAGATAACAGACAGGAACTATTAATAGAAGGCAAAAGAATAGGAAAGGTACAAACATTCATATATTTAGGAGAAAAAATCGAAATATCAAAAGATAATTTGAAGGCTGACTTGGTTAGAAGAGTCTCAATAACTTGGTTTGCTTTCGGAAGGTTACAATCTACATTTAAATTGGACATCCCAAATACAATAAAAGTCAGAGTACTGGATCAATATGTACTGCCGGTATTAACATACGGCTTTAAATAAAAGTATAATAAATAAACTCCAGGTAACCCAAAGAGCAATGGAGAAAAGAATGCTAAATATTAGATTCGAAGATCGTATTTCCAATATCGAGATATGAAGAAAATCAAAAGTGACAGATGTAAAACAACGAATATGTATATTAAGGTGGAATTGGGCGGGTATATGGCAAGGCTGAATGATAACATATGGATACGCCGTATAGTTGAATGGAGATCTAGATAACACAAAAGATGCAGATGTAGACTACAGAGAAGATGGATGGACGACATAAAAAGATTCGCAGGACCCGATTAGATGCAAAAACCAAACAACAAAGCTTATTGGAGACAACTTGGGTAGGCTTACATCCGACTATGGATGAGATAAGCTAATGATATATATATATATATATATATATATATATATATATATATATATATATATATATATATATATATATATATATACTCCTGGACAAAATTAACGCAACAATATATTAAATCATACAAATCTCTATAATGAATTAATTTTAATAATTTTTTATGAACATTGGTTACAATAAAAGTTAGATAATAAAACTTATTCGGATACTTTAAAAGTGAATTAGCTACCAAATTTCTCTGTAAGATTCGAATTAAAATTATTCTCAAGACCTAATAATAAAATCGTTGAAATTATGTAATAATGAAAAAAATCAACTGGGACACTAGTAGCAAAATTAATGGTGTAACTGGGACACTAGTAGCGTGTGTTGCCTCCTCTACTTCGGATGACAGCGTTTATTGCGCCTAGGCATGCTTCTAATTAAATTTTGGATAAAATCTTGAGGAATTTGCTCCCATTCTGTGATAACTGCATTTTCAAGTTCTCTCAGGTTTCTGGGTGCAGGTATATGACGTTTCACATTTTTCTTAAGGTGATCCCATACATGTTCTATCGGATTCAGATCCGGGCTTTTTGGTGGCCATTGCATAATCGGTATATCAACTTGATTAAGATAATCGAGTACCTCCCTAGCCACGTGAGGTCGAGCGTTGTCTTGCATAAACAGGAAATTGGGCCCCACAAAATGACCGAAAGGCATCACATGTTCTATTACAATATTCTCAAGATAGTAGTCAGCATTCATGGATCTCATACGGACAGGAACTAACTCTGTGCGAGCATCAAAGCAGATGCCACCCCAGAACATAACAGAGCCACCGCCGAATGGAATCCTTGTAGAGATATTGCAAGGAGCAAACCTCTCTCTTGGTCTTCGCCATACTCACTCACGACCATCTGGATGTTTTAGACTAACCCTAGTCTGTAAAGAAAACTTGTTTCCAATCATCCACAGACCAATTTTCGTGATTTCGAGCAAAACGTAACCTGGCTACTCTGTTCTCTCTAGTAAGCAAGGGCGCAGTGGCTGGTCTCCTACTGTTTAATCCAGCTTCATTTAACCGTCTTCTAATTGTTTTAGAAGAAATTGTGACATTGCGAACAGCTTCGAGTTCGTTTCTTATTATAGAACTAGTGACAGTCCTGTTTCTTAAAGCATATTGTCTTATAAAACGTTCATCTAGGTCGCTGGTGCATCGTTTTCGCCCTTGCATTAGCCTTCTAGAATAAGTTCCTACTTCATTCAAGCGTCTTACTATACGACTTATTGTGGAACGATGTTTGCCTAACAAATTGGTAACATATCTCTGACAATATCCCTCGTCCAATAAAACTGAGGCTCGCACTACCTCGTGTTCAGTTAAATTCCTTGTTCGATTCATTTTTTCTAATTCTTCGGGGTCAAAAATAAAACAGTCTACCACAAAAACGTATTACTTTGAAAAAGGGAACAATTTATAAGCTTACTTTTAAAGAAAATCTATCGCATTATTACAGAAAATTGTTTATCTTCTAAAAAATTCTTTAAAACTGTAAATCTAAACGAATTGTTTTGATTTCTGTCATGAACAACGAAACAAAATATGCATAGCCTACTATTCAAATACTCGATAAACTTTAAAACTGGCATAAGAAAAAGATAAATTAATTTCCAGATTGTTGCGTTAATTTTGTCCAGGAGTATATATATATATATATATATATATATATATATATATATATATATATATATATATATATATATATATATATATATTTATATATATATAAATATATATATATATATATATATATATATATATATATATATATATATATATATATGTATATATATATATATATATATATATATATATATATATATATATATATATATATATATATATATATATATTATCTATTTACCTAAACTAATCTATATTATTATTCTTATTATTAAAATTTTTAACATAAAAGTTTGTTATTCAGTCCCTTTTAGTGCCATTTTTCTCGGTTCACTTCAACACCAGTATAAAATATCTCCCCATTTTAAACTGAGTTAACTCTCAACAGGTGAGTTTTATTTGACATGGGATAAGCCTCCAAATTTTCTCATTTCTATTCAATGTTTTATGAAGGAAATTAGGGCAGATGGATCTAAAAAGGGTTTAAATTGTAAATTATACATAAATCACTACGAGAAATTATTCATAAATCACATCCTTTCAAAAGTAAGATATTATTTATATATTTTATATATTTACTTTTTATAAAAACTACATTGTAGTGAAACACTTTAAAAATTTTATTTCAGTTTGATTATCTCAAATATGTTATGTCTTTGGATTTTTATAAATATTAATTTTGTGTTTAGTCCGCGGCAAAACCAAGGGAGACTATAAGTTCTGTGTTCAACATGTAATAATAAATATCAAACTTAAATTAATAATTTTATATTAGAAAAATAATAACAGTGACCTCTCAATTCATATCTAATTGCCCTGCTGCAATTAGCAATCAAGATTCATAAAATATTAATACCTCAAGAAATTTGAAAAGTCTTTAGAAATTTATGAAAAACAAAAATTATATTTCGTTACAGAAAGTTGAAAAAGAGTCGGAAAAACAATATTAGATGAACCAAAGCAACCCATTTTTCGTTCTCGTATCCAACTCATTAATTTTGTAGACAGAAAATTAGATCCTTAAAATCGACTAGAAAATATTTAGTTGCTGGTCAACCGGAAATTGACATTTTTGAAGAAGGGTAAGGAAGCTGTGATTCAATTATAGTAAATGAAAAATATACTGGGAATGCATTGTAACTTACTCCTTTACAGTATTTGACCGTTTGCTTATTGAGAGGCTAAGATTGTCATATTCCAATGCATTCCACATTTGCACTCCACCTTGATGTCCTTAGTCGATCTGCTCCAGGTTGACTTAAAATCGATTCAGTTTCTTCAAACGTTTGCACCCATCTTTTAATTAGTTGAATACTTGGGGACTTCATTTAGGCTGTTTTAATAATATTACAGGAGAGTTCTCTCCTCGAGAGTCACAAAAATTTTCGATTTTGTAGAACTGTCTTACAGGAGGTAGTTTCCCCCTTGCTTTTCTCATAGACCAAACCTCCTGCAATAAACCAAACACATTTTTTACGTAAAAACTGCATGTAATAGATTGGCAATTAGGCAAATAGGAAGTTGAAATCATCATACGAGTACTTTCAAATTCCTACCCGATCCTATTTTATTACACTAATCCCGGCAATAATTGTTAAAGTAAGTACCCATTATTTATAACATTATAATGCACACTTCGCAAAAATTCCAGAAATACCGAAAGAATTAGTGTCCAACAATTAAAAATTGGTTAACAATTTACTTTATATAATTTCATTCTAATTTATTATAGCTTATCTTCAAAGATAAGAACTACAAATAAACAATAAATAAAAAAAAGTTAAAAACTATGTGATTAACAATATATATACCTACTTACATATTTACATTACATTTTCTGGTAAAGAGTATTTCTTCTTATTACTAAAATAATAATTCATACTTATATATTGTGTGTTTGTGAATTTGTTCCGCAAAAGCTTTGACGAGTCTGAGTAAAGTTCGATACGCAGATAGGTGGTGACTTGTAACAAGATATCATCATCATAAGCCTGTATCAGCCCTGAGTCGGGCATGGAGCCCCCCAACTAGAACCATCTTTTTGACACTCTGCCTCTCTCATCCGTGAGACCCCCGCCGTATTCTTGATATCATTCACCCATTTTCTTCCCTTGGTTTCCTGTGCGGCCTCGGTCTCTACTGTAGTCCACCTTCCATCGACCATTCTTGCAATGTATCCCGCCCATCACCATTTCAGCCGTGCAGTTCTCTCCACTACGTCAACCACTTTCGTCTTATTGCGAATCAATTTCGTTACACCTTCTATGTTTAAGGTTTATTTCAAGCATTTGGTGTCCCATTGGCTTTTGAGCTTGGACGCTGATTTTTTCGTAAAAGTCATAGTTTCTGTGCCATTTGTTATCACAGGCAGGACACATTGATTAAACGCCTTGGCCTTTAAGTGGATAGAAATGTCGCTTTGAAATATATAGGAATGGTATATAGGCTGTAAAAATTAATATGTCCATATCTTCTTTAATTGTAGAGTCTTTTGACTCAAATCTAAGCGGCAGATGTACCTACAATTAATAAGAATTTTTTTCCACATCTCAAATTGGAATTGCAGGTGTAAAAATAGTTTTTTTAAAAAAGTTTTTTGGACTACAGTTATCAAAATTAAAATATTATATTTTATTTAAATTTCAAACGAATTTAAACAGCAGATGTAAAATTCGTTAATAGATAGCATTGAAAATTCAATATTAAAATGTTAAAGTTACTCTTTACTAAAGATAGAATATTTTGGCAGGCTCCATTATAAGAAAGTTCAGGATTCTATCGATTTTATTTTTCCAAATACTGGTTGACCGCCAATCATGGCCCTCAGCCAAAAACTTACGCCCAGAGAAAAATCAAGAATTCAGTTTTTGATTTTAGAAGCTCAGCAGCTACTGACAATAGTAGAGAGCCCATTAATAATAAAAAAAAAGTTTTTAAAATTCCATAAAAACTTCTGCACCGTCGAGTCCTACCTGGTCAGTCCATAAGTTTTCAAAGTGGAAATGGAACAAGACAAATTAAGGAGTCAAAATACATTTATTCTTTAGTATAATCTCCCTTAAGGTTATATTTTTCCAGATTTTTCAATTCATTTAACCCATCTCTGACGTGGGTTTTACTTATTTAGATTTACCTAAAATATCACTTTTTTTTTTTTTTTAAACTAAGTGTTTAGTCCGCGGCAAAACCAAGGGAGACTATAAGATCTGTGTTCAACATGTAATAATAAATATCAAACTTAAATTAATAATTTTATATCAGAAAAATAATAACAGTAACCTCTCAATTCATATTTAATTACCCTACTGCAATTAGCAATCAAGATTCATAAAATATTAATACCTCAAGAAATTAGAAAAATCTTTAGAAATTTATTAAAAATAAAAATTATATTTCGTTACAGAAAGTTGAAAAAGAGTAAGAAAAACAATACTAGATCAACCAAAGTAACCCATTATCTCCTAATTAACCGACGCGACGTGACCTCTGTACTGATATATTTGAGTTTGATTTAAGTGCTATTTATATTTGTTTTGAATTAACCTGAAAAATTGGGAATTTTACTCTTTGTCGACTACTTTAAATTTTTTTTAGTTCTCGTATCCACCTTATTAAATTTGTAGGCGGAAAATTAGATCCTTAAAATCGACTAGAAAAATATTTAGTTCCTGGTTAACCGGATATTGACATTTTTGAGGAAGGGTAATGGAAGCTGTGATTTAATTATAGCAAATGAAAAATATAATTGAAACTATTTTTTTATCTTTTAGGCATGGACCGCATTGTAACTTACTCCTTTACAGTATTTGACTATTTCCCTGTTCAGAGGCTAAGATTGTCATATTCCAATGCATTCCATATTTGCACTGCACCTTGATGTCCTTAGTCGACCTGCTCCAGGTTGACTTAAAATCGATTCAGTTTCTTCAAACTTCTGTACCCATCTTTTAATTAGTTGAATATTTGGAGCTTCATTTACGCTGTTTTAATAATATTACAGGAGACTTCTCTCCGCGAGAGTCACAAAAATTTTTGGTTTGGTAGCACTGTTCTACACAAAAGGCACTTTTCTCCTCGATAAAATACTCCACTACTGAGTTACGTTTTGTACTCGTGCAATAGACCTTCTTCTTCTCTCTGTGCGATCTCCCAACTCCGGAGGTTGGCGATCAAGAGGGCACCACTGTTTTCCTCTGCCATGTTGATATACCAGGGAAGATTAATGAGGTAGTTTCTCATAGATCAAACCTCCTGCAATAGATCAAATACATTTTTTGTGTAAAAACTGCTAATTAAATTTTCAAAAAAGAAACTGCATGTAATAGATTGGCAATTAGACAATTAGGAAGTTGAAACCATATTCATACGAGTACTTTCAAATTCCTACCCGATCCTCTTTTATTACACATTCAAAGGCAAGAGTGAGTTAAGGTTCAGATAACAAGTTGGCTTTTTCAACATGTATTGTTGCAATAGAGATACGGTTTACAGTTTGTAACATATGTGGAGACCGACTTGGTGAATCCGTCAGGTATAAATATACTCCTTTCTAGGAGGATTCATATTCTTTTTTTTATGGGTCTAGCACACGTGCTACAGGGAAATCCCTAAAGCGCCCCAGGAGCGGCGTATGTGCGGAAAAAAAGCGATTCACGTTGTTCTTGATTCGCTGTAATTCTAGTCTCGAAGAGGGGAGATCACGTAGTGCTTCGTACAATCTTAGGTAAAACTTCGGAAAAGTCCCTTTACATGATCTACTCTCATGAAACATGATTTCTCAGGAAACTTAAACTGTCTGTAGTAGAACACTAAGCAATCAGAAATGTTTTTACACCAATTACAAAACAAAAATAGTTTACTTATTTAGATTTACCTAAAATATCACATTTTTTTTTTAACTAAGGTAAGTCAATTATCGGATAACTTTTTGATCTGAAAAAAACGAAATAAATACATCTGTTTAATGTAAATCAAATGAAAAATTTTTGGCGTTCTACGCTACATAAATTCATCATAAAATTGTAGGTGTATATAAACAAAAAATATTTGGACGGTGTTCTACACTCATGTGAAAAGTTTTAATATAAAATTGGAACGATAAGGAAGGTCGGTACGGTTTAAATAATTTTCGAAACTTATAAATAGAAATCATTTTGTACCATTTTATGTCATCATGTAACCTTCAGTTAAAAAAAAATCAGTGTAAGTATAGCCGTTTCTCTTAGATTTATGTACATACTTAGGTAGATATATTTAGGACGCATATAAAAATGAAATAGCACAAATATAGTCTGTCAAGAAAGAACGTGACCTCTCGTATCTGTTTCCAGAACATTTTTTGCCATCAGTGTATTCTTTGGTGTGCTAAAAACGGCGCAATTACCTGAGTAAGTTGTCCAATTCCTTCCTGCATCAATAATCGCCTGGCATGTTCGAAGCATGCCTTCGACGAGATTTTCTACATACTTACGCGGCAATGATCTCCAAACTTTTTCAAATCTCGCGAGACAATTGAGTCAAAGTCCTCAGAGACTTTCCTCTGAGTTTTCTCTTTACAAGGAACCCAACGTTTTTAATAGGGTCGGTATCCGGCGATTGTGAGGGCCACTTTAATATCTTATCGTGGGCCCAAGCGATTCGCTCCATGACGTGATTTTCGCCCAGCAAAAGTTTCTTCACCGTGTCTCGGAATTTGACATGATGAGCACGAAGACGCTGTTGAATCGTCTCAGGGGGACACATTTAAACCCGTTTGCGCAATATTGTCTCTAAACACTTGGGCTTTAGTGAACGGTCTCTTCTTCTCTCCTTCCAAATCCACAGCTATACATTTTTGTAAATTAAAGAGCTGTCCTAAACTCAATCCCCTTCACCTCTCTGACACAGAAGCCCTCAAGACCCTTGGTATAATCTTCGATAGCAATCTAACCTGGAAAACCCATATTAAACTACTCAAAGCAAGAACCTCTACTGATCTCAACCTGCTCAGGATCCTTCCTAATACAACATGGGCGCTGAACCCATTCTTACACACCATATATAAATCCCTCATTTATTTAAAACTCGCTTATGGAGACTTCATATACGACGTTGCATGCCAATTAGTTAAAAATCAGCTGGACACTATCCAAAATCAAGCTCTCCGCCCAATCACGGGGGCTTTTCGCACGTCACCTATCCCTAGTTTACAATGCATATCCTTTACCACTCCTCTTAATCTCGCCAGACAACACTCACTTCTAAAATTCTATTCCACTTCTCTATACCACTCAAACACCAAACATTCTTTGAATCTATTCTATGCACACCGTCCGAACCATGTCTTCCTAAAAAACTCCATACCCAGCAGAATATTTACACTGCTATCCCTGCACAATATTCATCAACCACTCTACAATTATCCTCTTTTAACCACATTTCTCCCATGGCTCTCCCCTACCCTACCAATAGACTGCATGCATTCCTACAAGAAATCTGATTACTCCAATATCCAGCTAAATAAATTATTCCTGGAGAGAATCTCTAACAACTATCCAAATCACACCTTCATCTATACAGACGAATCAAAAATTAAAAATGGAGTAGGAGCTTCATTTATAGCTCCAACCGCCACTAAAATGTTCAAACTTCCTAAGTACACTTCCATCTTTTCAGCTGAACTCCTTGCTATGAAGGAAGCTATGCAGTTTCACTTAACCCTTCTTCACGATCTCTAATTATTTCCGACTCTTATAGTGCCCTCACTTCTATCAAATCAAGAAATCTCGAGCTCAATCACGTTCGCCAAATTTTAGATCTCTGTTACACAGCAAAATTGAACAGTCGCCATATCTCACTCCACTGGATACCCAGTCACCCTGGCATCAGAGGCAACGATAAAGCTGATCTACATGCTAAACAAACCATAACAAGAGGCATTCCAGGACTGGGAGAGAACTACCCAAACGACTTCAACAACTACCTCAGACACCTATATCTCTGGGATCTAACTAATCCGGTGGGGCCTCTATTAGGTGAGTTACTAACAGTGGCTCGCCTAATAGAGGCCCCACATTTCAAACCTACTAGAGACAAGCATAATGTTCCATCCAGCTGGAAAACAACTATAGATACATTCGAAACAATAAAACCAGGTCTTATTAACTACCTGAAAGAAACTAACTCTACAGTCTAATTTTCCAGTCATACAATAGGGGAGCTAAATGACCTAGCTGTTGATGCGCCCAGACCACTTAATATCTCTTTGTCTATCTATCTTAATTTGCCTCTCTTTGATGAAGCGTCACCCCCTGAAAACAAAAACACGATTCGTTTTTCGATTTTCGGAGTGACTTTGCCTACCGAGCCACGTTTTGGCAAGTTGTCGACATTTTTCGTCTCGTTAAAATGAATACCGACGATACCGACTTTTTAATATATTTAGCGGCCGAGGAATGTGTCATTTTAGGCCCCTTTGGATGGGAACAAAGAAAAACTGCCTCGAACCGACGCGCAAACAAGTGACTCATTTTGGATTTTACGTGATTTCGACTAAAGTTCGGAATCGATTGATACTTTTACTCAAATGCGTCTTAGACAACGGTTCCCTCTCTAGACTTTTTGTTGAATCACTAGAATCGCGTCTACTAAAAATTAATTATCGCGAACACGTTCTACTTGACAGACTGTAAAATAAAATCAGTGGCAGGAGAGAGGACACACATATGCAAAGGCCGGGAGGCTGTTTGCAGAGGAAGTAAAAAGCTCTCTCTAGTGCTGAAATTCCAAAGACACTTCTTAATAAGAAGCAGAATGAACTTCCCAATACAATAAACTCAAAATCAATGATGAAGGGTTAGTTTTGACAAAAACAAACGGAGGGAGGTATATACTCCTCCTAGCTAAGCCAAAAAATAAAAGGTATTGTAACAATAAAAATTATCATATAATCTATGGCCCTATATTGTTTGAGTCTATTATAATAAAATCGTAATCCACTATATAGACAAAAAGAATGTTTATTTTAGTGATAAATGGTATGTATTCCATCTTTAAAAATAGCTTGGACTCTATAATCTAATTACAGAGAGGTAGGGGGTATATGCCTAATTCTCTTTCGTAAAATATAGGGATCAATTTGGGATGGGTAGGAGTTCTCTTTGTGAAAAAATTTTTCCCGTCTGGTGGAGATTTTTAGTTTCCTGTATTGATAGTAGTCTAGACTTTTAGAGCTCCAGGAAAATAGATTTTTTTTTCAAGGGATTTCGCTCTCCGATCGTTATTTACCCCCCCCCCCTCCCTGTTGTTCAATTAACGCTCTCCCTCTACAAGTAGCCCCGCCTGTAATTTTTTTTCCTTAAAGACACTCCCTTTATGTCCATAAATCTTTTTGAACTGCTAACTAACTTAATTAGATATTATAGTAATATGAATGTATCAACAGTGGGTTTAGGATGAAAAAGAAGTTGTTTTGTAAAATCATTTTGACTTTGGATTAAGCGTTTTTCAGGGCTATTTGAAGTGTGGTAATTTCTATAGATTTCTAATCAAAAATCGGTAGAGATCAGGACTTCGCTTGCGAATATTGATTTTAAATTTTTTTCCAGAAAAAATAATATAATTTAAGAATTACAACTTTTT
Source organism: Pachyrhynchus sulphureomaculatus (assembly GCA_019049505.1). Taxonomy (NCBI): domain Eukaryota; kingdom Metazoa; phylum Arthropoda; class Insecta; order Coleoptera; family Curculionidae; genus Pachyrhynchus; species Pachyrhynchus sulphureomaculatus. The sequence continues at coordinate 200,641,261 of CM032446.1, forward strand.
AAATTTTAAATAATAATTATGCGGTGTAATATTACTGACAAAAAAATTAATCAAAGAAAGAAGTTCAAAGATTAAACTTGGTCTGTTAAAATACTAATACAAATAAATAAATTTGAGATTCTCAGACTCCAGAAACACTGAAAAGGACAGGAATTTTAATCCTTTATAAATTTTATTATAAATGACTATGCTCAAAATGTATTCATTATTTTAATCAAAAACAAGCCAACACAAAAACTAATCTAAAATGAAGTACTGAAGGTGTTTGAACTAATTTTTCTCTTATCAAAATTATTCCAGTCGAATTTTTTTTCGTCGATTTATTCATATCGTTTTCAAGCTTTGCATCTAATGTTAATGGTCACTATTAATAAAGACCTTATTTAAGGTAAATGTTCTAGTTGAGGAGGAAAGAGCAAAATCCTGACCTCCTTTGCATGGAGTGGCTAATGACAAATTTCCGTAGTGTAATTTATATTTTACATTTCCTCATTATAAGTATAATCTTCTTCTAATTAGTTTTTATAGCATTTTCTATAAATTACGGTTCTTAAGCCCAGTAAAAGTTCTTCTCTGAGTTAAAATGAGAATTTCCATTCCAAACTTAATTATTTTTAAACCTTCCTAGAGTCCTATCTGCTGTAAGTAATTCTGAAGAAATCAATATTATAACCAGGGGGCGTGGAGATAATATCCGGAAACGGGGGGATTGAATTTACGGGTCCCTCTTAAAAAACATTTTCTTACAGTGGAATTTGCACCGGTTAACCAGGGAGAAGCTGTCCCAAAAATAATCCCATAATTGCCAATTTCAAAAATCTATACCTAAGCAGGGGGCAAGGTTTCCAAAACAAGAGCCCTTTCTTATAAAAAAGACCCCTCTTTTCTACTAAAATTTAATCACCCGTTTAAAACTAATGACCGGTGGGAGAGGGAATTTCCACAAAAAAATAAATGTCCCGTTGCAGTTTCTCAAAGCGATAGCTGGCGGAGGAGTATTAAACATAATACTAGAATTTTACCAGCGTACAAAATTGATGACTTAGGGAGGAAATTTTGAATAAAAATGATTTCTAAAGGAAACGGACTCCCTAGTCAGGGAGGAATAACTCCTTTCGGGAATCAATCAATTCAACACAGTTTAATCTCACGAACAATGATTCTTATTGCAAGTTGAACATGTGGGATCTTGATTTACTTTGAAAAACTCCAAAGAAAATATGAAAAAGAAGTTTCGCACACTATAAACAAACCTAAAAATACCGAATAATCTTTAAGGCAGTTTCCAATCTTCCTAATTTTTAGGTAGAATTTAAGTGGTTTTTTGACGATGAAAGGAAAAAATTTCACTTATGATAAACTTATGGTTTACAAGCACCTACTGATCTGAAGGGAACACGCACTACGTAGAACTGTATTTTCTAATTCGTTGGCATACTTATAGACTAAGAGGGCAACCATTTTTGGGTCGAAGTTTTTTGGGTCCTAAAGTTGGGTCCGGTCTAGACGGCGTCTGTCCTTCGGGGGCACTCGACTTTTTTAGTGTCAACAATGGTACTTGATTCAAGTGATTAAACGATACTCCATTTTTGGATGTAGCATTTTGAGCCTTATCTGGGCATTTCAGGGCACGGAGGCCGAAAAATCAACCTTAAAGACTCGCCCGATAGAATGAACAACTAGGCAGACGGTTAATCGACAGATCAAAATTTCGGGTCGTTCTCTTGGTCTATTAGTATAAGAGTATTATAGCGAAAGTAGTTTGTGTAATGTACGACACTAGAGCACTTCAAAATAAAATATTTTCGCTTTCGCCATTTCGTACAGAATGATGAGTAGTACTTTGACACTACTATCTATAACATAGCTTTATTACTGTCAGATTTTTATTGGTGTATTAAAAAACATCTTTAATATATAATATCAAAAAAATTATCTAAAATTACTGTTAGAATTTAGCTAGTCCAAGATAAGTCATTTGGAAATAATTCTACCGGATGTCTATGCTATTTTCGGCTATGATTATGTAAAGTTATATCATATACATATCTTAATAAGGTTGCACGTAGTTCTTAATTCATTAATCTCTGCTTGTATTCAAACCTAAATTTGCTTACGTAACATATTTAGTTGTATTCACTTAGAATTTATTATATACTGCAAGCTTTTTTTGTTTTATACTGTTAACAAAATGAAAATGGTTATCATTATTAGTATTAAATAAAATTAAGACGCATTCGTAATTTTCAATTATCTATTATGTTTGTGTCTTAGCCGTGTGATTTTTATTGTTGTAATTTCACAAAACTATATGTGTCAGTAATAGTAATAACTGTGTTTTTAAATCCAGTAATTGACGGGGGCGGATTGATAAGTATTACTCCAGTCAGAATACGATTTTGACGTAAAATCGTCGGATACCGCTACTTTTTTTTAAATACTCATCTCGACGAGTACATTGAGGAAAAAAATATGGCGACCGCTCAAAAATTGAGGTAACACTCTAAAAAAATGGGGGAATTGGTCCGTTTTTGGTTTTTTTTTTCTCGTATTGTTGCAATTTTATCATAAATTATATATATATATATATATATATATATATATATATATATATATATATATATATATACATATACAGTCCCTGGCCAAATTATTAGACGCACTGCAAGATTTCATGTAAAATATTAATTACCGAGTGATATTGTACCGTTTTATTATTTTAAATTGATTTGTTTTTTATTTTTATATTATCCAATCAATTACCTATTTATTTGACATAAATAAAACAGCATTAATTTAGAAAAGCGTAAGTATTAATGTTAGTAAAAGTCAATATTTAGTTGAGCCACCTTTAGCCGCTATCAAAGCTTTAATTCTGCGCGGCATGCTATCAATGCAAGATTGTACTGTCTCCTGCATTTGAGGATGATGATTCCACACATGAATAATCTTTTCTAGGAGCTGGGTTTTGTTGGTAATCACATCTTTAGCCACTTCTCTTTTCATCAGCTCCCACACATTTTCAATGGGGTTCATATCAGGGTCAATCCAACAGAGGGATATTTTTTTCTGCCATAAAAGCTTTAACAGACCGAGCAGTGTGGCAGGGAGCTCCATCTTGCATGAAAGTGAATGGTTCCCCATTTGGAAAAACCATTCTCTGAGCTGCGGAATCAACCGATTTTGTAATACTTCTTTGTACTGATCTTGCCTCATTATTCCTTTGACGACGTACAGACGTCCAGTGCCCTTGCCGCTGATGACTGACCAAATCATCACTTTGGTGGGATGTTTAACCGTCGGGACGACACAATCAGGATGAAACTTTTCTCCATGACGACGACGCACATACTGAGCTTTATTCTGCAAAATTTCGAATGTGCTTTCGTCACTGAAGCAGACCTGTCAAAAAATAGGAAAAAATATATAAACTTCCATGTTTATTTGCTTTATTTACTGAAATGATAATAATGTATCAATTATTGATTAAATTGCTGTATCTTACCGATCTCCAGAAGTCCACATCTTTGTCTTGCCATTGTTTGGCCCACTTCAGGCGCTTTGCTTTCATTGCAGCTGTTAACTTGGGCTTCCTGGCGGGGCGACAGGCCTTAAAATCTAATTCTTTCAATTTTCTTCGAACAGTGCGCTCAGAAGCATTTACGCTAGCATCCTGGAGTTGTGATTTTATTACCTTTGTGGTAGCAAATCTGTTTTCTACACAAATTTTCTTCAAACATCTCTCTGACCGTGGAGTGAAAATTGGTTTTCTACCGCATCTTTTCTTTCTTTTCGGGCTTAATTCCTTTCCTGACTCAATTTTCTTTTTTATGCGTCGTACACTAGCTTCAGAAACCTCCAATCTTCGTGATATTTCTCGGTTTGTAAATGTTTTCGCAATCACAAGGGCCTTCACTTCAGCTTTTTTTACGTGTGTGAAAGATCGCCTTTTCTACCCGTATTGAAAATAGTCCAATTACTTTTTTAAAACACTGCATACAAAATAAACTAATAACTGAGTAGTATAAAACTGTTAAACAAACAATCACAGTCCATAAAGCCACAGAAACACGTCCGTACCTGACTCGATTCCGATCGCGACTGATACAGGTTTGTAGTTATTTACGTTCATGTATCACTTTGTCAACACAGTGTCGCCATATGTTAAAAATAAATACAAATATGTAGTCTACAATAATTCTTTTAAATAAAAATCAATAATATTGTAGTTTAAATATACCATTATTGCATAAAAACTCTTAAGAAACATAAAATTACTAAAAAAAATACAGTGCGTCTAATAATTTGGCCAGGGACTGTATATATATATATATATATATATATATATATATATATATATATATATATATATATATATATATATATACACATATGTTAGCTTTTATTTTAAAAGAAAATAATTTAAATACTTTTGGGAAATTTCGACAACAATAACTTTTTATTAACAATTGCATTCAGATATCTAACAAAGTTAGCCGACTACTTCGGCTCTTTCTAAAACTATATTTCATAGTGCGTACCAAAATATCCCTGTTACCTAAATCTTATTAGGGTTACATAAACACTTTTATAAGCTATGGTCATATCTGTAGTAATAACTAACATTAATAGTTTTGGGACAAATCAATAACAGTAACTTAACTATAGTCAAATCTACGTATTGTAAACAAGCCAGTCTGCCTGAAAACAATTATCAATAATTAATATTCTCCTTCTCATATTGCATCGTTCAGCCTATGCTAATTTTTTTCAACCAGACCTGGAACGGGGCTTACAGCTAATAACGATAAACTAAAAATTCTGACAAATTTGGATTCTAGATAAAAAAAAAAAACGAAAAATTTAAAGTGCTATGGATATCATTTGAACCTTCTGGTAGGGGGAAATTGGCTGTTTTTGTCGTTTTTTTTTTGTCATTTTCTATGACTAAATAGGCGTATTTGCAAACTGTAAGCTAATTTTTTAGTTAATTCTGCAAATAACACTTAGGCTGAAAAGTTTTTGGTCTGACACATAGATATTGCCCTTTTGAAAAAATTCGTATGATGTTTAGAAAGTACATATTTAGGAAATAAGTATTCAAACGATAAGTTTCAAAATTTCATGACATTTCGACGATTAATTTACAAGTTACAATGGTTTTTGTGACGCCACTTTTGATATTTTCAAAACATGGAAGAAAACGAATTTCGTGTGTTGATGTTGAACACAGTTTTTCGAAGGGAAAAATACCGTTCAAGCAAAGAGATGGCCTTATAAGTATTATGGGGACTCTGCTCCTTGAAAATCACTCATCACATCATTTATTGGTATGCTGAATTTAAACGCGGTCGTATAGGTACAAATGATGCTTAAAGCTCTGGACGCTCAAATGAGGTGGTTACACCGGAAAACATCAAAAAAAATCCACAACATTGTTTTGAATGACCGTAAAGTGAAATGGTGTGAGATAGCTGACACCCTAACGATATCAAAAGAACGTGTGTTGGTCATATTTTGCATGAACATTTGGGCATGAGAAAGCTCTGTTCGAAATGGGTACCGCGTTTGCTTACAGTGGACCAAAAACAACAACGTGTTTTTAAGTGCAATTAAAAGGATTTTTTTCATGCGATATGTGACAATGGATGAAATATAAATCCACCACTACACAGCGGAATCAAATTGACAGTCAGCTGAGTGGACTGCCGTCAGTGAAAGCCGCCCGAAACGACCAAAGAGACAACAGTCGGCTGGGAAGGTTTTGACCTCTGTATTTTGGGATGCGAGTGGAATAATTTTTATCTGCTGAGAAGGGAAAAACCATCAACAGCGAATATTATATACAGTTATTGCAAAGAAACGGCCCCAAATGAACAAGAAAAAAGTGAGCTCTTTCATCAAGACAATGCACCGTGTCACAAGTCACCGGTTACGATGGCAAAATTGCATGAATTAAAGTTCGCATTGTTTCCTCATCCACCGTATTCTTCAGACTTGGCCCCCCCAGCGACTATTATCTATTCACGGACCTCAAAAAAATGCTCGCAGGAAGGAGGGATTTGGCTCCAGTGAAGAAGTTATCGCCGAAACTGAGGCCTATTTTGAAGAGAAATTGGTCATTTTAGTCTCAATTTTTTTTTTAAATTAAATTTATTTGGCTTCATTATGTTTGAAAAAGTAGTCATATTTCTATTAAAGAAAAAATACATTGCTACAATAATATCAATATAATTTATTATTTTATTTAACTAGTTAAACTTGTATCATTGAAATTATTATTATATTTATAATTTTTATTAATTTAATTATTATATCTTTATATAAAATTTACATTTACAGTTAATTTAAGAGTGTTTCTACTTAACAAAAAAGAAAACGATTTTTTTATTTACAAAATCGAACTGTTAACGGAACTATTTTTTGCTCGATTTTTTTTCAGAACGTCATTACTGTACTATAGTGTACTATTAGTATGTATTATGTAGTCAGTATGGTCTTAAAATCACTAATTATATATCTAAGGCCACCGTTGGATGAATGTCGCTGAGAAAATAGATGTATAAGTAAAGTAGGAGCCATAGCATTAAAAAATCTAGTTATACTGTTATACTTTACTTTAAAGATAATAAACAAAGTTGATCAAAATAAAATGGGGGAATATTTATGTTTTTGAATGTAGTATATTTATAAAATAATAGAAATTAAGTAAATAAGTTAATAAAAATGTTTACAAATTGTATAAGAAATTATTTAATAATAATTAAAAACTGAGTCTACGCACATAGATCGGTAATAAATTATGGTTTATTTCCTTAAAGGTTCAAATTACTTGCTGAGATTTATGCTAACAAGGGGAGGAACGAGGATTTGGATGACCAATTTAACAATTTAACTCAACCACTCAACAGTAACCTATGTATAATAATTAGAAATAACTCTGGTTACTGAAAATATTATAAAACTCAAGAAAAAAATAATTTTTTAAAGAGAAATCGTAAATTTGCATTAAAAAAAATTAAATTTTAGACTAAAATGGTCAATTTCTCGGGCTTAAATTATTTAAATGAGTTTTTAAGTACCTCAAATAAAAGCTTAGGGACTAAGGAACATATTCTGATATCTTAGGTAAGGTAGTAGTATACTGAAAAAAAATTGTTTTTAAAAATTCCTCAGAAGAAAAAACGTGAATCGGTAAACATTATGAGAAGTAAAAAATATGTCTAATATGTAAAAAATAGCTAAAATTATGGTTGCATCGATTAAAGTAATGTCCATGGAACATATTTTCAGAGTTAACCAAAAAAATTAGCTTACAGTTTGCAGGGAACACCTATTTAATTATAAAAAATGACAAAAAAAACGACAAAAAAACGGTCAATTACCAACCATAAGGTTCAAATGACATTCATAGTCCTTTAAATTTTTAGTTTTTTATCTAGAATCAAAATCTGTCAGAATTTTTAGCTTATCGTTCATAAATTTATGATAAAATTGCAAAAAATACGCTAAAAAACCCCAAAACGAATTAATTCCCCCATTTTTGAGGGTGTTGCCCCAATTTTTCAGCGGTCGTTATATTTTTTCCTTAATGTACTCGTCGAGATGAGAGTTTTGGTCGTATTCTGACTATTATTACTATTATTTACCATATTCACTATATGGTAAATTTCTACGATATGGCCGAACATTTTCGGTTAGCTTGACTCTTGCAATGTTTCAAACAGATGCAAAGCAGCTGTTTGTAGGCAGCTATCATAGTGATCTGTATTACACATATTGTGCAGTGATAAAACATTTTTATTTAATATTATTTAAGAAAGTAGACTACGACTCAGACAGAAACTGAACTGAAGGAAATTAGTTTCATGGGGACTCTGCTCCAGCACTCAAGGCATTTATTAGTGGATAAATGGATTTAAAGGTCGCCACACGAGCACTGCAGATGCTGCACTTTCAGAACGCCCGATTGAAGTTGATGGTATCGGGATGGAAGATCGTCGCATTAAGCTTCGTGAGGAAGGACATTCCAAAATTGTGTTGGAAAAGTTGCAGCGTTTATCTGAACGATTTCTGACATCGTTTTGTAACTGAAAAGGAAACGTGGATCCAACATTACACCACGAAAAATAAAATTACAGTTAAAACGGTGGGCTGGCGAAGGCGAAAGTTCACCAAAAAAAGCGGGGGGGGAAACGTGATGGCAACTGTTTATTGGGACTCGGAGGGTATCATCATGATTGACTATTTGGAAAAGGGTGAAACAGTGACTAGACCGTTTGGATAGTGAGTTGAAGCAGAAGCGATCAAAATTAGCGCACAAAGAAGTGCTCCTTCACTGGGACTATGCTCCTGCTCACACATCATCCGTTGCAATAAAGATTGTAACCAGCTGGGCTTCAAAATAGTTCCCCACCTACCCTGCGCCCTAGATTTGGCCCTAGGTGACTTTTTTTGTTTCCTAACCTCAAAAATTAGCTTGAAGAAAAGAAAT